>CM060400.1:116123699-117323699 GCA_030545235.1 Helianthus tuberosus | reverse complement strand
AATGACAGTTTCAGCCCCTGCACGTGTTTAAGGCCATTCCCGACACTTCTAAGGCCCGTAAAGCCAACTTTAAGGCCCTAAAATGTTGCCTAAACATTGTGGACATGAAACATGCTCAAAAATATGTCGGATGTCAGTTCGTTTGGTCGTACGAACGCGATGTTCGCTTAATTACGACGGAATGCGCATAAGCGCGAAAAACGATCCAAATGACGTGACGAATGGATTTTTCTTATGGCGAACACTAAAATATAATATAGTCATGCTCACATAAATTTTTGGATGTCCGGATGTATTCAGAACGTAAGTTATGCGCGAAAATGCAAACTTGTGCACTTTTTGACACTTTTAGTCCCTGAATGACCCAAAAGTTTATTTTAGCACACCGAACCCCTCAAAGCCTATTTCTAAGCTATGTAAAGGATATTTAAGGTGTGTTTAACTTATGGTTATGTTCCGGAATGTTCGTTACAGTTCAAATTGACATACTTTCGCAGTTTGTCATATTTAGTCCCTGTAAGCGAATTAACTTGTTTTTGCCATACCAAAGCCTTCAAAACTTATTTCTAAGTTATGTAAAGGTTATTTAAGGTATGTTAAGCCTTTGTCACTATTCCAGAGTGTTTGTTGCGTTAAACTGGTTATATTTACGCATCGGTGCGCGTATAACCTTCCAGAAAGCGATTTAGAGTTTGAAATTGAACAAGAATTGATATGTGCAAATGATACACATATTTTTACAAATCCCAAGTATGAAATATAATATTTCATTGGTTTGGTATTTGTTTGATGGCCGTGAAGGCACAGGTGTTACACTCACTCAGCTTCTCATCCTTCTCTGCACATTGCTTGCAAGATTCCAAACACTTTAAGCAAGGCTTGATGACTTTCACAATCTTTTCTATTTCAACAATCTTCTCCACTTCAACAACTTTTTCAACTTCACTCACCTTCTCCTTTTCAACAATTTCTTCAGCAATTTTAACCTCTACATTTTGAAAAATCTTTTCATTTTGATCTTTGCTTTCACATTCCTTCTTTTTCAGTTCTTTTGCTGCTTGTCTCTTCTTCAACTTCTCCAAGCGATCTGCAAAATAAAATTGAAAACTTTCAGGAGATAAATGAGTTTTTGCAATATTGATATGCATTTCTTCCTCATCATCACTACTGTCATCAGTTGGTGATTTATCAAAATCTATTGTCTTTTCTGAACTATCATCTGAAGAACCAGAATCAAATGGTGTTTGATCAAAAACTGTTGTTCTTTCTGAACTTTCTTCTGATGAAACAGACTCTTCTTCTTGACTTTTCTCATTACTATCAAACGCTTTCATCCATTCTGTCATCAGATCAGGCTCTTGAACTATCTGTGCAATGAGAGCTACAACTTTTGAATCAGGTGGAATATATTTATCCCAGCTGAAACCTTCTGCCACTTTTTCATCATCTTGATCAATGATACCATAATAAGCTTTCTTATTTGCATCTTCGATCATTCTTGCATGCGCAGTTTATGGTTCCTTTTGTTGATATGGTTGATGAGCAACTTGTTGATATATGGCTTTCCGATAGTAATCATCTTTTCCAAAAGGATTCTTTGCTCCACTAGCCTTTTGATTTTTGCATTCTCTCTTGAAATGACCTTTCTCCCTGCATCGAAAACAAATAACTTTAGATTTATCAAAACCCAAAGTAGACACATGTGCATCCAAAAAATCATTTCTTCCTGTAATCATTTTAAACTTTTCTGCTCTTCTCAAAACACTTGCTAGACACCATTTGATGTCCATGAGCTCCATCTCTTCAGCGTCTATCTGATCGTAATCCTCTTTCGTCAGCATAGGATTTCCTATCCTTCCAGCTACTAATCCCTCATAAGATTCCAGCACGGTAGCAAGTAACGCCATGTGAGCTTTAGCAACTTCTTCAGAAAAACTTTGACCATTCGGGAGATTTAATGCAATGTTGCACTGTATCACACAACCATTTCCACTTTTTGAACTTTGAGACTGAAAACTTGAAGTTGAACTCTTTGGATTAACACTCGGATATGAAGAAACTCCACTGCTGCTGTTTGAATTTTGATCAACAGTTCCAGATGAGTTTCCAGCACTAAAAGCAGTTTGGATTTTTGGACTCATTTCAACTTCTTGAACACTGCCTTTGTAATACATTTTCACATCTTGTTGATTACTCGGATTGTTCATCCTTGCAATCTTTTGCTGTTCAAGATCTTGACCTTCAATCTTTTCGATGAACTGAGAAATTGTCAAACCATCATATTCTCCGGTGTTCTTTAAGATCATAAAAAATGTATCCCATTCTTTCTGAGGTAAAGCATCAGCTAATTTGTCTACCCATTCCTCTCGTTCTTTATTGATACTCAACAAAGACATTGAACGTACTAAGTGACAGTATCTTTCAATCAACTTCTTTATATCTTCTCCTGGCAAACTTATGAATAGATCAAATTCTTTCTTAAGCAATGCCTTTTTACTCTTAATCATCTTCTCACTTCCCTCAAACTTAATTCTGAGCGCTTCCCAAATAGAACGTGAAGTTTTATCATGTTGAAACAATATGGAGATGTCTTCTTTAATAGCTTGCTGGAGTAAACTGATCATCATTTTCTCTGCTTTATACATGTCTCGTTCCTTATCTGTAAATTCAAAAATCTTTTTATCAACTCCCAGCTCAGTACGTGGTAACACATACTTTTTCTCAACATACTCCCATGATCTCAAATGATTGGCTTGGACCCAGTTTTCAAACCTATCTTTCCAACCATAATACTCCTCAATGCTCATTAGTTTAAGGGGTTTTTGCATTGTTCCAGTTTCATTTTCCATGTTCATGTTTTGAGCAATGGCAGCTGGAGTAGTCGGGGTTGTTGCAAACGCGTTATAGAATTCTTCTTCCATGATTTGGTAAACTTTTTCACAAAACAGACACTTTCAAACGGAATCAAAACACAAGCAGAATACCATCTTCAAGCGGAATATCAAGTTTAAACGAAATCCCTTACACAACAACTTCAAGCAAAATATCAACTCAACAGTTTCAAACGGAATAACCAGTTAAACGGAATCCCTAATTTCGTATGAACTTTTCAAACGGAATCACAACTTGAAACGAAATCACTTATTTCGTTTGAAACTTTCAAGCGGAATTACAATCTGAAGCAAAATAAGGCAATTTCAAGCGGAATCAACAGCAACTTCAAGCGAAATCAGTCACAAAATGTAATTTCAAGCGAAATTAACATGCTATTTCAAGCAAAATTATGCTGATGTCATCATTTCGGTCCAACTTTTGTCAAATTGATCAGGATAAACCTCGATTTTAGGTCCAATTTTCCCAAGGGTTTGTTAAAACACAAATTCGCTTATGATGTGAAAAATTCAGGCCATTTTAACTGTTAAAACTTGTTCAATTTTGAAAAGAAGGTGTAGAAGTTAGAAAATCTGATGAAATCAAGCTGAAATCAGTAGAACTCCTCCTCCTGTGCTCTGATACCACTTGTAGGATCGTGTACGAACCCAAAACAAGTCGATCAGAGGCGTTCTACACAATATGAAAAGCGGAAACAGACATATTGTGTGTGATTCAGCAAGGTATTCACTTTAACTGTTGTTCTGATTAACTTGACAAAGTTTTACAGCGAAACAACACTTCGGCAACACTTCGGCTCCGAAAACACACATACAACACCCCCCCCCCCTCAAACGAAATCAGGCTACTACTATTTATTGGCCACCTAATTCCGCTTGAACATGACTCAAGTGGAATCACCTTTCATACGGAATTACAAGTTCAAACGAGATTACCATTTCAAACGGAATTAACAAGTTAATTACGTTTGAACTTGCCTGTTGACCTATTTTTGACATATTTCTCGTATTACGTGCCCTGATCTATCTATATACATACAAGACACGATACAAGATGAAGTCGACAGACGCATGCACCAACAGACTCCCCCTCGAATGTTGACGAGTCTTCGGTGTCGAGTCTTCAAACTTTAGTCTTTATCAGTCCTCTTGATCGCTCTATGAAGTATTTGACAGTGTAAAACTTCTTCAATCTCCTCTTTTCTTTTCATCAGCACTAACATACTCCCCTCGAACAAATAATCTTTCCTCAGATGTTGATCGCAATCTGTCTTTCACATGATCAGGATCGTGTCCTGGCTCTATACTCAGACTCAGAATCCAGGCTATCCTGCACATCCTCTACCTCACAATAAATTTCACAAATTTAACATTTGACAAATTTATATATCCAGACTCTCTATCAAATTTAACTAGAATGATTTATCAATGTTAGAATCTGATGAACCACTAGAAAACAAAAATTCAAAATAAATTTTTCTCATTTAAACACAGACTCCCCCTTATGAAATGCCCATCATGTTTAGTACTCGGAATTCTGAAAATCAGCTTTTCAACATCAGTTGTCGAAAATCTTTTTGGATTTTTCAAAGTTTATGCTAAAACACACTGAAAATCTTTTTGAATTTTTGAATGATCAGAGGCGTTCTACACAATATGAAAGGCGGAAACAGACATATTGTGTGTGATTCAGCAAGATATTCACTTTAACTGTTGTTCTGATTAACTTGATAAAGTTTTACAGCGAAACAACACTTCGGCAGCACTTCGGCTCCGGAAACACACATACACCACCCCCCTCAAACGAAATCAGGCTACTACTATTTATAGGCCACCTAATTCCGCTTGAACATGACTCAAGCGGAATCACCTTTCATACGGAATTACAAGTTCAAACGAGATTACCATTTCAAACGGAATTACACTTTGTAATTTCGTTTGAACTTGCCTGTTGACCTATTTTTGACATATTTCTCGTATTACGTGCCCTGATCTATCTATATACATACAAGACTCGATACAAGAAGAAGTCGACAGACGCATGCACCAACAGCAAGGATTGCTAGAATAGCATTTGCTATTCCCTGGGCAACGATATTTTCTATATCTTGCCTATTAAGAAAGTGATCTTCATTGTTTTGCTCAGATTGGTTAACCTCGTTAACTGGTTCATTATCAGCGTGTTCCATCTGGTAATTAATGTATATAAGTTACTAGCACAAAATAAATAACAATCAAACATAATAAAACAATCGCACATAATCACGTCAACACGTATAGCCAAAATTGTCGACTTTGCGACGTTGATATTTTTTATATATATATTAGTAGGCATCCGTACACACTAGTTATATCATAAAAGTTTTATTTTAAGTTATTTTACCTTATTGTATTTTTATTATTTATTATTATTATTAAACACATAATCACACCATCACACCACCACCGTCAGCTGGCATCTCAGAAACGACGCTCCCTTTCGTCGTATATCCAGGAGATCTGTTCTCCCACTTCCCTAATTCTATTTCCTGCATCCACCAGTTCCTCGCCGTAGTGACGGAGCTCAGCCAAGTTTTCTGCGCTCATACGTGGGTTTAGTGCAGGTTCAGGGTCAAACTGGGGGAAAAGGGTGTTAGGGTTATTCAAGAGATTCTGAAATTGCCATTCAGTTGTCCACCATTCTTCCAGCTCTCCTGGTAATGGTCGGGGGTTGACAATAGGATCTGGGATAGCAGGTTCCAAATTATCTGGAAGTTGTGATTCAACTGGGTAATTGAAGAGGTTTTCATCGGCAGGTCCGATGAGGTCGCTATTTGCCAGTTTGTGGTCCAGCTCCTCCCACGGAATTCCAGCCTACGAGTCTTCTTCTCTTTATCATTTATCATTTGGGTCCTCCGTCTTTTTAACCCTCTGTGCGGCTGGCCTCTTCCTCCGCATACGCCTCCAGCCTACGAGTCTTCTTCTCTTTTTCGGCTTTGGTTTCTCCTGAGGCTGGGCTTGGAATTCCATAGGTTTCTCAGTGTCGGCCCAATAACCGGAAAATCCCCCGAAAACTTCCATGTTAGCAGAATAGATAGTGAGATTCTGAAGAGCTTCAGACAACTCATTCATGTTGTTAGCACATATGAAGAAACACACACAATTCTAAGTTAAAATCTCATTTATCAACTTATATTCACAGAAATGGCAATCAGAAAATTAAGTATTTCTGAATACTTAATTGGCTTAAATCAGTGGCTCTGATACCACCTTTTTCTATCACGGCCCCCGTCCCGGTGTTACCCGGTCCAGGAGCCGCGGGACAGAAACCCATGGTATTTATTTAATTTGGCAGCGGAAATGTTGACAGGATCTTTTAAATTGAAAATGCCCAATTGTTTTATTTCACAAATTGGGGATAACACCCATACTTTACAGTAAAGGGAATTTTACAAGGAAATCCCTTATTTTACAAAACATGATTATTTATTTAATTGAGCCACTACTTTAAGCTTGTTAGTGCTCCGTAGCACTTTTCCTTGATTCACAATAGGTCACCTGAAACATGTTTAAAAATATTTTATCAGCGGGGAAATACTAGCGAGTCACTCGGTTTCAATAAAATGACACATAGTTATAAATTACAGCATAAGAGCGATTACAATGGCTACCATCTTATTTTTATCTGGCGCCATGTCACACCCTGGTGACGATGGTCATACCACTATTGGGTCCTTTCACCCAAGTAGTGATGATTATCACTGTTAGGATGGTGAACCTAACCGTGAGAAATTAGTAATGTTCACAATACCCCACTAGCCAGTGATTCAAGATAACCACGACTTAATCCCTGTAATTATAACTTTTGAGAATAATTTGAGTATTGTAAAACAGTTGATAAAAAGAGAATGACTCACATTGCAAGTTTAGTTGGGCAAAGTTTAGCCTACTGATAAGTCTGATAACCTAATTTAAAAAACAATGCACACGAAACTTGGTCAGTAACTTAATACAACATTTACGATAAGCTCACGAAATCAAAACCCTCACGGCGAATGACAGAGTATAGCCCTGATTTGTGCAGCACTTAAACATCCATCGGATCGGTTTCAATCGATCGGACATTGTATCGTAGCAGTGATCGAGTTAATACCCTGTATCGTAGCAGCGTCGTGACACTGTAAAACTCGTTTTTAGCAGAATAGGGACGTTTTGAGAGTGAGATTTCGAACACAGAAGCAAGTCCCATGCACAGGCTACTTATAGCAACATTTCAAGTTTTACGCGGCCCGCGTAAGCCTTAACATGGCTTTTACGCGGCCCGCGAGAGCCCTATCCTACGTGTAGGGCTGGTGTGTCACGAGTAGGGTTGCCACGTGTGCGACACGTGGCCCCGAATGCTTATCCGGTCAACTTTAAGTTGACGCAGCCCGCGTAAGCCGAAGCTTATTTTTTACGCGGCCCGCGTGAAAACCAATTTTCTCAATTTCTTGGTTTTTCATGAACAGTAGGGTTCCAGGGGTCCGGGTTTTTACTTACGGGTCTTTTAGGGACATTTTTTTTTGCAGGTCCTTACATTTGTATAAGAAGAAATTGTGAGTAAAAGTAGAAGAAAATGAAGTTACAACATAAACAAAATCAAAAAATACAACTCACTTTGGACCTCAAATATGGTCAGGTTTCACCTTAGTTTGCCATGGCAAACTTGTTAAAACCTTCCAAGAGGTTATCCAAGTGATATAGAAGAAGAAATGAACAAGATTGGAGAAGGAAGTGAGCTATAACTCACTTTTAAAACCCTTAAACTTTCTGCTCAAAATCAGAGAATTTGGAGGATTTTAGAGAGGATTTGAGAGTGTTAGAGAGGTTTAGAAAGTGAAACTGAGAGTGGGAATGGGTCTATATATAGTCGGGGATTAGGGTTAGTGGTTAAAAGTGATTTAATGCAAGTTAGGTGTGTGTTGGAGAACCAAAAACAGCCAATGCGCAGCTGGGAATGGTTCTGCTGCGGATCGCACCCGTCTGCGGGTCACGAAAGAAACACAAGAAGGCTGTGCGTGTCGCAGCGCATGTCCACCGCACAAGTTTCAATTTTTTACAAGTTCAGCCCCTTAACTTTGGTATGTATCATGTTGTTATGTAATTCTAGTATATTCAACATATATTTAAGTATCAACCAAGTATGTAAGTATAGATTAAGGATTGTAAAATGTATAACGAGGTAATTTGCATGCATAAAATGTTTAAAGTCATGTATCACAATAATTGTTTGTAAATTAAACGCGTCGTTACAAGAACCATGAAATATGTATCAAATGAATATATGAATTAAATGTATAAACATGTATAGATAAACAATGTATAATTCATATAAAATAGTCAATTTCATTATGATCAAAGCCCCGGTTTACAACGATTTGAAATGAAATACGATACAAGCGATTACAAGTTTCCGAAAATAGAAATATAGGATAAGCTTTCTAATTAAGGAAAGTTACAAAAATCTAGGTGTTACATATGGTCCGAACTTAGGTTGTTTAAGAGGTCCGACTTTATTAAGATGCATTTGGTCCTAACTTATTAAATGAAATAAAGCATCCGAACTTAATATAATGAAGTGTGGTCTGGATTTTCTAAACAAAATAGGGAAGTATCTGAGTTTAGCTTACATGTGTTAGATAGTAAAATGTTCGAAACTATAAATGAGCAATAGGGATGTCCGAATATAACACTAAGTGTCCTAGTTTACTTAAATTGGGGTAGGGTTATAAGAGTTCATGGGTTGTTCGGATTTACAATATAGAGGGTCAGGGTTTGCTATATAATGTATGTTCCGAATAAAAAAAAAGGGAACTGCCAAAATGAATTGGAAGTTTACAAGCGTGGCCAAGCTTACACAGACTCTTGGCCATTGTTACATTGAGTTATGTCGGGCCTTGTATGTTCCAAGAGTGTTGGAGAGCACAGGACATCCAAATCTAATAAATGGATTCATGTCAAGCAGAAAAAAAGGAAGAGAAAGAGGAGCGAACAACCACTATCATATCGTTAGATGAGCCTAAATTATTAATTTGATGTTATGCGAATAGAAGCATGAAACAGGTGGGGCCAAGATTAATTTTATATTCTGAAATTTATTGTGTGGAATGCATGCGTGGGCCGAGATTGGTACATGTTCTAAATACAATAATTGAATTTCATGAGTGGGCTGAGTTTATAACATGGGCCGAATAGGTAACTAGATTATGAATTTATATTAAGGTTACATGATTCGAGTTTGTATATGTTCCATGGGTAATCTGATTTATGTGTTATATATATACATGCCTGAGTTATTTGATGTCCGTGTTACTCAAATCATCAGCTACCGTCACCAACTAGGGAATTCACTGTATGAACTGTATGTTAAACTTGTTAACTTGCAATCAATAAACACCTGTTGTTTGGACACTTAGGATATTCCATGACCCTATACACATACATACTTACATTTATTGTACATTAGGTCGCGTGCAATGGACCTAACATTTATCTATTGCTAGAAGTACGTAAACACAAACCGAGCAAACTAAGGTGAGTTCACTACTCTTTTACAAGCATACGTCCATGGGAGACAAACAAACTATTATTCCTGGGAGGAATACTTTTTAAACTACTATATTCTTGGGAGGAATACTTTTTAAACTATTATTCGTGGGAGGAATACTTTTTCTATATGTTGTAGTTTAAATTCAATGTTGGTTAATAAACTCAAACTCTATCACGAAAGTCCCTACTTACATACCGAGCTAGTTGCCTGGGAGGCAATGGGGTATTAGTTGATAGCGCTATTAGGCCTGACAAACCTCACACTGTGTTGGGAGCCAGGCGTGAACTAATGACCTTAAACACTTTGATCAATGCTGATAGAAATTGATGATGGCACAACAAACAGAACAGTCAATTGGTATCGAATTTGTTATCCGTAACATGTCTTTAAACTAAACACTTACATGATTTATGTTATACAAAACTGTGAACTCACCAACTTTATGTTGGCACACTTTTTCTGCATGCTTGCAGGTTGTTAGATACATCATGCTTTGGAACTTGCAGTCTGAGGAGCGAGGAGTGTCATGGGGCATGTTACTTGATGGAAACGGTTAACATTATGCAATTTAAATGATTTGGTTTTGATTATGTTGAAACAGTTACAATTACTTTCGTTGAACACATGTTATGTTGAAATGTTATTTGGAATTACACTATTTATGTTGGACAAGATAATTGCTTTTAACTATACTTTACGATTCGTTCAATGTGACTATTGGCTAGATCCTGGTACGTCACTCGCCTCGCGGTGAAATACGCAGGTGGTAATTTGGGGGTGTGACATTTCAAGTATGTTTCACCTTCTCAAATCTCAATTCTAGCAGCTGATTGTAGATAATTCTGATGTTACAGGGTCTAAGATTACAGGGTAATAGATTAGGTTAGGTTTGTATAGTTAATTTTGGTGTATGTGGTTTGAATCGTATAAGGGTTTATTGTTCATTGGTTCTTGGGAAACACAGTTTGAGACAAGGGTGTTTAATCCCTGATTGAAACATGGGTGTTCATTCCGTGAATCATATTAGGGTTTATAGTGTTTAATGAATTTGATCATAGTGTTATTGTACTATGTTCAAATGTGTATGAAATAATCATGAAACAATTTGACTGATATTAGAATGATATTGTACAACGTACATTACCAAGTTTATAGAAATGTTCACTCCCTGATTAAAACAATTCAAATGATATTACAATGATACTGCATAATGTTCAAATGTGTATAGACTAACTGTGTGTTGTTTTTTGTAGTTGATGTGAGGATGAACATTTCCGTCATAGCTCTGGTGATCCATGTGGTGGCTACCTTGTATGGTCGCTCATTCCTCAACTTCCGGTATCTACCTGGAAATTAGAGGATTTAATACTTTAGTTAATAACTGAAGTGTAGGAGTATTATATGATCTTATGTTTGGCTGATTATGGATGTATTTTGTTTAACTAATTATGGATGATTGTCTAATTTAACTGATTTAGGATCATGGATGATGTTTTGTTTAACTGGTTATAAACATATTTTGGATTATGGGTGATGTTTTGTTTAACTGGTTAACGTGCATTCTTTGTGGATTATACCTTGATTAGGATTAGATGTTGATCATAACACAAGGTCAAATAGAAGGGGCAGTTTGACATTTGTTTTGTTGATGACAAACTAAAAGGTCATTCTTTGTGCGTTCTTTGTGGAGACACCTTAATTAGCCATAGATGTTGATCATAAGCTCAAACAGTTAATCCAGTTGACTTGCATTCTTGGTAGATTATACCTTGATTAGCCATAAATATTGATCAGGAATTAGCCATTGTTTTGGCCATTATATTTTGATTAGTATTAGATGAAAGATCAAACAGGAATTGGCTATTATTTAACCTGATGACTTTGCTAGGGACAGACAAAGGCCAAACAATTTAGACGGGAATGATTAAATAGCATTATTAATTAAAAATGTATTTTCTAGCATTTGACCGCGTGCCATTGAAGGGAGTTATGCAAGAGGTCAAACGTTTTATTGTTACAAAGAACAAGGTGTGAAAAGAAAGGGTAAATTTGTCTTTTCACATGACGGGTATGTTTGGCAAAAGTAGCTGGTGGTTGGTGGTTGGAAGCTGGTAGCTGTTAGCTGTAGCTGGTAGCTGTAGCTGGTAGCTAGTAGCTGTAGCTTTTTGGATATATTTGGTGTTTGGCAGAGTAGCTAGAGCTTTTAATAAAATGTATAAAATGACCAAAACGGACATAACTAAAAAATTAAAAAGCTTATGCATTAAAAAGTTCATTATCTTTAGAGGTTAAAAAAGTCATTTTTCCCTAAAAGCTTGTAGCTCATTCTAAACGCTACTAGTAGAAGCGTTCAACTAAAAGCTTTAAGCTCATAACATAAAAGCTTCAAGCTTCTTCAATCAAACAAGTCTTTTTATTGAGTAGAAGTTTTTTCTTAAAAACTTAAAGCTAGAAGCTCCTGAAAGCTCCATGCCAAACATACCCGACAACTAACAGAAATATGATGTCATTTAACAGTAGGTTTCATATTTAATCCAATTGAGACTAGTCGAGTGTAAGGCAACAAATTTTAAAAACAAGGGTAAGGGTGTCAGCGCCCCCAAAACGCAAGACGTAAAATTACGGTTTATTCTTTTACCAATTTAAATGTTAGCAATTCATTATTCTAAAAATTGTATTTAAGAAGACTTTAAAATATAAAACGTAGTTTATTGATTTCATAAGGGGAAATACCATGAAAAACCAACATACTTTCTGTTTTTGCGCATAAAAGTCCCTCCACTTTTTTTTGCACTCAGAAAACCAACATACTTTTCTTTTTGTTTCATAAAAGTCCCTCCACTTTTTTTTGTACATAAAAAACCAACATACTTTCTGTTTTTGCTCATAAAAGTCCCTCCACTTTTTTTGTTTAGTTTGATATGGCTGATGTTGGCGGCGGCGGACGTGTAGGTCGTGGGGGCGGTGGCGGACGTGTAGGTGGAGGTGGCGGTCGTGTTGGTGGAGGACGTGGTAGAGCTGGCGGTATCGGGCGAGCGCCGGCAGGGGCTGGTGGTAGGGGATGTGGGCGTGGACGTGGTCGTGGACAGGGTGGACCTGACCTGTTGGTAGATAATCCCGACCCACCGGCGAGAACGAATCGGCCCCGTCTCGCCGATGAGCTGTCTGCAACCTAATCGTCGATGATGGAAGCGACAGAGTCTCGGGTCACCAACCTCTGCGTTCATAATTTGACAATAATGTTGGTTTTCTGAGTGCAAAAAAATGTGGAGGGACTTTTATGAGCAAAAACAGAAAGTATGTTGATTTTTTATGTACAAAAAAAGTGGAGGGACTTTTATGAAACAAAAAGAAAAGTATGTTGGTTTTCTGAGTGCAAAAAAAAGTGGAGGGACTTTTATGCGCAAAAACAGAAAGTATGTTGGTTTTTTATGGTATTTCCCCATTTCATAACGTGCTTTTTACAAATTGAGGAACTTTAATATAGGAATTTTTTCAAGTAAAAAAATATATTAGTTTTTTTTTTATGAAAGTAACTACTTTAAGTACCATTAATCATATTTTTTACAAGAAATTTTTATTTGCGTTAATATAGTAATAGGTTTTTTTTTTATATTCACTTTTAGATACGCTATTGGCGATATCCAAATGCAAAAAAAAAAAAAAAAAAGAAAAAGAAAAAGAAAAAAGAAAAGAAAAAACTGTGGGATTCTGTTTTCCAATGTTAAAATAAGAAAAGGTACAGCGTTGGGCATTTATATTTTATACTTAAAAAGAAACTGATCAGTCAAAAGGTTAATATTCTTGATGAATAATGATAATGTATAGTTTCATTAGTATATAATCATAAAGTAGGTTTGGAAAATTCTCTCTTCTGAGAATATGAATTATATGTTTTGGTTAGGGCTGCAAACGAACAAAATGAACATCGGAAAATAATTGTACTCACGAACTATTCATAACCAATAATCGAACGAGATTTAATGTTTGTGGTCGTTCTTTAAGAAAATAAACATATTCGTAGTCGTTCATTAAGTTCTGGTAACAAACACAAATGACGCAAACAAACACAACCAAAAGTTTTATGAACACAAACGAATTGAATACAAGCAAGTGTTTATGTGCATTAACGAACATATATTATATTTTGAATAAAATTAACATCTTTTCATCACAAACATTACATAGGGTCGTTAAAATGTATGTAGTATACAATACGCTAATTTTATTTATATGAATTTAAAGAGGGGATGAATAGTGATTATGATATTTTAAATATTTCTTATATTTTGTTTACTAGTTGAAAGACACACTACATGAATTGTATAGGGATGTAAGTATCACAAAATTAAATAAGATGAAAAGTCAAATTGTGTTTTATTCCAAAATAAACCAATTTACTTATCCTTTTCGATTATTTTGGTAAAAAAAAATTAAATAAAATGAGGTAACTAAAACCTTAGGGGAGGGGGGGGGGGGTGGTCACTAGTGATAAAATTTCATCACTCACAATATCCAATTATGTTCCGCCATATCAGCAACCATTTTTCCATCACTCACAACCTTTTTTAGTGGAGGTGGTCATCACTCACCACCACATCCAACAATTTCCCCCCAACCAACAACTACCCTCACAAAACAAAACAATAATGCCGTGAAGAAAATAATGAAAATTGAGTCCGTGATGCTATAACGCGTTGAACTTTCAGGCGGCGGTGGAAATTGTTTCCGTATCACGTGTTGAAAATGGTCATCACTCGTTGAATTGTTTCCACCCTGCCTGGCCTAACAAATCAATATATTTATTCATTAAAAGTTATTCGACCACAATTTTTTCCACCGTTTAACGCCTTTGTTGCAACGTAAGATGTGAATTTACGCCAAGGTTTTTAGCCAGCAACTTTTTTGTAATTTCTTTTACAATGTTTGTACTAACTATTCTTTGTTTAGTGTTCAAATTTTTGTTATTCATTTTACTGTGTTTGTAATAACGATTCGATGTTTAACACGCCACAACACGCTTCTGGATTTCGAAACGTTACTTTTTTCACAATATAACGTTATTTTTAACATTGCGTCTACATTTTCTTTAAATCAACTCGCCCCTCCGCGAAGCACGGGACAATCAAACTAGTATTAATTAAATATTATATTAGAGGGGATCTTGAAGTATTATATAAAAATTAAGGGAAAATGTCACAGCATAGTAACCAAGTTTTAAAAGTGTTATAGTTAGGTCACTCGTATCGTTTTTGTCCCAATTAGATAATTTAACATTCAAATCAAGCCATGTCCTTTTTCCATGTGTCAAGAAAAAAAATGAAGCATAAGATGCCGGGATCGAATTATTTTAATATATGAAATTATATTTATTAAAAATAAAAACACTTTAATTACATTAAAATTTAAAATAACAAGTTACAATCCACTTTAGCATCAAATAAAAGGGAAAAAAGAAACAAAACTCCACATTACAACGATTACTTATGAAATGGATAAAAAAACCCCTTAATTTTAATGAAACATTAATGTTGAGTGACCTGATCGGAACACTTTTAAAACTTGAGTGACCTAATTGGAACACTTTTAAAACTTGGTTAAGAACCGTCGAACACAAACGGACATATTAACGAACATAAATGAACGAACGTGGTCTCTATTCATGTATTTAACTAAACGAACGAAATTTATTGTTCCTGTTCGTTCATATATTATACACTAAACGAACGAACACAAACGAACTTCTATCAAACAGTTCAAAAACTGTTCGCTAAACGTTCGGTTCATTTGTAGCGCTAGTTTGAGTAAAGGCACATAGGTTCAAAAACATGTATATTAAATAGTGTTATCCTAGATGGAAGACATTGAATTCACACAGACAAATGTCATTAATTAAAGAAAGCAAATAACGCAAATAACAGATATTTGTAGTGAAAATACAAAAAAAAAAAAAAAAACAAAAAACATTTTGTGATCAATTAAAGAAATCCAGGAAGTGAATTCTGACTCACTCAAAGTTGCACATAAATTTCTTACACGTAGAATTCTTGAGGAAATATATTGCAAGAGATACCTAATGAAGACAACTTGACATACTCAATTATCTTAATGATATCTCTTAGCCCAGAGGGTATGGAGGGCTCCATCGTGCCATATCACCGCCTATAGCGTCTCACTCGGCGCCACCATCTACACCAAGCAAGTTAAACCAGGGCGTCATTGATGGGGCTTTATCATGGTAACGAGGAAGAAGGGCTTTATCAGGTGGGGCCCACATCTTTGCACCCAATAATTTTTTTTTAATTTTTTTAATAGGGGGCGTTATCCCACACCCTGCAAGTTAAGAGAAGGCGTGATAAAACCCCTTAGCTAATGTAAATCCTAGGCAGCGCTGATGTGTCCTGTTAAAGCCCCTAGGGGCTTTATCCCACACCCCATAGCCTTAATAATATGATAAACATTTCTAATATCATGTGAGTTATGTTCAGATTTTGTACAAGTTTGTCAACATATTGAAATGAAATATGGATATTTAACTATCTAAGTGTCTAGATCTTGATCTTTAGATTTTAGTGTGGTGGACAGTCCAACGTACATAAGACTATCCACATCAAGGATGTTTGTAGGTGACATGGAGGGTGTTCATTCCTATGTGGAGGGCATTTGTGAGAGGGATGGATTAGTGGGTGTTGTAGAGGATGACATGGAGGGTGTTCATTCTTCACAATTCTTGGGGAAGAATGGTGAAGAATGGCCTAATGGTGGGTCATTTTTTTTATAAGGTTGTTTGTGGGAAGGATATATATGTTATTGTTGTAGGTAAAAAGTGTTTGTGGGAAGAATAAGTGAAAAGCTGATGTGGCATGCTGATTAGGCTGTTTATAGAAAGGATAGCCTTTCACTGATGCGGATAGTCTAACAGATCGACTTTTATACTAACAACTGTACCTTTATAATAGATATTGAAATACCATAAAGAGTCATCAAATGTTATTAATTGGTGCAACATTATATTTCAACTTTTATTAACTCATATACCACTTGATTTGTTACTTTGACTTTTATGCTAATTAAAGCAACACATTTTTAATGTTTAAATCTAATAGTTTTTTTTTAACGGCTTAAATTACACTAAATCCGTCTTCAGCGGGGTTCGAACCCTTAATCTCAAAGAGAGCAAACCTTAACTCCAATGACTTTGGATACAACCCCCCACCCTTTAGATCTAACAGTTGATACTCATTCCAAGTATCAAACTCATCATCGAAGTTAGGTCTAAGACCAATTAGTTGTGACAAACATAAATAGTACTTTATCAGATTTTATATGAAGGCTCTCATTACTTTTCTTCAATTCAAAGAATGTGTTCACAACAATATGTAATGGTTCAACAATTACTAATGATAGACTTCACAAAACTTCACCATAGTTTATTATTTATCATTACATTTTGATGACGGGGGTAGCCCAAGACCAAATAAAATGACTTAAACACACTAAAGCTTAAAGGGTTAAAAGGTTCAAATGTTGAAAATCCGGGAGTTTAGATAAAACAATACGTGAACAGTAAATAGTCACATCTCTGATTGCTTCACCAACTTTCCCAGCCGCAAAAGTAACACAAGATCACAGAACACAGTCTTTTATCCGCAGGTCAAAAGGCTTTAACCCCCGAAAGGGTAAATCCCCCACTGCAAGCATGTTCACTAGTCAACAGCTTCCTCTTTGAGCTAAGGCTTTTCCTATAAATGTGACACTTCATTAAGTGTGAAAAACATTCCGCGATCAGCCCTGATTCCATTGGGATCTCTGGTCATTGTTCTTGAGTACTTGTTCCATGCAAGTCACTTTTCTTCACATTCAACACACACACATTCTTTTTGCTCCTACATCCGAAGCTGAACTCGTTTCAGTGGAGGATCTCGAGCAAACAACAAAATCAAACTAGTGAACCTCTCTCCACGTCTTGCAAATGTGGGGGGGCCTCACGACCTGCGTTAGTGTAGGATCGTTTTCACGACCGAAACGAGTCGTTCAGAAGAGTTCTTTTCAATACGAGTGGCGGAAACAAACGTATCGAAGTCGTTTCAGCTGAATTACACAGAAAATCACTTTAAACTGTCTCTAGATTGATATCAAGTCGTTTTACAAAGCTGGAGACACTTCGGCAGAGCTTCGCTACCGGAATCGAATCGTTACAAATGATTTGGCACGAACTACTATTTATAAGCAACTGATTCCACACGAAATGGCTCAAACAAAATGACCAGTTCATTTCGTGCGAAATGACCAACATGTCATTTCGTGCGAAATAGCCATAAACACATATTTCTCGTATTTCGTGCCCTGAACTAACTAGACTAATACAAGACTCGATACAAGACGAAGTCGACAGACATATGCACCAACAACGGTTTTTGCAGAGGGCAGGTTAATAACTGTTATGTAATCATAACTTTTATTAGTTTTTATTTTTCATTTATTGTTTAAGGCAAACAACAATCTTTCATTTTCTCTCAAGTTTCCTCCATATTTTCTCTTCTGTTTTCCAGGTTAGTTCCGCTTTCTTTTGTTTGCTTTACTTGTTCTTTATTTTGATCATGGGTGCACGGAAGGATCTTTCCGTTAGTTTTTCACGCCTCACCCAAAAGGAAGTGGAGAACTTTTGTATAGATTGGGGCATTGGCTTTAAGTTTAATCCGGTTGCACCGGGTTGTGATAAATCTGTTGATCAGTGTCCCCCTGGTTCGATTGCTTTATATTGTCGTCACTTTGAATTTTCCAACCTTCGTCATCCTTTTTCGCTCTTTGTATTGAATATTTTGGAGTATTACCGTGTTTCCTTTGGTCAGATTCATCCGAAGGGCATGGCTAGGGTTTTACACGTCGAGGTTTTATGTCGTGCCCTTGGTTATGATCCTTCGTTGTTGTTATTCCGTCGGTTTTTTCGTTTGGCAAAAAACGGTGATTGGTTCACTTTTGAAACATCCAAGGTTGATACTTGCCTAATCTCTTCCATGGTAACCACACTTGGTACTTGGAAAGATCGTTTTTTCTGGGTCTCTGATTCTATTATCCCCTTCAAAATGGTGTGGAGGCACCAAGATGCCGTTCTTAATGAACCGAAAACCTTCCGAATCCGATTTGAATGAAGTTTTTCTTAAAGCCATCCGAGAGTGTCCTTCAAGGGTTCGTCATTTCCCTGAACATTTGCTAGTTTTGTTAGGGGTTAGTAAATTGTGGGAAAAGGCCAATCGGGATCCAGTTCTTATGAGGAATGGCCAGGGTATGCTTTTTTCTTGTTTTGCCTTTTTGGAACATCTTTGTTTGGTGACTTATTTGTTTTTTTTTTTTTGTTTTTGAAACATTTTGCAGTCATGTCTACTTTGGACTTTATCAAGAGTGATGATACATATGACGTTGCTTTTACGGATGCCCAAGCCGCTGAAGGGGATGATGCTGTTGCTAGGGGTATAGAACAGAGGTTTGAGGATGCTGGCTATGTTAGAGTTTCCAACATTAAGGGTTTTTCTAAGCATGCTGCTCCCAAGGCTTCAACCCGTCGATCTACCCGCCGTTTGTTAAAGGGTGCACCTCAAGCCACTTCTTCTGAACCAGTGGAATTGAGTGATGATATTGAGGCTTCCAAAGGTCAAGATATTGATGTGGATGTTGAGAAGGAGAAGAAGTTGGTTGTTCATGGCAAGAAGAAGGCTTCAGCCAAGAAGGTTATGACTACTCCTGTTCAGGGTTCATCGAGCAGGGACGTTGAAGGGTTGAATGAGGATGAGGTTTATGTGCCTGATTGGACTATGAAGATTGGTGATAGTTTTAAAGATCCTACTGTTTGTGCTAATGTGCTAGCTCACTTTGCTCCTCCTGGCGTTCGTGGTGCCATTTCTGAAATGGAAAGTGACCATTTCATATCAAGATTGATGCTTAGCTCCTACAACCTTTCTGCCTTGGTTACTGAGGGTGTTGCCCGTTTTCAGAAGGGCATGCAGGAGTATGAGGATTTTTCTAAAAAGAAGGAGAAAATGAAGTCTTCGATGGCTGCAATGAAGAAAGAGATTGGTGGGTTTGCCAAGAAAGAAGAGGCCTGGGTCAAAAAGGTTGGTGAATTGACTAGAAGGCATGAAATTAAGATAAGTGATCTCAAGAAAAGCTTCGAAGCCGATCGGTTGAAGCTAAAGGCTGATAGGGAGGCTTTGTCTGTTCAACAGGGAGCCTTTGATGAAGAGAAGGAAGGCCTGAAGGCTTTAGTTGCGCAAGCCACCAGTGATAACCAATGGCTTATTGAGCAAGGTTTCCAGCAAGTTGTTACTTACCTTCTTCACTCTAAGGAGTTCAATTCTGCTCTTGGAGAAGTTTATACCAAATTGCTCAGCTTGGGGAAACATCAAGGTCTCATTGCCGGTTATAAGCTTCATGAGTCTGGCCATTCTTTAGAAAAGTCTCCCTTATATCGTCCTGAGGCTTCTGAGGTTTTCAAGGGTTTTGTTGAACAGATGGAGAGGCTGACCTACCCGTATGTTACTCAGGTTTCTACTTGTTTTGGTAAGCCCCTTACTGTCTTGCAGGAGCTAAAACCAGATGGTCTTAATGAAAAAGTTTGTGCTGAAGTCCTCGGTTCCCTTTCAAGAAAGCGATCTTATTCGGGAGCTAGTGATGATACCCTTTCAGGAGGACCTGATGCTTCAAACGATGCAAGCTTGGAAGGTTCAGCAGTAGGTGGTGATGGTGGCTTGAAAGCTAAGAAGTCAAAGAAAGCAAAGAAGGTTAAAAGTGATGGTTCCGGGGCCTCTAAGCCTCCTGCTGACACTTGATGGACATTCGTAGCTTTCTTAGTACCTTTGAAAACAATTTATGGTTTGTATGTTAACTTAAAACAATCTTAGGTTTTGCAGGAACCCTTAAAGTTCCTGTTATGTGGTTGTGGTTAGGCCTTGATGGCCATTTGAACAATTTCCTGGCTTTGCAAGCCACTAAGGCTTGTTTTAACTCGTTTGGATGCTTAGAATCCGGTTAAGGTTTCCTTTATTATGCTACTAAGTTTCTACTATTTGCCTTGTGTCGTGTTTTTTGTGCTTGTGCCTGTTTGGTAAAGCAGCTTGGTTGGCTTCAAGCCTTCAAGGCTTCTGGTTGTTATGTATTTAGCTTGAAGCCTTCGAGGCTTCTGGTTACTACTTTAGTTTCATGACTTGGTTTATCTTTAAGTTTTGGGTTATATGTAACCTATTTGCTCATGTTGTTGTATTGTTCCTTAGATATTTCTTTTCTTTGTGGTTTTGTCTTTGTTGGGTTTGTGTTGTCTTTATGTTTTTCATACCTTAAAGGGTTTAGTGCTGCAGTCACTTAGCCTTGGTATTTTTAACAAAAAGACATAGCACCTATCCTATTCGTCATCTTTCTTAGTTTGGTTTTGTTTCGTAAGCCTGTTTTTCGATATTTTTCAAAGGATTAAGGAACATTTGATGTAGGCTGTTCAAACCCGTCTATGAGACAACTTTGTTTTCAATAATAAGTCTCATGGAGTTGTATTGATTTAGGAACTCACCCCTTATATAGGTTCATTTAACCCTTGAACCTATTGAGCGATATGGCCTGGGAGCTCATCCCCTTACATGGCCCTTGCCATGGAGTTTCTTGCTAGGTTCTCAACCTGATTTTAGGATAGAAAGACAAATTTGATAAAACATCATAATTCATTCAATAGATATGTTACAAAAGGCGATCAACTCTTGAAATACAACTTTGTGAAATACAAACCAATCTTTCTTGATTACACATGGAACCTCTTAAGGGTTTTTCCATTCCAGTGTCTTGGAAGCCTTTTACCTTCTGGGTATGCTAGTTTATAGGATCCACCCTTGTGTGCTTCAAGGATTGTATATGCCCCTTCCCATTTTGGGCCAAGTTTTCCTTGGTTCTCTTTTTTGCTAGCTTCATTGTTTCTAAGCACCAGGTCTCCTGGCTTGAAGCATTCATATTTGACCCTTTTGTTGTAATAAGCTTCCATCGTTTGTTTGTACTTGGCTTCTTGGATTGCAGCTTGGTCTCGTGCTTCCTCTAGGAGTTGTAAGTTCAACACGGTCTCTTTTTGGTTTGCTTCGGGATCCATGTTGACTGTTCTTTCTGTTATAACTCCTACTTCAGCTGGAATCACGGCCTCAGATCCAAACACCAAGCTGTAAGGTGTTCTTTTGTGGCTTGTTTTTCTGGTGTTCTTATGGCCCATTGAACACTTGGCAATTCTTCAAGCCAGTTGCTTTCATATCTTCCCAATCTGGCTTTGATCCCTTCAACTATGCTTCGGTTCATCCTTTCAACCTGACCGTTTGATTGTGGATATGCCACTGAGCTGGAAACCTGAGCTATTCTGAATTCTTTGCACCAAACACTGAAAGGCTTCTCAGCGAATTGCTTTCCATTATCGGTAACAAGCACTCCTGGCAACCCATAGCGACAAATGATGTTCTCCCAAACGAAGTCAATGACTTGCTTGCCCGTGATTTTTGCAAGTGGTTTAACCTCAGGCCACTTGGTGAAGTAGTCTATGGCTACTAACAAGAACTTCACTCCACCTTTGGCTGATGGGAATGGGCCAACGATGTCCATCCCCCATTTATAAAATGGCCATGCTGAGGTTATCGGGACAAGATCATGCTTGGGACTTTTCGGGACTGGTGCATGAATTTGGCAAGAATCACACTTCCTTAGTTGATCAGTGGTGTCTCGGTGCATGGAGGGCCAAAAATACCTGAGGTTCATTAGTTTGGCAACCACCGTTCTTGCTCCAAAATGGGCTCCACATATCCCTTCGTGAACCTCTTTGACCAAATATTGGCTTTGTTCGGGACAAACACATCTCAGCAAGGGTGCAAGGTAACCCTTCTTGTAGAGGATTTCGCCTTGCAACACGTACTGTCTAGACTTGATTTTAACCCTTTCAGCCTCTGTTTGATCAGCATGTAATTCACCAATTGGGACCTTCTTCGGTGATTACGTCTTGAACTTCCAATTCTTCAATTGATGGAGTTTTCAATACTTCTACCAACACCTTTTTAGTGAGGTGGGCAAAAGTGAGGGAAGCGAGTTTACTCAAAGCATCAGCTTTCTTATTTTGATACCTGGGAATTTGCTTGATGGTACACGTTTGGAATGTGTTCATCAGTTCTTTGGCTTTTTCCTTGTACCTCTTCATGTTAGGTTCCTTTGCAACATAACTGTCATTCACTTGACTTGACACCAACAACGAGTCCATGAAGACTTCAAGCTTTTGGACCTTCATTTCCTTAGCCAACCTTAAGCCAGCTATCAGTGCTTCGTATTCAGCTTCGTTATTGGTGGTCTGGAAATCAAATCGAAGAGCATACGTGAATTCTAACCCTTCCGGGTTGATTAGAATAAGGCCTGCCCCTGACCCTTCAACGCTTGAAGCCCCATCGGTGAAAAGCTTCCAGGATTCAAGGTCTGAAGGTTCAGTGGCAGCTGTGTTTACTTCAGTAGTTGTTTGTTTTGGGACTTCTACAATGAAATCAGCCAAGACCTGGGCCTTGATGGATTTTCTGGGAACATAGGTGATGTTATGTTCACTGAGTTCAACAACCCACTTGGCTAATCGCCCTGAATTTTCCGGTTTTTCAAGCACACTTTTTATTGGTTGGTCGGTGACCACTTGTATGGGGTGTGCTTGGAAATACCTTCGAAGCCTCCTAGCCGTTTGGACTAGGGCTAAAGCAAGTTTTTCCAAAGGAGGATATTTGATTTCTGCCAATTTTAGAGTTTTGCTGAAGAAATAAATGGGTACCTGAACTTTGTCTCGTTCAATGGTGAGGACCGCACTTATTGCTTCTTCAACAATTGAAAGGTACACCGAGATCAATTCTCCCGTTTCCAGGGCTGCATTGTCAGGTAGAGAAGCTAGGTGTTTCTTCATCTGGTTGAAGGATTCTTCAGCCTCATCAGTCCATTTGAAGTCCTTCTTGTCAGAGCATCCCTTGAGCATTTTGAAGAAAGGTAAAGACCTTTCAGCCAATTTTGAGGTGAAACGCTTCAGGGCTGCAAGCTTCCCATTTAGACTTTCTACCTCCTTTTTGCTTCTTGGTGGCTTGGTTTCAAGAACAGTTTTCACCTTGTTTGGATTGGCTTTTATACTTTGTTTTCCCACAATATGTCCCAAAAACTTTCCTTCCTCAAACCCAAATGAACATTTTTCAGGGTTGAGCTTCATGTTGACCTTCCTTAGGTTCTTGAAGGTTTCTTGGATGTCATCAAGCATTTGGTATTCCGTTTTGCTTTTGATGACCAAATCATCAACATATGCTTCCATGTTCCTGCCAATTTGACTAGCAAAAGCCTTTTCAACTAGGCGTTGGTAGGTTGCGCCCACGTTTTTTAGACCAAAAGGCATCTTTTGGTAGCAAAAGATTCCTTTGTCCATGTGAAAGGTGATTTTCTATTCATCTTCTTCCTTCATGAGAATTTGGTGGTAACCCTTGTAAGCATCTAGGAAACACTTGAAAGGGTAATCAGTGAGGGAGTCAACCTTGAGATCAATTTCTGGCAACGGGTAACAATCTTTAGGACAAGCCTTGTTCAAATCTTTGAAGTCTATGCACATTCTCCAAGAGTTGTCGGGCTTTCGAACCATGACTGGATTTGCAACCCAGGATTGATACTTGACTTCTCGGAGAATGCCGGCTGACACAACCTTTTCAACCTCTTGACATGCAGCCAAGCTTCTTTCGGGTGCTAGACTTCGCTTTTTTTGGACAACAGGCTTGACATTAGGTGGTATTCTTAGCTCGTGCTCAGCAATGCTTCGAGGGATACCCGTCATATCTTCCGGGCACCAGGCAAAGACATCACTGTAGTGTACCAAGAGCTTTTCGAGATATGAGAGGGTTTCTTGTGAAAGGCTTGGATTTACCCTTATCCTTTGCTCAGGATACCTAGGATTTATGATCAGCCTTTGCTTGTCTTCTTCATTCTTGGAGCTTTCACCTTCAACCATGTAGGCCTCTTGAGTAGGTTGAAGGGTTGCAATCCCCCTCTCAGTAGGAAATTTGACAGTGCCATGACCGACAGAAACAACCATGTAGAAGGCACACTGCCCTGGTCTTCCTAAGATCACATCATAGTTTGAAGGTATATTGATGACCACAAAAGTGAAAGGTTGAACTCTTTCCATTTTGCCTTCGCTGAAATGGACATCAAGGGTTAGCTGCCCTAAAGGCTTGAGGGGTATGTCTGCAATACCTTTTATGCAGGTTCCAGATGATTGAAGCTTCGAACATTCCGCATTGCTCAAACGGTTGAAGAACTTTTTGAACATGATTTCAGTGGCTGCTCCAATGTCTATGTATGCTTTTCTTGTTTGCAGGGTGCCCATAGTTGCTTCAACCACAAGGGGGTTTGAAAGTGGGTTCTTCTCCGTTGGAGGGAAACAAACACACTGAAGCTCCCAAGCTTCCAACCTCTGTCGTTTGTGAGGAACCTTTCCATCAAAATCCACCATGTTAACTTCCTTGCCCTTTCCTTCGGCCATCTTGTCCCTCACCCCCTTGACCAAGTGAGCGAGTTCCCCGGATTTGACAGCCTCTTCAATCCTCTTCTTCAATTGAAAGCAATCATTAGTATGGTGGCCCTTTTCCTCATGAAATTCACAAAATTGGGTGGAATTCTCATTCCTCTTGCTTTTGGGAAGAGGTCTTGGAGGTCGAAAGCTTTGCTTTACTTCTTCTGTGGCAAGAATCTCTTGAGGGGTCTTGGTGAGGGGTGTGAAGCTTAGTCCCCTTTCCCTGCTGGAAGGGTTCCGGCCTTTAGGCCTTCACTGATCTGAACCCTTTTGGCGTCTGTCATGGGAATGGAAGCTTCCCCTTTTCCTAGCTGGGATGTTGCCTCGCCAGCTTGATCCCCTTTTTTTTTGCTCTTTAATGTCTACGGCCTCCTCTCCTCTGATGTGGGCTTCAGCCCTTTTGAGAGCTTCTTCCAAGGTCTTGGGCAGGGATTTGTAGAAATCTCTTGTGAGATATTTGGATGTAATGGCGTTCATAAAACTAGCCACTATCATTTTTTCGTCTGCCCCTACATATGTGAGACCTTCCTTCTTGTACCTTTCAATGAACTCACGAAGGCTTTCGTCATCCCTTTGTTTTATCTGAAAGATTACTGTAGCATCTTTGACGTATCGCCTTTGCTGTGAGAAATTGGCCAAAAACCCTTTACTTAGGTCATCGAAGCTTCAAACGCTTCTGGTAGGCAAATCGTTGAACCATATCCGGGCTGAACCAACGAGAGTTTGCATAAACATAAGGCAGCATTCAGCATTTGACCATTTCTCGATTCTGGTGGCACCAGTGAAGCTCTGAAGGTGATCTTCCGGATCCTCAGTCCCATCATACATCTTGATATGGGATGGCATCTTGATCATCGTTTGAAAATCATAATCGGCTATTTGCAGTGAGAAGCACGAGAGATTACTTGGCTTGTAAGGCTTGGCCAAATCTTCCTCAACCCTTGCACCCATAATGCTGCTGTTATTATTGTTCCCTTGAGTGGCCAACACCTGATTAATAAAGTGCTGCCATGGGAAGCTGGCCGTTATCTGGGCCATCATCTGGGGCATAAGGTTGAAGCCTTGAAGGCTTCTAGGTGCAACTGGGCAACTAACTCCCAAATGAGTGCTCATAACGGCACTTCATGCCAAGGGGAGTACAGACAAAGCTTGTTCCCATGTAGTTGTTGTTGAGGGTGGAAGGCTTGCTACTAGAGATTGTAGGAGCTGGTCCAAAGTCAGCTCGTGCCCTAGTGGAGCACCGGCTGTAGCTGGTTGGGAAGAGAAAAGAGAAAATGTTGTTGGATTTGGCCTCGTGTACAGGTATGGGTTAGGATTTGGGACCAGCCTCATCCCTAGATGCAGAAGGTTGTGAGTTTGTAAAAGGAGGGATGGGAGGTACAGGAGATAGAGTCGGTTCTGGCTCGTCATAGTCCAAGCGAATCCTCACTCCCTTGTCTCCCTCCCTACTCACATATTGGTTGAGGAGAGACCTCAACTCCAGGAAATTGTTGGCGACCCCTTCAGGGGCAAGTTCGACATATGAGGGGGTGTTTGAGACACCGACATTAGAGGAAGGGACCCCTGATCTAGATGGAGTTGGAGTGTGGAAAGTGAGAAACTCAGGAGTGCTCCTCGGTGTCGAGAAAGACGATTGTATAGCCACATGAGCTTGGCCAGTGCTGGGGTAGACGTATTTGGAACCTGATTCACCTCTCCCGGAGATTCACTTTCTAACATGGTAATTTCAAGAAGATGGAGCTACACTACTAGGTCCTTTTGAAGAAAATTAGTGGCGTAGCCCCACGGTGGGCGCCAACTTGTTGATGCAATGGATATTAGACCAAGAATAGTAGCTGGACTGGTTAGGCAAAAGGGTTGAAGGGTTTAACTTTGCCTAACTGTTGGTACATATGTCTGTCGACTTCGTCTTGTATCGAGTCTAGTTAGTTCAGGGCACGAAATTCGAGAAATATGTGTTTATGGCTATTTCGAACGAAATGAACTGGTCATTTCGTTCGAGCCATTTCGTGCGGAATCAGGTGCCTATAAATAGTAGTTCGTGCCAAATCATTTGTAACGATTCGATTCCGGTAGCGAAGCTCTGCCGAAGTGTCTCCAGCTTTGTAAAACGACTTGATATCAATCTAGAGACAGTTTAAAGTGATTTTCTGTGTAATTCAGCTGAAACGACCTCGATACGTTTGTTTCCGCCACTCGTATTGAAAAGAACTCTTCTGAATGACTCGTTTCGGTCGTGAAAACGATCCTACAAGTGGTATCAGAGCTCAGGAGGAGGAGTTCTTACCATTTCAGCTGCAAATTCTGTTTTCTACACCTTCTTTTTCAAAATTAACAAATTTTCACGGTTAAAATGGCTTGATTTTCAAATATATTGTGAGAAACAGTGCTTTAACAAATCCTAGAAAGAATCAGATCTTAATTCGAAGGAAAACCTAATCAAATTGTTCAAAAACTGTCCGAAAGTTTCATTTCGCATGAAAGTTGATATCATTTCGTTTGAGCATTGCTTTCATTTCGCACGAAATTAGAATTTATTTCGCGCGAAACAGCTATTTCGTGTGAATCAGTTCATCAGAATTTTATTTCGTACGAAACCAGTAGTTCATTTCGCACGAATCATCTATTTCGCTTGAAAGAAGTTTTTTAGATCGTCATTCCGTACGAAATCATTCATTTCGTTTGAAAGTTACTTCATTCCGTACGAAATCATTTATTTCGTGTGAAAAGTTCATTCCGTGTGAACTTCATTTCGTTTGGAAAAGGTTATTTCGTGTTAAAGCTTATTCCATTTGGAAATTCATTTCGTTTGAAAAGCTGTGTTTAAGAATTTTGAAAACCAAATCATGGAAAACGAGTTCTATAATGCTTTTCCTGGTCCAATGACTATTACTCAGAGTACTATGCTAGAAAATGAAACGGGAACAACGCAAAAACCGCCTAAGCTCATGAGTATTGAGGAATAAAGTGGATGGGTCGAACGTTTTGCAAACTGGGTTCAAGCATATCACTTAGATGCTTGGGAACATACTGAATTTCAATATAGTAGACCGGTTGGGGACAATGGAGTGAAAATTGAAATTAGAAATCTGGGTGCTGAAGAGAAAAAGAAATACAAAGATGAAAAAATGATGGTTAGTCTTTTGTAGCAAGCTATTAAAGAAGACATCTTGATTTTACTTCAACACAACGGAAGTGCACATTCGATATGGGTAGAATTGGAATCAAAGTTTCTTGGAAATGATGAAATGATCAAGAACAAAAAGTCGCTTATGAAGAAAGAATTTGATTTATTCCGAGGGTTGAGAACTGAAAACACCAAGCAGATTATTGAAAGATATTGCAATTTATTGAAGAATATGAAAAGATTAAACATCCAAAAAGATAAAGACGAATTGATTGAAAACTTGGCTGATGCGTTGCCACATGATGTTTGGGGCACGTATCTTATGATGTTGAAAAATAAACCGGATTTTAACGATCTAACCCTGAGTGATTTTGTTAAACAGCTTGAAGCTCAAGAGATGGAACAATGAAAGATAGCGAGGATGAAGAACTACGATGGAGAACAAGACATTGGTTTGTATTACAAAGGTGGTGTTAGTGATCAAACCAACATTTCACCAAAAGTTGAAACTACTTTCAATGCAAAAAGTTCTTCTGAAAGTTCATCGCAAGGATCAAGTAGCAAAATGGGATTTTCGTCATATCCATCATTTGATCCACAATTTTCTGCAACAAATAGTGGCAAAGTTCTTCAATGTAACATTGCTTTAAATCTTGAAAATGATCAAAACTACTCGGAAGAAGTTGCAAAAAGTCATATGTCTCTGTTGGTGACTGTGCTAGAGTCGTATGGAAGTTTGGTTGCGGGAAGGATCAGAAATCCGATGTTGACCAAAGAGGATTACGATCAGGTTGATGCTGAGGAAATGGAGTTGATGGATATAAAGTGGTGTTTGGCTAGCATATTGAGAAGAGCTGAAAAGTTTAAACAAATTACGGGAAGATATGATTTCCGTGATGCAAATGTTTCTACTTTAGGATTTAATAAATCTAAAGTTACTTGTTTTCGTTGCAGGGAAAAAGGGCATTTTAAGCGAGAGTACACAAACCGCGAAGCAAGTGGAGCTCAAAATCCTTTTGAAAACAATGATTATTATCGAAAAGCAATTTATCATCAAGTTGCTCAACAGCCGTATCAACAAGAACAGCAACAAACTGCACATGCTAGGAAGGTGATCGAAGATTCAAAGAAAGCGTGTCTTGTTAATCAAGATGATGAAAGTTCATCAAAAGGCTTCAGTTGGGATAAATACATTTTGACTGATAGTAAGGCATGTCTGATAAATCAAGATGATGAAAGGCTTCCAGAGGGTTTCAGTTGAAAAGATTTTAGTTGGGATGACTATGATCCAAACAGAACTCCAGATCATAAAGTTTTTGTTGCTCAAATTGTTAAAAATAATGGTGAAAATATACTACTGATGATTATTGGGCAGAAAAAATAAGAAAGCGTTTAGAAAAGAAAGATGAGAAAGTTGTAGAAGAGGTTCGTGTGATAAAGAAGCAGGATAAAGAAATCCCAGTGTTTGAGGTTAAAAAGGAAGCTGTTGCAGAAAAAGTGTCTGAGAATTGTGAAAACTGTGAGACTATGAAGAAGCAAAACAGTGAATTGATTCACAACATGAACAGGCTGAAAGAATCATATGATGTCTTAAACAAAGAAATGAATCAATACAACGAGTCAAGCAGTGAACAAGCTACAGCCATGAAGACACATGAAGGAGCGTTCATGACGAAGCAGTTAGGCATCAATCATTACATTGATAAATGTGCAGAACTTGAACAAAAGTTGGAAACCCAGAGAATAGAGACTGAAAGGGTTGAAAGATTATTGAGAAGTTACTCATGTGCTTCTTATGTTATTGACATGATTTATCCCACAGTTGAAGGCATGAAGACGTTTGAAGAAAAGACATCTAAAGTGAAGAAGTCTGAAACAAAAGAAGAAACTGAAAAGAAGAATTATGGTAAGAAATCATGTGTTGGATATAAAAAGTGTCCACCCCCGCTTGAAAATGGATATTCCCCACGAAATCCAAATTCAGAAAGAGTCAAAAAGGCAACCAATTTACAGTGGGAATCTGAATCTTCAGATAATTTGCCAGAAAGTATTGATGTCACTTTCACATCGTCTGACACTGATCATGAGTCCGAGTTAATAAAGAAAGTGGTCGATCAAGTGTTGGATAAAGATGAAACCGAGGAGTCAAAGTCGGAGTCAGAGTAGGAGTCAAAATCAGAGTCAAAGTCCTACACGTCAAGTTCAAAAGAGAAACATGGCAAAAGAGTTTACAATAAAGAATTTCTGTTATCAAAATCTAATTTGAATGATGAACCAATCAAAGTAGCATATACTTTGAATGATTCAGACAGATTATATTCTGATGAAGAATTTCCAATAAGAGGTGTTAAACCAGAAATGATAAAAAATGTTTTCAATCTAATAGAAATTAATATTTCTGAAATAAAAGATGAAAATCTTTCTGAAAAACCTAATCCTTACACCTCAAGAGTTCAACAACGTTTAAACAAGAAAAAGGGTTACAGTTCTGGTTCATGTTATCGAAAGAAACCAAACCATAACGGTAATTTCAAAAAGAAAGGTCTTGGTTTTATTCCTTCGAAAAATCATAAGAATGAGAAAATTTATAAACCAAAAACTGTATTTGTTTCAGGGACATCATCCGAAGAAGAAAAAGAGCAGTTGTTCAGGAATCAATCAAACAAAGAATTCCTTGCTAAGAAGCAAGATGAAATGAAGAAGAAAATTGTTCAGAAGTCGGAGACGAGAACCTGTTTTCAATGCAAAACAGTTGGTCATATTGCCAAGAATTATCCAAAGGCAATTCAAACAAAACAGGGAGTTTCTGATAAACTGAAAGGAAAGATGGTTGAAAATGAGCCACCAATCAAACAATTTATTGTTTTCAAAAATTCAAAGTTTGAGGTTGGTGAGTGTTCAAAAAGTTTTTACAGAAGGAAAGTAAAACTTGACAACCAAAAGTGGGTTGTTAAAAATTCTGATGCTAGTTTTGGCGATGAATCTGATTCCACAAAATCAGAGGAGCCACAAGTTGATATAAAAGAAGAGGAATCAGTGCCGCCATTTGATGATGCAAATTTTCCACCAATGCGGGCTGAAAATTTAAAATAAAAAATCAGAAAAGTTGAAATTTCAAATCAATTCTTTTCTGAAAAGAAAGATTTTGATGTTGAAAAGGTCTTTAACCCCACCGTTCAAAATATTTTTGGAAAAATGATTGATGGGAAGGTCAAGGGGGTTAAGGAATTTTATGAAAAGAAAACAAAGAAACCAAATGAAAATGGTTCATCCTGGGTTAGTAACTGGGATAGAACTTATCATGACTGAAAATCTGGACTTGCCGGAGCTCCCAAGTTGGTAATCGTGGAGCATGAATCGGCATATTTCTTGAGAAATTCTCAAAAGAGATATTTCAACCTACAAGTGGTAGTTCTTAAAAATTGTCATATTTTACAAATGGTATGATAGGTAAGCGAACCTACAAGTGGTTGAAAGAAGTGGTTTTCACTGACAAGTGGTTGATCAAGGTTATTAAGTTGAACTTGATTTAACTTTCATTCATGTGATTGAGAAAACAAAGTGATAAATGAATACTCTAACCTACAAGTGGTTTGAAAAATCAACAACTTATTTTCCGGAAAAACCATTTTGATTAAAACAAACTTAAGTGTTTTGAAATCTTAATGGGAAAATAGTTTGTTGTGAGGGGGAGTTCTGATTGTTTATGCCAAGTGGATGGCGATTTGAAGCAATTCACAACAGTTGTCACTTTTCTTGTACAGTTTGTTTTCAAATTTTTAAATGCTTTTGCATTTTAGGGGGAATAAAAATTTTTAGAAAATCCAAAAACATTTGAAAATTTGAAAAAGGCAAAAGCATTGAAAATTGAAAAATGAGTTTTGTTGTGAAAAAGAGGAAATGATAGTACATCAGTAGACGATCACAGCATACTAAAGAATTGGAAAGTCAAAATGTGATAAACGGTCTCACTGATGATGTGCCAGTAGGTTTTTGCACATTTAGTAGATTGTGTCGAGATATAAACCTAAATTTCAAACTTACTTATCTCGTGGGGAACATCTCTCGGATATATGGGTAACCCCCGAAATCTTGTTTGAAAGACCCCTCTTTCTGAGATACTAGGTCTTTATGCTTAGTGATATCTGGGGTATTATCCCGGGACTTCTGATTTTGCGGAAGCAATGGCCTAGTCCCCGTATAATACTTTTCGCTTGCTTGAAATACAGCACCCCCTCAGCATAAAAATGATGAAACATTGCAAAATGCTAATCATGTGCTGTTGAAGAAAAGATTCTCTAAAGGGAACACACCTAAAGTCGAAGCCATCATCTCTCTGATTTTGCGGAAGCAATAGCCTGAGCTCTCATGGCCCTCGCATTTAACCCTTTAGAGATATCATCTAGGTATACTCACCTGTAAGACTGAATATTGGGATCTGGATACGGGAGTATATTCTGAGGTGGGACACTCGAATAAGTTTAAGTGCTTAAAATACTAATCTCGTATCTCGATACAGTTGAACTGTGTGTGGAAATTTAAGTGGATCAGTATACTGACAATCTATGTGAATCGTCTAGAACTTAATATGTTTAAAGCTTAACGGTGTTGGTGATTTGTTTCAAAAACTAATATGATCCTCTTACACAAACTCGCAAAAATATTGTTTGTAAATATTTCTTTACTGCATTTCTTTATATTCAAAAATCCAAAAAGATTTTCGACAACTGATGTTGAAGAGCTAATTTTAAAAATTCTGAGTGCTAAGCATGATGAACAACAGGTTTGGGAGAGTGTGTTTGAGAAAAATGTTATGTTTATGAGTGGTCATCTAAGATTTTAAATGATAAATCATTTTGGATGATACTTGCATGAGATTGTTTGAGTTTGAAAGTGATAAGCAGGATTTTAAAATTGTTAAAATTTAAAATATGTGAAACTTATGTTTTAGGTAGAGATTGTGCAGGCAGAAGCAATAAAGTTTCGACTCATGAAAGATATAAGAAAGCCAGGTTCCAGATTCTATGATTATGGAGAGTCAGGAAACGGTCCTGAACCTGTGAAAGTTGCAGAGGATGAGCCAGGTCACGATCTTGGAACAAGAGCTATTCCAGACTGCGATCCCAGCTTAGCGAAAGGGGGAGTCTGATGACATCAAGAGGGAGTCTGAAGATGCAAGCTGCTGATGCTGATGAACTTAAAGAATCAAGAGATCTGATCAAGAGAATATAGAGTCAGGTTGAGATTCTGGAAGAAAGAGATTGATTGAGGATGCGTACAATGGAGAATATTTTGGAAAGAGCGAGAAGGCTGATAAAGACTGAAGGTTTGACAACCGTAGACTCGACACCGAAGACTTCATCAACATCCAAGGGGGAGTCTGTTGGTGCATATGTCTGTCGACTTCGTCTTGTATCGAGTCTTGTATTAGTCTAGTTAGTTCAGGGCACGAAATTCGAGAAATACGTGTTTATGGCTATTTCGCATGAAATGACATGTTGGTCATTTCGCACGAAATAAACTGGTCATTTCGTTCGAGCCATTTCGTCCGGAATCAGTTGCCTATAAATAGTAGTTCGTGCCAAATCATTTGTAACGATTCGATTCCGGTAGCAAAGCTCTGCCGAAGTGTCTCCAGCTTTGTAAAACGACTTGATATCAATCTAGAGACAGTTTAAAGTGATTTTCTGTGTAATTCAGCTGAAACGATTTCGATACGTTTGTTTCCGCCACTCGTATTGAAAAGAACTCTTCTGAACGACTCGTTTCGGTCGTGAAAATGATCCTACAACCGCCGACCAATAAACTGCCACACATCAATCAAATCAGTTGTCGGTTTTGAAATTCAAAAAGTTCTCAACTGTTCTCAAGCCTTCAAGCCTTTAAGCAATAAAAACAAATGTGCAAAAGTCAGAAGTCTTTGAGCTCACTTCCCAAAAACCTCTGACTTGCGGGGCTGATGACGGGGGTAGCCCAAGACCAAATAAAATGACTTAGACACACTAAAGCTTAAAGGGTTAAAAGGTTCAAAGGTTGAAAATCCGGGAGTTTAGATAAAGCAATATGTGAACAGTAAATAGTCACATCTCTGATTTCTTCACCAACTTTCCCAGCCGCAAAAGTAACACAATATCATAGAACACAGTCTTTTATCCGCAGGTCAAAAGTCTTTAACCCCCAAAAGGGTAAATCCCCCACTGCAAGCACGTTCACTAGTCAACAGCTTCCTCTTTGAGCTAAGACTTTTCCTATAAATGTGACACTTCATTAAGTGTGAAAAACATTCCGCGATCAGCCCTGATTCCATTGGGATCTCTGGTCATTGTTCTTGAGTACTTGTTCCATGCAAGTCACTTTTCTTCACATTCAACACACACACATTCTTTTTGCTCCTACATCTGAAGCTGAACTCGTTTCAGTGGAGGATCTCGAGCAAACAACAAAATCATAGTAGTGAACCTCTCTCCAAGTCTTGCAAACGTGGGGGGACCCCACGACCTACGTTAGGCAAAGTTGAACCCTTCAACCCTTTTGCCTAACCAGTCCAGCTACTATCCTTGGACAAATATCTGTTGCATCAACACATTTCATGGTAGATTTTATGATAGTTCACTATGATATATTGATATATAACAGAACGCCACCCATCAGCCGGAAACACCACCATCACAACCGTCTGCCACCACCGGTCCTCCTAACTACATATGTGAAATCCGATCATCTTTTATATTAAGCCCCATATCCAAACCATGATACACATGTTTCCTCTTTACCTTCAAATCTGAACCACAATTGAAACCTACAAATCCATAGTAGAAGGTGAGTCTTTTGCATAATAATTAAGATGCTACTAATTCAAAAGATATTACTTAATTATATGCAAAATAAAATAGTTTATTTGGTGACTTCCTAAAATTTATACAGTTATCTTAGAGTTAATAGCCAAAATGGTCCCTGAGGTTTGCTCACTTTTGCCACTTTAGTCCAAAATCCAAAATTTTTAAATCTGGGTCCCTGAGTTTTGCATTTTGTTGCCATTTTGGTCCACAAATGAAACCAGGTCAGATTTTCAAAAAAGAAACTGCTATTTTGTCTTTATGCTCAAGGGTATTTTAGTCATTCTGCCCCTCTCTCTTGAATAAAAACCCCTCTGCCATAGGAACTGCCTCTCTCTCTTAAACGAAATCAGGTCAGAATTTACACCCCTCTGCCTCTCTCTCTTCTCTATCTCTCTCTCTCTTCTCTGAACTACCACCACCACCCCCACCACCGCATCATCCCCACCACCACTATCCCAATGCCGCCAACACCACCATCCCACTGCCATCATCTCTCTCATCTCTTTCTTGAACACCACTGCCACCGAACTCCACCACCACCATCCACCACTGCCATCACTATTCTCTAATTACCCAATATCAATCACTCCCTTTGTCAATATCCATACTTTAAATCCTAAATTGGAACAACTAATCCACAAGGTCACCCAAAATCCCCCAATTTCTAGAGAGAGAACTAATCTGACACCACCAATCACCACCACAATCATCATCAATCTGCAATTAAACAAAAACCCACATGGCGGGGACCAACGGCGGCTCAGCCGAATCACCACCGCCGCCTCCGCAACGGTGAGTTTCCGTTCCACCGATTGCTCTGCGATTGCAATCATTGTTCGAAACCCTATTCACCAGCGGACAAATACCAGGGTTTAGTCTGGCACCCATGACTCTTGTTTCGAATTACTTCTCTAAACAATACACATATGTTGATTGCCGGTCGTTTTCGCAGCTTCTCGCCGGAGCTATGGCTTCCCCTGTTTCAAAAATTTGACCGGCGAGTGTTGTTGAGGGGTTGAAACAGACGGATGAGAAGAAATCAGGGGTTTTAAGTCGAGATTCATCTTCATGGCCGGTGATTCTCTTTATATTTCAACAACCCCTGTGTTTTGTTGTATCAGTTAGTTTGGTTTGCTGAACTTGAAGTTGGTGATAAGAACAGGTGGTTCTATGGGGCGGCAGATCTGTGTAGGGGGAGAGAGAGAACTGAGAGAGGGAGACTTGAATGATCTGTGTTTTAGTGAGAGAGAGAGAGAGAGTTATATATATATATATTATAGAGTAAACTGAGAGAGAGAGACTTGAATGATCTATGTTTTATGGCAGAGGGATTTTTATTCAAGAGAGAGAGGCAGAATGACTAAAATACCCCTAAGCATAAAGACAAAATAGCAGGTTCTTTTTTGAAAATCTGACCTGATTTCGTTTTTGGACCAAAATGGCAACAAAATGCAAACCTCAACGACCCAGATTTAAAAATTTTGGATTTTGGACTAAAGTGGCAAAAGTGAGCAAACCTCAGGGACCAATTTGGCTATTAACTCGTTATCTTATTATATTTAATTAGAACGGATCTTATATTCTTGATTGGAGAAAATCATAAATTTATTGCATGTTGAATGATTAAGAATTACTAGAGTTAAAGTTGAGATGGCCTAGTTATTATGAAAATGATAGTGAGTAAGAATTTGAGGTATTAGTTATGCCCAGTGTTATAAAAACCGGTTTTTAAACCGTATCGGATTGAGTTTAAAAATGGTTAAACCGGTTAAACCGATGTGTACCGAACGGTTCAATCGGATTGACTGGTTAACCTTATAATTTCACAAGAATGCAACTTTAACTCAAATAATAATTATTCAAAAATACATGATTCCATAATTAAAAATAACCCAAAAGTTAATCCATAATAAAAAAATAATTCAAAAGTATTCAATTTGCCAATAAAGTTTTTTTTAAATAAAAATGTACAATAGGTTTATGTCATCGGTGGTTACCAAAATATTGGATTTTTTAAAATTTAAAAATCTCTTTAAAATTTAAAAATCAATTTTAAAGATTTTGTAAACCGGTTTAACGGTTTAAACTAGTGAACAGCCGGTTTAGACCGTATGTCGTCTTTTTATTTTACTGGTCTTAAACGTACAAAGATCATATCCAATATCCGGTATAACCAGCCAGTTTATACCGGTATTTAAAACATTGGTTATGCCACTTTGATAGCATAAACATCTGGAACCTTGACTTCAAGGGGTGTTGGGGTCGTTAGCTAAGAAAAATGAAACACATTGTGTGTTGTGAGCAAGAAAAAATGCTTAAAATAAATACTGGGTATGTCTCTTGTGGATATATATATATATATATAGTGTTATAAAAGTTGTTAAAGTGTTATAGTGTTATAAAAGTTGTTATAGTGTTATAGTGTTATATAATGTAATATACTGCTCTTATAGTGTTATAAAAGTTGTTGGACCTCTTTTAAAGTGCTTTTATACACAGTGTTACATTGTTTACTAATCTTTTTTTAGTGTTGTAGTGTTATATATTGTCCTACATTATCAAATAGTTTTATAAAGTGTGAAAAGTGCATTACCAACATTCCGGCATTGCAAAACAGTCTCGCGGGGGTACCCGGTGCCCTTAACCGCTCCTCGTAGTTAAGGACTGCAGCCCATGCTGTTATAATATCTGCATCCAAGCATAATTCCGGGTAGATCGTCTCAAACGAGCCTCTCAAAATCGAGACACCTGGTGGGCAATCGAATATAGGCTCCCTACGTAATAACACGAAATACAATCAATAATTCGCAAGCAGATTGGTTCAATTATTTAATTTTTGAGTGTTGTCAATACTTACCATTTGTTTCTTGTTGCGCTGAGTATACAGCTAGCCAAGGCAGCTTCCATTTGATCTCGTTTATTTGTTAAGGAAACCACACGCTGCACGTACGGTGACCTCAGCGCATCCGGAAGATTGGTGTTTCTTTTTGGCCTCTAGAGTTTATATTGCAATAAAACTTTTCCTTCATTTTCAGTGTCATGAATAATTGACATTGTTGCGACGTTGTCCAGTTCACTTTGCAAGTTTACTGGTTGTATGCCCTTAGCTTTCGATCGTGTGCCTGGGTGTCGTATGGATTGTAATGCAGATATCAGTTGATCCACTTCTGTGCAAAACGATGAAGTCATGGGCAAGAAAGGTCTTTCATTACCTTGAGTCAACAGTCCAGTCTTCTTGACAGGTGTGGGGTTTTTTTCTGACATAACATCGCCTTCCGCATCGTCCGCAACGTCCTTCAGATGGTTGCGGACCATCGCAATCATGACACTTTCCTGCTCAATATGATGTCACTGTTTGGGTGCAAATGTAAAGCTTCCGTCAGTGTATTTTTGACCTTCTCAATGCAATCTTCAAATTCCTTAAATGCATTATCCAGAATATGCGTATGATCCTGTTAACCAAATTATATAGTGACATCCAAACCGTTGTCAGATTTATATAATTATTAATAGATATGATATCATACCATACCAAACGCTAAAAAGGTTATCAAGTCCTGTACCTCTTCACTTTCTTTTTCTTCCTGTGAGTAGACGGGCGGCGTCCCATACTGTGATACCATTGGGACCCGAAACTCGCCGTCTGGCCCAACTAAAAACCGCAACTCTTGTGTACTTGTCTGCAAAAACAGATAATCTTTGCAATGTTTGAATATTCCCAGGTGGTCGTCGTCCCCTTCATCGTACGGTCCGTAGTCTTCGTTGCCCCCATCCTCATTGTCTGCCGCACTTTTTTCAGCTGCCTTTTCTGCATTTTTAGCGTTGGTTGATGATGATTTTTTGTCTTCAGGTTTCTTCTTAACCTTTTCACTCCTCGGCTTATCTTCATCTACATGAGGTTTAGGTATCATTGGGGTGTTATGCATTAGGTGGTCTGCAAAAAGTGGTTCGTCAAGCTTGCCGAGCACTTCGTCGAGCACTTCGTCGAGCATCGCGTCATCACACTTCAAAACATCCCTACGGTCGTATGCATATACAGCCTGCACATATAAGCATTCAATTTTTAGAATTATGTAGCCATGTAAAGGGTTATGCATGCTGATTGTAGTCTTATACAGCTGACTGTAGTGTTTTACATACTGAACTGTTTGTAAATGTAGTGTTTTATAAGTGATTGTAGTGTTTTACATGGTTTCACATACAATATATCAAATGTAGTGTTCCAAACAGACTTGTTGTAATCTATTACATGTGACTGTAGTGTTTTACGTAGTGACATAGTGAAATAGTGTTTTAAAAGACTAATGGTTTTGTATGCAATGAAGCTGATATAACCAATTTTCTGTTGTTATATAAAGTGTTGTGGTGTTTTATGCATTTAGTGTTTTACATAGTGAACTGTTTGTAAATGTAGGGTTGTATAAGTGATTGTAGTGTTTTACATGGTTTCACATACAGTATATCAAATGTAGTGTTCCAAACAGACTAATTGTAATCTATTACATGTGACTGTAGTGTTTTACATTGTGACATAGTGAAATAGTGTTTTAAAAGACTTTAATGGTTTTGTATGCAATGAAGCTGATATAACCAATTTTCTGTTGTTGTATAAAGTATTGTGGTGTTTTATGCATTTAGTGTGTCAGTCTCATATGAGGAACAATAGAGTAGAGTCACATACTGCTAGTAACACGATTGGGCCTCTAAAAGGGTCATTCCTCTTCCGGTTCCATGCATTCGCCGTGCGTTCTAAACAGGTTATCATGTAGCTGCTCCAATCAAAGCTCGATATTTTAACATTTCGGTCCACGTATCCCAAGAATCGCTGATTAACTGTGTTGCATGCGCTTATCTCCCCCAGCACAGTATTAAACAAAACCAACCAGTTCAATTCAAACACTCGGTCACTTGAAGTGTCGGAAACCATCATGTCCTTCAGTCTGAGTGGCGACACTTTAGTATAATCGTTGAACTGGTCCCTCCATTCCCTCACAACTGGATTGCTATCCCTTGCTCTTATTTTTTCTACAATCTTTATACCCCCTTTTGGTATTCCGAATATTTTATTCACCAAATTTGATGTGATCCGTACACGGCTTTCACCAACGTTCAACATTCCTGCGTTGTCGTCATAGTTGCTTGCCAACCAATATGCAAGCCGGGTTAGTACATGTCGTATGTTGAAATTCAGCAATGGACCGAACCCCATTTTCTATAACCTTCTTTTTTTGTGCTTTATTCAAGTTGTTGACCAATATAATAAGGTTATCCGAAGACGTCCTCAGTTTAATTTTTGCCCCGGTGAAGGGCTCATATTTTTTTGATGGAAATGACGCCGGTGGTATGGTCAACTTCCTCCTAGCCGCTGTTGACTTACGTCTTTTTCCGTCTAGTTGTTGTTGTTCTTCGTCAACATCGTCGCGGACCAGCTGTGATTTGGCAGCTGGAACCCATATATTCACATCAGTTAGACTATATTTACAATGAAATGAAAAGACTGATAGCTTTGGTTCCAATTTTTTTGGGCAAGGTTACCTGATTGATTTGTGATTGGTGGTTGTGTCACGAAGTCGTCGGCGGAGTCACGGTGTGTTCTATCAGTTGATGTAGGGTGTTTTTTTGAAACTAAAATAAACATTTATACATGTTATACTATGCTCCCAATTATACGAAAAACACCGACAGTTCATTTGAATTAATCAATTTCTTACCTTCTGCGAATGGTACTGGAAGCGGTGACTCGAAGTCGTCATCGCTGTCTGCAGCGGGTGATGTTGCAGCTGCAAATCGAACACATATTGGTATTATAAACCAACAAATTACTAAAATTAAAGTGTCCTATATTTGCTGATACATGGTGCAAGAATTCCGACAAAACGTGACATTGCATAACAAATTACTAAAACTAAAAAGTCCATCAAACTGTTTTTTACATCCGTAGTTTTGTATTTTATATATGCCTTTTTCCATTACGTTATCATTATCCGAATCGCTCAACGGGATGCTTTGTCCAATTGTGTTATGGAATCCCTTTCCCAATTTGAATCTGGGTATTCGGCCGCTTCTCCGGACTAAAATTAAATGGTCTTACAATTAGTTATCGAACCGTGAAATCCAAATTATAACTATACATTTTGGTTTATAAAGAACTATAATTTATTCAAAAGAATTGATCAAGAAGACCAACAATAGACACCAGCAACATCAGACTTATATGTAATAAGTTGATCAGATGGCACCATCTACATCAGAACTGTAGTGTTATATGCAATAAGGTGATCAACAGACACCATCTACATATAACACTATGGCACCATCATAATTTCAAAATTTCATAATTCAAGACGAGCACCAACACACAACACTATTAAAACACCCTTCATAATTTCATAGACCAAGAGGAGCACCAATAGACACAATCAACATCTGACTTTTAGTGTTTTATGCAATAAGTTGATCAAAAGACACCATTTGCATCAGAATTGTAGTGTTATATGCAATATGTTGATTAACAGACATAATCCGACTATTAAACACTTTAAAGTACAACATAAAACCCTAACCCTAAAGTTGATAAACATAATTGTTAAGGACAACACAATCAGCAAAACCCATTAAAACACTAACCTGGTTTAAAATTAGACCCCCATTAAAACACCATTCATCCTTGCATATAACACTACAACTGTAAAATAGTTATATTCTACTTATATGACACTATCATACCATCTACATCACAACATCAAATACTTTATTTAATTAAAAAACACCCTAAAGCTGATCACCGGGTTGTTAAGAACATCACAATCATCAATAGACACCATTGACAACCATACAATGTACCGAACATCAAATCCCCAATAAAACACTAACCTGGTTTCGAAATTGCTGCTTCTCGCTTCCTCTTCGAACCCAATGGCTTCCTCGTACCTTTGTTTGAATCCATAGAACACTCGTTTGATTCTTGATTTTACTGTTTTACCTATATAAAATCGAACAAGAATGTGATGCGATTATTGAAATATAAAACCCTTGAGTTCAACAGGATTTAGGCGACGAAAAATGTGATGCGATTACCCTTAAAACACTTCTAGGTTTTCCGCTTTGTGGTTAGTAAAGGAAATCAGAGAATTTAGTTGATACGGGAAGTCGCTGGTTTTTAGGAGAATGATGGGGGTTTTGATTGTGTAGGATACGGTTACCATATTTGAAACTTTTGAAAAGACACTATTGCCTTTCAATTTTACATAAGGTCTTTCTAATTAAAACACAATTTACATTTTTATACCCTATTGATCTCAACCATTAGATCAAATATCCAATGGTTTAAAACACTTCCTACCCTTCTCACATTTTAGACACTTTTTACCATATCCCTACCCTATATATATATATATATATATATAGGGGAAGGTTCAAATGAAAACCACTAGTTATTGTGAAAACTCGAAAACTAATTAAAAAAGCCAAAAAAACCTTACCAATTTTTTTTTTCATACCAATTTTCGCCATTTTTTATTAATAAAAAAAATTACAAAAAAATAAAATAAATAAATATATAAATTTTGTAGTGCACATGTGTAATACTACATATGTGTATGTGTACTACAAAAAAAAAAAAATTTATATAGAAAAACCTGCGATTTTTATAAAAAAATTTGAAAAAAAAAAATTTGGGTGTGTTTTTTAGTTAGTTTTCAAGTTTTCATAATAAAAGTGGTTTTCATTTGAACCTTCCCCTATATATATATATATATATATATAATGGAAGTATCTATAGAAAATCCTTATAATTTAGAAAACTTGGAAAACTCTAACCTCCCGAATTTTTTTTTAAATTTACACATGTTATATACATGTTTTTAAGGGTTTTGGGCAAAAAAAATCAAAAAAGCGCCGAGTGGATATTTTTAAAAAAATAAACAAATTTATGGGGTAATATATGCCAGATGAATGTAACATACGTTACACCAAACTTGTTTATTTATTTTTTTTAAATGTCTACTCGGTGCTTTTTTGATTTTTTTGCCCAAAACCCTTAAAAACATGTATATAACATGTGTAAATTTTTTCAAACAAAAAAAATCAGGAGCTTTGAGTTTCCCGGGTTTTCTAACCACAAGTGGGTTTTTTATACATCCTTCCCCTATATATATATATATATATATATATATATACCTTGTTATATATTTGTCTCATGTTCTTGTAGGTATAATATACTTTGTATATAGTTAGATTTAATTTCCTATATCATTCTACTAACAATATATATATATATATATATATATATATATATATATATATATATTCAATTTAGATGTCATGAAGACTCTAATCCACCATAAGTTACTTAACTTATATTTTTCACCAAAATTCCCTATAATCGTGATTAGTGAGCTTAATCCATTTTAACTTTGTAAATCCCTAGTTAATCATGCTTTAATCATAACTTATTTTTTTTAGAAATTTTGGTCCCCTAAAAATACCATTATTTCCCTTTAATCATCATCAAGTTTATCTAAATCATCATCATCAACTTTTCAAATTATCAACAATAACTTATATATTTTTCAACAAGACTAAACAACATGAACTTTATATAGAACCCTGGGTCTTTTTAAAACAACTTTCCATGATCATCTATTTTTTTTAAACAAGTTTACATCAACAACTTTTATACACTCTTTAAACCAAAACTCATGATCATGAACTTTATATAAAACTTTATAAACTTTAAAATGCTTTAACATCAAGTTTCAAGATCATCCATACTACTTAGCAAGTTCATCAAAGAACATTACTTATTCATCATGTTAGATCTTGTGAAAACAACCTCCTTTAAGATCAAGAACAACACCTTGAATATTTTTAGATTATGTTGAATACAAACTTTATACACATCAAGAACAACACCTAATATTGTTTAGATTATGTTGCACTTTAAGATTTCAAATATTTTTAACAAGGTTTTCTTGGTAATCAACTTGTACTTTTATAATCTACATCTACAAAGAAACAAAAGTGAGGGTTTAAGCACTTACAACTAGCACAAGGCTAGGGATGAAACTATGAAAACAACCACCTTAATGATCCTTATGCTTGCTACCACCTTAGATCTCCTTGAAATGCTTCTTATGGCCCTTGGAATACTTGTATGGAATTGGAAAATGATGAGACATAGAGAGGAAAGAGATCCGTGAGGGAGAGATAGTGAGAAGAGTGGTGCTGTTTGATTTTGAAAGTCATATGTGTTTGATGATTTGTGTCCTTGTAAGCCTTATGTGACATCTGTGCCTCCACGGCCATCAAACAAATACCAAATTAATGAAATACTGTGTTTCATACTTGGGATTTGTATAAATATGTGTATCATTTGCACATATCAATTCTCGTTCGATTTCGAGCTCTAAATCGCTTTCTGGAAAGTTATACGCAAATTGATGCGTAAACGTAATTAGTTTAACGTGAAAAACACTCCGGGACAGTGACATAGGCTTAACATACCTTAAATAACCTTGACACAACTTAGAAATAAGTTTTGGAAGGTTTGGTGTGTCGAAATCAAGTTTATTCGCTTACAGGGACTAATTTCAACAAACTGCGAAAGTATGTCGATTCGACAGTAACGAACATTCCGGAACTTGATCATAAGTTAAACATGCCCTAAATATCCTTTACATATCTTAGAAATAGGCTTTGAGGTGTTTGGTGCGCAAAAATAAACTTATTTGATCAACAGGGACTAAAAGCGTCAAATAGTGCATAAGTTTGCATTTTCGCGCATATCTTACGTTCTGAATATATCCAGACATCCAAAAATTTGTGTAATCATTAAAATATTCTAATTTAGTTATTGGAATGCAAAAATTCCATTTGTCGTGTAATTTGGATCGTTTTTGCGTCCGTTCGAGTTTTCGTCGTAATTAACCGAACAACGCAACCGTACGACCAAACGAACCGACATCCGAGATATTTTTGAGCATATATCATGTTCCCTATGCTTAAACCTCATTTTTGAGCCTTGAAAATGGGTTAACGGGGTTTAAACGCATCAAAAATGGCCTAAATGAGTTGCAGGGACCAAAACTGACAATTTTCGAAAGTTTCTGGATCTGGCATATGGTGGCGACACCACGGCCTCATCTGGGCAGAAAAATCAACTTTCAGCAATTTTCAGCAAACGACTTGAAGTTCAGGGCCCTTTTTGTAACATTTGCAATACTGTTTGATGGTTTTGGGACACCCCTTGTTTTCCAAAACCATGTGCCTTATGTGTAAGGTCCAGATCGAAGCTCAATTATCGAGGAACGATCCTATCGGTTTTGAGAAATCTATAAATACCCACTATCTTCATCACCTTCATTCACACATTTGTTCTCATTTTGCTCTAAGTTGAAGCTCTCAAGCTTCATACCTGAGTAATTTGAGTTCAAATCTTCAAGGCTTGGACCTTTTGTAAGTATTCTTTCGTCTTTTATGCGTTTTTAAGCACGAAAGTCAAACCGTGTTTGACTTTCTGCTTTGACCAATCTTTGGTCAACACGAAGTTCGTTTAAACTTCGCAATGTGAGCGTAATCACGATGGTTATAGTCCCTTGTGACTATACCTACTGATTACCACGCTGATTAGGTATAGTGACGAGTCATGGTTTCGGTCAAAATGCGTATTCAAGTGTATTTTGCAACCAAACTATTCTTGGGTATCAAAACCGTTTGTTTTGATATCAAACTTGTTTTCTAACTTCGTTAAACATGTTTTAACATGTTTAACTCGTCACTTTTAGTTTAGTGCTTATATAGGGTCGTAAGATAAGCGGTCTAAACAACCGCTTAGACTTTCGAACCCGACCCGTTTGGTCGATCATTAGGGTCCAACCAAACATGTTTTGTGACCATAGTTGTATAGGGAATAACCTTCCGAGGTTATACCTTATGGTCACTTCGTTTAGTTAGTTGTATGATAGGTGATTTATATGCCTTAGGAAAATGACCAAAATGCCCTTTTTACGCATAAATTCATTTTAAGCATATGTAACCTAAATTTTCACATCTAAACTAATTAGGTAACATTATTAGACATGATAAGGCATATAATACTTGTCATAGGACTAGTTAGGCGGTCCGAGCGCGTTTTACGCGAACGACGCATTAAAGTAGCATAAGCTACCTAAACGAGTCGTGATGGGTTGTAAGCACTTAGGTTAGGTTTCGATTTAGTATGTAGGCTTTGTTAAACCATGTCATATGAGTTCCAATACTCATTTGGTTTACGAAACCTCATCCTATCCGATCTTCCGATTTAGGTTCGGTTTATTTACATAGTTACTTATATTAGGTGCCGATTGATTTCCGTGATCCCTCTAGCTTTGCTTGGTTGTTATTCAAGACTTCTAAGCATTCTCAAGTGAGTACATAGTTCCCCTATTTTACTGTTTTCAATTATTTTGGGGTGATTCATATGTGTTAAATGATTTCGATGTTATTATCGATGGTTTCAAAAATGATTAATATGGTTTATATTTAACAAATAACGATTTCGATAATGTGAACAAACTTGTTGGACGTAGTTACATAACGAATAAAATTCATTAACATTGATCAAGCCGACCAGTATTAGGTTATGTGTCACACCCCGACCACGTAAAACAATGAATCATGGCGGAAACGTCGGGGAGTGTCGTAATAGAATCATTGTTTCACAACCATGGATTTAATAATTTTGTTTTACTGAAATATTGAACTCATTGTTTTATTAAAAATCAAATGAATACGAATATTGTCTTTCAAGTTTTAAAGTCGCTAAGGCACGAGTCCATCCTATGTATAGCATGTATCAACAATCATCACATAGCAGCACCTGAAACATGTGTAAAAATATGTATGTCAGCATAAAAATGCCTGTGAGATACATAGGTTTTATTAATGCATGATTCATGACTTGTAAATTTAAAAGAATGTTTAAAAAAAAATAGTCATGAACTTAAAAATGTTTTCTTTATAAGTGATAAGAAATCAGATGATATAAAAGAAAGATGCATAATTAAATAATTAAATAAAATGAGTTTGTATAAAATATGTTGTTTGTAAAACAAGGTTTTGATAAAAAGGTTTGTAGTATACATAAAAATACACTTTTGTTTTAAGAGAGTCGAATAAGTAATATATTAAAATATATTTCAGTTCCAAAATAGTTAAACATATAGTATATTAAATATACTTTAGTTGTCAAAATAATAGTTTTCAGTAGTATATCAAAAGTATACTTTGGTTTTATTACTAACATATTAAACTATGCTTTGGTTTTATGAATAACATATTAAACTATGTTTTAGTAATTAACAAAATTTATGTTATTTTGTACAATATCACATATGAGAGCATATCAAATTATACCTTTGGGAGTATAACAAAATATACAACAAGAATGTAATTTTAGAATTCAACCAAACCTTAGTGTATCAAAATATACCTTTGAGACTATAGAAATACCACAAAGGCAATCTCTATTTGGATAAAATCGGTTTCTGACATTCCATACAAAAGGAATGGGGTGTCTAATCCTATAGCGCTATATCATACTACCAATCGGTCTGGTGAATGTATAAAATAAGTACAATCCAACAATTTATTTTATAATCTTTGAAAAATTAGTGTTTAAACCATAAATAATCATTCGGTTTGTCAAAAGATAAGTACTAACATGTATAATTAATTTATACTTTGAAATCATGAACATAACAAATAGGTACACATGGTTCACCCCAAAACATTGAAAATAGTACAAGAGGAGACTATGTACTCACTTGAGGATGCTTAGAAGTCTTGAATAACGACCAAGCAAAGCTAGAGGGATCACGGAATTAAACGGCACCTAATATAGGTAACTAAGTAAATAAACCGGACCTAAATCGTAAGATCGGATAGAATGAGGTTTCATAAACCAAATGAGTATAAGAACTCATGTAATATGGTTAAACAAAGCCTACATCCTAAAACAGAACCTATCCTAAGTGCTTATGACCCATTACGACCCGTTTAGGTAGCTTATGCTACTTTAACGCGTCGTTTGCGTAAAACGCGTTCGGACCGCCTAACTAGTCCTATGACAAGTAATATATGCCTTATCATGTCTAATAATATTGCCTAATCAGTTTAGATGTCAAAATTTATGTTACATATGCTTAAAATGAATTTATGCGTAAAAAGGGCATTTTGGTCATTTACCTAAGGCATATATGTGACATCTGTGCTTGTAATCATTGTAAAAAATTCAGTTATCAATGAAATAAAGTTATTTGATCCCAATATTTGTTTATTTATGATTGACACTTTTCATGTTTTGACTTTTATCCAATTTCAAACTCTATATCGCTTTCTGGAGAATTATACGCAAACTGGTGCGTAAACGTAGTCAGTTTAACACGACAAATACTCCGTAACATCAACATTTGCTTAAATTACCTTAAATAACCTTTACATAACTTAGAAATAAGTTTTGAAGGCTTTGGTATGGCTAAATCAAGTCTATTCGCTTACAGGGACTAAAATTGACAAACTACGAAAGTATGCTAAATTGAACTGTAACGAACATTCTGGAACATGATCATAAGTTAAACACACCTTAATTATCCTTTACTTAGCTTAGAAATAGGCTTTGAGGGGTTCGGAGTGCTAAAATAAACTTTATGCTCATTCAGGGACTAAAAGCGTCAAGAAGTGCATAAGTTTGCATTTTCGCGCATAACTTACGTTCTGAATACATCCGGACATTCAAAATTTATGTAAGCATTAAAATATTTTATTTTAGTATTTGGCATGATAAAAATCCATTCGTCGCGCAATTTGGATCGTTTTTGCGTCCGTTACGACTTCCGTCGTAATTAACCGAACAACGCAATCGTACGGCCAAACTAACCGACATCCTGGGTATTTTCGAGCATATTTTAAGTTCCCTATACTTTAACTTCATATTTAAACCTTGAAATGAGGTTAACGGGTGTTAGATGTGCCAAAACGCGTCAAAACGAAGTTCAGGGGCCATTTCTGCCATTTTTGAAATTTCAGCCCCTGCAAGGGCCTTACGGACCGTAAAGCCAAAATCTTACGGTCCGTAAGCACTGCCCAGCTCATCAGAAATGTGTCTACAGCTGGTTATCCCCCCTTTTGACTCACCATTTGATTTTGCCACCCTCAATTCTGCATTTGACACGACATGGGACACTAATCAACCTCTGAACACATCTTGAACAAGTGTTGGGCATGCATGAACCCTAATTTGAGTATAAATTGAGCCTTGGTCATGGGTTTTCAAGTGTTCATCACAAGTTCTGCATGTACCAACTGATTAGGAGCTCTTGGAGCCTTGTAATTTCGTCCACAATCATCCTAACACTTCCATCAACTGTTGGTACATCTTTTACTTCTTCCATGTTCCTTGATTCTTTCAATTACTAGCATATTAGTGTGAATTTTGACTTTTGCGTTGACTACGTAATCTGACTACTTCATGTCTGTTTTAATCCGACCCGAAACATGCAATGTGATCACAATTAGTAGGATGAAGTCCCCCAAGATCACTCCTACTGATTTCCACGTTTGATGGGTCAAGTGACGATTATTCACAAAAGGACTAAAACCGTCATTTTCTCTAAACTTTCATAAACAAGCCTAAAACTATTGAGGTTATAATTTTCACTATATAATCAGCTTATACAAATAATTTGGCCTATCAAAACAGGTCCAAATCATCATTTCACCTAAGATGGTCATTTTACGCAATTCGGGTCAAATGTTGACTTTCTGTTGACTTTTAAATCTGACCCGTTTGACCTTGTTAACATTTTGGTCTAAAGTCACAAAATGGTCAATATTATGTTTATTATAATCTCCCGAAATTATATCTATTGACCACACATTTTAACATATTATTTAACAAGTTTATATAAATACGCCGAAAACGTCCTTTTCGCAAATAAACTCATCATAAGCATATTTGATCAACTTTTTGGCATAAAAACTGATCATATAATATTTTAAAATATGTTTTAACATATCAAATCATTTCTAAGCCATTTGACCATCCGAACCCGTATTTACGTAAATGGTCCGTTAAAGTAGCATTAACTACATTAACGAGTCATAACGGGTCAAAAGCACTTGATAACCTTTCCAACTCAGAATGTTAACATATTAAACCATGTCACATGAGCCCCATACTCATTTGGTTTATAAGGTGTCATTCTATCCAAATCTTCCGATTTCAAGTCGCGATATTTACATAGTTAACCGTTTTTAGGACACGCCTGATTTCTCGGACTCTTGACCTTGGTTTATCATCTTGAACAAAGACTTTATTGCAACCACAAGTGAGTACATAGACCCCTCTTTTACTGTTTTTCAAACATTTTGGGGTGAAACACATGTGCCTACTTGTTACTTTCGTGCTTTCCTGTTTTCACATCATATACTTGCTATGTTCATTAGTACACTTATAGTACATGATTTCATTACATTGTTTTGCTATGTATGTTAACTTAGCATGCTAGCAAATTGATTTACATTACATTATTTTGCTATGTATGTTTACTTGGCGTACTTAGTACATTGATTTACACTACTTTTCTGCTTTGTATGTTAACTTAGCATACTTAGTACATTGTTTTCATATAACATGTTTACATTTGGTATAACATTTGGTTTGTACAAACGGGACTTAAATACGTTCATTAACATTAGCTACGCCGCTCGGTAGTAAGTAATGGTACCATAGGACTTGACAAATCCCATTTCTGATATCCTAGGTTTGTTTGGATGTAAGGAATGACTGAATCCGAAAACATTCTTTTGATAAACTTTACTTAGGGTTATCCTTCTGTCTCAAGGCTTGAATGTATGCGTTAACATACCGCATAAGTGTTTGTATCAGTAAAGCATGTATTTATTTAGTTATTTTACAAAACATAACTTTTGATTTATTCAGAACACTTTGTTTTGTACATTTTACTTGTGGTTTAAGTAGTCTCATTTTACTTACCATACACAACTTTTGATTACACATTACATGGTTTATATTCAACTTGGGTTATACTATGACATTTGACTATTGGATTAAACATGGATATTTTACAATGTTGGTTGGTTGGTTTGAGTGACTTAAATAACGAGGCGTGTGTAATATGGTACAAGCATGGTGGATACGCCGCTGGTACTTCCTATATATAAGTGCTTGGATGATATTATATATCGTAGCGTCATTTAAACCACTTCAGTTTAGACATATTACATTTACAACACATTTTCACTTAAACATTGTTTTACAAATAACTTGGTTTATATAAACTCTTTTTACTTGGTTATTCTTTTAACCATACATTATTCTTTTATATATACATATCATCTGATTTTGCTATCGTTTTTCAAATGATTTATAAAACAAAACAATTAACAAGGTTCATGACTGAATTTTATTAAACATTTCTTTAAACTCAAGTCATGAATCCAATTTTCATAAAACCTATGTATCTCACAGGCATTTTTATGCTGACATACCTATTTTCACATGTGTTTTCAGGAGCTGTTGCTTAGGATGTTCGTGACACACTAAGGCGGACTTGTGCCTTAGAGACTTAAAATAAAGATAGACTTAGTTTAATTATGTTGTGTACTCTTGGGTTCTTGTTTTGAAACAATATATTCCACCTTTGGTTATTGAATAAAATGAAATTTTAATTACCGTGGTTGTGGAACAACAATTCTGTTACAACACTCCCCGACGTTTCCACCACGAATTGATGTTTTACGTGGTCGGGGTGTGACAATATAAACTACCTATTAAACAACTATTTAAACGAAGTGACCATATGGTATAACCTTGAAAGGTTATTCCCTATACAACTATGGTCACAAAACATGTTTGGTCGGATCCTAATGATCGACCAAACGGGTCGGGTTCGAAAGTCTAACGGTTGTTTAGACCGCTTATCTTACGACCCTATATAAGCACAAATCTAAAAGTGACGAGTTAAACATGTTAAAACATGTTTAACAAGGTTTGAAAACAGGTTTGGTATCAAAACAAAGGGTCTTGATACCTAAGAATAGTTTGGTTGCAAAATACGCAAGAACACGCATTTTGACCGAAACTATGACTCGTCACTACGCCTAAATAACGTGGTAATCAGTAGGTATAGTCACAAGAGACTATAACCATCATGATTAAGCTCACGTTATGAAGTTCAAACGAACTTCGTGTTGACCATTGACTGGTCAAAGCAGAAAGTCAAACACTGTTTGACTTTCCCGCTTAAAAATGCATAAAAGAACGAAAAAAGCTTACAAAGGGTCCAAGCTAGGAAGAACTTGATCTAAATACTCAGGTATGAAGCATAAAGCTTCAACTTAGAGCATAAAATCAGATCAAGGTATGAGGAAAATGGAATTAGAGCTTGGGTATTTATAGATTTCGGAGAACCGTTAGGATCGTTTCTCGCATTTCGTGCCTTGATCTTGACCCTCCATGTGGGCACATGGTATTGCAATACAAGGGGACATGAAATACCATCAAATTTTAGCCAATAGAATGCAAAACTTGGGGTTAAAACCATCAAAATATCAAAATTGGACTAGATACAATGAATCTGGTCATTTGGGCACTTTTTGACGCTTTTAGTCCCTGTTGATCAATAAGTTTATTTTTGCGCACCAAAACACCTCAAAGCCTATTTCTAAGCTATGTAAAGTATATTTAGGGCATGTTTAACTTATGATCATGTTCCGGAATGTTCGTTACAGTATGAATCGGCATACTTTCGCAGTTTGTCGAAATTAGTCCCTGTAAGCGAATAAACTTGATTTCGACACACCAAACCTTCCAAAACTTATTTCTAAGTTATGTAAAGGTTATTTAAGATATTTTAAGCCTATCTCACTTTTCAGAGTGTTTGTTGCGTTAAAATGGTTATATTTACGCATCAGTTCGCGTATAACCTTCCAGAAAGCGATTTAGAGCTTGAAATCGAACAAGAATTGATATGTGCGAACGATGCACATATTTATACAAAATCCAAGTATGAAATACAATATTTCATTGGTTTGATATTTGTTTGATGGTTGAAGTGACACAGGTGTCGCAGTCTCCCCTACTTTAGGAATTTTCGTCGCGAAATTTAATTTTAGAGGAAACTTGTGAAGACTACTGTGATTGTTTCGCTTTCGAATGAATCACTCGAACCCTAAGTAAAACTCTGAGTCATGTTTGGATTCTTAGAGAAATTGTCAACTGTTAAAGTGAAGTCCTTGTAGTAACAAAACATGGAGTTTCGAACTACGGACAGAAGAACGTTTCTTATGAAGTCTATCATAGGAAACTTGTGTGTGCTCGAAGTCAGTGTCGGAGAGTGTAAGATAAAATGACATTGGTCAAGGTCCAGGACTTCTAGTAACTTAAATAACGCTACGTTCGCATTGTAATAAGGAACACTTATATATAGGAAGTACCAGCGGCGTATCCACCATGCCCTTTCTACATTGTTCCCGTTTCGTTATTCTCATCACTATAGGTCTTAAAACATGACAAAACTTGCTGTGGTTTCTGTGCACTGAATTCCATAATTATGTATGCATCCATAATTATGTAATTCCTTGCACAGTCTGCACAGTTCATTTCATAATGCGTAGGGGAAAAATCAATTGAATAATCATGAAGTGACTTGATTAGACCAGCAAAGGATCTTTTTAACTAGATCAACGAACGATCTTTTTAACTAGATCAACACATGATATCCTTAACTAGACCGTCATACGTTCTCCTTAAATAGACCACTTAAGGGATCTTTTCAGTTATATCATCACATGATATTCCTAACCAGATTTTTAAATCAATCTGTTTAACTAGACCACTCAAGGGGTCCAATTATAGAATAGTACTTTATAATCCAAGGGACTCAACTATAACGTAGAAGCCCATTTAGGATTTAAGGTAGTACCTTTGGATATCCTACTATGAATCCCTCATATGGAGATATGGAAGATTCTACGAGGATTTGGATAATGAACATTCGGATTACACAAAAACACAAGACATAAAAGAAACCACATAATCACATAATTGATTAACTTGATCTTCATTTTGTTAATTTTCTTGTTAGTTGAGCATACGAGTATTCAAAGCACACCAGGAATCCAATATGTGAATTCCGTTTGGCACTTTAAACATTTTCAAGAATCTAACTATGAAGATAGGAAGATCTTAATAGGAATTTGGCTTTGTTTCTTAAAAGAAACGAGTATTTAATATTTTTGGGGAGATCACAAGTGATCATAAAATGACAGAACCACACGAGTAGTTTGTCTTTGTGTCGGCATCATAGGGTTGTATAAAACATACATACAATCGTATCAGTTTCATAAAATAAAATTGAAACAACAAATTTTATTTATATAACAACTGAGTCGATTCGAACATCCAAAGGATAACATACAAGGAAATACAAAAGACTAATTGTTCACTGCTGCATCATTGTTCGCGTTTGCCTCGTTTATGTTAAACACTCGTCCACGCGCTGGGTTTGCGTTAACAAGTCTTGGGCAATTGTTTCTGTAGTGAGTAAGGTCACCACAGTTATAATATGACCCAGGTGGGAACCGTGCTTGAACAGCAGCAGGATTTGCAACAGCATGGTTTTGGTTGGCATAACGGCAGGTATTGATCAAATGTCCCAATCGCCCACAGTGGGTACATTTGTGACACTACACTTGCTCCAGATGATGACGGTTGCATTTGTTGCACAAGGGTGCGGTACCAACATAATTTTTCCTTTTACGAGGTTGTGCTGGCTGGTTTGGTGCAACCTGATTATTCTGAGCAGTTATGGCGCAGTTTTGAGAAGCCTTGCGCTTCTTCTTCTTGGATACCTCGGCCTGTTTTTCCTATGGTTCAGCTTGTGCAGTCTTGTCAGATGGTCTTGGGTCGCCCTTTCAAAAAAGCTTACCCTTCCTGATCTAGGATTCAGTCTGGGTAGCAGACAATTCAATGGCCTGTCTGACGGTAGTAGGGTTGCTGCCAGTAACGATATCCTGAACTAAGTCAGGAAGACCATCAATGTACTTTTCAATCGCCTTCTCCATAGGCGTAACCATGGCAGGACACAACAGGCCCAGTTCCTCATAACGGTCACTATAGGCTCGACGTTCACCACTGTCTTGCTTTAGGTCATCAAATTCCCTTTCCAATGCTCTAAGCTCATGCCGAGGACAGAACTCCTTCATCATTAGAGTGCGGAGCTCTTCCCAAGTTTGAGCTAGTGCCACATCAGCACCCATGTCCCTCATCACACCATTCCACCACGTTAAATTTCGTTTCTCAAAAACACTAGATGCGAACTCTACCTTTCGCTCGTTCGGACACTGAACATGTCTGAAGGTGCTCTCTAGACTCTCGAACCATTGTAGAAGTGCAGTCGCTCCTTGAGACCCCGAAAACTTTGATGGCTTGGCAGAGTTGAATGTCTTGAAGTTGCATGGGGCATTATTGTTGTTGAGGGCTTGGTTACATTGAGCAATGATGTTTGGGATTGCAGCAGCCATTTGCTGCGTAATGATAGCTGCCAGTTCATCATTATGTACCTGATTGTCGCGTCGTGGAGGCATTCTAAAAGGGGAAACAAGAGAAAACAAGTGAAATGGCATTGGGTAAGAATGGGATGTTGCAATTACCGACCAAAAAGCATAGGTGATGGTCATTTGTTCGAACTATGAAGCAAACAAACGACACAAAAGCTGAATCAAAGTAAATAGGTCCTCATAATGTATCGCGAAGACATGCTCGCCTATAAGTGGACACTCACCCCAAGAGTTCCCAGGTAAGAGTGACTGGTCCGATACTGCGGATTTGTACGAACACTCTAGCCTTAGACATAAGACTCAGGGTACAGACACCCACCCTTCCTGTTTGCATGTGTTCACACCATTTAGACCAAACTTTGACGAGATTTTGAAAACTTGGAAGGTTCAAAACCTTATAATAAATCATCCCAGAACAGATGATTAGTTTCAAAGCGGATTCAAAATTTGTGTTCTTATTTTGGTTGTCACCTAAAGATAGGCGACGGTATTGTTTTAAGACTAAACACAAGATAACTTATGTTAGGGTCCTAGGAAGGTTATAGTCTAGGTCAAAGCATTACTAATAACCTAATTCCCTATAACCATTGGCTCTGATACCAACTTTTCTGTCACACCCCGACCATGTAAAACAATGAATCGTGGCGGAAACGTCAGGGAGTGTCGTAACATAATCATTGTTTCACAACCGTGGATTTAATAATTTTGTTTTACTGAAATATTGAACTCTTGTTTTATTACAAATCAAATGAATACAAATATTGTCTTTCAAGTTTTAAAGTCGCTAAGGCACGAGTCCATCCTATGTATACCATGTATCAACAATCATCACATAGCAGCACCTGAAACATGTGTAAAAATAGGTACGTCAACATAAAAATGCCTGTGAGATACATAGGTTTTATTAATGCATGATTCATGACTTGTAAATTTAAAAGAATGTTTAACAAAAATAGTCATGAACTTAAAAATGTTTTCTTTATAAGTGATAAGAAATCAGATGATATAAAAGAAAGATGCATAATTAAATAAAATGAGTTTGTATAAAATATGTTGTTTGTAAAACAAGGTTTTGATAAAAAGGTTTGTAGTATACATAAAAATACACTTTGGTTTTAAGAGAGTCGAATAAGTAATATATTAAAATATATTTCAGTTCCAAAATAGTTAAACAGATAGTATATTAAATATACTTTAGTCGTCAAAATAATAGTTTTCAGTAGTATATCAAAAGTATACTTTGGTTTTATTACTAACATATTAAACTATGCTTTGGTTTTATGAATAACATATTAAACTATGTTTTAGTAATTAACAAAATTTATGTTGTTTTGTACAATATCACATATGATAGCATATCAAACTATACCTTTGGGAGTATAACAAAATATACAACAAGAATGTAATTTTAGAATTCAACCAAACCTTAGTGTCTCAAAATACACCTTTGAGACTATAGAAATACCACAAAGGCAATCTCTATTTGGATAAAATCGGTTTCTGACATTCCATACAACAGGAATGGGGTGTCTAATCCTATAGCGCTATATCATACTACCAATCGGTCTGGTGAATGTATAAAATAAGTACAATCCAACAATTTATTTTATAATCTTTGAAAAATTAGTGTTTAAACCATAAATAATCATTCAGTTTGTCAAAAGATAAGTACTAACATGTATAATTAATTTATACTTTGAAATCATGAACATAACAAATAGGTACATATGTTTCACCCCAAAACATTGAAAACAGTAAAAGAGGGGACTATGTACTCACTTGAGGATGCTTAGAAGTCTTGAATAACGACCAAGCAAAGCTAAAGGGATCACGGAATCAAACGGCACCTAATATAGGTAACTAAGTAAATAAACCGGACCTAAATAGGAAGATCAGTTAGAATGAGGTTTCGTAAACCAAATGAGTATAGGAACTCATGTAATGTGGTTAAACAAAACCTACATCCTAAAACGGAACCTATCCTAAGTGCTTATGACCCATTACGACCCGTTTAGGTAGCTTATGCTACTTTAACGCGTCGTTTGCGTAAAACGCGTTCGGACCGCCTAACTAGTCCTATGACAAGTAATATATGCCTTAACATGTCTAATAATGTTGCCTAATCAGTTTAGATGTCAAAATTTATGTTACATATGCTTAGAATGAATTTACGCGTAAAAAGGGCATTTTGGTCATTTACCTAAGGCATATAAACTACCTATCATACAACTATTTAAACAAAGTGACCATAAGGTATAACCTTGAAAGGTTATTCCCTATACAACTATGGTGAGAAAACACGTTTGGTCGGATCCTAATGATCGACCAAACGGGTCGGGTTCGAAAGTCTAAGCGGTTGTTTAGACCGCTTATCTTACGACCCTATATAAGCACAAATCTAAAAGTGACGAGTTAAACATGTTAAAACATGTTTAACAAGGTTTGAAAACAGGTTTGGTATCAAAACAAAGGGTCTTGATACCTAAGAATAGTTTGGTTGCAAAATACGCAAGAACACGCATTTTGACCGAAACTATGACTCGTCACTACGCCTAAATAACGTGATAATTAGTAGGTATAGTCACAAGAGACTATAACCATCGTTATTACGCTCACGTTATGAAGTTCAAATGAACTTCGTGTTGACCATTGACTGGTCAAAGCAGAAAGTCAAACACTGTTTGACTTTCCCGCTTAAAAACGCATAAAACAACGAAAGAAGCTTACAAGGGGTCCAAGCTAGGAAGAAATTGATCTAAATACTCAGGTGTGAAGCATAAAGCTTCAACTTAAAGCATAAAATCAGATCAAGGTGTGAGGAAAATGGAATGAGAGCTTGGGTATTTATAGATTTCGGAGAACCGTTAGGACCGTTTCTCGCATTTCGTGCCTTGATCTTGACCCTCCATGTGGGCACATGGTATTGCAATACAAGGGGACATGAAATATCATAAAATTTTAGCCCATAGAATGCAAAACTTGGGGTTAAAACCATCAAAATATCAAAATTGGACTAGATACAATGAATCTGGTCATTTGGGCACTTTTTGACGCTTTTAGTCCCTGTTGATCAATAAGTTTATTTTTGCGCACCAAAACACCTCAAAGCCTATTTCTAATCTATGTAAAGTATATTTAGGGCATGTTTAACTTATGATCATGTTCCAGAATGTTCGTTACAATATGAATCGGCATACTTTCGCAGTTTGTCGAAATTAGTCCCTGTAAGCGAATAAACTTGATTTCGACACACCAAACCTTCCAAAACTTATTTCTAAGTTATGTAAAGGTTATTTAAGATATGTTAAGCCTATATCACTGTTTCAGAGTGTTTGTTGCATTAAACTAGTTATATTTACGCATCAGTTCGCGTATAACCTTCAAGAAAGCGATTTAGAGCTTGAAATCGAACAAGAATTGATATGTGCGAACGATGCACATATTTATACAAAATCCAAGTATGAAATACAATATTTCATTGGTTTGGTATTTTTTTGATGGTTGAAGTGACACAGGTGTCACATTATGGTACCATAGGATCTGATAAATCCCGTTATCAGACTGCACGCATGGTTATGTGTGGGGATTATGTGGGTAACGACTGAATCTGTGATTGTTAATTTACCCTTTGGTGGTTTATTAATGTGAGAATTGGCGATGGACGAGTTGCGAAGGTTTGGATGTTATTAGCGAGGCGACCAAAAGTAGTTTTCACAATTAAAACGAGAATGATTTAAACGATTTAAACGAGTTAAACGATTTTGGAACGATTTAAACGAGTTAAACGAATTGAACAAACAATTGGTTTTTGGATAGTGTTTAGATAACGGGACGGGTGTAATGTGATGAAAACATGGTAGATACGCCGCTGGTACTTCTTATATATAAGTGTTTTCATCATATTACATACCGTGGTATTATTTAGTTCACTTGGGTAAATGATTTTGAAACAATGTCACACAACAATGTTTTCTAAAAGATATAAACCATACGATTTTTATTAACGAGATGATTTACAATTTGGTTTTCTTAAATAAATGTTTTGGGTTAAGAATCATAGCTACGAGATTTTATAAGTTATAACCATGTTGATTTAAGTTGCTTAATCTTGTTGCAATACTATACTTTTCAAAACAAGGTTTTTACTTTTGACTCTTGTAGTCTAATGAGGTATTGCAACATGTAAACTAGCCATGAATCCGACACTCTCATAAAATGTCACACCCTGACCACGTAAAACAACAAAACGTGCGGAAACGTCGGGGAGTGTTGTAACAGAATCATTGTTTCACAACCATGGATTTAAATAATTTCGTTTTATTGAATTATTGAACTCATTGTTTATTACAATTCGAACAAATACAATTATTATCTTTCAAGTTTTAAAGTCGCTAAGGCACGAGTCCATCCTATGTATAGCATGTATCAACAATCATCGTAACGCAGTACCTGAAACATGTGTAAAAATAGGTACGTCAGCATAAAAATGCCTGTGAGATACATAGGTTTTGTTTATGCATGATTCATGACTTATAAGTTTAAAAAAAATGTTTAACAAAAAGTAGTCATGAATCTAAAAATGTTTTCTTTATAAAATCATGTGAAAACTTATGAGAAATTTGATGATATAAAAGAATGATGCATAATAAATAATCAAGTAAAATGAGTTTATAAAATAATGTTTTGGTTAAAATGTTTGAAGTATATATATATAAGAATATACTTTGGTTTTAAGAAAGTCGATTAGGTAATATATCAAAATATATTTCGGTTCCAAAATCGTTAAACAGATAGTATATTAAATATACTTTAGTAGTCAAAATAATCGTTTTGGTAGTATATCAAAAGTATACTTTGGATTGATGAATAACATATTAAACTATGTTTTGGTTGAAATAATAACATATGTAAAACATGTTTTGGTAGTTTAATAAAATATATGTTGTTTTGTACTATATCACACATGAGAGTATATCAAACTATACTTTTGGGAATATAATAAAATATACAAATAAAATGTGATTTAAGAATTCAGTCAGACCTAGTGCATCAAAATACACCTTTGAGACTATAGGGATACCACAAAGGCAATCCCTATTTGGATGGAGAAACAAATTGGTTTCAGACATTCCATGACAACAGGAATGGGGTGTCAAATCCTATAGCGCTATATCATACTACCAATCGGTCTGGTGAACAAAATAAGTACTATCCAACAATTTTATTTTATACTCTTTGGAGAAATTAGAGTTTAAACCATAAATGATCAGTCGGTTTGTCAAAAGATAAGTACTAATATGTATAATCAATTATACTTTGAAATCGTGAACATAACAAATAGGTACACATGCTTCACCCCAAAACATTGAAAACAGTAAAAGAGGGGACTATGTACTCACTTGAGGGTGCTTAGAAGTCTTGAGTAACAACCAAGCAAAGCTAGAGGGAGTACGGAATCAAACGACACCTAATATAGGTAACTATGTTATTAAACGGATCCTAAATCGGGAGATATGATAGAATGATTTTCTATAAATCAAATGAGTAATGAAACTCATATGGTATGATTTAATAGAGCTAACATTCTGATTTGGAAGTCTACCTAAGTGCTCTTGACCCGTTTCGACCCATTATGGTAGTATAAGCTACTATAATGCATCGTTTGCATAAAACTATGTTCGGATGGTTACCTATAAGCTATGTCAAGTCTTACATGCCCAATTATACCCTAACATGTTACTAATTCAGATTAGATGTCAAAAATATGTTCACATATGCACATTACGGATTTATGATGCAAAAGGGCATTTTGGTCATTTCCTATGGGCATGTAAACCAATTAACGAATAGCTAACCAATCCTATGTGATCATAAGGTATAACCTCAAGGGTTATTCCCTATGCAACTATGATCACTAAGCAAGCTTGGTCGGATCCTAATGATCGACCAAACGGGTCGGGTTCGAAAGTCTAAGCGGTTGTTTAGACCGCTTGACTTACGACCCTAAACAGGCACTAAACTAATAGTGACGAGTTAAACATGTAAAAAATGTTCAACCTACTTAGAAAACTGATTTGTTATCAAAACAATGGGTTTTGATACCCGAAAATAGTTCTGTTGCAAAATGCGTGCTTAAACGCATTTTGACCGAAACTTTGACTCGTCACTATACCTAGTTAACGTGGTAATCAGTAGGCATAATCACTAAGGATTATAACCATCGTGATTACAATCATGTTACAAAGTTCAATTGAACTTTAACTTGACCAATTGATGGTCAAAACCGAAAGTCAAACTGTTGGCCAAACTGTTTGACTTTCTACACTAACATAAAGAAAAAGAATGAAAGAATACTTACAATAGGTCCTAGCTATCTTTTCTACAAAGAATAATCAGATTAGAAAGCTCCAAACACTTGAGAGAGCTCCCAAATCAGATTGTAGAGAAAAGAATGAGGAATGAGCAATGGATGAGGAGGTGAGCTTGGCTATTTATACTTGTAGCAAGTTCATAGGATCATTACTGTCACACCCCTTTCTACGGCGGAAGCACGAGGTGTGATCATGAAAGGGTCTCATTGCATACGAAGGGTAAACATGCTACATGCTCGCAAAATAACATCAAATACCATAATTTGAAAACATAAGTTTAGCGTTTATATCGCTAGACATCATAAAACATTGTCTTAAAAGTTTACAACTTTATTTAAAGTCAAACACAAGCGACATCCACGAGCATAAGCAAGACCACGCGCACATCCGTCCTAGTTACCTGAAATACATGTGAGTTTTTGGAAAAACGTCAACATAATGTTGGTGTGAATTCATGCAGTTTTGTATTTCATGTTTGTATACTTTGTATGAAAACATAGTTTGTGAGTAAATCAAGTTTTCATATATAAATCCAGTTTCATGTGTACACCACGTACCCATGTATAATTCAATCTTTTCTTGAGTACCCCACGTACTTCAAGTTATATATCAATCCTCTTGAGTACCCCACGTACTTCAAGTTATATATCAATCCTCTTGAGTACCCCACGTACTTCAAGTTATATATCAATTTTAGTATGGTATGAATTTTATGTAAATACAGTATTTCTGTAATTATCATATTGTTAATGGGTTGCAAAGCCATTAACATGTGGCACGACATAGGAAGTCACCAAACCTAAGGCATTTAATTGGTATATTCTGAGACACAAAAGCACTACTCGATTCTCGCCCTCACCGAGAGTGTGGCTGCCAGGCACCCGTTAGATCTAACCTTTTGTTCTGCGGTCTAAGTATGTACACGATTAATGGTGCTTCTGTACCCTATTCGTGACACTATTTCTCATAACGCATCCTACTTGGTTCTCGTCCTCACCAAGCGCGTTTCTTTTTGTCTTATATTTTGTCACACTTGGTTCTCGTTCTCACCAAGTGTACTACTTGTATTTATATCATACCATTTATAAATATTGTACTTTTGTACATGTATTTCACCCCCGAAGTTATAAAAACCGAAAACAGTTAAAGAGAAAAGGGGGAGCATGAACTCACAACTTTGCGTTCCTGTGTGTCGTAAACTTCACCGGATTTGCTTACTTAACGTCGTAACCTATACGCGTTTTCTTAACGTTAGTCACTAGACTTGTATCGCACAAGTACAGTCACTCTCTTTTGTATTTGTATTGTTGTGTTAAAAATATTTCATATTTTTAACTACGTATCTTACTTATATTATTTCCTCTAAAAAAAATATAAGTCTTTTGTGTTTTGCACTTCGCACCCGAATTATGTATCTTGTATTTTGTATGTGTATTTTTATGTTTATACTCCTCACGAGTATTTAGTGTATTTTTAAGTCTTAATACACTAGCACAAAAGTTGGTGATAAAATAATATATATTTTTCTCTCAAAAATATACATACTTATATCTATTTTATTCTTGAAGAAATCCTCATTTCTTATCATCAAAAATTAGGGAAACCTTGGTACTACTTTTAAACACATTTTTAGGGAATAAGTTTCTCAAAAACTTATATTTTTCTAAGTGTCAAAATTTATAGAAATTTTGACAGAGTTTCCCCTAAAAATGGAGGTTTCCCATATTTTCAAAACATGTGTTTATTTTCTTTTAAATCGTCAACAATTTCCTCATTCAACAACAAACACTATGCAACTAGTTAAAATAGATATAATCGCAGAAATACATGAACTTGTGGTTTTTCCAAAATAGGTAGTATCTTTCCATTATTTTTAGTGGATCTTTGTATAGATCAACTTCGTTTCTTGAAAGTCTCGTTTTTAAAGAAGTTACATCTTTACAACTTCCTGTCAATATTTACAAAAATAGATATTTTGTCGAAACTTTGTGTTACACAAGTGTTTACACACTCGTGTGTTTGCCAAAATCATTCTTTTTCATGTAAGATCCGGCTTTAGGAAAATATGATTTCTTGGACACTTGGTCCTTTGAAAGTACCGCTTGTAGATCCGTAGATCTACTAGTTTTGAACACCGTTTCATAAGTAAAATCGATTTTACACAAGTTCAAGTTTGATGTGTGGTAGAGTTTCATCACCTAACCCTTATTACACTTAAACAAGCTTTATGTCATAATCCATGATCATGACCAATCCGGGTTAAACGATGATCCGAGCTACCACAACATAGATCGGGCCTAAATAATTACACAAATCAAATACTACAAGATTTACACAACATATGAGCTTTTAACCACCTTTTTTTTAGTGTTTTAAGTAGACTTTTGAGCTTCATCTTGTATGTTTACGAGTTTTAACCGTTACGAATCATTTTAACCACTTTAAAATAGTTCGAGAAGGTGATTTAAGAAACACACCACTAGCTCGAGGCTAGGGAAGAATCTAGACGCAAATAGGGTGGATAAAAGCAAGAGAATGAGGTCCTTCGCCTTCCGATTGCACCAAGACTCCTTATATGCGACCCTTAACACTTGTAGATGATTGGAATGGCTTGAACTAAACTCAAAATCGGATGTATGCTCAAGGGGGTGTTCGGCCGAAGCCTTGAGAGAGAGAGGAGGGTGTGTTTGAGTTGAGAAATGTGATGAATGATTATGATGTGTAATCTCTAGATTTTATAGACAAATCATATGGTAATTATCCAATGGGTCATGTGTCTAGATGATATTGAGAATTAGGATTATAAAAATGATTTAGAGGACAAGGTATGTCCCCCCTCATGGGGACGGTTGTAAAAGGGGGGGGGGGGGTTCTAGTTCGATTCCAACTAGTAGTTAGGTAACTTAGTTAGGTTAAGTAAGTTAGTTAAGTGCTTAACCTGGTTAGTAGTGCGTAGTGTGTTATGACGGGTGTTAGGGTATTCAGGGACCCTAACTGGCTCAGAAAAAGATAAGTAATGTTATTAACAATATTTTCATGTTCCGGGTATAGTCCGGTCGTTCGGTTGCATACCGATTCGTTAAAGTGCTAAATTGCACCTTTTAGTGTTTAATAAGTATCTTTTTGTAACACTATCGATTCCCAACACTTAGGGAAATATTCTGGATAATAAAACGACATTTTCGCAAAATATTCATATGTCTAAATGCTGAATTATTGCTGAATTTTATAAATTCTGCACTTAAAGTGCGTTTCGGGTGCTTTTTAGTGCTAAATTTTGCTTTCGCATTGCATATATATTAACCCTTGTATGTACTCTTGGGTTTTAACGCATTCTTGTTGTCGGACCTACACCTAGGCTCCAATTTTATTGTCTGACTGCTTTCTGCAGTTCTGTTGACACAGTGTGTCTTACCGGTGAGTTTACTAGTATTTCTGACGCAACGCTCTCGTTTATGCATAAAGCAATATTTTGTAGTATACAACATGCATGAATTCACTTGTTTAGTATGTAATTAGACATGGCTGACAATTAAGCACATAATTGCAGTCATTAAGCACTAATTAAAGTGTACGGAAATTACCGGTTTGAGCCAGTTGTCACAGTCTCCCCCCGTTAAAAGAATTTCGTCCCGAAATTCAGGTTGAACTAACTCTCGCAGGAGTCTTCTTGAATAGGTGGGGATACTTTTTCTTGAACTGGTCTTCACGTTCCCATGTGTACTCGGGTCCGTGCTTAGAGCTCCAACGTACTTTGACAAGTTTTACGCTGCTCCTCCTGGTCTTGTTGACTTTCCAGTCGGTAACCTCAACGGGTTGTTCTGTAAATCGGAGGGCTTCATCAATATGCCCTTCATCCATCGGGATAATCACGCTTTCTTGTGTTGGACTCTTCTTCAGGTTGGATACATGAAACGTATCATGTACTCCATTAAGTTCTTCCGGTAACTCCAACTTGTATGCCACGGTACCAATTCTCTTCGATATTCTGAATGGTCCGAAGTATCGTGGATCCAGCTTTCCGCGCTTTCCAAATCTGACTACGCCCTTCCAAGGTGAGACTTTTAACAACACTTTGTCTCCCACCTTGAATTCTACCGATTTTCTTTTCGGATCAGCCTAGCTCTTTTGTCGATCTCGAGCCGCCTTAATGCGCTCTCGGATCTGCGCAATCTTGTCGGTTGTCTCTTGCACAAGTTCAGGACCAACCATACGCTTATCTCTGGCATCTGCCCAACATAAGGGCGATCGGCATTTGCGGCCATACAGAGCTTCGAACGGTGCGGCTTTTATGCTCGTATGATAGCTGTTATTGTAGGAAAACTCAACTAAAGGTAGATGAGTATCCCAGCTGCCGCCTAGATCCATGACACATGCGCGAAGCATATCTTCTAACGTTTGTATAGTCCGTTCGCTCTGGCCGTCTGTTTGCGGATGGAATGCCGTGCTTAGATCTAACTGAGATCCAAAGGCTTCCTGAAATGATTGCCAGATTCTCGAGACAAAGCGTCCATCTCTGTCTGAAATGATTGAGATTGGCACTCCATGACGTGCCACAATTTCCCTCAAGTATATCTCTGCAAGCTTTCCAGTGCTATCCTTCTCTCGGATTGGTAGGAAATGCGCAGACTTCGTCAATCGATCAACTATTACCCATATCATATCGTGCCCTCTCGGGGTCCTGGGTAATTTCGTTATGAAGTCCATCGAGATTTGTTCCCACTTCCACACGGGAATCTCTGGTTGTTGTAATAGGCCGGACGGCTTCTGATATTCTGCCTTAACCTTAGCACAGGTTAGGCATTTTCCAACATAGACAGCAACGTCGCTCTTGAGTCTCGGCCACCAATAGTATTCTTTCAAGTCTTGATACATCTTGTCCGACCCTGGGTGGATCGAGTATCTTGACTTGTGCGCTTCATCAAGGATGACTTCTCGTAGGCCACCATAGAGCGGAACCCAAATGCGCTTTTTAAAGTATAAGGCTCCCTCTTCGTTTGGCACCATGTATTTCAATGCACCCCGGAGGTATTCAGCTTTACGGTTCTCCCCTTTAAGAGCTTCTTGTTGTGCATCACGAATGCGTGCAGTGAGGTTCGTTTGAATCGTCATTTCCAATGCTCGAACCCTTAGGGTCTTAACCCTTTCTTTTCGGCTCAACGCGTCCGCTACAACGTTTGCCTTTCCATGATGGTACTTAATCTCACGGTCATAATCGTTCAGCAGCTCGACCCAACGTCGCTGGCGCATATTCAATTCCTTCTGATCAAATATGTGTTGTAAGCTTTTATGATCTGTGAAGATTGTACATCGAGTACCATATAAATAATGTCGCCAAATCTTTAAGGCGAATACCACGGCGCCCAGCTCCAGGTCATGAGTGGTATAATTTCTCTCGTGAACCTTCAGTTGTCTTGAAGCGTAAGCGATGACTTTTTGGCGTTGCATAAGCACACAACCCAAGGCTTGTCGTGAGGCGTCGCAGTATACCACAAAGTCTTCAGTGCCTTCGGGTAGTGATAGTATGGGTGCATCGCATAGCTTGCTCTTCAGTAACTGGAAGGCTTCTTCTTGTTTGTGACCCCAGTCATACTTCTTGTCTTTCTGAGTAAGGGTCGTTAGCGGTTGAGCTATTTTTGAGAAATTCTCGATGAATCGCCGATAATAGCCCGCTAAGCCCAAAAATTGTCGAACTTCAGTTGGGGTTTTGGGAGCTTCCCAGTTCTTTATCACTTCAATCTTGGATGGGTCTACATGAATGCCCCTCTCATTCACAACGTGACCAAGAAATTGTACTTCGCGAATCCAGAATTCGCACTTCGAGAACTTTGCATAAAGCTTCTCTTTCTTCAGTAATTCCAAGATGGTTCTGAGATGTTGCTCGTGCTCTTCTTTTGTTCGCGAGTAAATCAGTATATCGTCGATAAATACAATCACGAATTTATCGAGATATGGTTTACATACGCGGTTCATCAGGTCCATAAAGAGCGCTGGCGCGTTCGTCAATCCAAATGGCATCACAAGAAATTCGTAGTGCCCATATCGCGTTCTGAATGTAGTCTTTGGCAGGCTTTCTTCTTGGATTCTCAGCTGATGGTATCCAGATCGAAGGTCGATCTTGGAATAGTAGCTTGATCCTTGCAGTTGATCAAATAAGTCATCAATCCTCGGTAGTGGATACCGATTCTTGATAGTGAGCTTGTTCAGTTCTCTGTAATCGATACACATCCGCAGTGTTCCATCCTTCTTCTTCACGAATAGTACCGGAGCTCCCCAGGGTGAGAAGCTTGGCCTTATAAATCCCTTATCCAACAACTCCTGGAGTTGTGTAGATAATTCTTGCATCTCGGATGGTGCAAGTCGGTAGGGTGCCTTGGCTACAGGAGCAGCTCCTGGAACCAAGTCTATACGGAATTCGACTTGTCGTTGCGGAGGTAGTCCTGGCAGATCTTCAGGGAACACATCAGGAAATTCCTTCACCACAGGAATGTCTTCGAGTTTCGGCTCCTCAGCCTTCTTGTCTATAACGTGTGCTAGGAAAGCGACACATCCTTTCCTTAAGCATTTCCGTGCCTTCATGCAACTGATGATTCGAAGAGGTGCGTCTCGTTTTTCTCCATGCACGATGAGAGTCTCACCATTCGCTAAAGGGATGCGAATGATTTTCTCATGACAAATAACTTCAGCTTTGTTCTTGGACAACCAGTCCATTCCGACTACTACATCGAAGCTACCCAATTGAATAGGTAAGAGGTCGATGCTAAAATTTCGTTCGCCAAGTTCTAATGTGCAGCCTCTGACAACTTCGCCCGATTCAACAAGTTTACCATTGGCTAGTTCTATGGAATAGGGAATTTCTAATCTACTAGATTCTATTCCAAGCATGCGTTTAAATTCCACAGACATGAAACTATAATCGGCGCCAGTGTTGAATAATATGGATGCAAAGTGATTGTTAATGAGGAACGTACCGTTGACCACATTAGGGTCCTCGCGTGCGTCCCTTGCTCCAATCACAAATGCTCGGGCCTGAGCATTGTTTCTCTCTGGGCAGTCCTTCATGATATGATCTTTGCTTCCACATCTGAAGCATCCTTGGTTTCGCCCATTCCCGTTACCAGCACCATTTCCATTTCCACCATTGTTCCTATCTTCAGCCCCATTACGATTTCCATTCCCTTTCCTCTTACTCCAGCAGTCTTCAGTGCGGTGACCCAACTTTCCACACTTGTCACACTTTGAGATGCGACAAGCTCCCTCGTGGTGGTGTTTACACCGATGGCATTTGGGCAAGGTGCCCAGGTATCCCCTTGCTGGTGCGTCGTTCATGGCTGCAAGAGGTTTCGCCCCTTGAGGCGGGTTAGGGTCATGCTTCTTGTTGGAACCTTTGTTGTTACGAGTTGCTTGATTCAGGTTTGCATATTTCCTTTTCTTGTCGCCAGACGACTCAGCATGCGTCTCAGCATTTTCTGTTGGGTTCAGTGATAGCGTCTTCATTCGAACACAATTTTCAGTAAGGCTGACAGCCAGAGTTACAGCCTCGGTGATTGTTTGTGGTTTGGCCGACGTCACCATGCCACGAAACTCTGAGGCCAGTCCCCAAATGTAGCGTTCAACGCGCTTGAATTCGGGAGTCACCATGTAGGGAAGTACTCTAGATAGATCGTGGAACCTTCGAGTGTAACCATTAATGTCGGCACCTTCTATGGTCAAGTGCCAGAACTCCGTCTCCAGCCTTTGGAGTTCATCACGAGAGCAGTACTTCTCTCTCATTCTTTCCTTCAGTTCCTCCCATGTTAAGCCATAAGCAGCATCATCACCCAAAGTTTGGACTTGCAGGTTCCACCAAGTCAGAGCTTCATCGACAAATAACCCAGTAGCAAAGGTGACTTGTTGATCCGCGGTACACTTGCTCATGCGGAAAGTAGCTTCAGTCTTCTCCGTCCAGCGCATAAATGCTACTGCACCTCCTGTGCCGTCATAGTTCGTCGGCTTGCAGTCGAGGAACTGCTTGAAAGTGCAGCCTGGAATTGATTCAACCAATTCACATGTGAGCAATCGAAGAAATAATGAAACAAAGGCCATTCATAAATTTCCTCATGCTTAGCACAGTGTCTTAAGGTTACCTTGAGCTGCATTGCCTCCAGACGAATCTCCATTCCCATTACGCCTAGCGTTGCTTGGTCCTCCACTGTCTTGAGTTCGGTTCGCCTCGTACTGGGCGATAGCAGCGGAGATCCTTTCCTCCAGTAGGGCGTTCAGCTCATCAGCAGTTCTTGGCAGTGGGGGAGGAGGAGGTTGATCGTCATTGCGAGCATTCACAGCTTTCCTGGGTGCCATGTTCTGACAGAACATAACACAACAGGGTTACACGTTTGTTTGATATCGTCCTACTAGGCAGTAGTAGTATATATATTCACAGGTATATATCACATAAGTGGCATCAAACACTTATTACTCTAGCAGAGTACTTAGTAGGCTTGCACTGAGGGAATCTATACGTGACAAGACTTGCTGTGATTTTTGTGCACTGAATTCCATAATTATGTATGCATCCATAATTACGTAACTCCTTGCACAGTCCGCACAGTTCGTTTCATCCTCGTATTTCTTCCTTCAGATGGGCCATTGCTTTCAGGTAAAGTCACATATACTTGTGACATTCTACTTCTAGTACATGCTAATTATCACACATAATTGCAAGTAATTTCTCAATTAAAGACAAGTGCTACTCATGTGCACTCTAAGTCTCGTAGTGTCTTTTCTAGACTCATGTAGACAGTTTCAGGCAGTGGATGTCGCGGGACGTTTTATGCAATGAAAACTCTTTGAAAATTGTTTTCGTGAAAGGATCCTAGAGATTGTAGACTAGACTCGAGAAGGAATCCTGGTTCACTACAATCGCAGCTCTGATACCAATCTGTCACACCCCTTTCTACGGCGGAAGCACGAGGTGTGATCATGAAAGGGTCTCATTGCATACGAAGGGTAAACATGCTACATGCTCGCAAAATAACATCAAATACCATAATTTGAAAACATAAGTTTAGCGTTTATATCGCTAGACAGCATAAAACATTGTCTTAAAAGTTTACAACTTTATTTAAAGTCAAACACAAGCGACATCCACGAGCATAAGCAAGACCACGCGCACATCCGTCCTAGTTACCTGAAATACATGTGAGTTTTTGGAAAAACGTCAACATAATGTTGGTGTGAATTCATGCAGTTTTGTATTTCATGTTTGTATACTTTGTATGAAAACATAGTTTGTGAGTAAATCAAGTTTTCATATATAAATCCAGTTTCATGTGTACACCACATACCCATGTATAATTCAATCTTTTCTTGAGTACCCCACGTACTTCAAGTTATATATCAATCCTCTTGAGTACCCCACGTACTTCAAGTTATATATCAATCCTCTTGAGTACCCCACGTACTTCAAGTTATATATCAATCCTCTTGAGTACCCCACGTACTTCAAGTTATATATCAATTTTAGTATGGTATGAATTTTATGTAAATACAGTATTTCTGTAATTATCATATTGTTAATGGGTTGCAAAGCCATTAACATGTGGCACGACATAGGAAGTCACCAAACCTAAGGCATTTAATTGGTATATTCTGAGACACAAAAGCACTACTCGATTCTCGCCCTCACCGAGAGTGTGGCTGCCAGGCACCCGTTAGATCTAACCTTTTGTTCTGCGGTCTAAGTATGTACACGATTAATGGTGCTTATGTACCCTATTCGTGACACTGTTTCTCATAACGCATCCTACTTGGTTCTCGTCCTCACCAAGCGCGTTTCTTTTTGTCTTATATTTTGTCACACTTGGTTCTCGTTCTCACCAAGTGTACTACTTGTATTTATATCATACCATTTATAAATATTGTACTTTTGTACATGTATTTCACCCCCGAAGTTATAAAAACTGAAAACAGTTAAAGAGAAAAGGGGGAGCATGAACTCACAACTTTGCGTTCCTGTGCGTCGTAAACTTCACCGGATTTGCTTACTTAACGTCATAACCTATACGCGTTTTCTTAACGTTAGTCACTAGACTTGTATCGCACAAGTACAGTCACTCTCTTTTGTATTTGTATTGTTGTGTTAAAAATATTTCATATTTTTAACTACGTATCTTACTTATATTATTTCCTCTAAAAAAATATAAGTCTTTTGTGTTTTGCACTTCGCACCCGAATTATGTATCTTGTATTTTGTATGTGTATTTTTATGTTTATACTCCTCACGAGTATTTAGTGTATTTTTAAGTCTTAATACACTAGCACAAAAGTTGGTGATAAAATAATATATATTTTTCTCTCAAAAATATACATACTTATATCTATTTTATTCTTAAAGAAATCCTCATTTCTTATCATCAAAAATTAGGGAAACCTTGGTACTACTTTTAAACACATTTTTAGGGAATAAGTTTCTCAAAAACTTATATTTTTCTAAGTGTCAAAATTTATAGAAATTTTGACAGAGTTTCCCCTAAAAATGGAGGTTTCCCATGTTTTCAAAACATGTGTTTATTTTCTTTTAAATCGTCAACAATTTCCTCATTCAACAACGAACACTATGCAACTAGTTAAAATAGATATAATCGCAGAAATACATGAACTTGTGGTTTTTCCAAAATAGGTAGTATCTTTCCATTATTTTTAGTGGATCTTTGTATAGATCAACTTCGTTTCTTGAAAGTCTCGTTTTTAAAGAAGTTACATCTTTACAACTTCCTGTCAATATTTACAAAAATAGATATTTTGTCGAAACTTTGTGTTACACAAGTGTTTACACACTCGTGTGTTTGCCAAAATCATTCTTTTTCATGTAAGATCCGGCTTTAGGAAAATATGATTTCTTGGACACTTGGTCCTTTGAAAGTACCGCTTGTAGATCCGTAGATCTAATAGTTTTGAACACCGTTTCATAAGTAAAATCGATTTTACACAAGTTCAAGTTTGATGTGTGGTAGAGTTTCATCACCTAACCCTTATTACACTTAAACAAGCTTTATGTCATAATCCATGATCATGACCAATCCGGGTTAAACGATGATCCGAGCTACCACAACATAGATCGGGCCTAAATAATTACACAAATCAAATACTACAAGATTTACACAACGTATGAGCTTTTAACCACCTTTTTTAGTGTTTTAAGTAGACTTTTGAGCTTCATCTTGTATGTTTACGAGTTTTAACCATTACGAATCATTTTAACCACTTTAAAATAGTTCGAGAAGGTGATTTAAGCAACATACCACTAGCTCGAGGCTAGGGAAGAATCTAGACGCAAATAGGGTGGATAAAAGCAAGAGAATGAGGTCCTTCGCCTTCCGATTGCACCAAGACTCCTTATATGCGACCCTTAACACTTGTAGATGATTGGAATGGCTTGAACTAAACTCGAAATCGGATGTATGCTCAAGGGGGTGTTCGGCCGAAGCCTTGAGAGAGAGAGGAGGGTGTGTTTGAGTTGAGAAATGTGATGAATGATTATGATGTGTAATCTCTAGATTTTATAGACAAATCATATGGTAATTATCCAATGGGTCATGTGTCTAGATGATATTGAGCATTAGGATTATAAAAATGATTTAGAGGACAGGGTATGTCCCCCCTCATGGGGACGGTTGTAAAAGGGGGGGGGGGGTACTAGTTCGATTCCAACTAGTAGTTAGGTAACTTAGTTAGGTTAAGTAAGTTAGTTAAGTGCTTAACCTGGTTAGTAGTGCGTAGTGTGTTATGACGGGTGTTAGGGTATTCAGGGACCCTAACTGGCTCAGAAAAAGATAAGTAATGTTATTAACAATATTTTCATGTTCCGTGTTTAGTCCGGTCGTTCGGTTGCATACCGATTCGTTAAAGTGCTAAATTGCACCTTTTAGTGTTTAATAAGTATCTTTTTGTAACACTATCGATTCCCAACACTTAGGGAAATATTCTGGATAATAAAACGACATTTCCGCAAAATATTCATATGTCTAAATGCTGAATTATTGCTGAATTTTATAAATTCTGCACTTAACGTGCGTTTCGGGTGCTTTTTAGTGCTAAATTTTGCTTTCGCATTGCATATATATTAACCCTTGTATGTACTCTTGGGTTTTAGTGCATTCTTGTTGTCGGACCTACACCTAGGCTCCAATTTTATTGTCTGACTGCTTTCTGCAGTTCTGTTGACACAGTGTGTCTTACCGGTGAGTTTACTAGTATTTCTGACGCAACGCTCTCGTTTATGCATAAAGCAATACTTTGTAGTATACAACATGCATGAATTCACTTGTTTAGTATGTAATTAGACATGGCTGACAATTAAGCACAAAATTGCAGTCATTAAGCACTAATTAAAGTGTACGAAAATTACCGGTTTGAGCCAGTTGTCACAATTACACATGTTTCTGTAACCTCCAAGCATGAAATCCCATCCCTACATGTGTTGTAAGCAGGTTAGAAGCCTTGGGGAGGAGATAACTTGGCTACCACACAAGGAAATTGCATTTTTGGCCCCTGAATTATGAAACAGCAGCTAAAAATCAATTTCTATCGCTGGGCACTCTCATACGGCCCGCGTAAAGGTGAGGGGGACCTTTACGCGCCCCGCCTGAACTCCCCAGATCAGCAAAAGTTTGAAAATTGACAGTTCAGGTCCCAGCACTTGTTTTAAGCCCATTTCAGCCCCTTTTGACCCCCATTAAGCCATTTTCAGGGCTTTATAAGGTCAATAAGGTTTAGAGGACTCAAAATATGCTCGGAAAACTATCGGATGTCGGCTCGTTTGGTCGTACGGTCGCGTTATTCGTTAAATTACGACGAAACTCAAACGGACGCGAAAACGAACCAAATCAAGCGACGAATGGAATTTTTGCATGCCGATCACTAAAATAAAAATATTTTAGTGTGTACAAAAATTTTGGATGTCCAGATGTGGTCAGAACTTAAGATATGCACGAGAATGCAAACTTACGCCGTTTGTTACACTTTTAGTCCCTATAAGATCAAATAAGCATGTTTTCGCACACCGAACCTATCAAAGCTTATTTCTAAGCTATGTTTAGGTTATATATGGTATGTTTAGCTTATGATCATATTCCGGACTGTACGTTGCCTTACGAAACGGCAGACTTTTGCAGTTTGACGCAAATAGTCCCTGTGAGCGAATAAACTTGTTTTTGCCATACCAAAGCCTTCAAAACTTATTTCTAAGTTATGTAAAGGTTATTTAAGGTATGTTAAGCTTATATTTCTATCCCGGAGTGTTTGTCGCATTAAACTGATAACGTTTACGCACCAGTTCGCGTATAACTTCCCAAAAAGCGATTTAAAGTTCGAAATTGAACAAGAATTGATATGTGCAAACGATACACATATTTTTACAAATCCCAAGTATGAAACACAATATTTCATTGGTTTGGTACTTGTATGATGGTTGAAGTGACACAAGTGTCACAGTCTCCCCTACTTTAGGAAATTTCGTCCCGAAATTTAATTTTAGAGGAAACTTGTGAAGACAACTGTGATTGTTTCGCTTTCGAATGAATCCTTCGTACCCTAAGTAAAACTCTGGGCCATGTTTGGATTCTTAGCGAAATTGTCAACTGTCAAAGTGGAGTCCTTGTAGTAACAAAACATGGAGTTTCGAACTACGGACAGAAGAACGTTTCTTATGAAGACTTATCATAGGAAACTGGTGTGTGCTTGAAATCATTGTCGGAGAGTGAAAGATAAGACAACATTGGTCAAGGTCCAGGACTTCTAGTAACTTAAATAACGCTACGTTCTCAATGTAATAATGAACACTTATATAGAGGAAGTACCAGCGGCGCATCCACCATGCTCCTTTCTACATTATTCCCATATTGTTATTCTCATCACTATAGGTCTTTAACACATGACGAAACTTGCTGTGGTTTCTGTGCACTAAATTCCATAATTAGGTATGCAACCATAATTACGTAATTCCTTGCACAGTCCGCACAGTTTATTTCATAATGCGTAGGGAAAATCATTCGAACAAACATGAAGTGACTTGACTAGACCACCAAAGGATCTTTTTAAGTAGGTCAACGAACGATCTTTTTAACTAGATCAACACATGATCTTTTTAACTAGATCATCGTACGATCTCTTTAAATTGATCACTTAAGGGATCCTTTCAATTATATCATCACATGATATTTCTAACCAGATTTTCGAATCAATCTGTTTGACCAGACCACTCAAGGGGGTCCAATTATAGAATAGTACTTTATAATCCAAGGGACTTAACTACGACGTAGAAGTCCATTAAGGATTTAAGATAGTACCTTTTGATGTCTTATTATGAATCCCTCATATTGAAATATGGAAGATTCTATGAGGATTTGGATAAAAACATGGAACATAAAAGAAAACACATACACATAATCTCATTATTGATTAACTTGATCTTCATTTTGTTAATTTTCTTGTTAGTTGAGCATACGAGTATTCAAAGCACACCAGGAATCCAATCCGCGAATTCCGTTTGGCACTTAAAATATTTTCAAGAATATGACTATGAAGATAGGAAGACCTGAATAGAGATTTGTCTTTGTTTCTTAAAAAGAAACAAGTATTTAAGATTTTCGGGGAGATCACAAGTGATCATAAAATGACGGAACCACACGAGTAGTTTGTCTTTGTGTTGGAAGCGAATGGTTGGATCAAGCATTCACACAATCGTATCAGTTTTGTAAAATAAAATTGAAACATCAAATTTTATTTATATAACAACTGAATTGTTCCAACGTCAAAAGATAACAAAGAAATACAAAAGACTAATTGTTCACTGCTGCATTGTTGTCCACGTTCGCCTCATTTATGTTAAACACTCGTCCACGCGCTGGATTTGCGTTAACAAGTCTTGGGCAATTGTTTCTGTAGTGAGTAAGGTCACCACAGTTATAACATGACCCAGGTGGGAACCGTGCTTGAACAGCAGCAGGATTTGCATAACGGCAGGTATCTACCAAATGTCCCAATCTTCCACAGTGGGTACATTTGTGACACTGCTCTTGCTCCAAATGATGACGGTTGCATTTGTTGCACAAAGGTGCAGTACCAACATAATTTTTCCTCTTACGAGGTTGTGCTGGTTGGTTTGGTGCAACCTGATTGTTCTGAGCAGTTATGACGCAGTTTTGAGAAGCCTTATGCTTCTTCTTCTTCTTGGATACCTCGGCCTGTTTTTCCTTTGGTTCAACTTGAGCAGCCTTGTCAGATGGTCTTGGGTCGCCTTTTCGAAAAAGCTTACCCTTCCTGATATGGGATTTAGTCAGGGTGGCAGACAATTCAATGGCCTGTCTGACAGTAGTAGGGTTGCTGCCAGTAACGATATCCTGAACTAAGTCAGGAAGATCACCAATGTGCTTTTCAATCGCCTTATCCACAGGCGTGACCATGGCAGGACATAACAGGCTCAATTCCTCATAACGGTCAGTATAGGCTCGATGTTCACCACTGTCTTGTTTTAAATCATCGAATTCCCGTTCCAAAGCCCTGAGCTCATGACGAGGACATAATTCCTTCATCATTAGAGCTCTAAGCTCATCCCAAGTTTGTGCCATTGCCACATCGGCACCTCTATCATGCATCACACCGTTCCACCATGTAAGAGCACGCTTTTCGAACGCACTGGATGCAAACTCAACCTTACGCTCATTCGGGCATTGCACGTGCCTGAATGTGCTCTCCAAACTTTCGAACCATTGCAGGAGCGCGGTTGCTCCTTGAGATCCAGAAAACTTCAAAGGTTTTGCAGAGTTGAAGGTCTTGAAATTACACTGGGTGTTATTGTTGTTATATAACTCATGAATCTGAGTTACTACGCCTGGAAGCACTGCAGCCATTTGTTGAGCAACAAGGGCTGCGACTTTCTCAGCAATAAAAGATTGAGCATCACGTCGAGGAGGTATTGTCTAAAAGGAACAAGGGAAAATGAGAAATGAGTGAGGTCGATGATTGGAAAAACAAAAGAGGTATTGAAAACATCGACAAAACATAAGGAAGGTGATCATTCGTTCGTTACCTCGAACAAACAAATGATACGCAGTGACTAATCAAAGTAAATGGATCAATATAATGTATCACCGAATACATGCTCGCCTATAAGTGAAAACTCACCCCAAGAGTTCCCAGGTAAGAGTGACTGGTCCGATAATGCGGATTTGTACGAACACTCTAGCCTTAGACATAAAACTCAGGGTATAGGCATTTACTCTTCCAGTTTGCACGTGTTCACATTATTTGGACCCAAACTTTGACGAGATTTTTGAAAATTTTGAAGGTTCAAAACCTTACAATAAATCATCCTAGAACAGATGATTGATTTTCAAAGCGGATTCGAAGTTTGTGTTCTTATTGTGGTTGTCACCTAAGGATAAGTGACGGTATTGTTTTAAAACTAAACACAAGATAACTTGTGTTAGGGTCCTAGGAAGGTTATAGTCTAGGTCAAAGCATTACTAATAACCTAATTCCCTATAACCATTGGCTCTGATACCAACTTTTATGTCACACCCCGACCACGTAAAACAACAAAACGTGGCGGAAACGTCGGGGAGTGTTGTAACAGAATCATTGTTTCATAACCATGGATTTAAATAATTTCGTTTTATTGAATTATTGAACTCATTGTTTATTACAATTCGAACAAATACAATTATTATCTTTCAAGTTTTAAAGTCGCTAAGGCACGAGTCCATCCTATGTATAGCATGTATCAACAATCATCGCAAAGTAGTACCTGAAACATGTGTAAAAATAGGTACGTCAGCATAAAAATTCCTGTGAGATACATAGGTTTTGTTTATGCATGATTCATGACTTATAAGTTTAAAAAAATGTTTAACAAAAAGTAGTCATGAATCTAAAAATGTTTTCTTTATAAAATTATGTGAAAACTTATGAGAAATTTGATGATATAAAAGAATGATGCATAATAAATAATCAAGTAAAATGAGTTTATAAAATAATGTTTTGGTTAAAATGTTTGAAGTACATATATATATATATAAGAATATACTTTGGTTTTAATAAAGTCGATTAGGTAATATATCAAAATATATTTCGGTTCCAAAATCGTTAAACAGATAGTATATTAAATATACTTTAGTAGTCAAAATAATCGTTTTGGTAGTATATCAAAAGTATACTTTGGATTGATGAATAACATATTAAAATATGTTTTGGTTGAAATAATAACATATTTAAAATATGTTTTGGTAGTTTAATAAAATATATGTTGTTTTGTACTATATCACACATGAGAGTATATCAAACTATACTGTTGGGAGTATAATAAAATATACAAATAAAATGTGATTTAAGAATTCAGTCAGACCTAGTGCATCAAAATACACCTTTGAGACTATAGGGATACCACAAAGGCAATCCCTATTTGGATGGAGAAACAAATTGGTTTCAGACATTCCATGACAACAGGAATGGGGTGTCAAATCCTATAGCGCTATATCATACTACCAATCGGTCTGGTGAACAAAATAAGTACTATCCAATAATTTTATTTTATACTCTTTGGAAAACTTAGAGTTTAAACCATAAATGATCAGTCGGTTTGTCAAAAGATAAGTACTAATATGTATAATCAATTATACTTTGAAATCGTGAACATAACAAATAGGTACACATGCTTCACCCCAAAACATTGAAAACAATAAAAGAGGGGACTATGTACTCACTTGAGGGTGCTTAGAAGTCTTGAGTAACAATCAAGCAAAGCTAGAGGGAGTACCGAATCAAACGGCACCTAATATAGGTAACTATGTTATTAAACGGATCCTAAATCGGGAGATAGGATAGAATGATGTTCTAAAAATCAAATGAGTAATGAAACTCATATGGTATGATTTAATAGAGCTAACATTCTGATTTGGAAGTCTACCTAAGTGCTCTTGACCCGTTTCGACCCATTATGGTAGTATAAGCTACTATAATGCATCGTTTGCGTAAAACTATGTTTGGATGGTTACCTATAAGCTATGTCAAGTCTTACATGCCCAATTATACCCTAACATGTTACTAATTCAGGTTAGATGTCAAAAATATGTTCACATATGCACATTACGGATTTATGATGCAAAAGGGCATTTTGGTCATTTCCTATGGGCATGTAAACCAATTAACGAATAGCTAACCAATCCTATGTGATCATAAGGTATAACCTCAGGGGTTATTCCCTATGCAACTATGATCAGATTGTAGAGAAAAGAATGAGGAATGAGCAATGGATGAGGAGGTGAGCTTGGCTATTTATACTTGTAGCAAGTTCATAGGATCATTACACATGTTTGTGTAACCTCCAAGCATGAAATCCCATCCATACATGTGTTGTAAGCAGGTTAGAAGCCTTGGGGAGGTGATAACTTGGCTACCACACAAGGAAATTGCATTTTTGGCCCCTGAATTATGAAACAACAGCTAAAAATCAATTTCTGTCACTGGGAACTCTCATACGGCCCACGTAAAGGTGAGGGGACCTTTACGCGCCCCGCCTAAACTCCCCAGATCAGCAAAAGTTTGAAAATTGACAGTTCAGGTCCCTGCACTTATTTTAAGCCCATTTCAGCCCCTTTTGACCCCCATTAAGCCATTTTCAAGGCTTTATAAGGCCAATAAGGTTTAGAGGACTCAAAATATGCTCGGAAAACTCTCGGATGTCGGCTCGTTTGGTCGTACGGTCGCGTTATTCATTAAATTACGACGAAACTCAAACGGACACGAAAACGAACCAAATCAAGCGACGAATGGAATTTTTGCATGCCGATCACTAAAATAAAAATATTTTAGTGTGTACAAAAATTTTGGATGTCCAGATGTGGTCAGAACGTAAGATATGCACGAAAATGTAAACTTACGCCGTTTTTGACACTTTTAGTCCCTGTAAGATCAAATAAGCATGTTTTCGCACACCGAACCTATCAAAGCTTATTTCTAAGCTATGTTTAGGTTATATATGGTATGTTTAGCTTATCATCATATTCCGGACTGTACGTTTCCTTACGAAACGGCAGACTTTTGCAGTTTGACGCAAATAGTCCATGTGAGCGAATAAACTTGTTTTTGCCATACCAAAGCCTTCAAAACTTATTTCTAAGTTATGTAAAGGTGATTTAAGGTATGTTAATCTTATATTGCTGTCCCGGAGTGTTTTTCGAGTTAAACTGATAACGTTCACGCACCAGTTTGCGTATAACTTCCCAAAAAGCGATTTAAAGTTCGAAATTGAACAAGAATTAATATGTGCAAACGATACACATATTTTTACAAATCCCAAGAATGAAACACAATATTTCATTGGTTTGGTACTTGTATGATGGTTGAATTGACACAGGTGTCACAAAAAACCTATGTGCTCGCCAACATTTCTTTGCTGACTTTGTTTTTACATATCACAGGTGTCACAAAAAACCTATGTGCTCGCCAACATTTCTTTGCTGACTTTGTTTTTACATATGTTTCAGGTGTTGTTGAATGATGTTGATTGCTAGGATGCATGCTCACTTAGGACTGGACGAGGCCATAGTGACTTAATAACAATGATAGACTATGTTTAACTTGTTTATTTAAATTTCCAGACAATGTAAATGTTTAATATTTAATAAAACGAAAATTTTTGAATCCAGGGTTGTGAAACAATGATTCTGCCACGACACTCCCCAACGTTTCCGCCGCGGTTTGGTTGTTTTAACGCGGTCGGGGTGTGACAGAAAAGTTGGTATCAGAGCTCATGGTTATAAGGAATTAGGTTATTAGTAATGCTTTGACCTAGTCTATAACCTTCTTAGGACCCTAACACAAGATTCTTGTGTTTAGATCTTAAAACAATACCGTCACTTATCCTTAGGTGACAACCACAACAAGAACACAAATTTCAAATCCGCTTTGAAAACCAATCATCTGTTCTAGGATGATTTATTATAAGGTTTTGAACCTTCAAAGTTTTCAAAATCCCGTCAAAGTTGGGTCTTATAATGTGAACATGTGCAATCTGGAAGAGTGGATGCCTGTACTCTGAGTTTTCTGTCTAAGGCTAGAGTGTTCATACAAATCCACATAATTGGACCAGTCACTCTTACCTGGGAACTCTTGGGGTGAGTGTCCACTTATAGGCTAAAGCATATCTTCGCGATACATTAATATGACCCGCTTACTTTGATTAGTCACGGTCTCATTTGTTTGCCTTAGGTAACAAACAAATGATCGCAATTTCTATGCGTTGTCATTTTGTTTTAATTATCCGATAATATTTCACTTGTTTCTTCCTATGTCTTTCATTTCCTCCAGAATGTCTCTTCATCGCAGCGACACTCAAATGTCCGAGCAGACTACCAAATTTGCCCAGCGAATAGGCGAAGTAATCCTGAAGACTGCTGAATTAGTCATCGCCATGTCTCGTATCAATGATGAAGCCACCCAAGAAACATCCAAGGAAGCAGAAGCCGAGCCTTCGAAAAGGTCAAAGAAGCGTAAAGCTTCAAAGATTCTCGTAGCCGTTGCACCAAATCAAGCAGAACTTAGCCAGGTGGCAGCACCACCAGCCAAGAAGCCGTACTTGGGAACAACTCCTTTGGGCAATCAATGTAACCTCCACCACCATGCCAGTGTCAAATGCCGAAGATGTTTCAAGTGTGGACTTATTGGCCATACAGCAAGAGTTTGTCGTTCAGTCGCTGTACTAAACAAAGCTTTTCAGAACCCTGCTCAAATTCAAGCAGATCCAGCACAAGCTCGTTTTCCTTCTGGTTCTTGCTACACCTATGGCGAGACGGGTTATGTCAAGGACAAATACCCAAAGATTGTCAATGCAAATCTGACCCACGGATGAGCATTTGGCTGATTAGAAGATGCTGCTGCTTTGAATAATCTGAATCTTATGCTTATGTTTCTTTTGTTTTTCTTGAACTCCGAAACAATTGGTTTTGTTTATAAATAAATCGTTGTTCACAATTCTGATCTACAAATGTAGTTGCATGTGTGTATGGCATACCCCTACGATACCTACACCAAAGAACCATATTTGTAGTTCTCTCGTTCATGTGATCGCTCATGATTTCCTCGAAAATTCTAAGTGCTCGTTTCATTCTAAGAAACAAAGTACATAAAATAAGTGACATTTTGAGTAATCACTTTAAATCCTTGGTTTGATAACTAAGGGTATTCTTCGATCTCATACCCATATCATTGCATTCTAGTTTTTAGAACAACATACATAGTATATGTTTTTTTTTTTCAAAACACAACCTTCATGATTTCAAAATATTTCATATAGTTTGAAAACAATTTTTACACCGTATATTTACTTAATATATCAAGTGCATGATTTCAAAAAGCATTATTCATGTATTCAAAAAAAAAAAAAAAACCTTATACATGATTACAAAATTCATCTCGCATGATTTTAAAACATTTTATAAATATACTTACCTAATGCACCTACCTTACGATTTCAAAAGTATTATGTAAGATTTCAAAAACATTAAACATATTTCTAAAGAACCCCATACATAGCTTTCGAAAAGCATTCTACTCGTATTACCCAACCTTCAAATTCTGCTTCATATGTCGCCTTGGCATATCTAGCACCTCAACTTCATGGGCATTCTACCTCGTGTATTGACTTAAGCACGTCTAGTGCAAGGTTTCGAAGCGTCTCCAGCATTTCAAATTCCGAAATCCATATAGGATCTTCTTATCTTCACAATTAGATCCTTGTGGATGATTATCGCTCAAATCGGAGCCCTTAATTGGATTCCTTGTATGCTTTAATACGTACATTACGATTCAATAAGGACAAAGCCGAATTCTTATTAAGATCTACCTATTTTTCATAGTTAGATTCTTGAAGATGTATAAAGTGCCAAAAGAAATCCACGGATTGGATTCCTGGTGTGCTTTAAATACCCATGTCCAAAGATAACAAATTAAAGGTCAAGTTAAACGATTATGTGATTATGTGATTATATGTTTCTTTTATGTTTTTTTTTGTGTGATCTGAATTTTCGTTATCCAAATCCTCGTAGAATCTTCCATATCTTCATATGAGGGATTCATAGTAGGATATCCAAAGGCACTACCTTAAATCCTTAATGGACTTCTACGTGATAGTTAAGACCCTTGGATTATATAGTACCATTCCATAATTCGAAAGAGACCCTTTGGGTGGTCTAGTTAAAAAAAAGATTGATTCAGAATCTCGTTTAGAATGGCATGTGATGATATAACTGAAAGGACTCCTTGGTGGTCTATTTGAAGAAATCATTTATTGATTTAATTAAAGGGACCCTAGGGTGGTCTAGTCACACTCATCACATGTTTGTTCATTTGGTTTTTCCTTACACATTTTAAAAATACATTGTGCGGACTATGCAAGGAATTACGTAATTATGGACGCGTACATAATTATGAAATTCAGTGCACAGGAACCCCAGTAAGATTTATCATGTGTAAGAACATATAGTGGCAACAATAACGAAACATGAACAATGTAATGGAGGTACGGTGGACGCACAAATGGTGCTTCATATACTTGTATATAAGTGTCCCTCTTACATTGCAAGCATAATGTTATTTAAAGTTACTAGAAGTTCAGAACCCTAACCAGTGTTGTTTTATCTTTTCGACTTCATGTTTCGAGCTCTCACAAGTTTCCTCTAAATAAATTTCGGGATGAAATTTCCTGAAGTAGGGGAGACTGTCACATATGTGCCTCCACGTCCATCAAACAAATACCAAATTAATGAAATATTGTGTTTCATACTTGGGATTTGTATAAATATGTGTATCATTTGCACATATCAATTCTCGTTCGATTTCGAGCTCTAAATCGCTTTCTAGAAAGTTATACGCAAACTGATGCGTAAACGTAATCAGTTTAACGCAAAAAACACTCCAGGATAGTGACATATTCTAAACATACCTTAAATAACCTTTACATAACTTAGAAATAAGTTTTGGAAAGTTTGGTGTGTCGAAATCAAGTTTATTCGCTTATAGGGACTAATTTTGACAAACTGCGAAAGTATGTTGATTCGTACAGTAACAAACATTCCGGAACTTGATCATAAGTTAAACATGCCCTAAATATCCTTTACATATCTTAGAAATAGGCTTTGAGGTGTTTGGTGCGCAAAAATAAACTTATTTGATCAACAGGGACTAAAAGCGTCAAAAAGTGCATAAGTTTGCATTTTCGCGCATATCTTACGTTCTGAATATATCCGGACATCCAAAAATTTATGTAATCATTAAAATATTCTATTTTAGTGATTGGAATGCAAAAATTCCATTCGTCGTGTAATTTGGATCGTTTTTGCGTTCGTTCGAGTTTTCGTCGTAGTTAACCGAACAACGCAACCGTACGACCAAACGAACCAACATCCGAGATGTTTTTGAGCATATTTCATGTTCCCTATGCTTAAACTTCATTTTTGAGCCTTGAAAATGGGTTAACGGGGTTTAAACGCGTCAAAAATGGCCTAAATGAGTTACAGGGACCAAAACTGACAATTTTCGAAAATTTCTGGATCTGGCATATGGTGGCGTCACACCACCACTGTATGGTTTTGCCATGGCGCGATGCCATGGCCTCATCTGGGCAGAAAAATCCATTTTCAGCAACTTTCAACAATTTTCAGCAAACGACTTGAAGTTCAGGGCCCTTTTTGTAACATTTGCAATACCGTTTGATGGTTTTGGGACACCCCTAGTATTCCAAAACCATGTGCCTTATGTGTAAGGTCTAGATCAAAGCTCTATTATTGAGGAACAATCCTAACGGTTTTGAGAAATCTATAAATACCCACCATCTTCATCACCTTCATTCACACATTTGTTCTCATTTTGCTCTAAGTTGAAGCTCTCAAGCTTCATACCTGAGTAATTTGAGTTCAAATCTTCAAGGCTTGGACCTTTTGTAAATATTCTTTCGTCTTTTATGCGTTTTTAAGCACGAAAGTCAAACCGTGTTTGACTTTCTGCTTTGACCAGCCTTTGGTCAACACGGAGTTTGTTTAAACTTCGCAACGTGAGCGTAATCACGATGGTTATAGTCCCTTATGACTATACCTACTGATTACCACGTAGATTAGGTATAGTGACGAGTCATAGTTTCGGTCAAAATGCGTATTCAAGCGTATTTTGCAACCAAACTATTCTTGGGTATCAAAACCGTTTGTTTTGATATCAAACTTGTTTTCTAACTTCGTTAAACATGTTTTAACATGTTTAACTCGTAACTTTTAGTTTAGTGCTTATATAGGGTCGTAAGATAAGCGGTCTAAACAACCGCTTAGACTTTCGAACCCGACCCGTTTGGTCGATCATTAGGAACCGACCAAACATGTTTTGTGACCATAGTTGTATAGGGAATAACCTTCCGAGGTTATACCTTATGGTCACTTCGTTTAGTTAGTTGTATGATAGGTGATTTATATGCCTTAGGAAAATGACCAAAATGCCCCAAAAATTCATTTTAAGCATATGTAACCTAAATTTCACATCTAAACTAATTAGGTAACATTATTAGACATGATAAGGCATATAATACTTGTCATAGGATTAGTTAGGTGGTCCGAGCGCGTTTTACGTGAACGACGCATTAAAGTAGCATAAGCTACCTAAACGAGTCGTGATGGGTCATAAGCACTTAGGTTAGGTTTCGATTTAGTATGTAGGCTTTGTTAAACCATGTCATATGTGTTCCAATACTCATTTGGTTTACGAAACCTCATCCTATCCAATCTTCCGATTTAGGTTCAGTTTATTTACATAGTTACTTATATTAGGTGCCGATTGAAATCCGTGATCCCTCTAGCTTTGCTTGGTTGTTATTCAAGACTTCTAAGCATTCTCAAGTGAGTACATAGTTTCCCTATTTTACTGTTTTCAATTGTTTTGGGGTGATTCATATGTGTTAAAAGATTTCGATGTTATTAACGATGGTTTCAAAAATGATTAATATGGTTTATATTTAACAAATAACGATTTCGATAATGTGAACAAACTTGTTGGACGTAGTTACATAACAAATAACATTCATTAACATTGATCAAGCCGACCAGTATTAGGTTATGGTACCATAGGACCTGACAAATCCCGTTATCAGACTGCACCCATGGTTATGTGGGGATTATGTGGGTAACGACTGAATCTGTGATTGTTAATTTACCCTTTGGTGGTTTATTAATGCGAGAATTGGCGATGGACGAGTTGTGAAGGTTTGGATGTTATTAGCGAGGCGACCAAAAGTAGTTTTCACAATTAAAACGAGAATGATTTAAACGAGTTAAACGAGTTAAACGATTTTGGAACGATTTAAACAAGTTAAACGAATTGAACAAACGATTGGTTTTTGGATAGTTTTTAGATAACGAGACAGGTGTAATGTGATGAAAACATGGTAGATACACCGCTGGTACTTCTTATATATAAGTGTTTTCATCGTATTACATACCGTGGCGTTATTTAGTTCACTTGGGTAAACGATTTTGAAACAATGTCACAAAATGATGTTTTCTAAAAGATATAAACCATACGAGTTTTATTAACGGGATGATTTACAATTTGGTTTTCTTAAATAAATGTTTTGGGTTAAGAATCATGGCTACGAGATTTATAAGTTATAACCATCTTGATTTAAGTTGGTTAATCTTGTTGCAATACTATACTTTTCAAAACAAGGTTTTTACTTTTGACTCTTGTAGTCTAATGAGGTATTGCAACATGTAAACTAGCCATGAATCCGACACTCTCATAAAACCTATGTGCTCGCCAGCATTTCTTTGCTGACTTTGTTTTTACATATGTTTCAGGTGTTGTTGAATGATGTTGATTACTAGGATGCATGCTCACTTAGGACGGGACAAGGCTTTAGTGACTTAATAACAATGATATACTATGTTTAACTTGTTTATTTAAATTTCAAGACAATGTAAATGTTTAATATTTAATAAAACGAAACATTTTGAATCCATGGTTGTGAAACAATGATTCTGCCACGACACTCCCCGACGTTTCCACCGCGGTTTGGTTGTTTAATGCGGTCGGGGTGTGACACCTTATGTAGATCTAAAGTCATATGCACCATTCTTCAAGTCCTTTAGTCAAGACAAGGCCATGTTTCCTTATCCACAAGCAATCAACACAAGGTAAGGTTATGTGAGGCCCTCACCAAAACCATCAACAATAAGGGGTATGGTTTGGGTTTTGATTTGTTTAATGGTTTTAGACACGTGGTGAATTGTTTAAAGTAAAGATATTTTGATGTTTAATGTTAATTAGACGTTTAGGGTAATAATATAGTGCTATGTCACTAACTAGAGTTAACAAGTTCACTAGGATAGGCTTTGATGGTTATTTGATGTTCATTGGAAAATTATTTGTGCTCATGATTCGATTAATGATCAACATGTCGTGTTACTTGGTGATTAATGTTTAGATACCCTTAGGATATCCATAATTCCTTTGTTATCACTTATGACAATAACATTATCTTGTGATCATGTGTTGTTTCCTTTAATAATGTAGTTGTAGCCGGTTGCTTGGTAATTGTAAGTTGCATGGATCAGATTCGGACAATTATATACTTATGTCTTTTTCTGGAAAATTTGAAGATGTATATTTATTCCCACTTATGGTTTGTTCATATTTCCCATTGGACATGCTTTAATGTCTTTTGTATGACGTTTCAGGGTGTAGGGGAACTCTCTTGACATAAATAGTGTAACTGGATAATCTACCAACGGTCTCTGAAATTGTTTTCGTTGTATCACGACACAGTAAATATGAACATGTAATACGCAAATGTAATGCACTTCCTGGATATTCCTAGACTTATGGGACTTAATTAATATAAATCAAGCCTAATTGCACGTAATTATATATAGTTAATCCGTGAGTATGTTGTACGGAAATTACCTGATATTTTTCCGTTTGTCACATAACCTGTGTTGGCTTTATTGATTTTGGATTAGTGGGTTTGCATAGCTGAATTCGAATATGCTTCACATATTTACTAGGGTTAAAAACATAAAGACTAACCTGGGCACATTTAAAAATTGTGTTGTGATTCGGGTCAACGTGTTTAATATTCATTTGTGAATATTCTTAGTAGCTAAGAAAGGTAGCTTTATATATTTAACTTAAGATTAGAGATTTGGAGGAACCACAAAAAATAGTTGCAAGTAATAAATAAACATGTTGAAAATTTAGAAAGTAAAGTTAAATATTAAACTTTAAATGTTAACATGCTTTTTGACTTTCTAAAATCTAAATATGAGCTTTCTAATAAAGTCCTTTAAATATAAACAAATTACATGATAATCATGTGCGTAAAATCCTCAATGCTAATTTAATGTTCTTTTTATTATTTTTAGAACGGCTAACTCCTTTACTCACTAAAGATAATGATAGTGATTGGATTATGGACTTGGATTCTACCAAGCACATTACATATGATGGAAGAAGTTGATGGTTCAAAGAATAGTTTTAATATTGATAATGAAAACAATGAAACATATAAATACAAATTGTAGTCAAGAAAATCAAGGGAAGTTGTTATAATAAAGTCACAATAAAAAGGAATAGGCAATCAAGGAATATTCGCAAAATATGTTGAATTCCAATATTCGCACATGATACACAGGGTTGTTGGCTATATTTCGGGCAATTTGGTTCTCACAAAACAATGTGGTTGGATCAACAGATCAACATCGATTTCTTGTAGAAGCCACCTAACCCGCATAACTTCACTAATAGTAGATACCATGGATCGATTCTTTGCCTCGACAGAGGAACGAGAAATGATTGATTGCTACTTTTTTCCAATATATTGGTGCTCCACCAAAATGTTGCACATATCCAGTTCTTGATCTTTGGGTGTATGGATACCCAAGCTATCAGAGTCACAATAAGTTATAAGGTTGTATCCTCGCGTTCATTAAAATATGTAAGTGCAGTTCCTGCCAGGTAAGTGTGGATTTATTAGTTCTGGTCAAAGAAGTCAAACCAAGTCAAGCAAAGTGAAGCTACTCTGAATTACTATGTATAACTTGGAACTATGGTGTTCCTAGATAGTCACTTTTTATGAGTTTGTGAAGATTTGAATTTATGTAATTCGGAAAAGAGATGAAACCCGGATAATGTGTTTTGTTCGGGTTTATGCTCTAGTCTATATATATGTGTTGTATAGGTTATATTAGGGCAGCCTTTAGGAAAGAGTTCTGGATGAACAATTTGTAGAGAGAGAAAGCTAGGGTTTAGGTCTCTATGACCTAAACCAGCTTGTATAGGATGATATATACTCAATCAGTATGTAAATCTGTGATGATTGAATGAATGAAAGAGTTTATTCTTCTACACTTTCTTCTATCTTTGTTGTTTTACGTCTTGTTCAAGTGCACTGTTTGTCTATGTCATCGATCCAGGGGGTCCCGAGACCTTCACAAAATACACATCTTGCCCAGTTTAAGTACCGAATTACCCGATTCACCGCATCCATATAGGTATGTTTTGGGTCTACAACAAACTTAGACAAGATATTCATCGAGTTTGCAATGTCGGGCCTCGTGGCTTGCAAGTAAGTAGTTGTCCAACTATGCAACGATAACGAGTATGATTAATTTTCGGTTCGCTCTCTCCTTTATCCAATTTATGATTTTATTCGATAGGAAAAGAGCTTCGTCTACACCCTTGCATTCCAGATCATCAAGAATATCCAAGGTGTACTTTCGTTGGCTTCACACCAGCCCTTCACTAGTACGAGTTGCTTCTATCCCTAGAAAATATTTTAAGTTTCCAAGGTGATTGATGTTTAATCTCTTTTCAAGCTCGGTCTTGGTATGTTGCATTTTGGTCGTGTCATTACCAACAAGAATAATGTCGTTAACATTAATGAGGGCAGCTACAAAGCTTTCTTTTTTTCTATAAATGAACAAAGAATGGTCAGCCTTGGACTGCTTAAGCACGAGTTCAACAAGGACATTTGTGAACTTTTGGTACTAATTCCTTGAAGCTTGTTTTAACCATAGATTGACTTCCTTAACCAACAAGCCCTTATCTTTCCATTTTTAGCAAAACCTTATGGCATTTTCATGTACACCTCTTCATGTGAGTTCCCATGCAAGAATGGGTTGTTCATATTAAGTTGCCGAATTGACAAATTTCTTTTGGCGGCAACAGTTAAAGGGTTCTGACAATGACTAACTTAGCAACATAATCAAAGATATCGTGATCATCCACACCCTCCATTTGTGTGGAATGCTTTGTACCTTTGAACATCTCCATTGGGCTTGTATTTAATCTTGCAACCCCACTTCGAATCAATGGCCTATTTACCTTCAAAAAAAAATTGTAGATTCCACATGTCATTTTCTTCAAAAGCTTACATTTCTTTCTTCATGGCATCTATCTATATTTATCTCTGATCGCCTAATGGAAAATTTTCAGCTTATCAGTGGAATCGGTTATTGCTAGAGATGTCTTGGGAGATGCATAAGAGTTTTTATATGAAATAAATATAGATAAAGAATATACAGTTAAGGAAGCTTAAGTTGGTACAATTTGTGCGTTGTCTACCGATGGAGGAAGCTTAACAATGAATTCATCAAAATGCTTAGGTTGAGATCAGTTTCATTGTGGTTGGCCTAAATCTGACAATTATCCTTGGGTCGCATCCCTTTAGTTTTCAACATGTGGTGGTTCGCCTGTGACATATGTGCCTCTGCGACCATCGAACAAATACTAAATCAATGAAATATTGTGTTTCATACTTGGTATTTGTATAAATATGTGTATTATTTGCACATAGATGTATAGGGAATAACCTTCTGAGGTTATACCTTATGGTCACTTAGTTTAATTAGTTGTATGATAGGTTGTTTATATGCCTTAGGTAAAATGACCAAAATGCCCTTTTCATGCATAATTAATATTTAAGCATATGTAACTTAAACTTTTGTCACTTAACTGATTACGCAACATTATTAGACTTGTTAAGGCATATAATACTTGTCATAGGACTTAGTTAGGCGTTCCGAACGCGTTTTACGCTAACGACGCGTTAAAGTGGCGTAAGCTACCTAAACGAGTCGTAATGGGTCGTAAGCACTTAGGTTAGGTTTCAATTTAGTATGTAGGCTTTGTTAAACCATATCGTATGAGTTCCAACACTCATTTGGTTTACGAAACCTCATCCTATCCGATCTTCTGATTTAGGTCCGGTTATTAATGTAGTTACCTATATTAGGTGCCGTTTGATTTTCGTTATTCAAGACTTCTAAGCATTCTCAAGTGAGTACATAGTTCCCCTCTTTTACCGTTTTAAACTGTTTTGGGGTGATTCATATGTGCTAAATGATTTCGAGTCTTTTAAACAAATGCAATGGTTTATATTACAATGTGAATTATTTGAACTGATTGAACCGTTTGGAACTCTTTGATTTATGTGATCCGTTTGGAATTGTTTGATCCTTGTGAACCGTTTGGAACTGTTTGATTCATGTGAACCGTTTGGAACTGATTGATTGATGTGAACCGTTTGGAACTGTTTGAACCGTTGGGTTAGGGAAGTGATTATGTAACGGGGCGGGTGTAATGTGTTAAAAGCATGGTGGATATGCCGCTGGTAAATGTTATCAAAACAAAGTTATATTACAAGGTTCTTCTAAGAATATAAACCATTCAAGTTTTATTACAAAAACGATTTACAAATTTGGGTTTACATAAACAAATGTTTTGAGTTAAGATTCATGGTATCGAGGTTTTATAAATTATAACAAATCTGTTTTAACTTGGTTATTTCAATTCACAATATAAACATTTTTCAAAACTAAGTTTTCTAATATCGAATAACAAAGTTGTTTGAGTTATTTCAAAAGGTAAAAAGAGCCATGAATCTGACACTCACATAAAACCTATGTACTCGCCGGCATTTTTATGCTGACGTATTTTCACATATGTTTCAGGTACCATAGTTGATGATGTTTGATGATATTATTGGTGCATGCTCACATAGGAATGGACGAGGCCTTAGTGACTTAATAACAATGGAAGTTAATTTGTTCATGTTTTGTTTCTAATTTCAATACAATGTAATAAACTTAATTCAATAAAACAGAACTTTTATCCATGTGTTGTGAAACAATGATTCTGTTACGACACTCCCCGACGTTATCGCCGCGGTTTGTTGTTTTAACGCGATCGGGGTGTGACATCGCCAGTATCATCTTGACATGGGCTTTCAACTTCATGTGTTTTGTTTAGGGTTTCTAAGGCTCACAACTTCATGTGGGATTTCAACTTGGACCACATGAGGAAAGGGATCAAAAGGGTCAATTTTATTCTCTGTATCACCAAAAATTTTAATAGGAAATTTATTCTCATGAAATATCACATCCCTAGATATCAGCATTTTCTTGTTCTAAAAATTACAGATTATGTACCCTTTTGTTCCCCGTAGATACGAACACCCATGGCCTCCCCCTCATTTCGAACTTTTCGCATTTGGTTTCAAATAACTTTGAAGGGTATCTGATTAATAATGTATATATCGGTTTAAACACACTTTTCCCATAACCTTTTAGGTAATTTTCCTCAAAACTTAAGGCTTTATCAGTTTCAACCAAATGTCTATGTTTTCTTTCCACAACCGCGTTTCGTTGCGGGGTGTGTGGGCAAGTCGTTTCAAGCAAAATTCCTTGTTTGTTGTAAAAGTTTAGCATGTTGTTTGAAGTGAACTCCCCTTCATTATAACTTTGAATTCTTTTTACACATTTTCCAAATTGGGTACTTATCATTTATGAAAGTTCATCAAACAATCACTTGACTCATGCTTGAATCTTAGAAGAAAAATCCAAACAACTCTACCATAATCATCAACTATGGTTAAAAACATATCTTCCCCTAAAAAGGACGAGAATAAGTACTTTCTCCAAATATCACAGTGTAAAAGCTCAAAAAAATAATTCCTTTTAATATCACTATTTGAATAAGGAATTATAGTTTTCTTAACTTTAGCACAATAGTTAGTAACTTCATTAAAAGAATAATTACTAAGAAAATCTATCCAAGTATTAAGTTTTTCAACGGAAACATAACCCAATCTCTTGTTCCAAAATCTGTGGTTGTCATCGTAGCCTTCTTCTATCTCCCAAAATTCCCCATTCGGTATAGAGCATTCCTTCAATAACTAGCACCAATCAAGCTCCTCGTGTGACGTTTTGCATTACACAAAAATAAAAAAGACGGTTATGGTTGATTTCAATTCTTTATTCAATATGCTAACCATGAAAAGATTACAACTCAATTTAGGAACATGTAAGACCCCCATTTATTTTATTTCCTCCCGGGAAAAACAATTCCCCTCTTCCCTTAACTAATATTGCATACCCATTAGGGATTACAACTGGTGCTTCAAAATAATTTTTAATCTTATTTTAAGAATACTAGCAAACATGTAATGTGCTTGGTGGAGCCGAGTCCATAATCTGATCATCGTCGTCACCTTTACCGGTATGATTTTGGTGTAAAAACATCCTTACCAAATCATCCTGCATGTAAAAAAATACTTCAAAATGTTTTAAGGTTTTACTGATCATCGGTTTTACTGATCATCCTTACTTGAAGGTTTTGACTCACTTTTGAAAGATGACACATCCTTTTGTGACAAATATAAGACTGAAATGGTTAGCATGGAAGATGAGTATGTGGTCACAAAACATCGGAGAAAGAAGACTAACATCACCAATCACCATCACTATGAGGTTAATAATGTCATCACAATTCTCGATATGCAAATTCAAGAGCTAGGAAACCATTTTAATGAGGTAACCTCTGAGTTGCTTACATATCAGTTCTTTGAGCCGTGTCATAATTTTAGTGCCTTTAATATAAAAAACTTGAAAAAGTTGGCCGATATGTATCAGTATGATTTTAATTCTGATGAAAAAGACAAACTTATGTATGAACTCGGCCACTACATTGTTAATGTGAAAGTGGATGCCTGAATTACCAACATGAATGGGGTAAGTGATCTTGCCAAAAGGATGGTGGAAACAAGAAAACACATTGATTATCCATTAGTCCACCATTTACTAAAGTTATCACTAGTTTATCGGTTGCAACGGCTAGTGTGGAAAGAAGTCTTTTTTTTTCAATGAAACATGTGAAGACGTAATTGTGTAATAGAGTGAGTGATAACATGAACGATTCTTGCATTTGTTACATTGAAAAGAAGTTTTTCCAACAAGTTTCGGTTGAGGATGTAATGAAATGTTTTCAAAAGATGAAGACTCATAGAGAACAACAGTAAGTAGTTTTTTTTTTTTAATTCGTAAAGACCATCGAATTTTGTTATGTGTTTTTTTAATTTCTAATAACGATGTTTTTTTTATTATTCTATCGTATATTTATTATGTGATGCACCTTACCAGACCCGAACCAAACTGTAGAACTGACCCAAAATTTTTTATGTTTGGTTATATGAAGTCAGAACATCTAAAAACAGTGACACTACTAGAACAAAATTCATGGATCCGCAACTGATTGCGACCACCACCTAGCAGTCACACCACCGCCAATGACGTCTTGACCCCACTTGCCTATCGCCCTCCACCCACATTGCCTTAAGCATCGTCGTTACAAATACTCATCGCCACAACTACCACCTCTATCATTGCCACCCCTAAGCTATCGGGTGCCACCATCGCCACAACTAAGGTTTCCACCAATTTCACCACAACCATCGATAGTGGCGGTGGTGGCAAGGCCGATGGCGGTAGCTGGGGGTGGTGGGATGACAGTTGTGATCGGGATGGCAGGATCGCCAATGTGGTGGCAGTGGTGTTCGGGTGTTAGTGGCGCAGGGGTGGGGGTTGTTGAGTGGCTTAGAGTAGTGGTTGGGATGGTAGGTTGGAGGTGGCCATGGCAGACACGGCGATGGTGAACATTCGGAGATTCCTTTATTTTTGCTGAATTCCTTCACATTTTGGAATAATTGTTGAACTCCTATATAAGAAGGAATTTGAGGAAATGAAGTCAAATTCCAAATCCAATTCTTTTTCCAACCAAAAACGTTAAGAATAGAATCGAGATTACAATGCCAACAAATTCTGCGAACTAAACACATTGAGAAATGGAAGTTAGATTCCAATTCTATTGAATTCCATGAACCCATAGAATCGCACAAAATAAACATGTAGAAAACATGTAAAAGAACTTTCTATCATTTTGGCAAAACCAAACAAAACACTTCACCAACATCATCTTCATATCGCATCTAAGCACACAACGTTCTCCCTATGTCAAAATCAACCCAAGAACACATGAACTATGTAACTATGAAAGCAAACTTATCTGAAAATGCTTAATTATTTGTTAAAGTCTCGATAATATACTTTTTAATATAATGCTTATTGTGAGATCAATTATAACTTGGTTTGCTTGTCAAAGTTGTGCGGAGGGAATGGCAGATATCAGGAGTTTAATAACGATAGTTCTTTTAAACATATATCAAATATATTGTGATACAGAAGCTTCCGACTATTTTAATAATATTTATCTTATTCCATTAATCAAGAAATTGAACATTATTAAGTGATTTGAATAATATTTATAATATTAATTACCTAGTCTTTTATTAAACTTGTAGGGTCTAGTACAAATATTGTTCTTTTATTTGTTGATGTTTATCTGTAAACTTGTAGAGTCTAGTACAAATATTGTTTCTTGGTGAATGTCTATGTTAGTTATAGTGATTTTTATGATAATGTGAACTTTGAAGTTTTATCAAGAACCTTTGAGATCTTTTGAAGTGTTTAGTCAATCTTTGAGTTTCTAGCTATTTGATTGCTTTAATTATGAGATTTTAATTGCATCAAATGGCTACTCATGGAAGAGTTCGACACTGTACGCGCAGAACCACTGATCGAGGCGGTCGATCCATGGGATCTCAAGCAAGCAGCTCCAACCAAGGATACAAGACCTTGAACAGGATCTTAATTAAAATCAAGTGGCTGCGACAAATGATCTAAGATCTGGAGTTACAACATGAGATGTGCATCGCGGAAACCAAGTCGAGTATACTCGTCTAGGACAAAGGTGACTACAGAGAGGAGCATTTTTTTCTTCCATCACCCTCCCTGGTTCTACGAACCGATCTATCAAGAGTGTGCATGAGAAGACAAACCTAGATTTGATGAAGACAGGGTTAATTGGATGAAAAAGTATGTTCGTATTTGCAAAAACTTCTTGGATACGTTCAGCTCCCTCAAAGGGTGGAGTGCATGTTTCCCTATCCATTATTAAAAAGTTAAATTGAAGATAATTGTGAATTTGTGGATGAATTATAACATTAAATCTATATTAATTATATATTTATATGGTCATCATTGCCATTTTGTCTTATTGTATATATTGTTTTTTATTACTTTTTTTTGTCTTATTAAATTAATTCTTTTTTATTAAAATCATATTTTTTAATTAAAAAACATTTTAAAATCAAGGGGGAACTATCGTATTATAAATAGCTTGATTGAAGTTGCAGAATATTCAAACACGGCTCTCATATTTGAAGATCAAGATTCAACAGTGACGACCAAGAGGGAATTTGTTAGTTCATATTATGTATGTCCGCCACTGTGTGAATAGGATTGATAGAGCATGTGTTGAATATTTTATAGCTACGAGTTAGAAACGAACACATGAGACCTTGGAGAGGACTAGAGCACGTTCGTGGGGATGTAACACATCAACACGGACATAACACATCCGCACAGATGTGTTCATCCTCACCAACATGTCTTGTATAAATAGGTTCATGTGTTCATTAGTTGTTAAGTTTTGGAGATTTTAGAGGGGAAATGCTGGAGAAATTATCCATCTTGTAAATGATGTATACTTTTTCGGTATGAAATGGAACCTTTTATTTATGACTAATCTAACAAGATTTCTACCGAATTAGTTCTATCCTATCCAAACTTCCGTCTAAACCAGCCTTATCCAGAACATTCAAGTTGGATCCTCAAACCCTAAAATGCCACTTTGTAACTTTAAATAATATTAGTATTTTAGCTACTTTGGTTCAGATCAATTCATCGCATTATTTTTGTAATATCACCAAAGATAGGATATTCTTTTTAAGTTGCTGCATACGAGTAGTTTTGTTAACTTGTAGTGCATTGTTGTGAACAGTGGTGTAACACCTCGTAAAAATTACGACCAATATTATAAAGACACGTGTCATGGAAGGTGAACGTGTTATAAACCCGGATCAAGTTGAAAGATATTTGAAGGGATTAAAGGTGTCAACATGTTAAAATTATTACCTCTGAATGACCTTTCTATTAATTCCAAACCTTAATATGTTTTTATAAACATCTGATATAGATTCAAATCCGGTTAACTAATGTGATAAATAATTCAAATTTGCAAAGAGTGGAATCCTATGTGCATTACGACAAAACTTCATTTAAAAAGCATTCTTCAAAGTCCAAGAACATGTAAGTGCATGGCATCACATGCAAGGGCACACAAGGTCTGAATATATGGTCCACTCTGCTGGAAAATGACATGAGATTCGAACTTATGAGATTGCATGGTCAAAATCTAAAAGTTCACAAAAAAATTGTCTTCTGATAAGGCTTACGGACCGCAAAGGGTATGCCTTACGGACCGTAAGGCAGCATATCTGGGCGATAAAAATTTAAATTACGGATACGGACCGCAAAGCCTAAGGCTTACGATCCGTAAGACCTGTAACTGGGCAGAAACTTGGACAACTGCCTATTCAACAGGTTCCACCGCCATTGCATGGTGGTTTTCGATTTCAGGGACTGAGCCAACAGTATTACATGCATAGGGGACACCTGGGATCATCAGAAAACAATTGTAGACTTGTGTGGAATGATATCATGCAATGTAAAACACTATATAAGGAAACCATGTTGCAACTCTTGATCTTGCTCATTTGAAATTATTCTAACTTATTCTCTGGAGCTCTCTGGACTTCAAGCAACCTTCCATCAGCTCCTAATTCGTGCTAAGGACCATTGTGAGTGTTCTTAGCCTCCTTAGTTCATGTTTTATTAGCTTAATGACCAAAAGTCAAACTTATCGTAATTAAGCTTTGACTTAGTGATTAATCACTAATGGTCCAGTCATTAGTCGAATTGAAAATGGCTATGAGTTGGTAATTATCTGGGTAACAAACCCTTAAAAGGGCACCCTCTGATTTCCACTCTAAATAGGTCAATTGTCGGGTCAAACTTAATTATAAAAAGTCAACAGAAAGCTATTTTGCAAATAAATTCATAATTAGCAATGTAGAAGCTATGAAACTTGTTTTAACACTTATATAACTTGGTAATTAATGTAAGAACATGTCTAAGCATGTTCAACCCGACAATTTTGAGTTTAGGCCCGGTTCGAAACCGAAAGTCGCAAAAGTAGACTTTTGCTTTGACTTTCAGTTCTGTTTGGCTTGGTTTAGATATGCCTTAGAGTTCCATTAGGACCAGGTTATAGGTTAGTATAACCCTCTGAGGTTATACAACTTGGTTCCTAATTAATCCGATTCATTTGCATGTTTCCGTTAATTGCTTAAATGTTGACCATTATGCCATTTTGTCCTTAAAACGATATTTTTTAAAATGTGAGAGGACAAAAACCTTTGTTACTGATTTATAAATATTTCCTAAAAATTTGACATTAGTTTGAGGTCTAAATTAGGAGTTATGCTCGATATCGTAATTTGAAAGCTTTTTATTAATTAAACGGCATTATTAGCATATAGCCTATCTAAACCCAAATTTTGCCACCAAAATTTTTACCCACTGATGTAAAATAATATTTTGGGATTTTTGAAGATTTTTATTTATTTTTAAACTGATCATGGCATAGAGTTCTTGCTTTGATTCGGTAATTGTCGGTTATACCCTTTTTGCTAATAAAATGAGTTTTACATAACATTTTGATACCAAACTTTTTGCTACTGATTTTATATGATAAATAAAATATTTTGAACTTTATAAACTGATCAAAAACTTAGATTTCCTATTATAACCTGAAAATCGCTTAAAACCGACTTTTACGCGTTTTAAACGCATAGTATGGGTTAAAACTATTTTTGGCATATCAAACTTAATACCTACTGATGTTTTAAGTAAATTTTTATATTTTAACAGTAAGATAAAATTTTAAACTCAGACTTCCCATTTTGACCATTAAAGCTTATGTGAAATGACCAAAATGCCCCTACGATGCATAGTTTGGTTATAAATGATAAATTTCACATATATGCAATACTTTACTGATATGACCTGCAAAAATAAATATTTTTACTAATCAATTAAGACCAGAACCTCAGATTTATATTTAACCTCTTTTATAATCCTTAAAGTGACCAAAATACCCCTACGGGGCTTAACTTGAGTTTAAATTCGTTTTGGGCATGATGGAAGGTATCCTACTGATATCACAACATATTTAAGGCATATTAACTTAGGAAACCTGTTCATGACCCATTTGGTTACCCGTTTTGCATTTATCGCGTTCGGTTTGGTTTAGGTAACTAGTTTGCATAAATTAACCGAAACGGGTCAAACCTTATCATTTTCACTTCAGAATCCAGAATGTGTTCAGTTTACCCATGTTATATAAGTCTTCATACTTGTCGGTTCTAAACCACATTCTAATCCGGTCTTCGCTTAATCATGCGTTTTGAACCGTATACCTTTCTTTAAAACTAACCGGTCTAAGTTTAAACTTAAGTAAGACCCGTTAGGAATCTAATAGGTTATTAAAACCTTCGTTCCAGATTTAGGAGCCCAGTAAAAGATAACTGCATTTGCTGATTTGTACGTCTGGGATAAATTTGTACAATTTGCTCAGGTAAATATTTTTAACTTATTTTCCCTTATACGGGCTTGGGGTACAGTGTATAAAATACCGCTTGGTCGGGTATTGAATTTTTAATCGTATGAAGGTTAAATTATTGAGATAACCTGTTTAATCTGTTTTGTTTATTCTAAGCCTTTGGGGGTTAATGACCGTGTCCTGGATATCCTCGGCTCATTCATTGAAATGGCCACGACTTAATGCATGGGGTGTAGGCATACACCTGCCGGTGCGAATATAAAAAGATATAACCGCCTGTTCGAGAATAACTCGCCGCGGGATTATATCATGTGGTGTGTCTATTAATCTTTAACCCGGTATTCAGCCCGGGCTACTGAACGTATAATAAAATGTAATTCTTTAACAAGTTTATTTTTAAATAATTATCCCAAGTTATAAAAGATATTTTGTGCCTTGTGCATTTAAATCAAGTTTCTTAAACATTTTCAAAATGAGTCGGTTAATTGTATTTACCAGTGAAAACTGACGTATTTTCCAAAAAGGCTAAGTGCAGGTACTTGGCGGAATAGGTTGGCTACTCCTAGCATCAATAAAGAGTCTTGCAAGCTTAGATGTTTATAAATCTGTTGAACAATGTTCCTTTTAACTTTGATCCGCCTGTGGATCCCTTACAACCGTTTTTGTAATAATTAATATTACTTTCATTCGGTTTGTAATAATATTATCTTTCGACTTCCGCTGTGTATTAAACAGTGATAAATTGTCTATGATGATATCAACTACGTCACGATACTCCCCACCGAGCCCACCGGTAATACATGGAAATATCGGGGTGTGACAGGTTGGTATCACAGCCAACATTGAGTGAATTAAATATTAGCCTTTTGTGTTTAATCTAAATGACACAGTTTGCACATTCCTCGACTTCCGAGTTTAGACAAAGAACTTAGGACTAATCCTAATTTATTTTATTTTGTCCTTTATTGTTTTCCTTTGTTGTTTCTTTGTTTGTTTGACAGGAACAAAAGATGCCGCCACGAAGAAGAGGAGGACGAGGCAAGGTGCCATTCGCCAGCCATGATCATGAAGCCAGGCCTTCTCACCGGTGAACTCCCTCAGTAACAATGAGCACAAGTCCCCAAGAAGATTGGAGGACATACTTGGAGCCCGCGAGGCGATCTGTCTCGCTAAGTTCATCACCCTCGTACCTTCATTCTTTCGGGCCACAATCGGAGAACGAGCCTGAAGATTCACACCACTCTTTCTTGTCGTTGCGGCGGTCAACCTCACATCAGGCCTTCTAGGACCCGACCCCGTACTTCCAGAGCCGGTTTAACCCAACAAACCAGATTGAAGAACCAATGGGTCATAACCCATTGGGCCCCGAAGACCATTTTCCTGAGGCGAAGGAATTGGATATGGATGATGAACCGGATCCCACCGAACCATCATCTGGGACACCTACTCACCCCATCGAGATTTCGGATGGGTCGTCTTTTCATGGATCACCTTATCGTGGTCCAGACAGCTATGAGGCAAGGTTTGCCCAATACGATTGGGTGTTTACTCCAATTACAACCCGTCTCAGCAGCTGTAGCAGCAGGATCCCTCAGAGGATTCACGTTTTGTAGCGGTCACTCCACCGCCACCACTACCAGTGCAGCAACCACCTCCAGAGCCACCAAGGCGTAGGAGATCAGGAGCACGGATGTCCGTGCGAGGAGGGGATTTCCATTTCAGCACCCCTCAGCATTAAAGTGGCAGTAATTACCCGCCACTATATGAGGACCCACAGATGGGTAGGCCTTCGAACCCTGTTTCCGAGGTGAACTCTGCGCCAGTCGCACCGCCACCAGTGGGTTATGATAACCCAATTCCTTCATACGCTGGTGCAGCGGCGTATAACCCTTTTGAGCAGCCAGCCCATACTAACTACAACTACGACGAAGTTGACCCATACCTTGTAGCGGCGAACTACAATGCTCTTCATCCCGAGGGGCCCTATGGAGTCTCATATCAGACTGGGTACCCGGCCTATGGGTACCAATACCCACCACCTCCTCAACCTCCACAGCATTAGCAGCCGCCGCAGCCGCCACTGATACCGCCACCACAGCAACAAGAGATTCTACAAAGGTTGAGCCTGGTGGAACGGGAGGTTCGAGAGGAGCGTAGAAGCCACCGGGGATTTCTTAAAGGTTTGGCAAGCTTAATCAAGGGAAAGAGCAGAAGGGATCATTGAGATTCCTTGTTTGTTTGTTTTTCTTTAATTTTCAATATAGTCCCTGCGTGGACATCTATTTCTGTATCCAGTCCCTGCGAGGACTTGTAGTTTTAGTTTAGCCCCTGCGTGGGAAAGTTATTTCTGTTGAAGTCCCGTTTAGGGCATTTATGTACTCTTTTTATTTAATTATGGAATATGGAATTTAAAATTTCAATTATCACTATATGAGTGGATATAATATATGAAATAAAATAAAATATCATTCCTTTTAAAGATTAATCCGCCATTATATATTAAAGAAAATCTTAAAGGCAAAACCTAGCCATGTGTCGTATTAAGACAGGGCCATGATGGTAGTTCCTAGTAAAATTCAAAATCCTTGTTAACGTCTGAAAACATGTTAACACTCCTGGCAAATGTGATTCGATAAAATCACATAAGTCATCCTTATATTGGATCCTTCCAATTCCTTTCTTATTATTTTAAACATCCAATTGTGATGTAGGGCATACGGGCCATAATCATTGTCATATAAGACAAAAGACAGTTGTAGTCTATAAACTCCCTGTCAAGAAAGGTAATGAACTATGATTCAATGCCTTAAAGCCTCGATCATATAAGATCATGGCTTATAGTTTAAATTGTCCCTATGACCTGGCCTCATGTGCCAATATAATATATTAATAAATTATGACTAAGGATAATTATAATCCTAAATGAAGATACTTAATAAATTAACCAATATGGTTTATTAATACCATGGTTAATAAAATTATCAAGATGACAATTCTGATATGGACTTCTGAATAAATCATTGTCATTATTTTATGTAGCAATCAAGCTACATGGCTGGGTCATACGAAGTGAACAGTCACCAGAGGGAGAATCATGACACTTCCAAAGTTAATGTAGCGGGCGCGGAATTATAGGCATTAATAGATAATGCCGTTACTCGAGCTCTTAACAGACAATTTAATGAATCAAGTGCAACTCGCGTTAGAACTCAGTCTGTACCTCATTCAAAACCACCCTCCAAGACTCATACAGCTCGCAAGAATGATTCTCATCACTCATCAAATCAGAGGAGTGTTCCATCTAGGAAAGTTGTGCTCAATCAAGAGCCGCGTGTTAAGGGCTGTTCTTATAAGTATTTTGTCTCCTGCAAGCCTAGAGACTTTACAAGGGAGAAGGGAGCCGTCGATTGTATGACCTGGCTCGATGAGATGGATACAGTGGTTGACATTAGTGGTTGTGTAGAGTAGGACGTTGTGAAGTTTGTATCACAATCGTTTAAGGGAGAAGCTCTAGCTTGGTGGAGGTCACTGATTCAAGCTACATGAAAGATCCACTTATATAGTATGTCTTGGGAGCAATTTATTGCTCTAATAAAAGAAAATTTATGTCCTCAACATGAAGTTGAGAAGATCGAGACTAACTTTCTGACATTGGCTATGAAGAATTTAGACTGTTAGGCGTATCTCACGAGTTTTAACACTATGTCACGATTGGTTCCTTACTTGGTGACACCGGAACCAAAGCGTATAGCCCGTTTCATTGGGGGTTTAGCCCCGGAGATCAAAGCTAGTGTGAAGGCATCAAGACCTACAACCTTTAGGTCCGTAGCTGATTTGTCATTATCTCTTACCCTGGATGCAGTCAGGCAGAGATCGCTTAGGAACTCTGAAGCAGGGAAGAGGAAGCGTGAGGATGATAACTCACACCGTTCAGACAAGAGGCACAAGGGGAACTCTGACCACAAGAAGAGTTCCGGGTTTAGAAAAGATGACCAACAGTCGGGTGAGAAGCCCAAATGTAAGACTTGCAAGAAGCGTCATCTGGGAAAGTGCAGGTATGAATCGAAATCCCAATCGCAGCCCAGGGCTTGTGGGATTTGTAAGTCGAATGAGCATAAGACGTTAGACTGCAAGAAGATAAAGGATGCGACATTCTATAACTGTAACGAGAATGGGCACATCAAGTCCAACTGCCCAAAGTATGCGAAGAAACCTGAAGAAAGTAAAAAGACCAATGCTAGGGTCTTTCAAATGAATGCACGGGAAGCAGTTCAGGATGACAACGTGATAGCAGGTACCTGTCTTATCAGTGATGTCTATGCAAGGGTATTGTTTGATTCGGGTGCAGATAAGTCGTTTGTAGATAATAAGTTTTGTAAGTTGTTAAATCTGCCTGTTAAAACCCTAAGCATAAAGTATGAAGTAGAATTGGTTGATGGTACCATAGAAACTGCTTCAACCGTGTTAGATGGATGTTTCATATCCATTAGGAACCACTCTTTTCCATTGTCTTTGCTTCCTATGAAACTAGCTGGATTCGACATAGTAATAGGCATGGATTGGTTATCTCATAACCAAGCTTAGATCGTTTGTGATAAGAAGCAAGTGGTTATCAGAACTCCATATGGTGAGCCACTTACCATACAAGGAGACACTCAGCGTGGGTTGCCTAAGCAAGTGTCTATGCTTAAGGCATCAAGGTGTTTGAAGAAGGGTTGTGTCATTTATATGGCACAAGTGACAATTGATGAACCAAAGCCCAAGATTAAAGACATCCCTATCATTTCTGAATACCCTGATGTATTCCCTGAAGAACTACCTGGTTTACCCCCAGATAGGCAAGTGGAGTTCAGAATCGACATTATACCTGGAGCAGCACCTGTTGCAAGAGCACCTTACCGGTTGGCCCCAACTGAGATGAAAGAGTTGAGAACTCAGTTGGATGATTTGTTGGCAAAAGGATTTATTAGGCCTAGCTCATCTCCTTGGGGAGCACCAATCCTATTTGTGAAGAAAAAGGATGGATCAACGCGGTTATGCATTGATTATCGAGAGCTGAACAAAGTTACAATCAAGAACAGATATCCATTGCCCAGGATCGACGATCTATTCGATCAGCTTCAAGGAGCAAGCTACTTCTCCAAGATTGACTTAAGATCAGGTAATCATCAGCTGAAGGTTAGAGATGAAGATGTGCATAAGACTGCATTCAGAACTCGTTATGGTCATTACGAGTTCTTGGTGATGCCATTTGGGCTCACTAATGCACCAGCAGCATTCATGGATCTCATGAATCGCGTTTACAAACCCTAATTGGACAAGTTTGTCATTGTCTTCATTGATGACATTCTTATTTATTCAAAAAACCAGGTTGATCATGAGAAGCACCTTCGATGTATCCTTAAACTTCTCCAGCAAGAGAAGCTCTACGCCAAGTTTTCAAAATGTGAGTTTTGGCTTCGTGAAGTCCAATTTCTTGGACATATGGTTAGTGAGCATGGTATCCAGGTGGATCCCGCTAAGATTGAAGCTATCATGAATTGGCAGGAGCCGAAGACGCCCACAGAGATTCGCAGCTTCTTGGGTCTGGCAAGATACTACAGGCGTTTTATTGAAAATTTCTCAAGGATTGCTGCACCCCTAACTTCGTCGACTAGGAAGAATATCAAGTTTGATTGGGGTCCTAAGCAACAAGAATCCTACGAGATTCTTAAGAAGAAGTTGAGCAATGCTCCTGTGTTGACATTGCCTGAAGGGATCGAAGAGTATGTGGTATACTGCGATGCATCGCACACAGGTATGGGATGTGTGCTCATGCAGAAAGGCAAAGTTATTGCTTATGCTTCCCGTCAATTAAAGGTGCATGAAAGAAATTACACCACCCATGACTTGGAATTGGGTGCCGTTGTGTTTGCACTAAAACTTTGGAGGCATTATTTATATGGTACCAAATGTGTGATCTATTATGATCATAAAAGCCTTCAACACTTGTTCAACCAGAAGGATCTGAACATGAGACAGCGTCGATGGATGGAGACACTGAACGACTATGATTGTGAAATCCAATACCATCCAGGCAAGGCGAATGTAGTCGCCGATGCTTTGAGCCGGAAGGAAAGAGTTAAGCCCATTAGAATCAATGCCAAGAGCATTGAATTGAAGAACAGCTTAAATGAAAGATTGTTAGCTGTTCAGAAGGAAGCTGTATTGGAAGCCAACTATCGGAATGAAAAGTTGGGAGTAACTGCTGAACAGTTATCATATGGAAAGGATGGAATCCTAAGATTGAATGGACGAATATGGGTTCCATATTATGGAGGACTTAGGGATGTGATTCTTCAAGAAGCCCATAACTCCAAGTATTCTGTCCATCCTGGCTGTGATAAGATGTACCAGGATTTGAAGGCAAATTATTGGTGGATTGGCTTGAAGAAGTCTATAGCCACTTATGTGGCCAAATGTCTGACATGTGCTCAGGTTAAAGCCGAACACCAGAAGCCGTCAGGTTTGCTACAACAGCCTGAACTTCCCACCTGGAAGTGGGAAATGGTAACTATGGATTTCATCACTAAGTTACCAAAGACGAAGCGAGGAAATGATACTATTTAGGTTATAGTAGACAGATTGACCAAGTCAGCCCACTTCCTACCTATAAAGGAAACACACAGCTCAGATAAGTTAGCTCAGCTGTACGTGGAGGAGATTGTATCTCTTCACGGAGTGCCAGTGTCTATCATCTCTGATAGGGATACGAGATATACATCGCATTTTTGGAAAAGCTTTCAGCAATCCCTAGGCACTCGATTAAATTTCAGCACTGCATATCATCCTCAGATGGATGGTCAGAGTGAACGTACGATACAAACACTTGAGGATATGCTACGAGCTTATGTCATTGATTTAGGTTGAAGTTGCGATGATCATCTCCCATTGATTGAATTTTCGTACAATAATAGTTATCATTTGAGTATTCAAGCAGCACCTTTTGAAGCTTTATATGGAAGAAAGTGCAGGACGCCCGTTTGTTGGGCAGAAGTTGGAGATGTCCAACTAACAGGACCTGATATAGTCCTGGAGACGAAAGATAAGATCGTGCAGATACATGATCGTCTCAAAGCTGCCAGGGATAGATAGAAAAGCTACGCAGATAAAAGGCGTAAACCTCTAAAATTTGAGGTAGGTGACAAAGTTCTACTTAAGGTATCACCCTAGAAAGGGGTAATGCGATTTGGCAAGAAAGGCAAGTTAAGCCCAAGATACATAGGACCATTCGAGATCATTGAATGTGTCGGAGCAGTGGCTTACAAGTTAATCCTGCCTGAAGAGCTCAGTGGAATTCATAATGTGTTTCACATCTGCAATCTAAAGAAGTGCCTAGCCGATGAATCGCTAGCCATGTCACATAAGTATGTTGTAACACCTCGTAAAATCACGTCCAATGATGTATTGACATGTGTAATAAACCCTAATGAAGTCAAATGTTGAATTTAAGGGACTAATTTTTCGAAAATTCAAAAACTTTGAATGTGAAAGGACTGGAAGTGTTAGCATACCTAAAATAAGTTTCTAAATAACCTCTCACGATATTTATATTCACAAATGAGCCACTTGTTGATCGAGTGTAGCCGTTTGCGTAATTAATTGAAAGTTTGCGCAATGAAGGGTTAAAAGCGTCAACATGTTAATTCTTACCTCTGAGTGACCTTTTAACAAATCGGGAGCTTCATGATATTTGATTATAATTTCGGGAATGCCAACTATTGGCCGTCTAAGGTTTTTATGCCTATAAGTAAAGTTACGCGCAACTTTGCAAGTTAGAGGGACTAAAAGTGTCAATATGTTTAAATATACCTCTGAATGACCTTTTAACAGACCCGAAGCTTAGTAATACTTTCAAGAATTCCTAATATGGATTAGATGAGGCTTCAATGCTATTAAATGATGAGATGCGCAAGTTTGTGCAATAGAGGGACCTAAAGCGTCAACTTTTGAATCTACGCCTTTTGGTGACCATTTAAGTGAACGGGAGCATAGTAATATTTAATTATATTCTTGGGAATGCCCATTATGGGCCATGGAAGGCTTGGATGTCAATAAACGACATTTCACGCTACTTTGTGCGATTAAAGGACTAATTGCGTCAAACTGCAAAAGTAGGTCGATTCGTATGGTAACGGACCTTCCGGAATATGACCATGAGTTAGACATACCCTATTTATTCTTTATATAGCTTAGATATAGGTTTAGAGGTGTTTGATGCGCAAAAATAAACTTTCAAGTCCACCAGGGACTAAAAGTGTCAAAAAGTGCACAAGTTTGCATTTTCGCGCATATCTTCCGTTCTGTATATCTCCGGACACCGAAAAAATTTATGTAAGCACTAAAATATTTTATTTTAGTGTTTGGATTGATAAAATCCTTTTCGTCGCGTAGTTTGGTTCGTTTTTAGCGTCCGTTCGTGTTTCGTCGTAATTAGACGCACAACGTGACCGTACGGCCAAACGAACCGACATCCGACATGTTTTTGAACATGTTTCATGTCCCCTATGTTTAAACATCATAGTGGAGCCTTAAAATGAGGTTAACGGGAATTAAACGTGCCTAAAATGACCATATGAGATCACAGGGACCATTTCTGTCATTATTTGAAAGCTGTTGCTGAATTGTGCAGCCCAGGCGGGGCGCGTAGGCCTCCCTGAGGTCTTACGCAGGGCACCTAAGCCCTACAGATTAGAAAAAATCATTTTACAGCTGTTAACAGTCTGTTCCAGCTTGATCCAGCTCTTGTTTATGGTATTTTTCAATACTTGGGCAGCCCATAGTATACCAAAACAATGGGTAAGAGGTGTACAGTCCAGATCAAAGCTTGTTTATCGATGAACGATCTTAATGGTTCTAAAAAACCTATAAATACCCCACCTTATTTCCTTCAAACCCACACTTGATTCCTGAATTCTCTAAGTTGGAGACCTTGCTCTTCATACCTGAGAATTTAGGATCATAACCTCCTTGCTTGGACCCTTTGTAAGTGTCCCTTCATGCTTAGTTTATTTGTTTAGCGTTTATAGCCGAAAAGTCAAGCGTTTCGATAAACGCTTTGACTTTTAAACGGTTGAGCCATTGTTCGTAACGAACATGGCTACGTGATCATAATTAGGTAGGTGTTTAACCCTCAAAAGGGCACCTCCTAATTACCACGTTTACTTGGTTAAATTGTCGGGTCAAATAAAAGTCAAACGGCTTAGTTTTAAATACAATTCATAACTATTAATATAAAAGCGATAAAATCAGTTTTCTCACTTTAATAACTTGGTAAATATTAGTTGAACATGCCTAAGCATGATTCAACCCGACAATTCTAAGTATAGGCTCGGTTCGGAACCGAAAGTCGCAAAAGTTGACTTTTGCTTTGACTTTCAGTTCTGACCCGATTTAGCTTAGTTTAGATATTCCTTAGGATTTCTTTAGGACCAAGTTATAGGTTAGTGTAACGCTCTGAGGTTATACAACTTGGTTCCTTAGTTATTCGATTCATATGCATGTTTCCGTTAATTGCCTAAATGTTGACTATTATGCCCTTTTGACCCTAAAACGAGAATTTTGAAAATGTGAGAGGACATTAATCTTTATTAATGATTTATAAACTTGTCCTTAAAATTTGACATCAGTTTGAGGTCTAGATTAGGAGTTATGCTCAATAGCATAATTAGAAAGTTTTTATTAATTAAATGGTGTAATTAGCATATATCATATCTAAACCCAATTTTTGATACCAAAATTTTTACCTACTGATATAAAATAATATTTTGGGATTTTTAAAGATTTTTATTTATTTTTAGGCTAAGCATAACATAGGGTTCTAGCTTTAATTCGGTAATTGCCGGTTTTGCCCTTTTGGCCTATAAAAGGAGTTTTGCAAATCATTTTGATTCCAAACCTTTTTCTACTGATCCTATATGATAAATAAGATATTTTAAGCCTTCTGGAATAATAAAAATATCAGCTTTTCTTATAAAACCCGGAAATCACTTAAAACCGTCTTTTTACGTGTTTTAAACGCATAGTATGTATTAAAACTATTTTAAATATATAAGGTTTGATACCTATTGATATTTTAAGTAATTTTTCATAATTAAACAGTAGGAAAAAGTTTTAAACTCAGAATTCAAATTTTGACCTTTAAAGCTTAAGTGAAATTACCAAAATGCCCCTTCGGTGCATAGTTTGGTTATAATTAATAAATTTCACATATATGTAATACCCTACTGATATAACTTGTTAAATTAAGTATTTTTACTGATTATATCAGACCTAAATCTCATATTAATGTTTAACCTCTCTTATAACCTTTAAAATGACCAAAATACCCCTACGGGGCATAAATTGGTTTTAAATTCGTTTTGGGCATAATAGAAGATATTCTACTGATGTCACCACATATTTAAGGCACATTAACTTAGGAAACCTGCATATAACTCATTTGATTACCCGTTACGCACTTTTCGCGTTCGGATCGGCTTATGAAACTAGTTTGCATATATTAGCCGAAACGGGTCAAACCATATCATTTCTATCTCAAAATCCAGAATGTGTTTAGTTTACCCTTATTACACAAGTGTACAAGCTTGTCGGATCTAAACCACATTCTAATCCAGTTCTCGCTCAATCATGCGTTTTGAACCGTATCCTCCTTTAAAACTAACCGGTCTAAGCATAGGCTTAATTAAAGACCCGTTAGGAATCTAATAGGTTATTAAAAACCTTCGTTCCAGATTTAGGAGCCCGGTAAAAGCTATCTGTACTTGCTGATTTGATATACGGCTGGGGTTGAATTTATATTTAGCTCAGGTAAATACTTTTAACTTATTTTCCCTTATACGGGCTTGGGGTACGGTATATAAAATACCGCTTAGTCGGGCATTCGACTTTAATCGTTTGGTGGTTAAATATTATCGAGATGACCCGTTTAAAAATTTGGTTTTGTTTGCTTAACGCCTTTGGGGGTTTAATGACCACGTCCCGGATATCCTTGGCATCATTCATAGAATGGCCACGACCTTAGCACACGGGTGTAGGCGTACACCCGTCAGTGCAATTAAAATTTATAAGGTATAACCGCCGGTACGAGAATATCTCGCCGTGGGACTATACCATGTGGTGTGTCTATTAATCTTTAACCCGGCATGAACCGGGCAACTGAACGCATAACAAACATGTAATTCTTTTACAAGTTTATATATAAATAATTATCCCAAGTTATAAAAAGTTTTGTGCCACGTGCATTCAAATCAATTTTCTTAAACATTTTCAAAATGAGTCAGTTAATTGTATTTACCAGTGTAAACTGACGTATTTTCCCAAAAAGGTTAAGTGCAGGTACTAAGCGTAATAGGCTGGCCTCTCCTTAGCATCATTAAGAGTCTCGCAAGCTTGGATGCATTTAAGTCTGATGAACTATGTTTCCTTTTTATTTGATCCTCCTGTGGATCTGTTTCAACTATTTTGTGATACTTAATATTACAATTTATTCGGTTGAAATAAATCTATCTCTTGCTTCCGCTGTTCATTTAAAATTGTGTTGTTTGACTATGATGATATCAACTACGTCACGATACTCCCCACCAGGCCCACCGGTAATACGTGGAAATATCGGGGTGTGACAGGTTGGTATCAGAGCCAACACTGAGTGAATTAAACACTAGCCTTTTGTGTTTAATCTCAGTTACACAGTAGCACATTCCTTGACCTTCTAAGTCTAGACTTAACATAGGAATACTCTCAGCTCTATTCGGAAAATTATTGCTTTTAATTCTATATTTTTAATACGTCTCTAAGCAAAGGAGCCGTAATGGAAATCCTCCCCATCCGAAGTCTAGGAATGCGGAGCTTTGTACTGCGACTAGGATAAACGTGCAACCAAGGAGAAAACATTCAGAAATAAAATGAAGAAGAAACTCCTTTTGCTGAAGATCGTTTCCTTAGTAAGTCCTCCCCATCGATTATGTTTTAAAATTTCCCTAGTGACAAGGCATCTATGCCATCAAAAAGTCCCTTGGAACAAGCCCTTGTGATACATATAAAATGTCAGTACGACATTGACAGTCGTGACTTATGTCCCCTTTCTAATAAGTATGAAGGATTATATTACGTTTAAACGCCAAAGATGGATTATTTAAAAACCTAGGCAAAACATAATCAAATAAATTTAATACTATCTATTCGCCTATATGGTTTATTTGTACCATGGCTATTAAATCATCAAATTCGACAATTCACCATATGATTAAACCAATTATTACTTCTTGGTTTGTAGCCTTCAAAGCTTTACCATGGCTGACTCATCTGAAGCTCACAATCATCCAATTGATCAGAATGATAATGCGAGACTGAACTTAACGGTCACCGAGTTACAGGCTATGTTGGATACAGCCGTAAACAAAGTCGTGGACCGTGTATTAAAGGATCATAAGCGAAAGTGCGATAACACCCCAAATAAAGGTTACAAAAAGGGTAGGACCGGTTCAAACTATGACCAGTCCAAGCCAAAGGAGGCAAAACCCAAATGTAAAGCCTGCGGGGAGAAGCATTTCGGAAAATGTTTCTATGAGCAGACCAGGGGATGTGTCATCTGTAAAGAGATGGATCACAAGACCCATGAATGCAAGGACATGAAGGATGCCACCTGCTATGGTTGTGGTGAGAAGGAGCACATAAAGACCCGCTGCCCAAAGAAGGCAACTAAAGGGAAATGCACTCTGGAGTCACAAGCTAGGCCTTGTAGGATTTGTAATAAGAAAGGGCACAAGACCTTGGAGTGCCAAGATATAAAGGACGCAACCTGCTATGGTTGCAATGAAACAGGGCACATCAAGACAAATTGCCCAAATAAAACCGAGAAGTCTGGGGAGGCTAGGAAGACCAAAGCTGGAAGCTCTCAAATGGATGCTCAAGAGGCTATTTAGGAAGACAATGTAACAACAGGTACTTCCTTTATCAATAACGCTCATGCTAGAGTATTATTTGATTCAGGTTCAGATAAGTCTTTCATAGACAATAGATTTTGTAAATCATTAAATCTGCCTGTTAAAACTCTAAGCGTTAAGTATAAAGTAGAATTGGTCGATAGTACCTCAGAGACTGCTTCAGCAATATTAGATGGATGTTTTATATCCATTAGGAATCATTCTTTTCCGCTATCCTTGTTTCCATTAAAATAAGAGGGACTCGATATAGTGATAGGAATGAATTGGTCGTCTTAAAAATCAAGCCCATATTGTGTGTGATAAGAAGCAAGTAGTTATCAAGATTCCTTATGATGAGCCTTTGACAATTCAACGAGACACTGGGTATGGATTACCTAAGCACTTGTTGAATATGGTATTTAATACCAAAGATTCGAGTATGGAAAACTCTGAAGAGACAAACAACAGTCGCGATTCTAGAAAGGCGACAAATGTTAATGGTGCATCAAAAGTGAACCTCAATGTTAATGGAGTTAATCTCCAAAACGGTAATTAACGCAGCTGTCAGAAAGGCTATGAGAAAAGTCATAAAAAGGTTCAAGAAGCTGAATGCTGTTTGCTTTAAAACACATGTCGCTACTCATGAGAAGATCTTTATTCATACTTCAAATGCAAAGAATAAACTCAGCAAAAGCATATATGGCAAGGAGCCCATTCTTTTAGGATATACTTAAAAAGTACTTCGTCTCTTGGAAGTCAAGAGATTTCAATAGTAAAACGGGGCCATCGATTGCAGGAAATTATTGATGAAGTAGAAACCATTAGGTGTGTCAACATTTATTGCTAGAAAGGACACAACAAGGCATGCACCGCAGTCATTCGATGGCAATACCCTTAATTAGTGAGGACATTAATGAAGTCCACAAGAAAGATCCTCTTATACGTTATGGGATGGTCCAAGTTTTAAGGACCTTATTAGAAAAACCTTTTATTTGCTTCACAAAATGGAAAAAAAAAGATGGAATAAGAATTTTATGACTCTCACCATAAAAGTTCTAGACTGTCGACAATATGTTACAAATTTTAATTCATTGGCTGAGATAGTGCCTTATTTAGTTACCCAAAATCTAAGCTTAATGCAAATAATTATTGGTGGTTAGCAACGACAATAAGAGGGCACATTAAGGATTCAAATCCTGCTTATTATAAATCCATTCTGGATCTACCTCGGCTACTCACGTTTATAGAGTAAGAAATAACTAGTCAAAGTTGAGTCTGCCCTAAAAATTTGCCAAAGATTTTACAGCTAAGTTAAAAAAGGATTAAGAATGGAGGCGTTTAACCCTCCTGATGAATGATCAAAGTCAATCCACATTAATAATGACACTAGATAAATCTCTTATTGTGATTTTATTGCTAAGAGTTACGTTTGGGTTCAGGTGCTGCTAAGTCTCTCATAAGACCATAAGCTTAGCAAACTTTTAGAAATTTTCCCGTAAGAACCCCAGATATTAAGTGTAAGATAAAACTTACAGGCGAAATCATAAGAACCATTTCTTCTGTTTCTGTCAGAAACCTTCAGTAGTAGAATTTTAGAAGTATCCCCTCTCTAGAGGAAGTGCGTCAGCATATATAGACGATATCTCTTTGATCTCTATCGATTGAGAATACCAGACAGTATGATAAAAGCGCCATATGAGGATTGATGTATCTTAATATGTTCCATAGATTGCTTCCATGCCTGATTAGTATGTAGGTTTAATGCATGGGACCACAAAGATATTTCGATGGTCATATGGTACTAAAGTCAGCTAATGGTATTCAAAGAAGATATCCAGAATGAAATTGTCCAGGTAAATGTCTTCGATTAAGGAACTCGTGGACTTGTAACATAAATGTGTCACTTATCTGACACAGAATATGATAGATGAACTGGAGCCTGAGATTTGGAAAATCTCTGTAACCTCCTTGTATTTTGATTATCTTCTCCTAAGATTACCCTGTTTACTTCCTGAGAGGCAAGTAGAGTTAAGATTTATATCCCATTTAGGGCTGTATTATTATTATGAAATCTCCAAAACGGCTAGTACCATCATTGGAGGAATCGAAACCCTGATTAAGTAAGTTTTAAAATAGAGGATTCATATAGCTTGACTCAATATTCTGAGAATTCGGTATAGTTAATTAAGAAAGACGGTTCATTTTACTTATGCATTGATCACCGCAACCCTAATTAGGCAACAATTAAGAATCGCCATCAGCTGCCCAGGATCGTCGATTTGTTCGACTAACGACAAGGATTAGCTATTCCTTAAGATTAGTTTCAAGCAGTGGTTGGAATAACCACACCACCTTAAGATACGCTTTTCTATAATAGTTGATATATAAGTATTAAGGCTGCTCTTTGGGAGACCTTGTATAGATGGAATGTTAAACATCTTTTGTTGGACAAAAGATTGGTAACTCCAGATTAACAGGATCTGAAAGTTGCCTTGGAAACAATGGATGAGATCAAACAAATCCATAATCATCTGTAAGTTGCCAGTATTCGGCAGAGAATCAAGGATTAATGAAAGTAGCCACCCTCCTAAGTTCTTGTTAATAAATAAGGTTCAACTAAAGATATCACCTTGGAAGGGTGTGCCAATTTGTTAATTATCAGGCTAGTTAAGCTCTGAATATATAGAATCATTCGAGGGAGTCTAATGTATCAAGATCAAATAGTTTATAAGCTAAAACCTACTTAAGGAGCTTGGCGGAGCTCGCAATGCATTACACACTAATGATTTGAGGATGTGTTTCACCAATAAGTCGAGAAGCACCATCACATAATGATATGCAGATTTATGATATCATGAGCAACCTGTATCGATTAAGGATCGACAGATTAAGAAGCTCCAAAAGGATACATGTATCTAATATAAAGGTCACTTTGGGAGCTTGGAGAGACTCCAGATATACTATAGAAGTTAAGTCCGTTATGCGACAAAAAGAACTTCCAGCATTTTAGCAAATCTCGAGGTCGAGATTCTTTTAAGGGGGTGAGGATGTAACACCTCGTAAAATCACGTCCAATGATGTATTGACACGTGTAATAAACCCTAATAAAGTCAAATGTTGAATTTAAGGGACGAATTTTTTGAAAATTCAAAAACTTTGATTGTGAAAGGACTGGAAGTGTTAGCATACCTAAAATAAGTTTCTAAATAACCTCTCGCGATATTTATATTCACAAATGAGCCACTTGTCGATCGAGTGTAGCCGTTTGCGTAATTAATTGAAAGTTTGCGCAATGAAGGGTTAAAAGCGTCAACATGTTAATTCTTACCTCTGAGTGACCTTTTAACAAATCGGGAGATTCATGATATTTGATTATACTCTCGGGAATGCCAACTATTGGCCGTCTAAGGTTTTTATGCCTATAAGTAAAGTTACGCGCAACTTTGCAAGTTAGAGGGACTAAAAGTGTCAATATGTTTAAATATACCTCTGAATGACCTTTTAACAGACCCAAAGCATTGTGATGTTTAATAATACTTTCAATAATGCCTAATATGGATTAGATGAGGCTTCAATGCTATTAAATGATGAGATGTGCAAGTTTGTGCAATAGAGGGACCTAAAGCGTCAACTTTTGAATCTACGCCTTTAGGTGACCATTTAAGTGAACGGGAGCATAGTAATATTTAAGTATATGCTTGGGAATGCCCATTATGGGCCATGGAAGGCTTGGATGTCAATAAACGACATTTCGCGCTACTTTGTGCGATTAAAGGACTAATTGCGTCAAACTGCAAAAGTAGGTCGATTCGTATGGTAACGGACCTTCCGAAATATGACCATGAGTTAAACATACCCTATTTATTCTTTATATAGCTTAGATATAGATTTAGAGGTGTTTGATGCGCAAAAATAAACTTTCAAGTCCACCAGGGACTAAAAGTGTCAAAAAGTGCACAAGTTTGCATTTTCGCGCATATCTTCCGTTCTGTATATCTCCGGACACTAAAAAAATTTGTGTAAGCACTAAAATATTTTATTTTAGTGTTTGGATTGATAAAATCCCTTTCGTCGCGTAGTTTGGTTCGTTTTTAGCGTCTGTTCGTGTTTCGTCGTAATTTGACGCACAACGTGACCGTACGGCCAAATGAACCGACATCCGACATGTTTTTGAACATGTTTCATGTCCCCTATGTTTAAACATCATAGTGGAGCCTTAAAATGAGGTTAACGGGCCTTAAACGTGCCTAAAATGACCTTATGAGCTCACAGGGACCATTTCTGTCATTATTTGAAAGCTGTTGCTGAATTGTGCAGCCCAGGCGGGGCGCGTAGGCCTCCCTAAGGTCTTACGTGGGGCGCCTAAACCCTGCAGATCAGCAAAAATCAGTTTACAGCTATTAACAGTCTGTTCCAGCTTGATCCAGCTCTTGTTTATGGTATTTTTCAATCCTTGGGCAACCCATAGTATACCAAAACAATGGGTAAGAGGTGTACGGTCCAGATCAAAGCTCGTTTATCGATGAACAATCTTAACGGTTCTGAAAAACCTATAAATACCCCACCTTATTTCCTTCAAACCCACACTTGATTCCTGAATTCTCTAAGTTGGAGACCTTGCTCTTCATACCTGAGAATTTAGGATCATAAGCTCCTTGCTTGGACCCTTTGTAAGTGTTCCTTCGTGCTTAGTTTATTTGTTTAGTGTTTATAGCCGAAAAGTCAAGCGTTTCGATAAACGCTTTGACTTTTAAACGGTTGAGCCATTGTTCGTAACGAACATGGCTACGTGACCGTAATTAGGTAGGTGTTTAACCCTCAAAAGGGCACCTCCTAATTACCACATTTACTTGGTTAAATTGTCAGGTCAAATAAAAGTCAAACGGATTAGTTTTAAATACAATTCATAACTATTAATATAAAAGCCATAAAATTAGTTTTCTCACTTTAATAACTTGGTAAATATTAATTGAACATGCCTAAGCATGATTCAACCCGACAATTCTAAGTATAGGCTCGGTTCGGAACCGAAAGTCGCAAAAGTTGACTTTTGCTTTGATTTCTTTAGGACCAGGTTATAGGTTAGTGTAACCCTCGGAGGTTATACAACTTGGTTCCTTAGTTATCCGATTCATATGCATGTTTCTGTTAATTGCCTAAATGTTGACTATTATGCCCTTTTGACCCTAAAACGAGAATTTTGAAAATGTGAGTGGACAATAATCTTTATTAATGATTTTTAAACTTGTCCTTAAAATTTGACATCAGTTTGAGGTCTAGATTAGGAGTTATGCTCAATAGCATAATTAGAAAGCTTTTATTAATTAAATGGTGTAATTAGCATATATCCTATCTAAACCCAATTTTTGATACCAAAATTTTTACCTACTGATATAAAATAATATTTTGGGATTTTTAAAGATTTTTATTTATTTTTAGGCTGAGCATAACATAGGGTTCTAGCTTTAATTCGGTAATTGCCGGTTTTGCCATTTTGGCCTATAAAAGGAGTTTTACAAATCATTTTGATTCCAAACCTTTTTCTACTGATCCTATATGATAAATAAGATATTTTAAGCCTTCTGGAATAATAAAAATATCAGCTTTTCTTATAAAACCCGGAAATCACTTAAAACCGTCTTTTTACGCGTTTTAAACGCATAGTATGTATTAAAACTATTTTAAATATATAAGGTTTGATACCTATTGATGTTTTAAGTAATTTTTCATAATTAAATAGTAGGAAAAAGTTTAAAACTCAGAATTCAAATTTTGACCTTTAAAGCTTAAGTGAAATTACCAAAATGCCCCTTCGGTGCATAGTTTGGTTATAATTAATAAATTTCACATATATGTAATACCCTACTGATTATATCAGACCTAAATCTCAGATTAATGTTTAACCTCTCTTATAACCTTTAAAATGACCAAAATACCCCTACGGGGCATAAATTGGGTTTAAATTCGTTTTGGGCATAATAGAATATATTCTACTGATGTCACAACATATTTAAGGCACATTAACTTAGGAAACATGCATATAACTCATTTGATTACCCGTTACGCACTTTTTGCTTTCGGATCGGCTTGTGGAACTAGTTTGCATATATTAGTCGAAACGGGTCAAACCATATCATTTCTATCTCAAAATCCAGAATGTGTTTAGTTTACCCTTATTACACAAGTGTACAAGCTTGTCGGGTCTAAATCACATTCTAATCCGGTTCTCGTTCAATCATGCGTTTTGAACCGTATCCTCCGTTAAAACTAACCGGTCTAAGCATAGGCTTAATTAAAGACCCGTTAGGAATCTAATAGGTTATTAAAAACCTTCGTTCCAGATTTAGGAGCCCAGTAAAAACTATCTGTACTTGCTGATTTGATATACGGCTGGGATTGAATTTATATTTAGCTCAGGTAAATACTTTTAACTTATTTTCCCTTATACGGGTTTGGGGTACTGTATATAAAATACCGCTTGGTCGGGCTTTCGACTTTAATCGTTTGGTGGTTAAATATTATCGAGATGACCCGTTTAAAAATTTGGTTTTGTTTGCTTAACGCCTTTGGGGGTTTAATGACCATGTCCCGGATATCCTTGGCATCATTCATACAATGGCCACGACCTTAGCACACGGGTGTAGGCGTACACCCGTCAGTGCAATTAAAATTTATAAGGTATAACCGCCGGTACGAGAATAACTCGCCGCGGGACTATACCATGTGGTGTGTCTATTAATCTTTAACCCGGCATGAACCGGGCAACTGAACGCATAACAAACATGTAATTCTTTTACAAGTTTATATATAAATAATTATCCCAAGTTATAAAAAGTTTTGTGCCACGTGCATTCAAATCAATTTTCTTAAACATTTTCAAAATGAGTCAGTTAATTGTATTTACCAGTGTAAACTGACGTACTTTCCCAAAAAGGTTAAGTGCAGGTACTAAGCGTAATAGGCTGGCCTCTCCTTAGCGTCATTAAGAGTCTCGCAAGCTTGGATGCATTTAAGTCTGATGAACTATGTTTCCTTTTTATTTGATCCGCCTGTGGATCTGTTTCAACTATTTTGTGATACTTAATATTACAATTTATTCGGTTGAAATAAATCTATCTCTTGCTTCCGCTGTGCATTTAAAATTGTGTTGTTTGACTATGATGATATCAACTACGTCACGATACTCCCCACCGGGCCCACCGGTAATACGTGGAAATATCGGGGTGTGACAGATGTACATATAGACGAGAGCTTAAATTTTGTGGAAAAACCTTTGTCAATTGAAGATCGACAGGTTAAGAAGCTTCGAAAGAAGCACGTACCAATTGAGAAGGTTAAATGGGATGCCCGAAGAGGCCCAGAGTACACGTGGGAGGTAGAGTCCACAATGAAACAGAAGTACCCTCATTTATTTCTGTAAATCTCGAGGACGAGATTTCTTGTAAGGGGGTGAGGATGTAACACCTCGTAAAAATCACGACCAATATTATAAAGACACGTGTCATGGAAGGTAAACGTGTTATAAACCCGGATCAAGTTGAAAGATATCTGAAGGGATTAAAGGTGTCAACATGTTAAAATTATTACCTCTGAATGACCTTTCTATTAATTCCAAACCTTAATACGTTTTTATAAACCTCTGATATAGATTCAAATCCGGTTAACTAATGTGATAAATAATTCAAATTTGCAAAGAGTGGAATCCTATGTGCATTACGACAAAACTTCATTTTAAAAGCATTCTTCAAAGTCCAAGAATATGTAAGTGCATGGCATCACATGCAAGGGCACACGAGGTCTGAATATATGGTCCACTCTGCTGGAAAATGACATGAGATTCGAACTTATGAGATTGCATGGTCAAAATCTAAAAGTTCACAAAAATTTTGTCTTCTGATAAGGCTTACGGACCACAAAGGGTATGCATTACAGGCCGTAAGGCAGCATATCTGGGTGATAAAAATTTAAATTACGGATACGGACCGCAAAGCCTAAGGCTTACGGTCCGTAAGACCTGTAACTGGGCAGAAACTTGGACAGCTGCCTGTTCAGCCGGTTCCACCGCCATTGCATGGTGGTTTTCGATTTCAGGGACTCAGCCAATAGTATTACATGCATAGGGGACACCTGGGATCATCAGAAAACAATTGTAGACTTGTGTGGAATGATCTCATGCAATGTAAAACACTATATAAGGAAACCATGTTGCAACTCTTGATCTTGCTCATTTGAAATTATTCTAACTTATTCTCTGGAGCTCTCTGGACTTCAAGCAACCTTCCATCAGCTCCTAATTCGTGTTAAGGACCATTGTGAGTGTTCTTAGCCTCCTTAGTTCATGTTTTATTAGCTTAATGACCAAAAGTCAAACTTATCGTAATTAAGCTTTGACTTAGTGATTAATCACTAATGGTCCAGTCATTAGTCGAATTGAAAATGGCTATGAGTTGGTAATTATCTGGGTAACAAACCCTTAAAAGGGCACCCTCTAATTTCCACTCTAAATAGGTCAATTGTTGGGTCAAACTTAATTATAAAAAGTCAACAGAAAGCTATTTTGCAAATAAATTCATAATTAGCAATGTAGAAGCTATGAAACTTGTTTTTACACTTATATAACTTGGTAATTAATGTAAGAACATGTCTAAGCATGTTCAACCCGACAATTTTGAGTTTAGGCCCGGTTCGAAACCGAAAGTCGCAAAAGTAGACTTTTGCTTTGACTTTCAGTTCTGTTTGGATTGGTTTAGATATGCCTTAGAGTTCCATTAGGACCAGGTTATAGGTTAGTATAACCCTCTGAGGTTATACAACTTGGTTCCTAATTAATCCGATTCATTTGCATGTTTCCGTTAATTGCTTAAATGTTGACCATTATGCCCTTTTGACCTTAAAACGAGATTTTTGAAAATATGAGAGGACAAAAACCTTTGTTACTAATTTATAAACATGTCCTGAAAATTTGACATCAGTTTGAGGTCTAAATTAGGAGTTATGCTCGATATCGTAATTTGAAAGCTTTTTATTAATTAAACGGCATTATTAGCATATAGCCTATCTAAACCCAAATTTTGACACCAAACTTTTTACCCACTGATGTAAAATAATATTTTGGGATTTTTGAAGATTTTTATTTATTTTTAAACTGATCATGGCATAGAGTTCTTGCTTTGATTCGGTAATTGTCGGTTATACCCCTTTTGCTAATAAAATGAGTTTTACATAACATTTTGATACCAAACTTTTTGCTACTGATTTTATATGATAAATAAAATATTTTGAACTTTATAAACTGATCAAAAACTCAGATTTCCTAATATAACCTGAAAATCGCTTAAAACCGACTTTTACGCGTTTTAAACGCACAGTATGGGTTAAAACTATTTTTGGCATATAAAACTTAATACCTACTGATGTTTTTAGTAAATTTTTATATTTTAACAGTAAGATAAAATTTTAAACTCAGACTTCCTATTTTGACCTTTAAAGCTTATGTGAAATGACCAAAATGCCCCTACGGTGCATAGTTTGGTTATAAATGATAAATTTCACATATATGCAATACTTTACTGATATGACCTGCAAAAATAAATATTTTTACAAATCAATTAAGACCAGAACCTCAGATTTATATTTAACCTCTTTTATAATCCTTAAAGTTACCAAAATACCCCTACGGGGTTTAACTTGAGTTTAAATTCGTTTTGGGCATGATGGAAGGTATCCTACTGATATCACAACATATTTAAGGCATGTTAACTTAGGAAACCTGTTCATGACTCATTTGGTTACCCGTTATGCATTTATCGCGTTCGGTTCGGTTTAGGTAACTAGTTTGCATAAATTAACCGAAACGGGTCAAACCTTATCATTTTCACTTCAGAATCCAGAATGTGTTCAGTTTACCCATATTATACAAGTCTTCATACTTGTCAGGTCTAAACCACATTCTAATCCGGTCTTCGCTTAATCATGCGTTTTGAACCGTATACCTTTCTTTAAAACTAATAGGTCTAAGTTTAAACTTAAGTAAGACCCGTTAGGAATCTAATAGGTTATTAAAACCTTCGTTCCAGATTTAGGAGCCCAGTAAAAGATAACTGCATTTGCTGATTTGTACGTCTGGGATAAATTTGTACAATTTGCTCAGGTAAATACTTTTAACTTTTTTTCCCTTATACGGGCTTGGGGTACGGTGTATAAAATACACGCTTGGTCGGGTATTGAATTTTTAATCGTATGAAGGTTAAATTATTGAGATAACCCGTTTAATCTATTTTGTTTATTCTAAGCCTTTGGGGGGTTAATGACCGTATCCCGGATATCCTCGGCTTATTCATTGAAATGGCCACGACTTAATGCACGGGGTGTAGGCATACACCTGCCGGTGCGAATATAAAAAGATATAACCGCCTGTTCTAGAATAACTCGTCGTGGGATTATATCATGTGGTGTGTCTATTAATCTTTAACCCGGTATTCAGCCCGGGCTACTAAACGTATAATAAACATGTAATTCTTTAACAAATTTATTTTTAATTAATTATCCCAAGTTATAAAAGATACTTTGTGCCTTGTGCATTTAAATCAATTTTCTTAAGCATTTTCAAAATGAGTCGGTTAATTGTATTTACTAGTGAAAACTGACGTATTTTCCAAAAAGGCTAAGTGCAGGTACTAGGCGGAATAGGCTGGCTACTCCTAGCATCAATAAAGAGTCTTGCAAGCTTAGATGTTTATAAATCTGTTGAACAATGTTCCTTTTAACTTTGATCCGCATGTGGATCCCTTACAACCGTTTTTGTAATAATTAATATTACTTTCATTCGGTTTGTAATAATATTATCTTTCGACTTCCCCTGTGTATTAAACTGTGATAAATTGTCTATGATGATATCAACTACGTCACGATACTCCCCACCGGGCCCACCGGTAATACGTGGAAATATCGGGGTGTGACAAGTGGTATGAAAAAACGAAAGAACAAACACAAGAATTAGCAACAAAACAGGTGACAAAATCTTATTAAACCAACCCAAAAGATTTACCTCCCAAAACCTTTGATTTTACAAAGTGTAAGATCAACAAATGATACAAGATACAGAAACTATCCTGATGATCATCAGTACCAGAAGATCAGTCTCTCCAAGAATACAAATGAGAGATTGTTATAATAATCTTCAAGACATCAACAACAATAACAAACCCTAACGATATATAGAGAGAACAAGTGAAATTATGAGAGAGTGAATGAATGCTCTAAATAGATGAGGCAAATTTTATATTCCCTTCAACAAATGTTACATCCAGACCCTCTAACTATGACACAAAATGATAGCAGTCCCTCATAAGTTGCACTTTAACCCTTGACAATTCAAACCTACACACAACTCACCTCCAACTTATAAAATAATTATATCACACAACAATAAGTTAACTTGGCCTATCAAACATATGAATAATGATATACTATTTTAACATCCCCCCTTCATTCATATGTCTTAAAAAGGTCCACAAGTCCCAACCTTTTACAAAAAACACTCATGTTGAGTAACACTCAACCCTTTAGTAAACAAATCAGCAAGCTGATTCTCATAATCAACTTTCTCAGTACTTATGAACCCAGTATATACTTTTTCTCTTAGAAACTATAAGTCAATTTCAAAGTGTTTTGTCCTTTCATGAAAAACTGGATTGGCTGCAACAGAAATAGCAGCACTACTATCACAAAACAATTTTATTGGTAATCTACAGGAAACATTCAACTCACTTAACACATTTACAACCCAAACAAGTTCACAAGTGGCTGAGCACATAGCTCTATACTTAGCTTCTCCTGTTGACCTGGAAACAATACTCTGTTTCTTACTTTTCCAGGATATAAGATTTTCACCCAAGAAAACACAAACCCCAGTAAATGATTTTCAGGTAACTAAACACTTTGCCAAGTCTGAGTCAGCAAAACATGTCAGATCAAAAGTACTACTCTTTTTTTAACAAAAGACCTCTACCAGGACTTAACTTCAGATATCTCAACAGCCTCAAAGCAACTTTAAGATGAACTACACAGGGACTATGCATGAACTGACTTAAGTATTGCACAGTATAACTAATATCAAGACGAGTTAAAGACAAATCCGTCAACTTTCCAATTAACTTTTGATAACTTGTAATACCTACTAACTCTTCCTTACTATTGTTAGTTTTAGCATTAACCACATGACTTAGCTCTATAGGTGTGTTAACTAGTTTACAACCAAGGTACCCAAACTCAAACAACAACTCCAAACAATATTTCCTTTGGTTTAAACAAGTAGCATTGACGGGTAGTCCGTAGGACGACCCTTAATGGTTATAAAGTATAATTTAATCCTACATTTATCCGTGTAATTATCTTGAATTAGATAACTACAGTTTCTTGTGTTTCAGGTACATTTGGGGCCTAAAAGTGGGGAAATAAAGCTTCGAATAGACGCGACTCGATTGGAGATTGAAAGAGGGAGAATAAATGAAAAAAATAAAATTTTGGAATGGAATAACTAAGAATATCACATGATAGAGGATGAAATTACGAGAACGTAGGCGAAAACGGTGAAGAAAACGGAGTTGAAACGACAAAGTTATGCTGAAAACAAGTTTTCAGGTTGAAGCCGACTGACAAAAATTGTCACCGTAAGCCAGTTTTAACCCACCGTAGGCCATTTCAAGCCACCGTAAGCTACGGTGGCCACCGTAGCTTATGGTGGAGACTGACGTGAAACTTGTAACTCCCTCATTTAAGGTTGTTTATGGTGCCTTTTCATCATCCAATCATTCCCAACCGTTTTGGAGCTGTTCTAGGGCATGTGTGATTGATTGTTAGTAAATTGTTGATTCTTATGCGAATCTAGTTTGAAATCATACGTTCTTGGTGCCGTTGGCAATCGAGATATCATGGGTAGAATTAGACTTGGGTAAGGGTTAATTGATCATCGGGTAACAACCTCACGTTCTAGGAATCTGAGTACTTAGTTCCCTTTCATCACTGCAATTAATCACACATGAACTATGTCTATGTAGTTCTTTCTAGTGGAATGATAGCATAAATGTCAAAGCAAACCGGAAACTAAAGATGGTCATTTGTCTCTAAATTGATTACAAACCAACACTTTCATTTTGCAATTAGAATAGTAATCTTAGTTTTAAAAATCAAATCAATCAAACCAACTCTTGAATTTTACTTTCATTGCATTTAGTTTAATTTTAGTTAACTTAGACAAACTTTTAAATAACACATATTCCACAAACTCCCTGTGTTCGATACCCACTTACCGCTAGCTATTTAGTAGTAATTGGATTAAATTTTATTTTGACCACGACATCACGTCAAATTTTGGCGCCGTTGCCGGGGAGTTATGCGCAACGTGTGTCAATTTGTTAGTTTTGCTTTGTTATTTTCGGGTTTACACTGGTGTGTTTAGTGTGCAGGTTTTACAGGTGCATGCATACTAGAGGCTCTAACAAGTCGTCACCATTGTCATTTGATTCGGAGATCGAAAGAACGTTAAGGCAAAATCGTGTTTTAGTAAGAGAAAACAGAATTATTGGTTCACCTACATCACCCATTACACCATGAAACATCATGCAAGAATCTCAATTACCACCTACAACGGGTCAAACGACCTCATCATTTATACCCACTTCCACACAACCATCACCAAACACAACCATACCAAATTCCACTACAATTCCTACTCCACCTCATGACACTACACTAACCAACACCACACAACCGATCACTACTCAAGTTGAACCCAATCTTACCTTTAGCCCTTCAGCCACAATCCCACCATTATCACACTTCTTTCCCCCATCTACGGGTCAATCATCTTCCCACTATTCAATACCACCAAATTCAACTATTGTCCATGCTACCTCCACATTTAGGCCATCAAACCAAATGGGCTTTCAATACTCATCCATTCCATTTGGGCAAACTTCGGGTATAGGGGGAGATGGATATGAGGAAGGATACGAAGATTTTGAGGGCTATGATGAAGACGGTTATGCATATGGGGGTGATGGTGATCAAGGAGAGTTTGGTTATGTGCCAGGGCAAACTCAAAGAATGCCAAGTGTTGGTGGGTTTCAACATCAACAAATTATACCACAACACATTCGGCCAAGACCACAAGGGCCACAAGTGCAACGCCCTATACCATTGCAACAAGTTCGTCCGCAAAATGTGCAACCGCAATTCCAAAGGCCGATGCCACAACAACAATTTCAACCACATATACCACAAGGGCATATACCAAGGCTAATGGGTCCTGTTCGACCAAGGGTTAGGTTGGGGGTGCCAAGAAGGCATCTTAGAGAACATGCGAGAGGAATTGAAGCACATTTTAGGCCGGTAATCACTCAAAATCCCTCACCGGTAGTTATTCCTCACAATGATCAAGGGAGGACTTTTGAAGTGAGAATAAATTCTTTGCAAAGTTTGCCGAAATATAAGGGCTAGCAACGGAGGAACCGTATTTCCACTTAGAGGCCTATGACTCAATTTGCAACACTCTTGGGAGTCAAGGTTTTTCGGCTAATGATGTCAAGTTAGTCCTGTTTCAATTTTCTTTGGAGGACAAGGCAAAGAAGTGGTTATACACTTTGCCTTCAGCATCTATTTATACTTGGGCGGAGATGCAACAAATTTTCCTAGACGAATTTTACACCGCTCAAAAGACCAACGATGCTAGGAAGGGGTTGAGGAGTTTTCAACAACAACAAGGCGAAATATTCATGAAGCCTTTGAGCGTTTCAACATGATGATCAAGAATTACCCTCATCATGGAATTGAACTTTGGGAGTTGATGAATGCCTTTCATGAGGGGTTGAGTGCCGAAGATGCTCGTGACTTAATGTCTATCACAAATGGCACTTTTGGCACAAATTACGAGCATGATGATTGGGAATTCTTGCAGCAAATGGCGGTCACATCAAAAAGAAAATCTCAAGCATCAAGGAGAGCACGACCGGCCATTACCTGAACTCAAGTGCACGCAGTAGACGATGGTAATGTTCAAACTTCTAATCAAATTTATGATGTTTGTGCACTTTGTAATGAGATAGGGCATGCGGCTGAAAATTGCCAAGGAGTGGAAGGGAAATATGAGGGGGTGAATGCATTGCAAGGGCAAGGAGGGGGTGGTAGAAATTATAACATGAATTCCAATACTTACCACCCCAATTTGAGAAACCACCCAAATTTTAGATATGGAAATCCCTCAAACCAAGCTAACCCGAATTTTCAAGGAAGTCAAGGTAACTTTGCTCCACGCCAACCTTTCAATAATCAAAGTGGATTTTCGGGTCAAAGTTCTTCGGGTGGAAATGAGGTCATGGAGATGCTCAAGGCAATGCAATTAGAGATGCAGCGAAGAAATCAAATGGATGATGTTCGCATGCAAAAAGATGAAATCCGTGACAAAGCTATTCAATCGTTGACCACTCAAATGGGTCAACTTGCAAGTGATGTGGCATTATTGAAGAAAGCAAAAGGTCAATCACCAAGTGACACGGTGATAAATCCCAAGAACACAAAAAGTATTAATATCAATGTGGTAAGCACCGTTCCTAATAATGAAATTAATGAAACATTTCTTACTTCTTCTTGTCAAGTGAGTGCAGGTATAGGAAGGGATGCCGAGGTTGAAATAGACAAGGAGCATGGAGCACCACTTGTGCCTATTCGAGTGGGAAAATTAAAAATTCCCTATGCATTATTGGATTATGGGGCGAGTATGAGTGTGCTACCAGGTGACTTATATGATATGTATGATTTTGGTCCGCTTCAGGATGCAGACACCATGGAGAGTTTGGCAGATGAAAGTTGGAGGCGTCCACGGGGAATGGTTAAGAATGTTATGATTCGGTTGGGAGAATTCGAATACCCGGTGGATTTTCTAGTTTTAGATTATGCTACTACCATGATGGCGTCACAACAAAGGGTGATTTTGGGTCGACCATTTCTCTATACGGCAAATGCTCAAATCAATTGTAGAGAAGGAATCATTACCATGACCGAAAAGAACCGTAAGTTATCATTTGATGTTCAGACTAAGATGATTAGTTACGATTTTGTTGAGGCGAAGGATAGCGGGTTTAGTGAAAAGGTGTTTTAAAGAATGAGAAGAAATCACCCACCGGATCGTGAAGAAAAGCATATGGGTTCAAGCAAGAGTTTATTTGATTACCCACTGAGTCGAAATGAGATGGATGCATTTTGCTCAATGGCATGAGGAAGTGATAGAGATGGCAGGAACCGCTTCTTTGAGCCACCTTAAATGGGGGTGGCACGGTCTGGCTGAAGACCTGAAAACTTAGCGCTGCTCGGGAGGCAACCCGAGGTTTTTCACTGATCTTGTTATTTCTTTAGTTTTCTATGTTTCATGGCCATGGCAACACTCAAGTGTGGGGAAGATGTGCGGATATTTGTGTGAAGGTGGTGATAGGAAAGTGTCACACCCCGACCACGTATAACATACAAAACGTGGCGGAAAACGTCGGGGAGTGTTGTAACAGAATTAATTGTTTCATAACCATGGCATACAAAGTTGTATTTTATTTATCAACATAAGAGTTACATTGTTTTAAACAGGAATCAAAGAGTTTATAACATAATTAAACTAAGTCTATCTTCATTTTAAGTCTCTAAGGCACAGGTCCGCCCTAGTGTCACGATCATCATCCTACGCAAAAGCTCCTGAAAACACATGTGAAAATAGGTACGTCAGCATAAAAATGCCTGTGAGATACATAGGTTTTGTGAAAATAGGTTTCATGACTTGTAAGTTTAGAAAGAGTTGTTTAATAAAGTTTAGTCATGAACCTTGTAAATTGATATGTTTTGTAAATCATTTGAAAAACAATAAGTTCAGATGATATGTATAAATAAAAGAATAATGTATGGTTAAATGAATAACCAAGTAAAATGAGTTTGTATAAGATAAGTTGTTTGTAAAACAATGTCTGTGAAAAGTATGTTATTTGTATAAAATGTTATATGTCTTAAATCGAAATGATTCAAATAACGCTACGATATGTAATACCATACAAACACTTATATATAGGAAGTACCAGCGGCGTATCCACCATGCTTGTATCATATTACGCACGCCTCGTTACTTAAATCACTTACTCAAACCAAACCACCAACGTAAAATGTTTATGTATAATCAAATGTCAAAATGTTTGTGTCTAATGTAAATCATGAATTGTGTATATCAATATCAAAATGTGAGCATGTGATGAATAACAAATGTACTAAGTATGCACACAATGGGCATACATAGCATAAAATGTAATGTAAGACAATGTACTAAGTACGCACACAATGGGCATACATAGCATAAAATGTAATGTAAAACAATGTACTAAGTACGCACACAATGGGCATACATAGCATAAAATGTAATGTAAGACAATGTACTAAGTACGCACACAATGGGCATACATAGCATAAAATGTAATGTAAGACAATGTACTAAGTACGCACACAATGGGCATACATAGCATAAAATGTAATGTAAGACAATGTACTAAGTACGCACACAATGGGCATACAAAGCATAAAATGTAATGTAAAACAATGTACTAAGTACGCACACAATGGGCATACATAGCATAAAATGTAATGTGAAACAATGTACTGAGTATGCACACAATGGGCATACATAGCATAAAACACAATGAAATCATGTACTATAAATGTACTAATGAACATAGCAAGTATATGATGTGAAAACAGGAAAGCATGAAAGTAACAAGTAGGCACATGTGTTTCACCCCAAAATGTTTGGAAAACAGTAAAAGAGGGGTCTATGTACTCACTTGAGATTGCTCAGAAGTCCTAAGATAACCACCAAGCAATGCTAGAGATCACGGAATCAAACGACACCTAATATAGGTAACTATGTTAATAAACCGGACCTAAATCAGAGGATTGGATAGAATGAGGGCTTGTAAACCAAATGAGTATGAGAACTCATGTAATATGGGTTAACAAAGCCTACATACCAAATGAAACCTAACCTAAGTGCTTACGACCCATTACGACCCGTTTAGGTAGTTTATGCTACTTTAACGCGTCGTTCGCGCGAAACGCCTTCAGACCACCTAACTAGCCCTATGATAAGTAAAATATGCCTTAACATGTCTAATATTGTTGTCAAATCAGTTTAGATGTCAAAAGTTATGTTACATATGTTTAAAATGAATTTTGGCATCAAAGGGGTATTTTGGTAATTTACCTAAGGCATATAAACTACCTATCATACAACTACTTAAACGAGGCGACCATAAGGTATAACCTCGGAAGGTTATTCCCTATATACTATGGTCACCTAATGTGTTTGGTCGGATCCTAAAGATCGACCAAATGGGTCGGGTTAGAAGGTATAAGCGATTTATTAGATCGCTTACCCTTACGACCCTAGACAACGTGGTAATCAGTAAGCATAGTCACAAGGGACTATAACCATCGTGATTACGCTCACGTTGCGAAGTTCAAACGAACTTCGCATTGACCATAACTGGTCAATGCAGAAAGTCAAACAAAGTTTGACTTTCGGATTCGAAAAGCAATAAAAGAACGAAGGAATACTTACGAAGGGTCCCCGAATGCTAATCTTGATTCAAGTAGCTCAGGTATGAAACAATGGTTTCAACTTAGAGCTTCTCAAATCAGATTCTTGTGAGGAATGAGTGAAGTTGGAGTGGGTATTTATAGATTTCGGTTCACCGTTAGGATCGTTTCATGGAGAAGAGGGAATGATCACATCCCTACACTTGTTGGCAAGCTCATGAACATCAATTGGCCCCCCATAAGCAGGAAACAACACTTGGAATTTAATTGGGAGTGCTTAACAGCTGTAATCTGCTATCACATTTGATCTTATCTGATCTGGGAGACTGACGCGGGCTGCGTAAGAGGACACACTAATCTTACGCGGGCCGCCTGGCCTGACTGGTTAGAAACCAACTTTCAGAAATGACAGTTTTGGTCCCTGTTGTGTTTTAAAGACTTTTCCGACACGTTTAAGGCCCGTTAAGCCAACGTTAAGGCCCTAAAATGATGCCTAAACATTGTGGACATGAAACATGCTCAAAAATATGTCGGATGTCAGTTCGTTTGGTCGTACAATCGCAATGTTCGCTTAATTACGACGGAATGCGCACAAGCGCGAAAAATGATCCAAATGACGCGACGAATGGATTTTTCTTATGCCAAACACTAAAAGAAAATATAATAGTGCTTACATAAATTTTTGGATGTCCGGATGTATTCAGAACGTATGATATGCGCGAAAATGCAAACTTGTGCACTTTTTGACACTTTTAGTCCCTGAATGACCCAAAAGTTTATTTTAGCACACCGAACCCCTCAAAGCCTATTTCTAAGCCATGTAAAGGATATTTATGGTATGTTTAACTTATGTTCATGTTCCGGAATGTCTGTTATAGTTCAAATTGGCATACTTTCGCAGTTTGTTAAATTTAGTCCCTGTAGGCGAATTAACTTGTTTTTGCCATACCAAAGCCTTTAAAACTTATTTCTAAGTTATGTAAAGGTTATTTAAGGTATGTTAAGAATATGTTGATGTTCCGGAGTATTTTTCACGTTTAACTGAGTACGTTTACGCATCAGTTTGCGTATAACTCTCCAGAAAGCGATATAGAGTTTGAAATTGAATAAAAGTCAAAACATGAAAAATGTAAAACATAACCAAACAAACATTGGGATCAAATAACTTTGTTTTATTTATAATTGAACTGTTCACAATGATAACAAGCACAGATGTTACTGTCTCCCCTACTTGTGGAAATTTCGTCCCAAAATTTATTTAGAGGAAACTCGCGAGAAAAGATGCGGATATTTTGCCTTCATTTGATCTTCGCGTTCCCAAGTAAACTCGGGTCCATGTTTAGATTCCCAGCGAACCTTGACCAAAGGAATGCGCTTGCGTTTGAGCCACTTGACTTCACGTTCCATGATTTCCACTAGCTTCTCAACAAATTTCAGTGTTTTGTCAACACGAATTTCGTCAAGCGGTATGTGGAGGTTCTCATCAGCTAAACACCTCTTGAGATTGGACACGTGAAAAGTTGGATGAACATTTCCAAGTTCAGGAGGTAACTCAAGTCTGTAGGCTACCTTACCGATTCTTTCGACGATCTTGAATGGTCCAACGTATCTAGGTGCAAGTTTTCCTTTCTTTCCAAATCTGATCACACCTTTCCAAGGTGAGACCTTAAGTAATACTCGATCACCGACTTGAAATTCCAAGGGCTTGCATTTTGGGTCCGCGTAACTCTTTTGACGACTTCTAGCTGTCTGAAGGTTATCACGAACTTTCTTTATCTTGTCAGTTGTCTCTAAAATGAGGGCAGGTCCAGTAAGCTGAGCCTCGCCGATCTCATTCCAGCAGACTGGTGAACGACATTTTCGACCATAGAGAGCCTTGAAAGGAGCCATTTTGATGCTGGTGTGATAACTGTTGTTGTAGGAGAATTCAATCAACGGAAGATGTGAATCCCAACTACCACCAAAATCGATCACACAAGCTCTAAGCATATCCTCCAGAGTCTGGATTGTTCTTTCAGATTGACCATCCGTTTGCGGATGATAAGCTGTGCTCAAATTAAGTTGGGTCCCCATAGCAGATTGCATGGTTCTTCAAAAATGAGAAGTGAAACGAGCATCTCTGTCAGAAATGATGTTCAAAGGAACACCATGTCGAGCTACAATTTCATCCACATAGATTTTAGCAAGTTTGTCAGCAGAAAAATCCTCACGGATTGGCAAGAAATGCACTAACTTAGTAAGACGATCAACAACTACCCAGATGGCATCATGACCTTTCTTTGTGCGCGGAAGTTTAGTAATGAGATCCATAGTAATGTTTTCCCATTTCCAAACTGGGATCTCTGGTTGCACCAATAAACCAGAAGGACGCTGATGTTCAGCCTTAACCTTAAGACAAGTAAGGCATTTTGATACATATAAGGCAATGTCTTTCTTCATACCAGGCCACCAATACTGAATACGAAGACCCTTATACATTTTATCTGAGCAAGGATGAACAGAATAACGAGACTTGTGGGCTTCATCCATAAGCAAGGTGCGAAGGTTATCTTGGCTTGGGACCCACAAACGGTCCATGAAGAAATACGATCCATTGTCCTTCAGTTCCAAATCAGGTGTTATGTGATAGGGAAATTCCTTATCCATCAAACCTTGTGAAACACAAGATTGTTGAGCCTGAGAAATGCGGGCTTGGATATCGGATCGAGCTTGGATAACAGATTGAACACGAACACAATGAAGCTTAGTACGTTCCTTACGACTCAATACATCGGCTACGACATTCGCCTTACCAGGATGGTAGCGAATTTCGCAGTCATAGTCGTTTAGCAGCTCGACCCAACGTCGTTGCCTCATGTTGAGTTCTTTCTGATTGAAGATATGTTGAAGACTTTTGTGGTCCGTGAAAACCACACATTTTGTTCCGTACAAATAGTGTCTCCAGATCTTAAGAGCGAAGACAACTGCACCTAACTCAAGATCATGAGTGGTGTAGTTTTTCTCATGTATCTTCAACTGCCTCGATGCATATGCTATGACTTTGTTCCTTTGCATCAGAACACAACCAAGACCCAATTTAGATGCATCGCAATAAACGACGAAATCATCATTGCCCTCAGGCAAAGTCAGAACAGGCGCGTCACAAAGTTTCTGTTTCATAGTCAGAAACGCTTCCTCTTGCTTGAATCCCCAATCAAAGGGTTTGTTCTTCTGAGTCAGAGCAGTTAGAGGAACTGCAATCTTCGAGAAGTTTTCTATGAAGCGGTGATAATAACCCGCTAGACCAAGAAAAGAACGAACCTCAGTAGGAGTAGTAGGCGTATCCCAATCCTTAATCGCACTGATCTTGGAGGGATCTACATGAATACCTTATTCGTTGACAATATGTCCTAAAAATTGAACTTCTTTAAGCCAAAATTCACACTTGGAGAATTTGGCGAAAAGTTGCTCTTTCTTTAGGAGTTCCAAAGTAAGGCAAAGATGTTGCTCGTGATCAGCTCGCGTCTTAGAGTAAATCAAGATGTCGTCAATAAAAACAATGACGAACTGATCCAAATAAGGCTTGCAGACCCTATTCATTAAGTCCATGAAAACAGCAGGAGCATTAGTCAAACCGAATGGTATGACTGTGAACTCATAATGCCCATAACGAGTGCGGAATGCTGTCTTAGGAATATCTTCTTCATGCACCCGAAGTTGATGATATCCAGATCGCAGATCAATCTTTGAAAAATAAGAAGCGCCCTGTAACTGATCAAAGAGATCATCAATGCGAGGTAGGGGATATCGATTCTTGATGGTAAGCTTGTTAAGCTCACGATAATCGATACACATCCTAAAAGATCCATCCTTCTTCTTGACAAAAAGAACGGGAGCACCCCAATGTGAAAAGCTAGGACGGATAAAACCTTTGTCAGAGAGTTCCTGAAGCTGCTTAGACAACTCTTGCATCTCAGACGGTGCAAGACGATATGGAGCTCTGGCAATGGGATTTGCACCAGGTACGAGATCAATACGGAACTAGACTTGGCGTGCTGGGGGTAGACCAGGTAAATCTTCAGGGAATACTTCAGAATAATCCCGAACAACAGGAATATCTTGGATAGACTTACCTTTGCCTTTATCTGCTGTGACATGTGCCAAGAAGGCCACATAATTCTTTCGCAGATACTTCCGAGCTTTAAAACAGGACATGAGTTTGAGACCACCAGCAGGTTTCTCACCATGAACCTGTAGGATCTCGCCTGTCGAAAGTGGCACACGAACAATCTTCTCAAAACAAACTACCTCTGCGCGATGCTTGGATAACCAATCCATACCCACTATAACGTCGAAGCTTCCAAGTTGCATAGGCGTGAGGTCAATAGGAAAAAGATGGTCGTTAAGGTTCAACTGGCAGTTGCGAAGAACAGAATCAAGAACAATGGGTTCACCACTAGCAACTTCTACTGTCAAAGGTTTACCTAGTTTCGTTCTAGACACGCGAAGCAATGGCTCAAAAGATAATGACACAAAACTCTTATCGGCACCCGAATCAAAAAGAACAGATGCAGGCTGATTATTAATAAAGAACGTACCGTTCACCACTTCATTGTCTGCTTGTGCCTCTTGTGCATTCATGTTGAAGACTCGACCTCGAGCCTGAGCCTGATTCTGATTTGGATTCGGATTCTGGTTGGCTAGCCTTGGGCACCGGTTCCTGTAGTGGGTCAGATCCCCACAATTGTAGCACGAACCAGGAGGAAAATGAGGTCGTGCAGCTTGACCTTGTTGCTGAGCAAGAGGCTGAGCAACTTGTTGAGCCGGGTTCTGAACTGCCCGATTCTGATTGGCAGGGATGCGGCAGGTGTCAGCAAGATGACCAGATCTTCCGCAGTTGGTGCACTGATGACACTGGAGGTGTGGTTGATGATGGCCGTTACACCTGTTGCATAAAGGTGCATTGCCAAGATAAGGCTTCTTGGCTAGTGGTTGCGCAGGCTGATTTGGTGCAGCTTGGGCCTGTGCAGTAACGGCATAGTTTTAGGAAGCCTTCCGCTTCCTAGACCCTCCAGAATTCTTTCCCTTCTTGTTTTGACCTTTCTTGCTATCTTCCTTGTCAGATGCCTGCTTCTTACCCTTGTCACCCTTTTTATGCAGCTTCCCCTTTCGAACCTGCGACTCAGTCAATGTCGCTGCTAACTCGATAGCCTGACGGAGTGTGGCAGGGTTACTACCAGTAATGATGTCTTGCACTGAGTCAGATAGGTCGTCGATGTATCTTTCGATAGCCTTGTCGAGTGGGGTAACCATTGTTGGGCAAAGCAGACTCAACTCCTCAAACCTGTCAGTATACGCCCGATGCTTACCACTATCTTGTTTCAAGTCATCGAACTCTCTCTCCAAAGCTCGCTATTCATGACGAGGACAAAACTCCCTCATCATAAGGGCCCTAAGTTCAGCCCATGTCTGTGCTAGAGCAACTTCTGCACCTCGATCTCTCATAACCCCGTTCTACCATGTGAGAGCCCTCTTCTGAAACACACTCGAAGAAAACTCGACCTTGCGATTGTCAGGACACTGCACGTGGCTGAAAGTATTCTCAATGCTCTCGAACCATTGAAGAAGCCCAGTCGCTCCCTCAGAACCACTAAACTTGAGTGGTTTAGCCGAGTTAAAATCCTTGAATTTGCATGGAGCATTGTTGTTGTTGTTGGCTTGGTTCCATTGAGCAAAGAGGTTTGAGAATTGAGCAGCCATTTGCTGCGCAATAATTTCTGCCAGTTCGGCAGTCGCTATCTGGTTTCCGCGTCGAGGAGTCATTCTAAAAGAGGAAAACATGAAAGGAAACGAGTGAGATGATTGGATGAAAAGAATGAGATGAAATAAAATCAACAAAAGCAAAGATGGTGGTCATTTGTCTGCATCACAAAGCAAACAAACGACACACAGTGACTAATCAAAGTAAATGGGTCAAAAATAATGTATCGCGAAGACATGCTCGCCTATAAGTGAACACTCACCCCAAGAGTTCCCAGGTAAGAGTGACTGGTCCGATTATGTGGATTTGTACGAACACTCTAGCCTTAGACAGAAAACCCAGGGTACAGGCATTCACTCTTCCAGTTTGCACGTGTTCATACTATTTAGAACCCAAAACTTTGACGAGATTTTGAAAATTTGAAAGGCACAAGGCCAAAAAATCAAACTGGAAGGGTTCAAAACCTTACAACAGAGGGTTCAAAACCTAGTAATCAATCATCCAAAAACAGATGATTAATTTTCAAAGCGGATTCGAACTTGATGTTCCCGTTGTGGTTATCACCTAAGGATAGGTGAAGTGCATGTTTTAAGATCTAAACACAAGATAACTTGTGTTGGGGTCCTAGAAAGGTTATAGTCTAGGTCAAAGCATTACTAATAACCTAATTCCCTATAACCATTGGCTCTGATACCAACTCTTCTGTCACACCCCGACCACGTATAACATACAAAACATGGCGGAAAACATCGGGGAGTGTTGTAACAGAATTAATTGTTTCATAACCATGGCATACAAAGTTGTATTTTATTTATCAACATAAGAGTTACATTGTTTTAAACAGAAATCAAAGAGTTTATAACATAATTAAACTAAGTCTATCTTCATTTTAAGTCTCTAAGGCACAGGTCCGCCCTAGTGTCACGATCATCATCCTACGCAAAAGCTCCTGAAAACACATGTGAAAATAGGTACGTCAGCATAAAAATGCCTGTGAGATACATAGGTTTTGTGAAAATAGGTTTCATGACTTGTAAGTTTAGAAAGAGTTGTTTAATAAAGTTTAGTCATGAACCTTGCAAATTGATTTGTTTTGTAAATCATTTGAAAAACAATAAGTTCAGATGATATGTATAAATAAGAGAATAATGTATGGTTAAATGAATAACCAAGTAAAATGAGTTTGTATAAGATAAGTTGTTTGTAAAACAATGTCTTGTGAAAAGTATGTTATTTGTATAAAATGTTATATGTCTTAAATCGAAATGATTCAAATAACTCTACGATATGTAATACCATACAAACACTTATATATAGGAAGTACCAGCGGCGTATCCACCATGCTTGTATCATATTACGCACGCCTCGTTACTTAAATCACTTACTCAAACCAAACCACCAACGTAAAATGTTTATGTATAATCAAATGTCAAAATGTTTGTGTCTAATGTAAATCATGAATTGTGTATATCAATATCAAAATGTGAGCATGTGATGAATAACAAATGTACTAAGTATGCACACAATGGGCATACATAGCATAAAATGTAGTGTAAGACAATGTACTAAGTACGCACACAATGGGCATGCATAGCATAAAATGTAATGTAAAACAATGTACTAAGTACGCACACAATGGGCATACATAGCATAAAATGTAATGTAAGACAATGTACTAAGTACGCACACAATGGGCATACATAGCATAAAATGTAATGTAAGACAATGTACTAAGTACGCACACAATGGGCATACATAGCATAAAATGTAATGTAAGACAATGTACTAAGTACGCACACAATGGGCATACATAGCATAAAATGTAATGTAAGACAATGTACTAAGTACGCACACAATGGGCATACAAAGCATAAAATGTAATGTAAAACAATGTACTAAGTACGCACACAATGGGCATACATAGCATAAAATGTAATGTGAAACAATGTACTGAGTATGCACACAATGGGCATACATAGCATAAAACACAATGAAATCATGTACTATGAATGTACTAATGAACATAGCAAGTATATGATGTGAAAACAGGAAAGCATGAAAGTAACAAGTAGGCACATGTGTTTCACCCCCAAAATGTTTGGAAAACAGTAAAAGAGGGGTCTATGTACTCACTTGAGATTGCTCAGAAGTCCTAAGATAACCACCAAGCAATGCTAAAGATCACGGAATCAAACGACACCTAATATAGGTAACTAGGTTAATAAACCGGACCTAAATCGGAGGATTGGATAGAATGAGGGCTTGTAAACCAAATGAGTATGAGAACTCATGTAATATGGTTTAACAAAGCCTACATACCAAATGAAACCTAACCTAAGTGCTTACGACCCATTACGACCCGTTTAGGTAGTTTATGCTACTTTAACGCGTCGTTCGCGCGAAAAGCGTTCGGACCGCCTAACTAGCCCTATGATAAGTAAATATGCCTTAACATGTCTAATATTGTTTTCAAATCAGTTTAGATGTCAAAAGTTATGTTACATATGTTTAAAATGAATTTTGGCATCAAAGGGGTATTTTGGTAATTTACCTAAGGCATATAAACTACCTATCATACAACTACTTAAACGAAGCGACCATAAGGTATAACCTCGGAAGGTTATTCCCTATAAACTATGGTCACCTAATGTGTTTGGTTGGATCCTAATGATCGACCAAATGGGTCGGGTTCGAAGGTATAAGCGATTTATTAGATCGCTTACCCTTATGACCCTAGACAACGTGGTAATCAGTAGGCATAGTCACAAGGGACTATAACCATCGTGATTACGCTCACGTTGCGAAGTTCAAATGAACTTCGCATTGAGCATAACTGGTCAATGCAGAAAGTCAAACAAAGTTTGACTTTCGGACTCGAAAAGCAATAAAAGAACGAAGGAATACTTACAAAGGGTCCCCGAATGCTAATCTTGATTCAAGTAGCTCAGGTATGAAACAATGGTTTCAACTTAGAGCTTCTCAAATCAGATTCTTGTGAGGAATGAGTGAAGTTGGGGTGGGTATTTATAGATTTCGGTTCACCGTTAGGATCGTTTCTTGGAGAAGAGGGAATGATCACATCCCTACACTTGTTGGCAAGCTCATGAACATCAATTGGCCCCCCATAAGCAGGAAACAACACTTGGAATTTAATTGGGAGTGCTTAACAGCTGTAATCTGCTGTCAAATTTGATCTTATCTGATCTGGGAGACTGACACGGGCCGAGTAAGAGGACACACTAATCTTACGCGGGCCGCCTGGCCTGACTGGTCAGAAACCAACTTTCAGAAATGACAGTTTTGGTCCCTGTTGTGTTTTAAAGCCTTTTCTGACACGTTTAAGGCCCTTTAAGCCAACGTTAAGGCCCTAAAATGATGCCTAAACATTTTGGACATGAAACATGCTCAAAAATATGTCGGATGTCAGTTCGTTTGGTCGTACGATCGCGATGTTCGCTTAATTACGACGGAATTCGCACAAGCGCGAAAAACGATCCAAATGACGCGATGAATGGATTTTTCTTATGCCAAACACTAAACTAAAATATTTTAGTGCTTACATAAATTTTTGGATGTCCGGATGTATTCAGAACGTAAGATATGCGCGAAAATGCAAACTTGTGCACTTTTTGACACTTTTAGTCCCTGAATGACCCAAAAGTTTATTTTAGCACACCGAACCCCTCAAAGCCTATTTCTAAGCCATGTAAAGGATATTTATGGTATGTTTAACTTATGGTCATGTTCCGGAATGTCTGTTATAGTTCAAATTGGCATACTTTCGCAGTTTGTCAAATTTAGTCCCTGTAGACGAATTAACTTGTTTTTGCCATACCAAAGCCTTTAAAACTTATTTCTAAGTTATGTAAAAGTTATTTAAGGTATGTTAAGCATATGTTGATGTTCTGGAGTATTTTTCGCGTTTAACTGAGTACGTTTACGCATCAGTTTGCGTATAACTCTCCAGAAAGCGATATAGAGTTTGAAATTGAATAAAAGTCAAAACATGAAAAATGTAAAACATAACCAAACAAACATTGGGATCAAATAACTTTGTTTTATTTATAATTGAACTGTTCACAATGATAACAAGCACAGATGTTACAAATTGGATCATTTACAATATCTGTTGTGTCAAACTTCACCAGGTCAATGTACTTTTTCCTTAGACTTGTCATGTTCTTTAGCTTTAAAATATTGTTAGTTTATTAGTTTGCTTTTGTTTATAAAAAAAACAAAAAACAAAGTTGATGTTTTTGGTGTTTAAGCGATCTTCCCTTCAAAACCATACATTGGGGACAATGTATCCCAAGTGTGGGGATGAGGGGAAATTTTGAAAAATTTGTGAAAATTTAAAATTTTAAAAATCAAGTGACAATGGTCCGAATTGAACATTTGAATACAAAACCGCATGATACACCGGCATCCCATATTCCCTTGTTCTTTCTTGGTGAGAGTTGAGCCATCTCTTTGAATTTATTAGAGATATTTTTCTTTGATGAGAGTGGCAATGGGTGGGGGTACATTAGAACTTGTGCTTAGATGCGGTTTGAGGCCTTAGCTTTGCATGAATGTGAAAATGATAAAGTCATTTAGGTAGCCTCGTCATGGTGAGTGCGAGTGTGGGATTTGGGGGGTTGGACCTCATAAATTATATATATGAGTATGGTAGTGAGAGGGGCGGGGGTTTGGACTTTAGTAGCCCATTTGAGCTTGAAGCCGATCATTTGTAACCCGTGCCTAGTTCCTCTAAATTTAACCCGTATTTGACCCGGTCTATTAGTGTTGCATCTCGTATTAGTATGTTTATCTTGTTATGTTTGAAAAAAAAATATAGAAAAAAGAGATATGAAAGGAAAAAGAAAAAAAGAGAAAAAGTAATGAAAAATGAAAAAAAATGAATGAGATATGTTGTACATAGTTGTTTATGTTTTGCTTAGTTAGAAATAAAAGACCGGGTTAAATTGTTAGCTACTTTGCATATATATTTCCATTTCCTACCCATTTGCCTAGCCACGTTACAACCTATAAGTCCCTTTGATTCATGTGTATGTTTAGCAAATTATTTAGGCGAAGGACCGATTTGAGTACAAGCATATTATTGTTCAACTACCCGTTTGCCTTGAGTGTGATCTAGCGTATCTTTGCTAGTTATTACTTGCCACCGAGAATAGAGTTATTGTGAGGGGTGTGTTATGTGCGGGTTTAAGAAAAAGTTAGTAAATGAGGACAATTGTTGTTTGGTTTGTACTTGATCGCTTGAATAAATTGTATTTTGTTGAACGGGTTGCTTGGGACAAGCAACGGTTAAGTGTGGGGATGTGACGGGTAGTCCGTAGGACGACCCTTAATGGTTATAAAGTATAATTTAATCCTAAATTTATCCGTTTAATTATCTTGAATTAGATAACTACGGTTGCTTGTGTTTCAGGTACATTTGGGGCCTAAAAGTGGGGAAATAAAGCTTCGAATAGACGCGACTCGATTGGAGATTGAAAGAGGGAGAATAAATGAAAAAAATAAAATTTTGGAATGGAAGAACTAAGAATATCACATGATAGAGGATGAAATTACGAGAACGTAGGCGAAAACGGTGAAGAAAACGGAGTTGAAACGAAAAAGTTATGCTGAAAACAAGTTTTCAGGTTGAAGCCTGTCGTAAGCTACGGCAAGGGCCGTAGCTTACGGCGCCGACTGACAAAAATTGTCACCGTAAGCCAGTTTTAACCCACCATAGGCCATTTCAAGCCACCGTAAGCTACGGTGGCCACCGTAGCTTACGGTGGAGACTGACGTGAAACTTGTAACTCCCTCATTTAAGGTTGTTTATGGTGCCTTTTCATCATCCAATCATTCCCAACCGTTTTGGAGCTGTTCTAGGGAGATTTTGGGCACTTGTTCTTGGTTCAAAACAATCTCTAAACAATTTTTTGGTGTTTTTTATTCACATGAACATTAAGACTTTGTTGATGATGTTTATTCGGGCCATGAGTGGCTAAACTCTTGATGACTATCTTTGGTTGAAGGTTTGTATTAGACTTTATGCTTTGATTCCTTATTTCTAGAATAACAAACTTCATCTTTATGATTTATTTTTTATGGTGTGTGATTGATTGTTAGTAAATTGTTGATTCTTATGCGAATCTAGTTTGAAATCATACGTTCTTGGTGCCGTTGGCAATCGAGATATCATGGGTAGAATTAGACTTGGGTAAGGGTTAATTGATCATCGGGTAACAACCTCACATTCTAGGAATCTGAGTACTTAGTTCCCTTTCATCACTGCAATTAATCACACATGAACTATGTCTATGTAGTTCTTTCTAGTGGAATGATAGCATAAATGTCAAAGCAAACCGGAAACTAAAGATGGTCATTTGTCTCTAAATTGATTACAAACCAACACTTTCATTTTGCAATTAGAATAGTAATCTTAGTTTTAAAGATCAAATCAATCAAACCAACTCTTGAATTTTACTTTCATTGCATTTAGTTTAATTTTAGTTAACTTAGACAAACTTTTAAATAACACATATTCCACAAACTCCCTGCTCCCTGTAGTAATTGGATTAAATTTGATTGTGAGCACGACATCACGTCTAGCATAACAAACACAAAATTTGACAGAATATACAATGAATAATCACATGAACTTTGAACTAAACCTACACTAAGCAACACATCAGTCAATTTTTCATTCCACTTCCTAGGGGCTTGTTTTAATCCATACAAAAACTTAACAAGTTTACACTCCTTAGTCTCATTTTTAGAATAGTAACCCTTAGGAAGTGACATGTAAACATCTTCAGATATTGACCCATATAGAAATGCATTATTAACATCTAACTGGAACAAAGACCAACCATTTTGAACAATAAGACTCAAAATACATCTCACAATTATTGTTTTGGTCAAAAACCGGTTTAAGGATAATGTAACCAAATTTTGTTTATGCGGTAGAGTGCTTATGTGTTGAACAACAATGTAAATGAATGTAAAGTGTAAATAGTAATGAACACCATGATTTACACGAGGAAAAAGCCCTAAATCTTTAGAATATCTCTGTCATTAAAAACCTCGGGTGATGGAAACTACTGAACCAACTATATTGAACAAGTGAAGAACAATACAATACAATTTCAGAAGATAATGAGCTTGATACAAGTAAATTCTAGTGTGTGTGTTTGAGAGCAGTTTCGAGTGTTGCAAAAGTATGCAAGAGCGGTTATGTATGTTCCTAATAAGCTCAATTACCCCCTTAATATATTTAGAAATATCTAGTTAACTAACTATACGAAAAAGGTGCAAGTCCCCCATGTTCGTCCATAACGGCTACTCTTCATCATGCACGTGCTTTATTTAAAGCATATTCACCGAGATTCCAGCATAGACTAAGTCCACGTCGCCCATTACCTGCATATAAACATTAGAAACATAGAGAACAATTGCTAGATAACATAAGTAATATTAAGGAACCTTGATCCTCAGACTTTCGGCACCATCCGCTAAGGATAAGTGATCCAGGCTAGGTCTCAGGATACATGATCCAGACTATATGGAACCAATGCCTAACAGTTACCATCTTCACAACTGGTGAAAAAGTCTCACCAAAATCTAACCCTTCTCTTTGGTTGTACCCCTTAGCAAGCAAACGAGCTTTATACCTCTCAATTTCACCATTGGCTTTATATTTTACTTTGTAAATCCACTAACAACCTATAGGATTTCTATCAGCAGGTAAGTCCACTAATTCCCAAGTCTTATTCCTATGTAAAGCCTCCATTTCTAAGTTCATAGCTTCAACCCACTTGGGGTCTTTAGAAGCTTCACAATAGGTACTTGGTTCCACAGATTTATTTAAAATACTAATAAAATAAATATTCTCAGCAGATAAGCATGCATAATTAACAACCTTTTCTATACCATATTTCACATTATTATTCAAAACAAAATCTTGAAATTTCTTAGGAACAGAAGTATTCTTAGAAGATCTCTAAGACCAACTAAGGTCCCCTCAGATGGGTTGAACTCAGCAACTGACACTTCAGTGTCCTCTGCCCTGCCAGGTTCCTCTCTATTACTACTTTCTACACTAGACTTTAAGTTATGACCTGACTCAGTTGGTCTAGGAGTGGTAGATGTAGAGGGAACTAGTTGTTGATCATCACTAAAAGTGTCATGAGATACATCAATACCCTCTTCATCATTGGGAGTATAAGAAACTTCAGGTGTACATGTCTCATATTGATCAAAAAAAAATTATATGATTTAAAGTTTTATCAAAAACCACTTGATCATTAATATGTTCAGATTTAAAAGGGTATACGTGCTCATAAAACTTCACATCTCTTGAAAAGTAAACCTTTTTCTCATCTAAACTCCACAATTTATACCCCTTTTTTCACATTAGAATATCCAATCAAAACACACTTATCAGCATGATAAGCAAATTTATCATGTTCGCTTAATATAGTACTAATACACAAACACCCAAAGTTTCTCAGATGAGACAAGGAGGGTTTAAAACCAAACATAAGTTCATAAGGACTCTTTCCACTTAACACAGAAGATGGTAGCCTGTTAATTAAATAAACTGTAGTTTGAACACAATCAGTCCAAAATCTCAGTGGTAGACCACCCTGAAACATCAAAGCTCTGGCTATGTTTAAAAGATGTCTATGCTTCATTTCAACTACACCATTTTGCTGTGGAGTATATGAACATGAAGTCTGATGTATAATACCTTTGATGTTACAAAACAGACTCATTTGGTTATTTACAAACTCAGTATCATTGTCACATCTAAAAACTTTTACCTTACTTTTAAACTAAGTTAGGATTAATTCCTAAAAAATCTTTAAGTTTGCTTGAACTTCCATCTTATTTTTAAGAAGATAACACCAAACAGATCTAGAATAGTCATCAACCATAGTTAAAAAAATACTTATACCCTTCATAACTAGCCACTTTATAAGGACCCCACAAGTCTAAGTGAATCAGATCACCAACACTCTTAGAATTGTGTTCACTTAGTAAAAAGGGACTAACCTATTTAGACCTATGACAGATTTCACAAGGACTATGCTCAACAGAACTAATTCCTAGACTACCTTCAAACAGCTAGAACCTGATCAACCTACTGTGCCACATATTTGATTTTAAAATACTGTTAAAGCACATATTCACATCATTACCATTCCTACCAACAAAATATGGTCCACTATCTTGACTACCAATCACAAGGATTTTCTTTGATTTCAAATCCTGTAACATGCAATTATCCTTATCAAATAAAATAGTAATGTTATTATCCTTAGCTAGCTTATGAACAGATAACAAACTAACACTATACCCAAGAACACAGAAAACATCTTTCAAATCGCATTATCAATTAATTTTAACTCCCCAATTTTTAAAACACTAACACTAGTCCCATTAGGATGACTCACTTTTAAACCACATTCAGAAACATCAATGCAGTTAAACATATCTTTATCGGTTTTAATCATGTGTTGATTAGCACTAAAATCTACAATCCAACTGTACTCATGATCAAAACTCACACTACTAGAACAACTAACATGGTTATACACACAGAATGACTCACCTCCCATATTAGACTTCAACTGATCTCCCCCAAGCTTATCACCAACCAGACTTATCAACCTAGAAATCTGCTTAGGAGTAAAAGGCAAGCAGACACAACAGAACTAGAAGGCCCAGTAGACACACTAGATTTATTATTATTTCCACTATTATTCTTAATAGACTGTCGTACAGGCTACAGACCTTCTCTTCATACCAGGAGGATAACAAATTATTTCAAAACAACGATCAATAGTATGTCCTAACATATTGCAATTAGTACATTTTAGTTTTGGATTAGGACCCCTAAAATTTCTCCTTCTTGGATCAAAAGGTTGATTTCACTTAGTCACAAAAGAAACATTTTGACATTTTGACCCACTACTTAAGATTCTATGTGATTCTTCTCTAGAAATCTAAGCTGCTTTGACTGAAGGGAATGGTTCTCTTGTCAACAAATTTATTCTTACAGGTTGATAAACATCATCAAGACCTATAAGGAACTGCTTAAGATTTATTAAATTTGTAAAATCTTGTAGTCTTTGGCTGCTGTCACAACCCCCCGACCCCACCCTGGGAGCAGGATCCGTGAACCAGTCAGATGGTATCGGTGTTTATTAGATACGCAGCGGAAAAAAAATTCATCAGGATCGTAGTTAGGAAATGATTTCAGAGTTTTAAAACACCAAACTTTTAATATAAAACAAATGGGCTAAAACCCGTATTTCATTCAAATGTTTTTATGGGGATAAACCCAATTAAATAAAACATAAGTTTCTTCTTTTATTCAGGTATTTATAGCCACTTTATTTAAGCCTTCAGTGCTCCATAGCTGGCTTCTATTATCTTTATAGCAAATTACCTGAAACACGTTTTGAAAATATTTTATCAGTAATAAATACTGGCGAGTTCATTCCATTTTTATAAAATATATTGTTATACTTTTACAGCAACAAGGTTTTTATATTTATTTATATTTACCCAAAAACTCAATCAGTATTTGTCACATGGTGGCAGTTCCGATGTGACGGTGGTCATATTACTCATTGGCTCACTTCATTCCAGTTGTGAAGTTTATCAAGTAATAGATATATAGTATATCTTACTATTATAACTGTCACTAGGCGATTCCTGTGACGGTGGTCAAATCACTGTTGATCATTCTTTCAACTAGTGACTGGTGTCGTATCACTGTTGATCATTCTCTCAACTAGTGACTCGGGTCATATTACTGTTGATCATTCTCTCAACTAGTAATTGTGGTCATATCACTGTTGATTGTTCTTTCAACTAGTGACTCGGGTCATATTACTGTTGATCATTCTCTCAACTAGTAATCGTGGTCATATCATTGTTGATCGTTCTTTCAACTAGTGACTCCGAAATTAATAGTGTCCCATGACATTACTTTGTCAAATATATTTTCTATGGCACAAAACCACTTAGTCCAGAAAAAGAAAGATATCATTTACTGTTAAATTAATAGCTATAACTTTATAAATATAATATATCAATTAAATAATTGTAATATTATTACTTAATAAATTAATATGACTAAGATTTAATTGTGAATATCTTGTTATATTATTAAGACATAATAATTTATTTCATAGAATTCGTAGAAATCATAATGCAATAGAAATGTTCTAATAACTATTTCTATTTTTAAATTGATATTAGATAATTCTGTTATATGTGTTTGTTTATATTATAATATAATACCAACTTATCCATCTATCACCATTAAAAATATCATTAATTATAATTTTAAGTCGTAATTGCTATTTTACATAAACACATATATGATAGCTATTATATCATGGTTTTAATGCAAGACTGAGTAATATCTTTTTGTCATAATAAAAATATATAATGTAATTGCGTACGTATTAAAATTTATACATAGTAAAATATTGCAAGCACAATATTATAATAAATACTAACGTATAAATTTATATACATTTATATATTATGACTTGTTATAATAATTCATAAGTGCGTAAACATAAATCATAATAACCATATACAAAATGAATTTCCTGTTCAGTATTTGTTATGTTGGCAGTTTTATTACTGTGGTCATATTACTATTAGCTAACTTTTTGGCCAATAGTAACGAGTGTCAAGTAATGTATACAAGACCCCATATACTGGTAGCTATTACAGGATATAAAAACTTAATCACTGTAAGTATAACTGATAAACATTTAGGATTTTAGAAAACATTTTTAAATATGATTGTATCACAAAAAGGTGATAAAAAGAAGAATGGCTCACAAACTGTGAGAAAAGAGAATGGACTCACTTTGTAACTTTTGGGTTCAACTAGAAAGCCTCCTGGTAGAATCTTGGGTATAACTTCTGAGCTACCTTAAATATATATATATATATATATATATATATATATATATATATATATATATAATGCACTCGTGTTAAGTATAGTAATCATAATTCAACCTTATCTCTATGTCACGAGACAGAACCCTAACGAACTTAGTCGGGCAGAGCCTTGACATGCGTTATGGGGCTCCAGATCAATCGGAAAGGGTATCAGTGATCAGGAGTTAAAATACTTAAAACGGGGCAAGGCTTTATTATTATTTTAGGGTAAATAATAAAAAATAAGAATATATATATATATATATGTAGAGAGCGAGATCGAGATCGAGAGGGACTGTGAAAGAAAATGGAAGGTGAATGATCTTATTTATACTTGCACAATAGCTTGGAGTCCACAAAAATTTCATCCACCTACACACTTGCTTTCCATGCATCATTTAATGACAGGCACACATCACAAATCACACACATGTATCAATTTGTGCACCACACGTAGCACACATGCACTACTTTTAGTTGTTTAATTTTTATTATTATTATTATTATTATTATTATTATTATTATTTTTATATATTATAATTAATTTAGCTGTTTCACATAATTGGCGCTTATAACTTCTAAAATATAATGTTTTATAAAACAATGAATATGTTATTAGAACAAGAATAATCTTGTCTACATTTTGAACCAAGTTTCATTAAAAACGGAGTAAGTTCAAATATAATGTATTTTTATAATTTAATTATTAAACGGTTCCTAGGTTCGTCTAGATACTTCATATTTCTAACAGTCAACTTACCCGTAATCTACCCGTCTAATAATATAAGCTTTATATACTTTATTTTAATATAGAAAATAGAAATGGCACACATATACAAGCCAATTAATTAGTATAACACTCCAACCAATTATATATAAAATAGTTTTTAAAACTATATGGATGGAATGATTATATTAAAAATAAAACTAGTTACTAGTGGTTTATAAATTTAAACAACCTATAATTCTTATATATAAAAAAATTGATATGTTACATCCTCTCCACCTTGTTTTAAATCTCGTCCTCGAGATTTGGGCTACGATGTCTCCTTTAGGGTTAGGTCGCGTTTTAGTCAATAAGAACAGCATTAAGGTAAATGACACAGAATCAAGACATGTTCAAATTTGGTGGATATGAGTTTTGCAATAATTAGGACTCAATGGTTCAACTGAATTAGTTTCACAATCGATGTTAAATGAACGAGATGAAATAATTTTCAAGGTGACTAGGTTCAAGTCAAAAGAGAGTTATGATCAATAGATGTCTAAATCGAATGTTTACAAGTTGTGAATGATTTTTAGAATCAATAGAATTGTCAAAAGAAAACTTGCCTTGATTGTCAACTGAGGAAAACATAGAATCAACAAGATCAAATGAAATAGAAGCACGAAAATGATTTGTCAACTATCAAACCATGATATGAGAAAAATTAATGTGTTGACATTTATTGAATTGCAAGGATACACCAAAATGCAATAGAGTTTAGGGTATCATTGTCTTAATACATAATTAGATCAAGACTACTTTTGAATGATGAATCAAAGGAAAGACGTACGTGGTTTTGCATGATTCGTATGATGAAACTATGGAGAAGGAATCCATAGAAATCGATTCCACAGTCGAATCAGATGATGAAACTGTAGAAGAAATTATTGTGGAAACCTTCTCTGCGGATTCTCCTGAGAACATGGCCTCTAAAGAAAAGGAAGATATGAAAGTCACTTCAACAGACAGTTCATCTATCAATCCTAAGAGTGACCTGAAAAAAACAGAGTCAACTGAATCTGTTCCCCCTAAAAGAAAGCGGTCACGTAAAAACAGAAGTCCAAAGAGAAAGAATACAAAAAGTGAAAACCCAAATCTCAAGCAAACAGAACCCAAGCTCAAGGGTAAGGTCATGGATACTTACTCTTGTGCTGACAGCTGTAATCCGGGTTCATCCAAGAATAAGCATCCTCGAAAGCACTTAGTGTCAAATGAATGGAAAAGACGTAATCAGCTCTCGAGAATAACGCAAGCTGAACTAGATGTCTTTTTCTCAAAAAGGCAGACATGTTTTAATTGTGGAATTCCGGGACACATCGCAAGAAATTGTGTTCATCGTCCCTACTACTCTAGGAACATGTACCATCAGAAGGCCATGCACTCTCATTTTATCAAAAATCGACATCCCAAGAAAAGACAAAAGCTAAACAGGACTGGAATCTTGCTAAACAGGAAAACAAAAAATTTTCAAAAACAAACAGGTTTCAAGAAAAGACAAAAGCTTTTTCATCAAACTGTCTCGGACACCAACGATTGGAAACCTAAAAATCCTGTTAGATCCCAGTCTCCGTGTTCGCAACCATCAACTTCTACCGCGCCACCTAAAACCACAAACAACGATACAAATCATATGATCTTTCATGAAGTTACCTACACAGATAGCGATGGTAAACTCAGGTCATCTATGGCCTGGGTTCCAGTCTCTAACTGATTCCGTTGAATGTGCAGGAACGACTATGGAGGGCTATCTTTAGACTTTGGCTTATTGATAGTGGTTGTTCTAGACACAAGACAGGAGGCATATCCCAGTTGAATGACATCAAGATATTCGAGCGAGGATGTGTCAACTTTGCTGGAGGAGAATCAGGAAGAATCACCATGAAAGGCACAGTAAAAAATGGTGTCCTCACCTTTTCAGAAGTTAACTATGTCCCTGAGCTTAAGCATAGTCTGTTGAGTGTATCGCAGATGTGTGACAAAGGAATGGAAGTTCTCTTCACTAAGAGTGGCTGTGTTATTTTGAAACCAGGAATTCTCATACCTGAAGACTGGTTTCTGATTGAAGCTAAACGTAGAGGAAATGCATACGTAATTGATATGAACAAAAGCACCTACTGATCAAGTTACTTGTTTGTTTTCAGAAATTGCTGAACATGATGCTATGATGTGGCACCGTCGGTTGGGTCACCTGAACACCCTCGATTAGCGAAAGGAGGTCTCGTCAGGAACTTTCCAATCAAGGATTTCATGCAAATAGAAAAATGTGAAGCATGTGCTGGAAGAAAGCAGCATCGTCGGCCTCATAAGTCCAAACCTGTTCACACCACTTCAAAAGTCTTGGAACTGCTGCATATGGATTTGTTTGGTCCGGTCAATGTACTCAGCATTGGGGGAAAGGCTTACTGTTTGGTCATCACAGATGATTTTTCTCATTTCACTTGGGTATTCTTCTTGGAGCAGAAAAGCGAGACTACTGGTTTGATTAAGAAATTTGTAATACTCATGGAGAATCAGTCAAATGAACGTGTAAAGATCATTCGCTGTGACAATGGGACAAAATTCAAGAATGCAGAGTTGAACGAATTTTGTGCCCTCAAAGGAATCGACCGTCAATATAGTACACCAAGATCCCCTCAACAGAATGGGGTTGCAGAAAGACGCAATCGTACTCTTATCGAAGCTGCTCGCACAATGCTGATAGATTCAGGACTTCCACTCATATTCTGGGCAGAAGCAGTAAACACAGCCTGCTACGTTCAGAATCATGCATTGATTAACAAGCATCACATGAAAACTCCATATGAAATCGTTGAAGGTCAAAAACCCTCGGTGCAACACTTTCGCACTTTTGGTTGTCCATGCGTACTACTTCTCATGGATTCCAAAGGAAAATTTGAAGCTCGAGGAGATCCATGCTATTTCATTGGATACGCTAAAAATACTTCTTATCGTGTTTAAAACAAGGTCAAGAAGTAGATTGTGGAAGCATATCATGTGGACTGGCTAGAAGAAAATCCAAAAGACGCTCGCATTGGACCTAATTGGCTATATGATTATTCCTCCCTGTTTAAATCGTTTCCTATTTTGTCTGATGAAGTTGTTGATGCAGGAGTTTCAGCTGCAGAGATGCCTATTCCCTTTGAAGATGAAGACGAGGATGTGTCTTTGCAAAATCTAATCAAGAAGCTCACTGTGAATCCATCAGGATTTGACAAGGAGACAACAGCTCAATGTCAACCTTCCACTACTCAGGAGTCGATTCATGATCCTTCAGCAGCTACCCCTGATGGTGAAGCTAGCAACTCTGAAGTCTCCGCATGACCATCAAACGTTCAAGGAGCTTCTTTGTTTCAAGAAGCAATTCCATCGGGTTGTACTGTGGATCCTCTAGTGATCAACACCGATGCACCAAATGAGGGGGAGATTTCTGGAATAGCATCAAGAAGCTCTTCAAATTTGCAACCAAACCTGCAAGTCCCTGCAACTACAATTCAACAGCGTGTTCAGAAAAGTCACCCAATCACGAATATCATTAGCCTAGTATATGCTGGTGTTCAGACCCGCAGCAAATCTGGAGACATTAACCCGTGCTTGTACTCTTGTTTCATATCCCAGATTGAGCCTAAAAACATTAATGTTGCTTTGCAGGAACCTGGATGGGTTGATGCAATGCATGAAGAGCTCAATCAATTCTAATGGCTTGGTGTTTGGAAGCTTGAAAAGTTGCCTCAAGGAAAACGAGCCCTTGGCACACGATGGGTATTTCGTAATAAGCAAGATGATTCTAGTGTGATTGTGAGAAATAAGGCCAGATTAGTAATCCAAGGTTTCAGTCAGGTTGAAGGTTTAGATTATGATGAAGTATATGCCCCAGTTGCGCGTCTGGAAGCCATCCGCATTTTTCTGGCATATACATCCTTTATGGGCTTTACAGTCTATCAAATGGATGTAAAGATGGCATTTCTTTATAGGAATATCAAGGAGGAGATCTATGTTGCTCAACCGCCGTGCTTCGTTGATCGAGAGAAAGAAGGGTATGCCTACAAGCTAGATAAGGCTCTGTACGGTTTGCACCAAGCACCTCATGCATGGTATGCTACCCTAATAGAACATTTGCTCGCTCATGGGTACACTCGAGGGATGATCGATCAGACCTTGTTCATCAAACGTGTTGACAAGGACATCATCCTTGTTCAAATATACGTTGACGACATCATTTTCGGATCAACTAATGACGCACTTTGCAAGGAGTTTGAAGAGGTCATGAAGAGGAAGTTTGAGATGAGTTCCTTAGGAGAGATGAAAAAATGTTTTTGGGCCTGCAAGTACGTCAAAGTAATCAAGGAATCTTGATTCACCAAAGTAAATATGTAAATGATGTTCTTGAAAAGTTCAGCATGACACACTCAAAGTCAATCGACTCCCCAATTACAGAGGGAATCCCTGTTAATCAGACATTGTATCGCTCGATGATCGGCTCACTGATGTATATGACTGCAAGTCGGCCAGACATTCTGTACACCGTCTGTCAATGTGCTCATTATCAGGCTAACCCTAAACTCCCTCATCTAACTACTGTTATAAGAATTTTCAGATATTTGAAGGGAGCTCCTAAACTCGGACTCTGGTATCCCAGAGATTCGAACTTTGATCTGTTTGCCTTTTCAGATAGCAATTTTGGAGGAACAGACAAGGATAGGAAGTCTACATCAGTTGGATGCCAGTTCTTGGGAGATAGACTCATTTCTTGGCGGTGCAAGAAGCAGCAGACAGTGTCTCTCTCCACAGCGGAAGCAGAGTATGTTGCAGCATCTGCCTGCTGCTCCCAGGTTCTTTGGATGCAACATCAGCTGGAGGATTATGGTTTGACTTATCTTGATACAACCATTTATTGTGATAACGATCCCGCTATCCAGATCACTAAAAACCATGTTTTTCACTCCAAAACCAAGCACATTGACATCAAAATTCACTTCATCAGAGATTGCTTTGACAGAGGTCTTATTAAACTTGAACAGGTCCATACTGATGCTAACACAACGGATCTTTTTACAAAACCTGTCAGCATCTCTAGGTTCAATGTGCTTGTAGACCTCTTGAAAATGATTCGCTTCACCAACTTAGCACTTCTTTAAAAAAAATCAAAATCACTTTAATATATATAATAAATAAAGGTTTTTTTATGTGTCACATCTGGTAAATTTGGGCATAAAGTATTCTACTTTTGCACAAATTTAGGGGGAGAAAAAGTTGCTGGGAAATGAAATGATTTTTCATGATAAAGAGCTTGATTAACACATGTAAGGTTTCAATGCTGAACAGATTTGTATCCACTGTGATGTGTTGATAGGTCTAACGCTCGAAAAGAAAAAAGAGGCAAAAGTGATACAAACATAATGGACTGGACATCTCGTGGGTAACAGACCAACGGTGTATGATTTCATGGTCTTAAATCCTACGTTGATAGATAGCCAACATCTGAAGTTTTGGGTCTTTATGCTGATGAATCATCCGGGATATCAGGGTTGTCCCTCTGTTGCATCCAAATTATATGCAGACCTTGACACAATCAGGATATCTCGAAAAAGAGCCACAAAAGGGCCAAAACCTGAAAACGAAAGAAATCTCTCTAAAAAGGAGAATTTCGTGTGCTATTAAAGCCAAATATGTACCGTTAAAGGTATCTATCTCGCCCTCGTCGGAACTTTTCTGGTCTCTCTGCTGTACGGAAGTACTGACCTGTTCACCAGGAAGTCTGGCGTTGAAAAATAAAAAGGATGATCTCAGTATACTCACCTACTACGATGAACTGTTGTGCTTACCTTGATCGAGGGGGTATGCCTTGGAATGGGACACACGGATGTTACAGTATAATTCTACCTAAAAGCGTATCACAAAGCTAAAAGTTTAAGTTTGAGCATTGGATTTAAGAGGACAAGCATATTAACAATCGCATTGACCAGTCCAAGTAAGCGAAGGGCTGAAAAGTGTTCCTTAATCAGCTCGAAAACGTTTAATCCCATGGCAGTCCTCCCAAATCTACACCTGTGTTAGAATACCCTAGTGTTAGTATAATTTTCCTCATATTATTATATTAGTGTCTAATAGGTGCTCGGTGGGTCGTTTCGTTGATTTTGAAGGGGGTATTTTGCTAATCTTGAAAACTTGATTAAAATAATAATTAAAAAAGGGGGGATCTGGATGGCCCACTATTTCGGATGGGACCCATCAGGATTTGACTTAGTCAATCCTGAACAGGCCCATCATTTCGGACCAAGCATCCGAAATGGGCCTGACCCATAAGCCCATTTCGGAAGTATTTAATGTGAAAAGGACAAAGGTCCGAAACACATTTCGAATCATCTCGGACTAAGATTCTCTCTCAACTTCTCTCATTTTGGACGATCTCGGATACATTTCGGACTGAAGGTATACCATTCCGGATCACAAAGCAGCATTACGGATGATCTCGAACCAGAGATCATCATCACGGATGATTCCGGACTGGGAGATCATCATCACGGATGATTCTAGACTGGGAGATTTTCATCACGGATGATTTCGGACGGAATGTCATTCCGGATGAAGAGGTTCATCCGAGATGAACCCCATCATTCCAGACCTTAACCAGTTCTGACTTGACCTTTGACCTGATCCTTGATTTCAACCTTTTTAAATGAACTTTTGGACAGTTTGGACTGCTTTAATGACATGTCTACTAGTGTTCGAATTTTCGACGTGTTGATTTTATTGACTCGTCGTTAATCTAAATACAAGTTGACTTTAATGTTAAAATGATCTAACGATGACATCTTAGTGCAGAAAATGGCTGGTGCAATGATGAAAGAAGGAAATCAACGGCAATTGGAAGTAAACGAGTTTCATAATCAAGCAGGATACTTGTCAGACCCTCCAGCAGATCAAATAGAGCTATTTGGATCTCTAATAAGGGGATTGAACAATTTTCCTCTCATGCACGCTTTAAGAGCAAATCCTGTCATGTGCAACAACTGCATTAATATGTTTTGGAATACCGCAAAGATAAACAGGCAAGGAGCAGGATCGATTGAACTACAGTGCAAAAGACGAAGATTGTCGTGACTGAGACAACAATACGAGAAGTGTTAAGACTGGGAGATCAGCCGTATCATCCTACATTATATGATCAAGCTAGAGTTCAAGCTGCATTAAGAAGGATGAGCTATGAAGGTGGTTATCCAACTGTCCTGAAGAAACTATTCCCACCATATTAGAGGCTTTTAGTTCACTTTTTCTTTCAATGTATTGCTGAAAACAAGGGTGGATGGGATCATCTAAATAAAACGCAAACATCTGCTATTGTGGCATTAGTGAATGGATGGGATTACAATTTTTTCAGCTTTCATCTTCGATAATATGAAGAAAATGCTCGATGACCCGAAAAAGAAGATTTTCATGCTATATCCAAGGTTCATTCAGATGATTCTTGATGATTGATACCCAACGTTGGTAAAGGGCCCGAATTTCATCAATTTGAAGCCAACGGGGCCAGGGTGTTTTGAGAATGCATGTAGAAACAAGAGATCCAAGCATCATAATTTCGAGGCGAGGTTTCCACTTGAGAAGCATGGGAGGTTTGCCGATGTTGTGCAAGGAGCTCCTGCTGCACCAGCTCCTCCAGTCGTCCCTGTTGCTCCAGTTCCGCCTCTAATCAATGCACAAATAGCGGAAGAGCATGATGTACAGCTCATGCAGCAAGTACAACAGGCAGATGATGATGAAGATGAAGTTCTTTTAGTTGATTCTGGATCAGAGACAGACTGGAGTGAAGAAACAGATTCCGAAAGCGAAGTGGAAATAGTGATGTCTGATAAGGAAGAAGATGTCATTCATCAGCCTGTGCTGATGACCTCTGAGAATCTAGCAGCTTTACTTCAAAGCTTACAGGGTGGTGATGGAATCCCTCCATCCATCTCCACTACTGAGACTTAAGAAACAACTACTGATGTTACTGAAGAATCAGCTCAAAATAAACAAAGAATCGACACCGCACCTGATGACGATCTTTCTGGGCCTTCGACTGCCCCTGATTCCACTCCTATCATTGATCCTCAACCTGATCCACCAACAACTGATGCATCGAAGAAAACAAACCTTGAGGACCCAGACTTGTATGATTTTAACTTCGATTTTGAAACCACCCCCTCATAGCCAGGCATTTAAGTGGTGGTATTCATTTTGAAGCAGGAAGTTCTAGTGGCGCTCATACAACTGAGCATGATGAAGCAGCATTTCGATATGCAAGCGAAAAGAGACAAGTCTTGGAGAGCGACAACGATAGTGATGAAGATGAATATGCTAAGAGATTGAAAAGGTGTGTAGTGGTACTGGAACAAGATGCAGAGCTAAATAATGCTCAGATTGTTTCTCTCCAACAAGACGCTGCATTGAAAGAAGCTCAGATCTCTTCACTACAATCTCAACTTACTAACAGAGATCTCACCATAGATCAGCTACAGGGTGATGTAGGGATGCTGATGTCAATTGTTTATGATCTGAAGGTAAAACTTGAGAAAAATTTGGAAATGAATTTGTGGATAAAGAAGATGACAGTTTTATGTGAGCAGAACCGAACAAACTCCAGAGCAAAGAGCAACAGCTTATGCAGCAGCTGAAGCTGAGCGTGCAGCAGCATTAGAAGCTTATTTAGCTGCTAAACCAAAGAAGTTAAGCAGCAAATCCAAGAAGAGGCGAGAGGAGAAAGAAAAAGAAAAACAAAGTAAAAAACAGTTGCTGGTGATGAAGAATCAAGATATGAATCCTGTGGATGAAAACTTCAGCTAAAGGATCCCTCGACAAGGCCCGACAGACTTGTGATGGAATTAGGATCTACTCATTACGATGAAGTGGGAAACAAATCAGAAGTGGCATGTTGGAGGTATGAACCAGAAAAACAGATGTGGTTGATTACTCGAAAGAGTGGCCATGGGGAATATTATGGCAAGGAAAGTTAATTTGAATCTTTTGGAATAGATAATCATCCTTCTTCATCTCTTTATTTCTTTGCAACTTGTTTGTGTGATTCTGCCACCTTACGAGTTGTGCGATATCATTGTGATCTCGGTTTCGGGACTTACAACGAAGGTTAAATCGTTAAAAGATGGCTTTCATGGAAAGCAAGATGAGATAGAAGTTGAATCTGGGAAGGATGAATCGGCATGAGACATTGTTCGAGGAGTTTAGCTTTTATTTTTATTTTTTTTTGGTATGCTGATCGTTTGTATGTTATTTTTCTTTTGAGATTTGGTCATTGGTGAGTCACTTTGGCTAAAATCTCTTAGTTTGGTAATCTCTTTTTTGAAAATATTAATAAAGGTTTGATGAAACAATGGTTAACCGGGTAGGGTTAACTCACTGGTCTCGTCAAGAGGGTTAATCCCTTCTTTCCGAGGATCGCTGGCTGGATCGTCTGGTGGTGGGTTTCCTGCACAAGGAAACAAACCGTGACTCGTAACAAGGAGGATGGGGTGGGGGTGCTCCTTGTTACCACTCTCCGGCGTGAGAATCAGTAATTTGCTTGGGAAGCAAAGTATGATAGTAGTAGTATTGAGAGAGTTGAGAAGTGATACCTCAAACCTGGTTTGGGGTGAGTATTTATAGCCGAGGAGTGAAGGAGGGTAGTTGAGTAGCTAGTCTGACATCGCACAATTATTTGCAGGTGTGTCAGACCTGTCGGATATTGTGGTGATGCCACGTCCGGCTGTAGTGTCAGACTGTTGTTCATACGTGGGCTGGTAGGCGACTGTTCCCAGTGCCACTTGCACTGTGGTGTCAGACCCACTTGCCTTGTAGGCAGGATGCGGTGCCAAGCCGCATCGCTGCTTGCGGTCATTAATGTTGTTCCCGCATTGGTTGTTCCATCCATGATTTGCACGGGATGCGGTGTTGTGCTGCATCGCCTGTCGAGTGACTGTTACTGTTGTCCAGATCCCTTGTCGTGACGAAAATGTTCGTAGGATGCGGTGCGAGGCCGCATCGCTATGCGTAACATTAGTTTCCGTCCCTAAGGTAAGTCTTCTCATCAATGGACAGATTGGACCGCAGTGTTCGCGTGTGTCTACGCGGACACTGGAGAGTTAATTGCTGTTGGGGGTTTTTAATGAGGGTAATGGTCATTCGCGGTCGTGCTGACGCGATATTTGGGACCATACCCCTTCAAGTCCCCCCAGTCTAGTGTTCCTTCCGTATGCGAGTCGCATGTGGGAGGGATACTGGACTATGTTTGTCTAGAAGGTTAAGATTGTGCCATGCAGATTGCACCTTCTTTAAGTAGTAGGCCCTTTCTAGTGGATTGTTTCTTCCTTTGAGAAGGGTGCATGGTGAGCAAGTTCCGTCTGATGCGGAATTCTCAGTCAAGGACTTGACTCTGTCTACCTTTTGCTGATGTCATCAGCCACCTGTTGGTGTCTCGGACCAACCTTTGAGACGGTGACTGAAGGTATTAGCAGGGTTCGAACCAACCTTTGAGATCGTGACTGAAGATGTCTGATGTGTGTAAAATGCAACATATAAATTACATCAAATGAGGCATAAAACTAACCCTTTTTTAGTACTAATATTGGAAAAAGAGTGTTTTTGTCTTCCTTTTGTATTTTCAGGATTAAATGAGCTCAAAAACGCAAAAGAAGCAAAAAGACAGCTAAATCCAACATAAATACAAGAAAAGGAACATTAGTGGATTGCCCGAACCCTCAACGACACCTTCCAAAGCAAAATAGAGAAAACAGAAGGTTGAACACGCCCCGTGCTCAGCCAGCACGGGGTCGTGCCCAAGAAGCAGCAGAAAAGACAAACCTATAGAAGCTTCTATTGCCCACCACGGGCCGTGCTCAGCGGACACGGGGGGCGTGCCGAAAGTACTGCAGGCGCATTAATTGTAATTGCGAATTACAATTAATGAAGAGAGAGAGTGTCAGACAGGCACGGGGCCGTGCCCAGCGGACACGGGGCCGTGCCCAGGCCTCTGTTCAGCCTATAAATAGGAGTGCTTGGTTTCATTGCAACTCATCCCTTGGCACACCACCTCTCTCACACTTCATCCACCACCCACCACCATCACAACACCATCATCCACCACCATCATCCATTGTCCATCATAGAGTGTGTGAGTCGTCTCGGGATCCAAGATTGATCGTAAGAGTTCTTGACAATCAAGGCCATGTTTGCCTAAGTCTCTTACATCACTTGGTGAAGACAAAGTGTCTAGTATAATACTTTTTATTTCTAATCTTTTGCACTTTTTATTTGGTTTTGTATTAATGACTTTAATAACCAGTTACTTATGTTGAAGGTGATCTTTCCTTATCGTTTGTCCGTGGTGTCTTGGCATTATTTTACTGTCTATATAAAATAAAGGATTTTCACCATTCATATCTCCACGGTCTATATGGAGGTATGTTGGCTACCTGGTAGGGGGTTAAGGGAACGGTTTGGTAAAGGTCTTGCCATTGTTCAGCGTTTAGAGGTCCTGCAATGGACCTGGGTCAAATTTAGTAGGACCTCCTTCAATACTTCACGGTATTGGATGGCGGGGGTCCAAACTCTTTGATCCCCTCATAAGTTAACTACTATTAATACTATAACCCGGCTATTTAGGACTGTATCCCTGCTGACTCAGACTACTTAGTCGAGGGTAACGTCACCGCCAAAAGCGGGGCCTACCACAATACTGCATTAATAACTTAATTCATTATCTTCCAATAATCCACCCCTTTAGGATTGTATCCCTGCTGACTCAAACTACTGGGGTGAGGGTAACGTCACCTTCAAAAGAGGGGCCTACTACAATAACTAAGATAATCTCTTAATTATGTGCAAAAGTGCGGAAATAATCAAAGGTTATACTAGATACGAGTCGGAACCAAGTGATTCATCTTGTCTATCTGTTTTTATTTTATTTTTATTTTCAGCATTTTAGTTAGTTTTTATTTTTCTTAGTTTAAAACATTTTTCCAAACTTTTATTTTGGTTAGACGTTGAGGATAAACCGGTACTAAAAGCTCTTGTGTCCTTGGACGACCTCGGTATCTTACCAACGCTATACTACACTCAACGATGGGTGCACTTGCCCATATGTGTGTTTAGTGTTAGTGAAATATCGTGTTTTATAAATTTAAAACTTGGCTAAAGTAAGTGTTAAAAAGGGCTTAAAATATATACCTAAAATATACGACACTTCACGCACATCAAGTTTTTGGCGCCGCTGCCGGGGACACAAGGATTTTAAGAAAGTTAGGAATCAACGGCCTAATCATCTTCTATTTTTCTTTTTATTTTTTTAGGATTTTTCTTAGTTTTTCAGCTTCTGCAGATCTCAGCACGGGCCGTGCCCGCTGAACACGCCCACGTGCTCAATCATTGGAACTGGCAATCCTGTTTTACATCAGACAGTAAGCTGAACACGGGGCCGTGTCCACTCAACACGCCCCCGTGCCCAAGTTTCAGTTACTGAAAACAGAACCGTTAGATCCCGACGGTTGGTAATTTCTGACATAAACATGAGTGATAGTAATTATTTTTACTTTCGGCACTCTTATGGTACGTGGTGTCAATTATGTGGAGGCGAACATGAAGAAGTAAAATGCTACTTCCTAAATTATATGCCCCACTACGTGGACCCACGATCTTTTCACAACCTTAAGAGGGGCGAAAGTAAAAATAAGCACTATTTCTCCCTCGAATGCGCCCAGCCAGATATTCTAGGGGAAATGTTCCTTAGCGAATTATTTCAACTAGAAGAGCTAATTCTGAAATGGATAGAAGAGCTTGGGAAGGATTTTATTAATCCGCCCCAAGACGATACCCATGAAGAAATGTTGGAACCGCATTCCGACAACCTCGTTGCTCCCGAAAATACCTTCGTACCTAGCAAAGACTTGGACGATAGTCGTCCCTGTGTCGATTGTGCCGTGAAGGACTCCCCATCGACTTCGTTCGGTGCATACATAGACCTGAGCGATTCGGCATATACCTTCTTCAACAAGAGCCCGGAAAAGGGTTGGACTTGTCCACCTAGAATGAAAATAGGAATTACCCTCACCGACAACCTCTTGCGTTCTCGCCTTAGTCTAGGACAATTAAGGTATATTAGGCACTTTGGGGTTGTTCCAACCAGTCAGGAACCACCCGATAAAAACAAATTCCTTAAAAAAACTAGACAACTTCATAAATCAGTCCGTAGACACGGGGCCGTGCCCAGCCAACACGCCCCCGTGTCCATCGAAAGATTCCTTTCTGATCAGTACGTCAGAATACGGACAAACTGTGTCAGAACTCCACCTGCACACGGGGCCGTGTCCACTGAACACGGGGCCGTGTCCAGGTTGCTGTCATTTTCTATAAATGCAGCCAAGAATTCTGCACATTTGGACCAACTTGGGGCAGAGATTTGCAGGAATCTTCTCTCAAACTATCCTAGGTAAGTCTAAAAGAAGGTTCCAACAACCCATCTTGTCCCTTCCTCTTTTAGTAATTTCCTTCTTCTTCATCTTTCTCCAAGAACTACCATTGAAAGTTTGGAATTCCTCCAACTCTATGGTAGGGACAAATGAGTTTTGTTCAAAGAATCTTGGTAAAAACATGTTATGAAACATGGTTTTAAGTTATTAGTAGCCAAAAAGGGCCTACAACATTCAGAAAATAACTTAAAAATACAAGTTTCCTTGTTCCAAAACTCTGCAGAAAGATGGACACGGGGCCGTGCTCAGTGAGCACGGGGCCGTGTCCGGTTACTGTTTCATTAAATAAGCTATTTTTAGTTTATTTTTCGTAGGATGTCGAGTGAAAACAGCAATACATCTTCTGTGCATTCGTCAAACAACCGAAGAGGAAGAAGACCCTCCATTGAAGCTACACTTGTTCACTATGTGATAGCATTAAGGGAGGCTCTAGATGAAATGACTTCAGTAGAGGAGGTCCTTATCGACCGTATTAACGATCTTACGATGGGACTTGAAAGCAGCTTCCAAGAAATTAACCTCTTGCACCAGAGGTTAAATATTCTTGTAGCACCTCCAATGGAACCAGTCCTTCCTCAGCAGGATTGGAACCTGGCTCTCGGAATTAACAACCCTACCGGGTGGGAAGACTTTCCGGCGGAACCTCCCATGGAACATCAACAAGAGATCCCGGTGGAAGTTGAAGCCCCTCAAACTAATGCCAATGAGCCTTTTTTTCTCCTTCCAAGGGAGATAGAAGAATGGCTCGCCGACATTTGAGGAAAACCGCACTCGGAAGAAGGAGTTCACTACGGCCTTGTTTAACCAAGATCGAGTATTTCTTGGAAATTTTGCTAAATTAAAATAAATTAAAGGCTAGGACTCCATGGTTTGTTATTTCTTTTATCTAGTTTTAATTTAGGATTATGTAAGTTCTCTCTATGATGAAATAAAATGATGGTTTTAATGTTTGGATGGTTTGTAATGAATAAAACACACTCATGGTGGTAAAGGATGAAAAGGGGAACGAGGAAAATGATCCCATGCACAAGAACAAGGCAACCCGACAATTTTCTCCCTTTCAGAAGGTTCAACACGGGCCGTGCCCAACCAACACGGCCCCGTGTTGAACCACCTGCAGAAAACGCCCAGTACAGGTAACTGGACACGGGCCGTGTTCACCCAACACGCCCCCGTGTCCAGGCTTCTGTTTCTCTTATTTCAATTTTGTTACTGGCACTTGAACACGGGGCCGTGCCCGGATAACACGGGGCCGTGTTCAGCGCCCAGTAACACAATTTTTTGCTTTTTAAACACTATTTTACACATCTAATCAACCTAAAAATTTATTTTTGGGACACATTGAGGACAATGTGTAATTTAAGTGTGGGGGGGATGCTAAAACCTTGAATTTTGCAAGTCCTAAATACAAGCCTTACACAAAACTCTATTGGAACCGCTAATCACCCCAAATTTTTTTCAAAAATTTCATTTTTTTTACTTGTCTAGGTTTAACTCGGGAAATTCAAGCTCTCAAAAAGGTTATATTTTTACAAATTTACAACCGATAGCGTAGTGATAAAAAGAACCAACATAAGAAAATTATGAAAAGGCATGACAAACTTATTTAAAATTTGATTATATATACTTGATCACATAAAAACCCATTCCCACAAAAGTGAGTTTTGAGCCTTTATTGAGCACTCAATTTCATACCATTTGACTAAATGCTCATTTTTCGTTTCTTGTGTGAATAGCCGCTTGGTTCTTACGACTCTAGAACTTGCCATGACAATACATTCCCGGTCCTTATCAACTTAAACCCGAGTAAGTAAATGATAGAGGCATTAGGACTAACCTTTTTCATTTCCACACCATTATTTTTCTTTTTCTTTTACCACCTACCCAAAAAATCCCCCTAGTTAGCCCCTTTGAGCCTAAACCTTTTCGTTTCATCACCCAAAACAAAAACCATTTCACCCACCAAAACCTTTTTCATTTTTACCCTTTATTTTAGTAACAAGTTCGGTTCTTCAAAAAAAAAAAAAAAAAAAAAAAAAAAGAATGATGAAGCAAAAAGAAAACAAACAAAGTAATCAAAAATAACTTTGTTTGAATAAAAGCTTCATCAAAAATAAAAGGTTGCAAAAATACGAAAACCGACACCTGTTACGCTTTTTAGCCCTTTTTCTACTAACCACTAACCCAACCACCTACCTTTAACCCTAGCCAACCCTTAACCCACAAAGTCCTCTTGATATCTACAAAGGTATAAAAGTTAAAAAGGAGGAGGATTGATTTCTTGGCAAGCCTATGGTAGGAGTAAGTTCCATGCCGCTCTCGAGTGATTCGCTAAAAACACACCTTCGGCCGAGTGTGAGTGATTTCCCCGCGAGGTATGTGAACTTGTATATAAATAGAATTTTAAAAAGGCATGTTATGCCCAAATAAGTAATTTCTTTTATGAACAGTTCTAAATAAATCATTACGAATAGGAGTGTAAATAAATAAAAATAAAACCCTAAAAAGATCTTGGAAATCCCGACACTCTATGACAAGCCCCAAAACCTTCTCTTCTACCTATTCCATTTGGGAGTGTAAGCCAAATATTAAAGAGTTTTGCTTGAGGACAAGCAAAAGTTCAAGTGTGGGGGTATTTGATGTGTGTAAAATGCAACATATAAATTACATCAAATGAGGCATAAAACTAACCCTTTTTTAGTACTAATATTGGAAAAAGAGTGTTTTTGTCTTCCTTTTGTATTTTCAGGATTAAATGAGCTCAAAAACGCAAAAGAAGCAAAAAGACAGCTAAATCCAACATAAATACAAGAAAAGGAACATTAGTGGATTGCCCGAACCCTCAACGGCACCTTCCAAAGCAAAATAGAGAAAACAGAAGGTTGAACACGCCCCGTGCTCAGCCAGCACGGGGTCGTGCCCAAGAAGCAGCAGAAAAGACAAACCTATAGAAGCTTTTATTGCCCACCACGGGCCGTGCTCAGCGGACACGGGGGGCGTGCCGAAAGTACTGCAGGCGCATTAATTGTAATTGCGAATTACAATTAATGAAGAGAGAGAGTGTCAGACAGGCACGGGGCCGTGCCCAGCGGACACGGGGCCGTGCCCAGGCCTCTGTTCAGCCTATAAATAGGAGTGCTTGGTTTCATTGCAACTCATCCCTTGGCACACCACCTCTCTCACACTTCATCCACCACCCACCACCATCACAACACCATCATCCACCACCATCATCCATTGTCCATCATAGAGTGTGTGAGTCGTCTCGGGATCCAAGATTGATCGTAAGAGTTCTTGACAATCAAGGCCATGTTTGCCTAAGTCTCTTACATCACTTGGTGAAGACAAAGTGTCTAGTATAATACTTTTTATTTCTAATCTTTTGCACTTTTTATTTGGTTTTGTATTAATGACTTTAATAACCAGTTACTTATGTTGAAGGTGATCTTTCCTTATCGTTTGTCCGTGGTGTCTTGGCATTATTTTACTGTCTATATAAAATAAAGGATTTTCACCATTCATATCTCCACGGTCTATATGGAGGTATGTTGGCTACCTGGTAGGGGGTTAAGGGAACGGTTTGGTAAAGGTCTTGCCATTGTTCAGCGTTTAGAGGTCCTGCAATGGACCTGGGTCAAATTTAGTAGGACCTCCTTCAATACTTCACGGTATTGGATGGCGGGGGTCCAAACTCTTTGATCCCCTCATAAGTTAACTACTATTAATACTATAACCCGGCTATTTAGGACTGTATCCCTGCTGACTCAGACTACTTAGTCGAGGGTAACGTCACCGCCAAAAGCGGGGCCTACCACAATACTGCATTAATAACTTAATTCATTATCTTCCAATAATCCACCCCTTTAGGATTGTATCCCTGCTGACTCAAACTACTGGGGTGAGGGTAACGTCACCTTCAAAAGAGGGGCCTACTACAATAACTAAGATAATCTCTTAATTATGTGCAAAAGTGCGGAAATAATCAAAGGTTATACTAGATACGAGTCGGAACCAAGTGATTCATCTTGTCTATCTGTTTTTATTTTATTTTTATTTTCAGCATTTTAGTTAGTTTTTATTTTTCTTAGTTTAAAACATTTTTCCAAACTTTTATTTTGGTTAGACGTTGAGGATAAACCGGTACTAAAAGCTCTTGTGTCCTTGGACGACCTCGGTATCTTACCAACGCTATACTACACTCAACGATGGGTGCACTTGCCCATATGTGTGTTTAGTGTTAGTGAAATATCGTGTTTTATAAATTTAAAACTTGGCTAAAGTAAGTGTTAAAAAGGGCTTAAAATATATACCTAAAATATACGACACTTCACGCACATCAATGTCTTCTTCAGTGTAGTTGGAACCTCTGCGTCAGTTGGTGCAAAGTTGTAAGTACTTTGCTCAAGCTCTATGTTCAGCAACTGGACATGTAACGATGATCCCTGTTTTGTGGGGTGTTCGTGTTCTCCAGTTAAGCTTTCTAATAACCGCACGTCTTCTGCGGTTTATCTCTCAAGTAACCGCACGTCCTCAGAGGTGTAGCTCTCTGGTAACCGTTCGTTCTTTGCGGTTACCTCGTTGCCGAACCTCGTTTGCCATGTTTCTTTGAGGATCGTGGGGTAGTTGCGTCATTGTTGGCCGTGTTTGGTCGAACAATGTGAATCTGGACTATGGGCAGATAAACATGATCATAGGCAGAGTTGTGCCCACCATTGTTTATTCTATGCGGTCCATAGGTGGGTAACTAGTCATAGGCAGACTTGTTACCGCTGTTCTGGAGCCACTTTCCTTCACGCTTTGGTGGAAAGTAGTTTCCCTGTAAGTAGCGTTGCCGGAAGAGATCGTTTTAGATACTTGGGAAGTTGGTTGAAACTCTTCCGCCTTCGTTTTAGATACTTGGGAAGTTGGAAAGCAGTTTTTCTTGAAATAGCTTTGCTCTTCCGCGTGGTGGCTTAGTTGTGGCTCTTCCGTAGCTACCGTTCGCATAGTTGCGGTTTGCAGTAACTACGCAAGAATGGTTGCGGTTTGCAGCAAAGAACTCGCTTCTAGAAGTCTTGTAGCCTGGATGTGGCTCTTGAAGGTTCAGGGGACAGGGTTGCTGATGTGCGGTTGCTCAGCATACTTGTCCTTTTCCTTAAGGAGAAGCTGTTTGCGTTCCCTCTGTGGTTGTGAACCGGAAATGAGGGTTTTGAAGCTTGAAGAAGCTTTCATGGGGTGCGGTTTACCGTATCCTGCGAAGTGGTTTTCGCAGTCCAAAGAACCATTCTGGTTCTGAGTATCTGACACACCTGTGCGGGTTGGTGTGTGTCATCTCCGCATATTCCACGTGTGCTCGTGGGTATGTGCGGTTATGACTTATACCCCTTTATATAATATAAAGATATATATTTTTGCCTTTTTTGAGGGGAATGTAAAAAACGACATGCGGTATGGGTTATGGTGCGGTAAAGCAGAGAAACCGCATGCCGCTTGTGTTTGGATAAGGTTGTCGCTTTCTGTTGCCTACGTCACGATTGCACGTGTGGGTTGTTGAAGTTGGTAGGATTCTGACATGTGCTGATTTGAAAAGACGTTTACACTGACCGAGGTCATAACTGCACTGTAGCAGGGAGTGAAAAAGTCTTCTTTGTCAGGCGCGTGGGCGGCCACGCGCGCGTGATAACCGTCAGCGGAAAGGTCGTTGACCACGTGTCGCCTTGTAACTCGCCTATTTTGAACGTGTTGAGGCGGTTTACTGTATCGCATTTATTGCGATGAGTATATAAAGGGGGAACCGTTTGGTTTCTCCTCACTGTTCAAATTTTTCGAAAAAATTTCTGGTGAGAGAGAGAGCATTCCCTTCGTCTTCTCCGATCAATCTGTCTTTTATTCCGGTAATCTTTTGAGTTTTCTGAGTTTTTCTTTAACTCGAAACTTCTGTTCTACATATTTCTGATGGCTGATCCATCTAACCCACATAATGTGGAGGGTGAAAACCCTGAAGCATCTTCTCCGGTGGCCGGAGAAGAAGAAGATGATGGTGGCAGTGTTCCTGGTGGTGGCCTACCACCATTGAAGTGGCCGAGAGCTTCATTCGACCAACTGATGGCCAAGATTGAGATGCCTCACGAGTATGGGGCTGCTTATCCCCAAACTGGTGATACTGGTGCCTGTGCTCCGGCCGGTCACATCACCATGTGGGCCGAGTGTTTTACTGATGGTAACCTTCGTTTACCATTAACAATTTTTGTTGCTCAGGTCTTGGAACATTACAAGATCCATATCTCCCATATGAGTCCTTTTGGGATGATCCGTATTAGACATTTTGAATCAACTTTTCGTGCTCTTGGTCTGCCGGTTACCGTTGAAAACTTCCGGGGGTTTTACCAGTTGACGGTGAACACCGGTTTCTTTTCCTTTAGAGAACGGTATGGAAGCCTCAAGTTGATGACCCCTCCGAAGGGTATTACGAAGTGGAAGTGTAAATTCTTCTACGTTAAAGCTGCCGCAGTTGTTGTGGACATGACTATGCGGAACGTTAATGAGCCTATCCCTGCGGAGGATATTGCTATGCCTACCGCGGAGACTGCGGAGTGGTTCTCAAGGCTGAAACCCATTGAGCATAGGCAGCTGACCAACAATGAGTTGTGGGTGCTGCGGATGATGTTGACCCGGCCTAAGATGAATTTCATGCCTGTGGTGCGGGAGAAAACTGGTGGTAAGTGTTACCATTCTTTTGCGGTTGATTTATTCCCGTGTTTGTTATTGATTTGGATATGTATTATCAGAAATTGCGGAATTGTGGAAGATATTTGATCCAACTTTTACTGGAAAAGTTGATCTTGTTCCGACTGCGGAAGGTAAAGGTTTTAACTTGACGATTGTCCCTTTGTTCCGCGTTGCTTCACGCGAGGTGATGACTGCACCCCTGCCGCAGGGCAAAGGTATTATTCATAACCTTTATTGCTTTACAAGGTTTGTTGCTGATATTCTATACGCAGGTACACTTGGGAACCTTGGTAAATTTGAGGCAAAGGGTGCTCCCAAAAAACATGCGGAGAAAAAGCATGTGGATAAACCTGGGCGGGGTCGAGGTGTGAAGAAACCTGATGTATCTGTTGTTCCGCCTTTGGTGAAGCAAGCAGCAGGTATCTCTCGTTCTCATTTCCGCAGATATACCGATTACGTGGTAGTATCTGATACCCTAGAGGGCTTGGGTGTTCCAGGTGTTGGTGCGGCCACCGGTGGAACCACTGCGGGTTCGAAACCTGGTGATGAGAAGAAGAGGAAAGCGGAGGAAGCTGGTGATGCTGGTGGGAGAAAAAAGCCGAAGATTCAGACCAGGCGCAAGGCTTTTGTCATACCAAGGAAGCCTGCGGTTGTTTTTGGTATGTGATGCATGACTTTAACAAGTATTTTGTGGTTATACTTGTAGTTTAAAGTATTTCTGTGTTGATTTCAGAACCGCAAGATGAAGGGTTCTTCCACTTTGATGCTCCTCCTCCCCCTCCTCCGCATGACACTGCTGCGGGTGCGGGGGTTCATAAGGTTGTTACTCCTGAAGCCTCTGTACGGGGGGGTGGACACTGGAAAGGGTCCCGCGGCTCAAATCTATGACACAGTTGATTCGAGTGATAATGTTATCACCCCAGAGGATACTGTTGATATGGATTTGAAGTTTGGTGACACCGGAAAGCCAAAGTCTCCTGCTGCCGAGAAGGCTTCCGGTTCCGCTTCTGGTGGTGCGGGTTTTGTAGAGACTCCTATTCAGCCTGAAGAGTCTGAATTGGAGTATTATTATCGCTCCTACACAGAAGACCGGGCCATGTCTTACCATCGCCCTCTGTGGTCTGTGATGCAAGGGGATGACATTTCCGCTGATCCCTCCGCTTGTAGGGAGGTTTTGAGTGGTTTAGGCACTCCTTTTGAGGTAAACCGGGCCCGTTCTTTACCGACTGAGGTCCAGATGAACCAACTCTCCTCCATGCTTGTGGGGAGCTCCATAATGGCAAATGCCGTTATGGAAAAGTGCAAGGTGCTGGGGCGCAAGGGGGAGGAGAATGCACGTTTACGGGCCGAGGCCGAGGAGTTGGTGAAGGCTGCACGTGAGGGTGCAGCGCAGCTTGAGAGGGATAGAGAGCAGCTTAAGAGGGATAGAGCTGCGTTTGAGAAGCATAAGCAGACTGAAGAGTGGGCTGCAACTGCTGAGCTTAAACAGGTTCGTACTCTTGCAAAACTGCTGTCTGATGAGCGTAAGCGTTTTAAAGAAACCCTTTCCGATGAGCGCAAGACGTTATCTGATGAGCGCAAGACTTGGAAAGAATCTTGGGGTAAACAGAATGAAACTTTCTTTCATGTTCGTCAGGAGCTTATAAATGCCAAGGCAGCAATTTCTGCGTTGCCTAAAGAGAAAGCTGAGGCCGTTGCGGCTGCCCAAGGGGCCAAGGAAGCAGAGGTTCGTCTTGCCAAGGCTCTGGAAGAGGCCAAGGAGGCGGAGGCTCGTGCTGCAAAAGCTCTTGAAGGGGCAAATGTTGACCGCACCAAGTTAAGCAAAACTATCTTGAACCTTCAGGTATAAGTTTTTCCTAACTTTGAAATTGTGTCTCACAAGTTTGTTGATTCTTTTTGTATACTTCTGATTTCTTGTTAAAAGGCTGAAGTGCGGACCCGGGGGGTCGCTATTGAGGAAGCCTCTGCCCGTGCTGCTGAAGCTGAAGTGCGGGCAAGAGAGGCTGAAGAGGCTAGAGATAGCCATGCTTCTTCACTTGAGTTGCTCAAGGCTGATCATGAATGGATGCGTATGCACGGGATCGGGCATGTATGTATCCGTTGCCTTGTTATTTTTGTTGTAGGTTTGCCTTTGATAACCATTGTATTCATATTTCGCAGATTGTTACTGCCATTCTTGACGCACCCGAGACCGTAGCAGGTGTTAACGAGATCAGGGAGCGAGCCCGGGATGCTGGTTTCAAAGCTGGCTATAACCGTTGTATTAGTCATTTGAACGTTGCAGCGCGTGGCGAGCTTACTGATGAGCGGTCCGGGTTTCATGGCGTGGACACTGAAGCGCTTCTTGCTGCTGCGGTTCAGGAGTTTAATGATACAACCCTCACAGACCTTGAAGAACTTGAAAAGTGTCTGGAAGCGGAGGATTATGTGGACCGCTTGCGAGTCTTATACGCTGATGAAGACGACGAAGAAAAACCATTTGTTGAGGGCAAGGATGGTGCGGGCCCCAGTGGCACAAAGGAAGATTAGATTGGCCTGCGTGCCTCTTTTGTTTCCTTATGTAACCGTTACAAAACTTATGTAAATTCCTTGTGCACCGGGCAGGTGCAGGAATTTTTTTTGAATATAAAGAATTGTTGTTTCAATTTTTTACAAGTGTTTGTAGTACTTGCATGTTTGAATTTGTACGCGTTTAGTGTTACTGTGAGTAATACTAAATCTGTAATTGCCTTTTGCATATCTAGGTGATATGCAAGTATGAAGATTTGTCTCTGGTTAGATAAACAGTATTGCCATTGCTGGCCTATTACAATAGTTGCGTGTGGTTACCATTCTGTGTGGGTATCACGAATGAAGATTTTTCTAATCTGTTTTTGTGTATACCTCAGAGTGGAACACGCATTTGTAATAGAAATAAATAAACAATATTGCATTGAATCGTCTATTTATTTATTTGCAAATGGCCTGCGGTCCAATAGATTACATGCAGAAAACATGGCTTACATATAACAGCGTCGAAGTTGCTGTGCGTTCCATGTGCGTGCGATAGTTTCGCCTTCTAATGTTTGTAGTTTATACGCGCCTTTGCCCAGGACCTCTTGGATGAGGTACGGTCCTTCCCACTTGGGGGCAAGTTTCCCTGGGCGTTCTGCGTTGGATGCTTCGTTGTCACGAAGGACGTAGTCTCCAGGGTTGAAAGTACAAATGCGAACGCGTGCATTGTAGTACTTTTCCAACTTGGTTTTGTACTTGGCCTCGTTGATGGCAGCGTTTTCGCGCCTTTCTTCCAGGAGGTCTAAGTCAACCCTGCGTTCCTCATTGTTGTCCATCTTGTTGATGGCCAACATTCTAGGTGAGGGGAGGCCTACTTCCGCGGGGATCACCGCTTCAGTACCGTAGACCAGGCTGAAGGGGGTCTCGCCGTTGCTTGTTTTTGGGCTTGTCCTGTGAGCCCATAAAATACTTGGGAGTTCATCAACCCAGCCGCGTCTGGCTGTTCCCAACCGTGCTTTGATGCCTTCGACTAAGCTTTTATTGATACTCTCGACTTGGCCGTTCCCTTGTGGATGCGCCACTGAGGAGAATATGTGTTCAATGTTTAGCTCTTTTAGCCATTTTGAAAGTCGTCGGCAGCGAAGTTGGTACCGTTGTCAGTGACGATGCACATTGGTAGACCGAAACGGTAGATGATATGTTCCCACACGAATTTCCTTGTTATCATAGCGGTGGTTGATGCAAGTGGCTTTGCTTCTACCCATTTTGTAAAGTAATCAACAGCTACTATGATAAATTTCACTGCTCCTGGTGCGTCTGGAAATGGTCCCACCACATCAATTGCCCATTTTTGGAATGGCCATGCGGTGGTGACGGGGATCAAGTTGTTCTTGGGACGCAAGGTCTTGGGAGCATGTCGCTGACAATTGAAACACTTGCGTAAGACTTTGACTGCATCCAGGTGCATGCCCGGCCAATAGTACCCGGCGTTCATGATTTTGGCCACCACCATGCGTGGTCCTGCGTGTATGCCACATATCCCCTCGTGAATTTCTTTGATAAGGTATGTGGCATCTTGGGGGTTGACGCATCGTAGGAGTGGCCCTAGGTATGATTTACGGTATAAGATACCGTCTACCATTTGGTAATGAAACGCTTTGTATTGCAACTTGCGTGCCTCTGCTTTGCTTTCGGGAGTAACCCCTGATTGTAAGTATGCAATGAGCGGTGTCATCCAGGATGTTGTACCGTATTGGATGACATTGACTTGGCGCAGGGGTACCGAAGGATTTTGCAGGACTTCGATGCGTACCTCTTTTGCCAGGTGTTGGAAGCTGGTGGACGCAAGTTTTGATAGTGCGTCCGCGGGTTTATTTTCACTCCTGTTGATGTGGCGAATATTGAAGGAGGTAAACTTCGACTTCAGTTGCAGGGCTTGTTCGAGATAGAGGATCATGGTATCCCCCTTTGCGGCATAGTCACCGCGTATCTGCCCTGCAACTAGTAGTGAATCGACGTGTGCTTCCAAATGTTTGACGTCGAGTTTAATTGCTAAACGCAACCCTGCCAGTAGAGCCTCATACTCCGCTTCGTTATTCGTACTTTCGAAATCGAGGCGTATTGCGTAGGTTAGCTCTTGGCCATCGGGGCTGACAAGTCGCAAACCTGCGCCAGAACCATCTTCGTTGGATGCACCATCTGTAAATAGTGCCCAGGTTTCTGTGGAGGATGGTTGTGATACAGGGTTTTGTTCTTCTTCGCATTCTTGGATGCGGTTTGCTGGTATTTCAGCGACGAAGTCAGCCAAGACCTGGCCTTTGATTGCGGGGCGCGGCTTATAGTTCAGTGAAAGCGCGCCCAGCTCGATTGTCCATTTTGCTAACCTCCCAGAGATGTCGGGTTTTGATAGGATCGGGCCGATCCTATAGTTGGTTAACACTGTGATGACGTGGTTTGCAAAGTAACGTCGTAAACGTCTCGATGCGTGCACTAGTGCCAGTACCAATTTTTCCATGATGGAGTACCTTGTCTCTGGGTCGTTGAGCATTTTGCTGATGTAGTAGATGGGTGTTTGGACTCCTTCCCGCTCCACTATAAGTACCGCGCCTACCGCGTTGTCCGCGGCAGACAGGTATAAGATAAGTGGCTCATCTTTTCGTGGTGCGGTTAAAGTTGGGAGTTGGATCAAACACTCTTTCATTTCCCGGAATGCTTTTTCGGCCTCTGCGGTCCATTGGAATTGTTCCTTTTTTAGACAGCTCCGCAGGGTCTTGATGAAAGGGTAAGACTTAGCTGCATGGTTGGCTAAGAATCTATTGAGTGCGGCTAGCCTACCGGCTAGTCGTTGCATTTCCTTCATCGTAGAAGGCGATGGCATGCGCTCGATCGCCAGAACTTTTTCCGGGTTCACCTTGAATCCATCTTTGGTTACGATGAATCCAAGGAACTTGCCTTCTTCCATTCCAAACGAGCATTTCCCTGGGTTGAGCTTCATGTTAACGCTTCGCAGAGTTTGGAATGTTCTTTCGATGTCGTCGAGCATGGTGTTTTCCTCCATGCTCATGACGACCAGGTCGTCCATATAGATTTCGACACTTTTGCTGATTTGACCGCGAAAGGTGTCGTTCATCAACTTTTGATAGGTTGAGCCCGCGTTGCGCAGCCCGAACGGCATTTTGGTGTAGCAGTAATTCCCGGTAGGAGTGCGGAATGCCGTTTTGTCTTCATCGTCGATTGCCATCTGTACTTGGTGATAGCCTTTGTAACAATCGAGGAAGCACTTCCATCGAAATGGTGCGAGGTTGTCGACCTTCTCGTCGATCTCTGGAAGTGCGTAACAATCCTTGGGGCAGGCCTTATTAAGGTCTTTGTAATCGACACACATGCGCCAGCCCCCGCTTGGTTTTTCTACCATGACTGGGTTGGACAGCCAAGTCTGGTATTTCACTTCCCGCAGGATGCCTGCGGAGAGCAGTTCTTGTACCTGCTCTTCCATCGCTGTGTTCTTTGCTGATCCGAGGTGGCGTTGGCCTTGGATCACGGGCTTGATACCTGGCATGGTATTCAAGAAGTGTTGCGCAATTTCGCGTGGTACCCCTGTTATATCTGCGGGTGTCCACGCGAAAATATCTTGGTTTCTGAAGAGGAGTTGCTTCAGGCGCGCTCTGATGGTAGGTGTCAAGGCATGGCCCAACGTGACTGTTTGTTCTGGGTGTCTTGCATTAAGAACCCATTTTTCTGGTTGAGTGTTAGGGGTAGGCCTTGCTACCTTTGTCGGACGCAATTCGTCCGTAGACATGACTTCTCTTTGGGCGTATATTATCGCGATCCCCGTTTCGGTTGGAAAACCGATGGCAGAGTGGGGGACGGATGTTATCATGTTGAAGTCGCCTTGGGATTCCCTCCCGAGAATTACGTCATACTTTGAGGTGTGAGGTAAAACCATGAAGTTCACCTCCTCCGTCCTTGTGTGCCTTCCGTTGGTGAGGCGCACAGGGAAGGTAATTTGTCCCAGGGGGAATACGGTTTCCCCTGAAAATCCAGCCAACGGGTAGTCCGCTGGCTGCAGTCGATCTTTGTCTTCTTGATCGAACTGGTTGAAGCATTGCTCGTATATAATATCGGACGTACTGCCCGGGTCGATGAACAATCGCTCGGTGCAGTAGTGAGCTAGGTGCCCAGTGATAACCACGGCGCGCCTATCGCGCGGTCCGCCTCGGACTTTTGGAAAGACGACTTGCTCGTCCTTCCAGTCATTGTCCGGTCTTCTCGCCGCCTTACGCGGTCTTCCTTTTCCTCCATTGATCATGTGGGTAGAGGCCACGTACATCGCCCTTTTACCCGTGGAGGTGCCCTCGTTGTGGGGAGTGATGCGCTTGGTAGCTTTTTGTGCGCCTGTCAACAGGTGTTGCAGTTTCCCCTCCTTTAGGGCTCGCTCAATCTCCAGTCGGAGACTGATGCAGTTGTTCGTGGTGTGGCCCGAGTCCTTGTGATACTCGCAGAAGAGTGCGGGATCTTGATTCTTTTTGGACTTCATTGGTTGGGCCGGTCTCAGGAATTGTGCATCCATGAGGAGAACGTCGCTTGGCGACTGGTTGATCTCGGTCCAGCTGCGGTCCCGAGACTCTTTCTTTGACGCCCGGTTTTCTCGTTGGGCGTTGATTGTAGCCCTTGCGTCGGGCTGGTTGTTCCGGGGGACATATGGCTTGGGATCGCTGCCGCGATTCCATGTGTCCCTGTTGCGCTTATTGCCGCGCTTGGGCTCTTGGCGGGAAGACTGGCCTTCCGCTAGGGGTTGTGCCTTTGACATGTGCGGTCTGAGAGACCGCTGAGTTTGGGCATATGTTTTGACCTTAGCCATGACATCTTCCCACTTCTTAGGCAAGCCGTTACCGCCGGAAATATTCATAACCATTTGTTCGTCTTTGACTGCGACAATGAAATGGTTACGTGCCATCTGGTTGTCAACGTCGCCTATCTCTAGGATCTCTTTATTGTAACGGACAACGAATGCATCAAGCGATTCGTTGTCTCTGCGCCAGATGTTCATGACGTCCATTGAATCACGTTCATGGCGTCGTTGCTGGCTGAAGTGCGCGAGGAACTTTTGTTGTAAGTCCTCGAATGAGGTTAGTGACCCTGGTGGGAGAGAATCGAACCATGCCCTGGCCAGACCTGTTAGGGTATGTGGGAAAAAATGGCACCAGGTAGGTTCGTCCCACTTCCCGTTGCACCCAGCGCCGACGAAGATGTTGTTGTGATCATCTGGGTCGGTCGAGCCGTTGTATTTCCCAATGTTTAATGGGAATTTTGTGGTGGTGACGTCGGCGTTGGCGATCTCCGGGACAAACTTAGAGTTTTCGGCCGCAGATTTCGGCCTATAAGGTTTGCCCTGGTTGCGCTTTGCAGCGCGGAGGTATATGTTGCGGGGTTGATTGGGAGGAACATAGTTGCGTCCGCCCGGTCTACTGTTGGTGGAATGGGACTCCCCACGGTATGTACTGTCATCTGGATCAGTATGGCCATACCCTTCATGGTGGGACTATGGTCCCAAACGACTATGAATGTTTGTGTTGCGGCGCATTGTAGACTGCCGCCTTCTTTCTTCTTGAGAGCCTAAACGGCTATGTACGGAGTCCCTGCGGCGGGACCCGTACGAGGAATCGTCCTCGTTGATTGTGCGGACATCACAATAGGAGGAGCCGCGGTCCTCTTGCCTGCTTCTGGAGGCTGGATGTGTGGGGGCCCTGTCGTCGTATCGTAAAATACGACCGGCAGGTGTACGCGGTATCGGGGTAGGTCCGACACCTCCTTGTTCGTCAGCACAAGCTCTGTTGTACGTAGCGGCCAGAAGGGCTGCTTGTTGGTCATACCAGGTATGAGGGCTCATGCCTGGAGGTATGACAGCAGCGTATTGTGACAGATCGTGTCCAAACGTAAGGGATGCGCCCCCTTGCGTTGATGTGCCAATGTGTTGGGCATTTGGGGCTAGGGGATGGTTCCCGCAGGCCCTTGGTTTGCGGGGTTTAGGTTATCCCCGGTAGTGTTGTTTTGACGATCAGACATCTTTGGAAAGAAAAGGATGATTGGAAAAAAGTGCTAAGAGTAGCGGTGGGCGCCAATGATGAAACAATGGTTAACCGGGTAGGGTTAACTCACTGGTCTCGTCAAGAGGGTTAATCCCTTCTTTCCGAGGATCGCTGGCTGGATCGTCTGGTGGTGGGTTTCCTGCACAAGGAAACAAACCGTGACTCGTAACAAGGAGGATGGGGTGGGGGGTGCTCCTTGTTACCACTCTCCGGCGTGAGAATCAGTAATTTGCTTGGGAAGCAAAGTATGATAGTAGTAGTATTGAGAGAGTTGAGAAGTGATACCTCAAACCTGGTTTGGGGTGAGTATTTATAGCCGAGGAGTGAAGGAGGGTAGTTGAGTAGCTAGTCTGACATCGCACAGTTATTTGCAGGTGTGTCAGACCTGTCGGATATTGTGGTGATGCCACGTCCGGCTGTAGTGTCAGACTGTTGTTCATACGTGGGCTGGTAGGCGACTGTTCCCAGTGCCACTTGCACTGTGGTGTCAGACCCACTTGCCTTGTAGGCAGGATGCGGTGCCAAGCCGCATCGCTGCTTGCGGTCATTAATGTTGTTCCCGCATTGGTTGTTCCATCCATGATTTACGCGGGATGTGGTGTTGTGCTGCATCGCCTGTCGAGTGACTGTTACTGTTGTCCAGATCCCTTGTCGTGACGAAAATGTTCGTAGGATGCGGTGCGAGGCCGCATCGCTATGCGTAACATTAGTTTCCGTCCCTAAGGTAAGTCTTCTCATCAATGGACAGATTGGACCGCAGTGTTCGCGTGTGTCTACGCGGACACTGGAGAGTTAATTGCTGTTGGGGGTTTTTAATGAGGGTAATGGTCATTCGCGGTCGTGCTGACGCAATATTTGGGACCATACCCCTTCAAGGTTTACCCGGGGGGGGGGGGGGGGGGGGGAGTTCCCTCGTTTCCTAAAAAAAATAAGAGTAGCAGAGGTTCCAGCAGTATCACCCATATTATATTATATTTATCTATACAAAAAGTAACACGCACCCTTTTGTTTAAAACACACGCCCTTTTGTTTACACCTACCCTTTTGTTTAAAACACATACCCCTTTGTTTACACCAATTTATTTAACACACGTGCCCCTTTGTTTACGATAACATACCCCTTTGTTTACACACAACCATAAAGTTAATTTAACCAACATATCGTTTCATCAATTTTTCTCGTCTACGTAATCTTAATTCTTTTTTCCAATATCTTCATTTAACCAACAAAAAGTAACTTGAGGTGTCCCTGTGTTTTAAGGTTTGTACCCCTTGATTAAAAAGTCGCGACCATTGTATATACGCACAAATACTAACTTCACACACAACCATAAAGTTAACCAACACACCTTTTAAAATTAACCACAACTGGGAATTGTCACGTGCACCTTTTAAAATTAACCAACATCTAAACAACCAGAAAGTCAGATTCAAACGGTGGTGGCCGGTGGGTTCAAAGTTGATAACTTAACCGAAATTCCACTTGAAAAGAAATGACGTTCCATTCGAAAAAAATTACGCAACCATCTTATGAAGAGGTATGTTGATTCGGATTCCTCACACCGGTTCATGACTTATATTATATGTATGTGGGTATGTATGCCATACAACCCTTCGAAATACCGACGTCCGTTCGAAAAAAAAATTACGTAACCATTTTATGAAGAGATTGTTGATTCATCACCTCACACCGATTCTTGACATCAGTGGCGGAGCTTGGAGCTTGACCAAAAGTTCTGAGGGGGCGTAAAGTCATGTGACCCAATTTATATATTGTATAAATATTTAGGCAAAATAATTGGGGGGACAATCCAATATAATTTTAAAATTTGCGGATGAAAAATATAAAATTTTACACTTCTAACCGAAACATTCCTATCCTCCGCCAGTGCTTGACATATATATCTTTGCAACTTACAAGGTGTGTGGGTTTTAATATTATACAAATTATTATCAGAATGCATATCTGATTTTATGGTGTGTTGAAACCTATCCATATTGATCCATTTAGAAATTCAAGTTTTTGTCCCTTATCTTCAATTGGTTCTTAACATCATCTTCGCTGCACATTTATTTGATCTCATACCGGAACCAACGCGCTTCTTCTTCAAATAACAATTTAATGCCATAGTACCAAGGATATGGTTGCTGTTTAATCACGTACGGTGACAAAAATAAGGGACACCGGCAACAGTGCCAAGGGCGCCGCTGATTAAACGCCCACCGTCTCTTGCCATCTTCAACCGTCAAGGCATCAAATGACCCAACGTTTATTGCCTTGTTCTTCATTGCTGACTTCAACCATCATTCTGTTCGACGTTCATGCCTGTGTTGTCAACACAACCTAAAAGCGCCACCACCACAACCCCTCTATTTCATCCGCCCGTTCACACTTTTCCGGTGAAAACTCGAACCGGTGACTACAACTTTGCCGGCCAATGGCCTGGAACCAATTGTCATAAGTTAAATGGTTTTACACATGTAGATAATTGTCAGACAAAGTCTAATAATTTTAAATTTTGAATAAAAAGAAATGGCTGAATTAATAAAATGAAAAAAAAAGTTTAACTATGACGGTTTTAATTTTCAAGTCCTATCCTTTTTAAATTAAGCGGGTTATTGTTATTGTAGGTAATATTAACACATGAAAAAAACTTATTTACACATCGTGTATACTGTTATACGGCCCGTATAGAATAAAAAAAACAACAAAATTTGTACCAGCAGACTTTGTCAGTTTTTTTATTCCATACGGGCCGTATAAGAGTATACGGCCCGTATACACCATGTGTAAATAAGTTTGCCTGGTCGTATACAATGTATACGAACGTGTATACGGACCGTATACTTTTATACGGCCCGTACGAAACGAAAATTTGATTTTTCTCAAAGTATTTAAGGGATTTAAGGTGTAAATCACACTAGATATTTTACAGTCGTGAGGTGCTCAAACCTTTCTAAAAGTAGAAAAAAATAAAACATTAACAAGTAACAAAGAACAAGAAAACGTGTCGTATGACTGTAATAAAACGGAAGCAATCAACGCGGGATTACGGGCATGGTGTTATTCTTTATTAAATATTTATAGAATAAAAGGAAGGGTGAGGCATTTGATGAGAGTTGTAAGGAGTCTGAATCTTCGGTTTCATCAGCCTGTACCAAAGAAACCAAATTCGCAACAATGAGTATGAGTCCATTGTTGTTCGTGAATGTTTCGAATCATCATAGAAGACGTGTCGGGTTCTTCTGCTAGTGGTCGGGCTTACAATGCTCACACTGGGTGATAAACAACGCTGATATGAACACAAACCAACTGCTTTATCTTGAGTCGTCGGGAAAACCTTTCCTCAAGGGGGGTGAGTAGTATGAGTTTGAGTCCATTGTGGTTCGTGAATGTTTCGAATCATCATAGAAGACGTGTCGGGTTATTCTGGTAGCTATTCGGAATGTTTCGAATCATCATTAAAATTAACAATGCGGTCTTGATTGAAGACGTAATTGCAAGACTGTTTGTTGGGCTTCCAATGCTCACACAGGGTGAAAAACAACCCTTGATGACCGAATAGAGTTCTGAATGAAGATAACCGAATAGAGATCTGAATAACAAACTGTGGAGAACTTGTTTGCGTTATCCACTAACAATTCGTTCATTATCTGTTGTTGTCTAAAACAATATCAATTAACGTTCAGTTGTGTACACAAATTCATCACCGGTTTCTACAGCACAAGCACATACACAGGGAGAATGTTCTCGAAATTGAAGGAAAAGAAAAAATGGTTGCTGATGTTTTTCACTATCAGGATTTTGTTGGTTTGTTTGAGAACCTGATTCCAATGTCCTACTACTACAATCCTTCCTACATTATTGAAAATTACTATATCACCCCCACCAGATACATCAATTTGTCACTTTCAAAATTCAAATCAAAACTAACACGAAGTATCTCGAAGGTATCTTATTCATATTTATCCACCACGAAGGAGGAGACTCAACTGTCGACATATACCAACGATTCTGAGAAAAAAACATCATCTGTTCATCATTGTTCTTGAAGATGAAGATGAAGAAACGAGGGTTTATTCTCTTTAATCTATTAGAACGGTCCTTGTCTTGAGAACCCGATTCTGTATACGTTGAAAGACAAGAATACAACGTTCATGTATCACAAGGAATGACCGATCTAAGGCAGAGAACCTGATTCAGATACACAAATCTTCGATTTCAACAAATCTTCGATTTCAACAAATCTTCGATTTCAACAAATCTTCGATTTCAACAAATCTTCGATTTCAACAAATCTTTCAAGGTCTTAAGTGATGGGCAATTGGTTAAAAGATGTAGAAGAGTTTGTGTAGAGATCTTTACGTACAAATATGCATCATCCTTACGGTTACAAATGAAGTATAAAAAGATGTTAGTTTCTTGACAGTATGGTTTCTCGACAAATGAAGTATTATCTGACAAAACTCAAAACAATTGTAATCTTCCCAGTAATCATCCATAACAAGGGTGAGCTCGTGTTTTTCCTTGTACTTGCTACGTCAGATGTTAGCTCGGAAGTTCTATTACACAAAGTAAACCGAAGGCTTGTCCTTGCTGCCTCTTCGCTCGGTTCTATTACACAAAGATCCTTGCATTAGACACAATTTGATGGAATTTGTGGATCAACAGAAATAACTTGCCATTCTCTTGCACCTGTATACATTGATTGTGGATTTAACTTGCAAGAATTGTGGATTTCAGTTGGTTCAGAGATCTATATCTAGTTATATTCCTACATCTATATCTTTTGTTCACTGGCAAACTATGTGACATGTGTCTGGTCCATGCTCTTATACGGATCGTTCTAATAGATTAACGAGAATAAACCATTTTTTACCAAATTTTAACCATAGTATACGGGCCGTATAGATTGTATAAGGTCCGTATACAAGCTATCGTATACATTGTATACGATCGGTTAAATTTTTTCACCTGCTGTATACGGCCGTATAATAGTATACGGCCCGTATTAACATGGTAAAAAATGAACTGGTAATTTTTTTCACATGGTGTATACGGGCCGTATAATAGTATACGGCCCGTATTGTTAGGGTAAAAAATGGTTTATTCTCTTTAATCTATTAGAACGATCCAAAAAACAAAGAACAAAGTCAAATGTTATCAAAATTGGACATCAGACGTCAATTGGTTACAGAAACCACTAACAGACATGTCGTGCATTGTTTAAATCAGAATCAGCTTCTCAAAACAAGGATCACTCTAATAGATTAAAAGAATAAACCCTCGTTCGGTCATCTTTCCAAACTACAACACACGATAAGTTTACACTTTATAGTGTGTGATTTGTCACGTACATTTCGTAAAAAAAAATTCGTGCACTGAACCTTCAGTTGTGTATGCAGATTCACCACCGGTTTCTACAGCACAAGCACATACACAGGGAGAATGTTCTCGAAATTGAAGGAAAAGTAAAAATGGTTGTATACTATTATACAATCTTTTTTCTTGAGTCGTCGGGAAAACTTTTCCTCAGGGGAGGGTGAGTAGTATGAGTCTGAGTCCATTGTGGTTCGTGAATGTTTTGAATCATCATAGAAGACGTGTCAGGTTCTGCTAGAAGACTATCAGGATTTTGTTGGTTTGTTTCCAGGTAGGGTTTAAAATGTTTGAAGTATTCTTGGTTCAATACCAACTCTTCTGAAAGACAAGAATACAACGTTCATGTATCACAAGGAATGACCGATCTAAGGCAGAGAACCTGATTTAGATACACAAATTCATCACCGGTTTCTACAGCACAAGCACATACGCAATGAAGTATTATCTGACATCATCTGTTCATCATTATTCTTGAAGATGAAGATGAAGAAACGAGGGATTATTCTCTTTAATCTATTAGAACGATCCTTGTCTTGAGAACCTGATTCTGATTTAAACAATGCACGAACCTGTATACAGTGGTGCCAATGTCCTACTACTACAATCCTTCCAACGCCTGATTCCGATACGGGCCCACAAGAGTTGAGCAAGATACATATGTTGAAACCGGTTTTACCTCATGAAAAGGAAAGAAACAAATTTTTTTAGAGTTAACATTCTGATTCAGATTCAGGAAGCAGATGATTTTGTAGTGGTTGTTTGAGAAACTAACAAGGTAAACCTGAATTTTCAGATTTTTAGACACTTACTTGAACAGTTAGTAATGCTAGATGTCATTTTGGCTGAACCACAACCTATTACAGCACTGTATGAACCTGTGTTTTGAAAATATGTTTTGTTCTTCATTTATTGGATCGTTCTAATAGATTAAAGAGGTTTTTACCATTTTTTTACCATATGTATACGGGTCGTATACCGTTTATACAGCCGTATACTCTCGGTAAAAAATAAATTTACCGATCGTATACAATGTATACGATGATTGTATACGGGCCGTATATTCTTATACGGCTCGTATACTATGGGTAAAAAATGGTTTATTCTCTTTAATCTATTAGAACGATCCTTGTCTTGAGAACCTGATTCTGATTTAAACAATGGAATTTGTGGATCAACAGAAATAACTGAAAATAACTCGCCATTCTCTTGCACCTGTATATGTTGATTGTGGATTTAACTTGCAAGAATTGTGTCCGTCGCATGATAGAAGATACATATCGTCCGTTCAAGTTGAGCTTCAGTTGTGTACCCTTCAATCTTCTTGAGTATTTTTCTAACTTTATGCTTGCATCCACCACAGTGAATATTAACTTTGAGTGAAAGAGTTTGGAAACTGGACAGAATCTACGAAGAAACTGTTGGAATTTGTGGATTTCAGTTGGTTCAGAAACTTAACAAGAGAAGCAACTAAAAATTACAATTGATTACTCGGTCGAATAATGGCCAATAATCCGTTCATAATCGTCGACGACGTCACTGGGGTTTTTTCTCTTCCAGTTACCAGGCCTATCATCTCCGTCCACGTTTGGTTTCCTCAACGAGGAACCATCTTTAATCTATTAGAACGATCCTTGTAACCATCAACCGGCTTTGAACGAGTGTAGAACACTCGTAATCCTCAACCGGCTTTGAAACCGGACGGAATCTACGAATTGGGTTCGTCGCATGATAGAAGATACATATCATTCGTTCAACTTGATATAGGAGAGTTGATGCAATTTTCCAAGCATTTTATCGTGTGTTGTAATTTTAATGAAGCAATGAAGATTGAATATGCAAACCGCATCCAATTTCTGTTATGATTCGAAACATTCCGAATAACTAGCAGAACCCGACACGTCTTCTGTGATGATTCAAAACATTCCGAATAACTAGCAGAACCCGACAATCACAAGTTGTTGATCTTTGGGTGGTGATTTACTCCCGAACAAACCATGCCCACCTTGACCAGAATAGATAAGCGTATCACTCGATCCACTTACATTCGAATAACGCTGAGAATCCACAACGCTTATGGCCAGATTCTTTCCTTCAATCTTGGCAAAATCAATGTCTGCTTGTTTTATTATCACGAAAGTACTGAACAACCGAGATAACAGCTCCGGTATTTATCACCAACTCATCTTTAGTAGTGTTTGTTTGAGAACCTGATTCAGATACACAACGGTCTCTTTGCTTCGTCCACTAGAACTATTTGTGTATGCATTCTTTTGGTAGTTAACAACGCTAATTAGAAAAAAAAATCTGTAAAATTAATCATATCGATTGCTATAACAGGATGGATGTGACACACATAGATAGATAAGCTGTCACAGTTGTCAAGACTGTTTGTCGGGTTTCCAATGCTCACACAGGGTGATAAACAACGATGATACACGTAACATCTAGTTATATTCAGATTTAAACAATGCCCGCCTCAACTGAGACAACGGACATCCATCAAGCTCAAAAAGAAAACTTGTGTTTCCCATAGTCACAAAAGATTGCGGTTTGTATTTCGCATAGCCACCGTTTCCGTAGTAAAAAAACGGTTGGGTTTGCACATTCAATCTTCAATACTTCATTAAAATACCAGTAGAAGAACCCGACATGTCTTCATGTAACGGAGAATGTTCTAGAAATTGAAGGAAAAGGAAAAGATTTGTTGAAATCGAATTTGACAACTATGACAGCTTATTAAAAGTAGCAATCACCTCCAATCATTTCCTATTCAAATCACACACTATAAAGTTTAAAGTTATCATGTGTTGTAGTTTGGAAAGATGACCGAACAGAGATCTGAATAACAAACTGTGGAGAACTTGTTTGTGTCGGGTTCTTCTGCTAGTTACTCGATCAACGGACTGATCGGTAACGTTACTCTACTTGTGCTCCGATTTAAGCGGCGTGTTCCGATCAATGTTGTTAAAGATGATGAAGAGTTTAGAAACCCTAGAATGATGGTGTTTTTACTGGAAAAAACGTGATACTTGAAAAAACATCCTTACATACGGGCCGTATACAGTTATACGGCCCGTATACATTTGGTAACATCAAAAACCTACCAAAATAATTCCATTGAGCCGTATACGTTTTACAAATCGTATAAACGTGTATACGGCTCGTATAACTATATACCGGTCGTATATAGTAAAATCAAAAAAACATTCTCTGCGCATTTTCCTATTCAAAAACATTCTATACGGGCCGTATATTTTGTATACGGGCCGTATACACTAGGGATGTGAAAATAAGATATATGGGGTGTGGGAACAAGGGGACCCATTTTTAATTATTAAACTGGAAATTCTTTTTGATAATGTGAATTATCAAACAGGGAATTCTTTTTGATAATGTGAGGAGAAAATACTACTGAATGTGAAAGGCTTTTATGATCTCTATCGCATGTTAATTAAAACAATGATGTGTGCCACATCTACCATCTCCAAGACCCACGTTCAACTTTATTCACATGCATATTACCATTTTACTTATTTCTTAATTAGTTATTTTATAGTGGAGTAGTGGGTACTTTTGCAGTTTATTTCCGTCAGTTGTTTCCTAAGGCTATAAAGCCATATGCATTTGTTTCTAAAAGATTATGAATGAAAAATATGAATTGAGTCTCTTCTAAAAATCTTCAAGTTCTTTCAAGCTTCTTATCTATTTTCTTTGGATCAATTGGTTAACGATTTGGTTCGTATCAAACAACTATTATAAGAACTTAAAAATAACTGGTGTTTAATATTTGGTATGTGTATGAATGTCCCGCCGCAACGCGTGGTTAACGTCAACTTGTTATCACACAATAATCAACCAAGAAATCAACAATACACACAATGAAAAACACACCAATCAAATACACTAAAAAATCCTAAGGCAAAATTGTGTTAGGGACCAGATTCCAGGATCATCACTCAATGGTGCCTGGATAAGTCTTAACACAGAAGCAAGATGTCTAAAACAGACCACAATAAACCAACAAACAATGCAATAACTAGCACATAGACTCGATCAAGGCCGGTCCGACTACCCCGGCAACAGCAATACCTAGACACGATGCACATATAACAAGAAAGTAAAAGATTGAAGACAGAAAGATCTCACATCACAAAGGCGTATAACTCCAAGCTAATCAGACTGGTTAGTTTGCCCTATAATCTTTTGGATTACAGAGACTAACACAGATCTGAGCAAACAACTTCAAGAACTCCAAACACTAACTTAGGGTTTTGTCTTCTAACCCGGACTACACACCTCCAAAAACAAATCTAAGCAGATCTGAACCACAAGTCTTCAACACCGGTTTCCAAGATCAAAAACCCTAACCACAAACAACAAAAAACACAATCAGATATAAAATCATAACGAAATCAAAGATCGATCAACAACAAGAGCCACATAGCTCTGATACCATGTTGTGAACGATGGTATGAAAAAACAAAAGAACAAACACAAGAAGTAGCGACAAAACAGGTGACAAAATCTTATTAAACCAACCCAAAAGATTTACCCCTAGAACCTTTGATCTTACAAAGTGTAAGATCAACAAATGATACAAGATACAGAAACTATCCTGATGATCATCAATACCAGAAGAACAGTCTCTCCAAGAATACAGATGAGAGACTATACAACAATCTTCAACACATCAACAACAACAACAAACCCTAACGATAGACAGAGAAAATAGGTGAAATTATGAGAGAGTGAATGAATACTCTGAACAGATGAGGCAGCTTTTGTATGCCCTTCAACAAATGTTACATCCAGCCCCTCCAACTATGACAGAAATGATCGCAATCCCTCATAAGTTGCACTTTAACCCTTGACAATTCAAACCTGCACACAACTCACCTCCAACTTATAAAACAATCATATCACACAACAATAAGTTAACTTGACCTATTTAACATATGAATGACAAATGATATACTATTTTAACATGCATCATGAATCACGTTCCTCGAACCTTTATTATGAGCAATCGAGCACTATGTTAATTTCTTTTAACAGCAAACAATATTTTGTTAACTTGAAGTGCAGCACGAACCAAGTCATGTTGCTTGAGTGTTGGAATTTTCTATGTAGGTATTCTTTATTAACTTGTAGTTGATCCGGAGCCGATTCACATTGCTCTGTGTGTTTGAACCTTTTATACAAATAATTTTTGTTAGCTTGAGACTAGGCTAAACGTCAGTTTCCGACCAAGGTTTTTTTCGTTAACTTGCAATGCTTTAATTGTCTTTGTGAGACTTGGGTTGTAAGGATGATGCTACATCTGAGCATGGGCGGATCTATTAAAGGCTCATGAGGTGCCCGGTATATCCCTCAGCTTTCTTGGTGAAGTGAAAAAATTATCTTTGTTTTATGTATGGATACCCCTGAATGTATGGTAAAAGAAATTTCCCTGTTTTATGAATGTACGGTAAAAAATAAATCGGGATACCCACCATTTTTCTTCTAGATCCACCAGTGCATCTGATAATGTTACGTTGTGCTAAAAGGTGAGTCATATGGAATCATTGGTTGAAACAACTGTCACAGATGTTTAGAGGTGTACAAGTAAATTAAACGTAAGTTAATTCAAGTTTATTTGGTTACTAATTGATTTAGTTGATATTGTTAATTCTATGAACAAGAGGTAGGGCCGGCTCAACCATTTTAGAGGTCTAAATCAAAATAAAAATTCGAGGTACTTTTGCAAATTCTTTTGTATTTGTACTTTAAATTTCTAATTAGCATGGAAACTACTAAGAAGTAAGAATAAATTAAACTTACATAGCACTTAATCAATTTATAAACTAAGTGGTTTTTCTGCCCGGTGAAGTTGTCGAAATATAACAATTTTGGATTCATAGCAGCTGAAAAGTCACGAGAAGCCATGAATATTTTTTTGTTCGATATTATCGGATATGAGAAAACTTAGAGGTATTTATGGACTTTAAATTTTTTTCATCAAAATCACTTTATCTAAATATGTTACAGTTCGCGAGTATTATATAGTTTAACCAAGTGCAGCTTAATACTCTAATACTCGATGCATTTTAATACGTTTTTTTATAAACCAAGAACCCTAAAAATTCCATATCATGCTAAACAAACAAAGCATAACCCAAATAATATTTATGTTCGAAAAAATTATACTTCAATACACTAGCATCAATTTGAGGCTTCATGAATTTATCATTCTAATTTGAATATAATACAAAGGCAATGCTTTTACTAAAGTTCTTATGAATTTATCATCGAGACTTAAATAGAAGACATAAAGAATGCTTTTGGCTTTGCTGTTTGGGCTATTCCGTATTTTTTGGTACCCTTACATGAATACATAAACATGTACGTGTGGGACTATTTTTTTTTAAAGAGTAATTGCTAAAATCATCCCTGAGGTTTGTGTATATTTGTCATTTTCATCCAAAATAATTTTTTTGTATCATATAGTCCTTCATTTTTGAGATTTTTTGTCATTTTTATCCAAACATCTAATTTGCTTTAATTTTTTTATCAAACATTTGGATGAAAATGACAAAAAATTCCAAAAATCTCAGGGACGATTTTGGGAAAAAAAAAAGTCAGACGTTTGGATGAAAATGACAAAAAAAATCCCAAAAGTGAAGAACTACATGGTACAAAAAAAGTTGTTTTGTATGAAAATGACAAACATGCTCAAACCTCTGGACGATTTTGGCAATTTATTTTTTTTAAAGATGTTTTCTATGATGGTGGGCCTTGTATGCTCAAAGCAAGATGACTAAAAAATAGATAAACCTTTAGACTGCTGGAATTAGAACCCAACTACTTGTAGAAACAAGGGACTCTCACCACCACAACTGCAGATTTTCTATTAGTGTTCAAAGTAAAATTACTAATCAAATTATACATGTATATTTTTTTTCTGAATGGGCCCCAAAAATCTGAAGGCCCAAAGCCCTAGCTTATTTTTACTTACATGGGCAAGAGGTCCTTCATCCTTGTATAATGCATTTATGTTTAATACAAATAGCATTTTTATCTCAATCAATTTTGTTGAATTATTTGAAAGTGGCTGCAACTTGGATTTTGGTGTTAGATGTCCAAAGTTGCCATTTGGATTTTTGTCATTTGTCCAAAGTTGCAATATGGATTTTGTCATTTGATGTTAAGCTTGCATGTTGCTACTCTATTTTGTATTTGTGGTCATTTAAGTAATTTATATTTCTGTTTTTTTTTTTTTTTTTTTTGGATGTTTACATTGGATGTTGCTAGTTCCAGTGGTGTACACACGAGTTTTCAATAGGAGGGACTAAATATGGGCTGGTCCTAAATGGGTCGCCTCAAGAAAAAAACAACAAATAATGATAAAGATGTAACTTAAAAAACATATTTCATTGGTCATAATAGTTTGTTTTTCTATATATTTATACTTGTGGTTTGTCATATGTGAAAAACCAAGTTTTATATTTAAGGTAAAAAGTTGAATTTTTATAGTAAAACCTCTTTAAATTAATAATATTAGGATCGAGATATTTGATTAATTTAACGAGATATTATATTATCGATAAATTAATAATTTATTAATTTAAAGTGGTTTTACGTATGACCTTTAAATTTCTAAGTACAATGCACATTCACAAATTAATTGAATTTGTCAAGTTCATTGTTTTTAATACAAAAAGTTAATTCATGGTACCAAAAAATAAATTACAAAAACAAGTTTCATTGCACATTTCTTCTCCATGTATAAGGGTGAGAGGAGTGGGGCGGTAAACCCACTCGGTGACGAACCCCCATCCACCGCCAACCTTTTTACCGCCGGGATGTTACCGAAATGGGGGGCGAAATCGGTGAGTGGTCACCCAGTCGGTGAGAGTGAGGGAAGGGGGAGAGAGATGGGTGTGTGGTGGGGTCCATTCCTTCTTAACAAATCACACATTTTTCCTTTTTTTTAAATGGTTTACCTAAACCCCATTAGGTAAATCACCGCCAACGTTTTTGAGCATTAGGTAAACAATTTAGGTGAATTGACGTGGCACTGTCTGATTGGGTGAATGGGGATTTACCTATTCCAAATAGGTAACCACTCCCTTCACCCTAATACATTAAACATGGTTAGAATTTGAATCTTTTAGTAATTATTAATTTATAGTTTCGTTTGGATCAATATATATACACTAGGATTTCACAAAAAGTTATTATCTCAGCATTTTATCGATTGGGATCCTATTTTGTACCGGTCCCAAGTTAGAACTAGACAAATTATTAATTTTATCGAGTATTAATTTATAGAGGTTTTAGTGTTTTACTGTATTTTGAAAAACCAAGTTTTATATTTAAGGTATAAAAGTTGAATTTCTATTCTGTTTCTTACACAAGACTTTTTTGTAAATTTCAAAGTGGACCCTAATGCTTGTCGGTTCTTCAAAGGTATTGTTAAATGCACCCTCGTGTATGTTTAACACACCTTTTATAATAAGAAAATTTAGAAAGATATAATGGAAATATATGATACATTCAGTAAAAACCATGGAAATTGTACATTTAACAAACCCCTTTTTTCAATAAAAACCCCTATTTCGTTTAACTCAAGAAACCCAAAATTCGATTTCATAAATGATGTTGGGAAAGAAGTTAGTGATGCCGTTTCAGTGGGGGAATGTCTAGGCTTCCGAGTTTCAGGTTGTTAGGACAGGATCAGTGACCATATTCTATGAGAACAGGGGCCAAACCGTCAAAAATGAATTTCTTAAGTGCTAATATCAAAGGGGTCGGGGATCCTGACAAAGCAGAACACATCAGGAAGTTAAAAAGGCGAAACAAACTAAGCTTCGTGGCTTTACAAGAACTCAAATGGCGAATGCATCAAACCTTTTAGTAATTTTTGGGATGAACTCAAATGGCGAATGCATCAAACCTGTTAGTAATTTTTGGGACAACACCCATTTTGATTCTGAAATTATAGACTCTCATGGCAGGTCAGGGGGTACGTTATGTATTTAGGATCCAAGTCTATTTGTTAAGAAAGCATCTGCCGGAAAAAAGACACTTTTTGGCAGTTGTGGGGGAAGTAAGGGGTATTCGAGGGGCATGATAATTGTGAACATATACGCTCCTCGTGAGGTACTTCTAAAAAGAAAATTGTGGTCAGAACTGTTGTCCTTAATAAACTCAGTTTCTGGTACCTGGGTCTTTTGGGAGACTTTTACTGTGTGAGAGTCCCCTCGGAAAGGCGTAACTCTCAATTTTGTAGTATTACTACATCGGATTTTAATGGTTTCAAATCGGAGACAAGGTTATCCGAATACTCTACAGCGGGGGAGGGGGGTAGCTCGTTCACTTACATGTCGGGTGACGAGGTAAAATTTAGTAAAATCGATAGAATACTAGTATGCCACTCCTTCTTGTCGATGTGGCCTACCGCAAAGCCGATTGCCCTACCTAGATTCCGATCTGATCATCACCTCTTAACTATCCTTTGCTCGGAGGTGAACTTTGGGGGACCACCTTTCCGGTTCCTAAACTCTTGGCTCAAGGAGGATGGATTGGACACAATTGTTAGGAAAGCATACAACGACCTTACTCCTTTCAATCCCCCAGATAAGCTACTAGTCGGGCATCTGAAAGCCATCAAGGTAGCCATTAAACCATGGCTCGAAGAAACACGAAATATGTACCTTGGTATTCAACGGGAGTTGAAATCAAAATTGGAAGCATTAGAAATCAAAGCAGCATATTGGACTAGTAGAGGAGGAGATCGAGAACCGCATAATTTTGATGAAAAAACTAAAAGACCTAGAGGACCGCAAAACTAAGGACCTCCAACAAAGGGTAAAGGTGAAGTGGGCGATCGACGGTGACGAGAACTTCACATTTTTTCATGGGGTCATAAATGGGTATAAAAACAATAGAACACATGGACTAGTCTTCAATAATGCATGGACATCCCAACTAGAGGAACTGGAATAGAATATACAGGGTCACTTCGAAGGTTTATATCACGAAAGTGACAAGAATAGGTCACCGCTCATCACCAATGGATTTAAGGTACTGTTGAATGCTCAAATAGCCTTATTATTCACCAGATTTCCGAAAGAAGACATAAGGGTAGCCGTGAACGGGTGTGGAAATGAGAAGTCACCAGGACCAGACGGCTTTACATTAAATTCGTAAAGCACTACTAGGACCTTTTCTAATCAGATTTTTCTAACACCATAGAATACTTTTATGCGCACGGGAAGATTAACTGAGGTTGTAACTCAAGTTTCATGGCCCTAATACCAAAAATGCCCGACCCACAATTCATTAATGAGCTTAGACCCATTAGTCTAATAGGATGCATCACAAAGGTAATTTCTAAGAATCTCGCTAACAGGCTCAAAAAAAGTAATTGGCTTGGTGGTAAGTGAAGTTCAAACTGCATACATAGAAAGGAGAAGCATTTTAGACGAGCCATTGATCATCAACGAAATCATCTCGTGGCTGGAAAAAAGGCAATGCTCTTTAAGGTATATTTCAAGAAAGCCTTTGATTATAAAAACTGGAACTTCTTAGATTCTGTCCTACACCAAATGGGTTTCCCGCACTATGGAGGATATGGATAAAAGGCCGTATCTCCTCGGGTTGTGCTTCTGTCCTAGTGAATGGCTCTCCAACGTTGGAATTAGATTTGTAGAGGGGTATTCGCCAAGTCTACCCGATTGCATCACACCTCCTTTACGCAGATGACGCCTTGTTCATTGGCGATTGGTCCACATCCAATTTCCAAAACCTCGCAAGGATACTTAGATGCTTTAATCTACCATCGGGTCTCAAAGTCAACTTTCACAAGAGGCATTTATACGGTATTGGAGTCTACAATGGGAGTATGTCACAAATCATTGTAGTATAAGTTCGTTTCGTTTCACTTACCTTGAGCTACCGGTTGGGGCCAACATGAGTCTCATAAAAAACTGGAAACCCATGGTAGGTAAGTTCGAGAAAAAAAAATGTCTCTTTGGAAAGCTAAGACGTTATCATGCGGGGGAAGGGTTACCCTTATTAAAGCTAAACTAAGTAACCTCCCCACCTACTACTTCTCCATTTTTTAAGCTCTGGTACATGTCTTCAAAGGGCTAGAATCTATCAGACGCAAATTCCTATGAGGTGGATGCTTGGACAAGAACAAAATCAACTGGGTGCCTTGGTTCAAAGTCCCAGCCTCAAAGGAACATGGGGGTCTCGGCATTGGCAGTCTACAAGCAGCAAACACAACTCTAATGGTCAAGAATGAAAACACGCAATTATGGGTCAAGACTACTAATTCTATTCAACGGGAAACTCGTTCGTGGAAAGACGTACTAGCAAAACAGTCCGTGGGCGGTGTTTGGAAGTGTTTAGGTAATGTAGAATTGACCCAAGGAGATGGCATCTCGGGTCTGGATAATAGATTGAAAGTATAAGTGGGGAATGGGGATAAAATACTCTTCTGGCTTGACAAGTGGGTAAGGAATCAGTCCCTCAAAGATCACTTACCTTCTTTGTTCTCACTAGAAGAAAATAAGTTTTGCTTAGTACGTGATAGGTACACAATATTAAATGGGGTTATCAACTAGGATTGGGGCGACAAGCGGGCATTGACATCTGGTGGTGAAGCCTCGGTTTGACAGCAACTTGTTCTTCCAGCAAACAACATTAACATCATCGGCAACAGCAATTCTTCGCTTTGGCAAGTGAAGGGACTTGGCGTATTCTTGGTACACGAACTACGGCTAGAACTCGACTCAAACCCCAATATTCCAGAAACAAGACTACTCACTTGGGGGAGATCGATTCCCCTAAAATTCAATTACTTTTAATTGAGAGTTCTCCAGAACTGAATACCAACAAAAGAAGCACTAATCGCAAGGAGAATATGCCTAAATTCTGACTTTTGTGTTATGTGCTATGCGGCTCAAGAGTCGGCAAACCATTTATTTGTCTCTTGTGAGTTTGCACATCTCATATGGGTTCAGATCTTTAGGTGAGTTAACTGTTGAAACTGTTGAAAAGTAATAAAAAAGGAAAACATATGTCAGGATTAGTCAAATCTTCATCTCCTAAACTTAAGGAGCAATTACAATCATCCAGCTCATTACCAACCATATCATTCGTATATCATTTCCCTTGTTTAGACAATGTAATTTACTATAAATTGTTTTTGTCCCTGTAATATTCATTCATAAAATATATCAAATACAGTTTCAAGCAGTCAAGCTCTCTGATTCATAATATGGTATCAGAGCAGTGTTGAATGCTCCTAGGATCAAACAACACAGATTTCTTTTCAGGATCCATCCAACTTTCTCACAATCCAAATAGCCAAATTCTCAAAAGACGGCAGCATGAATATCACCGCCAAGCTCTCTGATTCACATTTAACCGCTACCATGTCAGAAGACGGCACCACGAATATCACCGTTAACAACAATGATTTTTAGCCAACCTTCTCAAAACCAACATCCAAACCAAAAAAAAATAAGACTTCTAAACAGAATCTTTTCAATAGTCCGGTGGGTGGACTAATCGACACTAAAGTAACCAAATCAGAGGATAGGGTTGCGGCCAACGTGGGCAACAAAGAAGCCACCAACAGCGCAACACATCAAAACTTAATTCCGTCGGTCGTCTCTCCATCACCGCGTACAACTCGGTCCAATCATGTCAACCACATGATGACGTTGTGCCACATCTTCCTCAACCATCAACAACCATCGACGTCGGATTTAAAAGGTAGACTGTTGGTGCATAGATGTCTGTTAACTTCCTCTTTATATAGTCTTGTATCTAGATAGGATAAACCAGTGCACAGCATGTTAGAAATTAGGTTTTAAATGTTAAAGGGGTAATTTCGCATGAAATGGGTAATTTCGCATGAAATGGGTAATTTCGCATGAAATAGCAAGTGCTATTTCACATGAAATTACCTCCCCTATATATAGCTGGCTTGCTGATTCATTTGGTACGAAATTAACTATTCTGATTCAGAGCCGAGGTGCTGCCGATTTGTCAAACGATCTGTAAAAAGCTTTAAAAACAATAAAAGGAAGATAATTAAGAGAATCTAGTTGTATTCAAGTCTATTTCTCTGATTCCGCCTTTGAAATAGATCATGAACTCTTCTGATTGACTCGTTAGGGTCACACGACGATCCAACAAGTGGTATCAGAGCTCAGGAAGAAGAGTTTATACCAATTCAGCTTGTTTTCATCACTTCTACTCCTTCTTTTCAAAATTAACCGTAAAATCTTGGTTAAAATGGCTTAATTTTCATACATTACACGCGAAACACTGTTTTATTGAATCCTTGAAAGAATTGGACCAAAATTCGAACAAAATCCGGATCAATTTGACAAAATGGTGGCCGACATGCTGATGTCATCCTAATTTCGCTCGAAATCGTCACTGTAATTTCGCACGAAATTACATTTTGTGGCTAATTTCGTTTGAAAGTGCTCATAATTTCATACGAAATCATATTTCGCTTGGGGATTTCGTACGAAATTACTAATTTCGCACCAAGTTGGATTAATTTCGCTTGAAACTAAGCTAATTTCGCACGGAATTATATTTCGTTTGGTCAATTCGAACGAAATGACATCTGATTTCGTGTGAATTGGTATTTCGTTTGAGTGGATATTTCGTGTGAAGGCTGTTATTTCGTTTGATTTCTAATTTCGCGTGAACTGATTTCGTTTGAAACTATTTTTGATAAAAAAAAAATTTCTAAGTGATTGTTGATTATTTCAGATACGTGAAGATGGATGAGTTTATGAATCCGTTCAATGACATGTTTGCTTTCACGGGAAACACCGGAGATGATACATCAAACAACACAAATGAAAATGCTCCTAATCCAAGTGCAAAGAAAACCATGTCTGATGCTTTGAGTGTGGAGAGTGCATATGGCACATACAACAAACCTCCCAAACTGATGGCGATTGAAGAATACAATAAATGGGCTAAAAGGTTTGAAGAGTGGCTAAAAGCGTTTGCGTGTCCCAGTTGGAAGAGCATGAAGAATGGTTTCAATATGGGAAGATCGGATTATGAAAATATAGCAGATACTTATGTAGATAGTTTTGTTGCTGAGCAAAAGTGCATTGCATTGCTTCATCAGTCTGTGAGAGACGACATAATATCGTTGATTAAGTACACAAATTCGAAAGATCTATGGGAGAAACTTAGAGTGAAATGTGTGGGTAGTGCTGAGATAGTCAAAAACAAAAAAAAAATTGTTAAGAAAAGAGTTTGATTTGTTTGGATGTTTGAAAAACGAATCTGTTTCTAAGATGATTGAAAGATTTGGGCATTTAAAGTTGGAGCTGGCAAGACATGGAATCATTTATTCTCAAGAAGAGTTGGTTGACAAACTGTTTGACTCGCTGCCGGATGATAAAGACTGGCAATACTTTGCTTTGATGTTGAAGAATACAATCAAGTCGGAGGATCTGACGGTTGATCTGTTAATTGAAAGACTGGAGAGTCATGAGCTGGAGATCAAGAAATCAAACAAAGTCAATCATTCCTCATACCAGCAGAATGTGGAGCTGTATTATCGAGGAAGTGTGATCCCGAAGAATATGTCTCCTAAGACAGCTTTCTCAGCAGAAATTTCTAACACGTCAAATCAAGAAAGTTCAAGCAATGGTTTTCATAGTGGTTCATCCTCAACTGCTCAAAGTCAATCAGTTCCGAAGAATCTGTTTCAATGTAACATTGTTGTGGATCTTAAGAATGCACAAAACTTTAGTGAAGAATCCGCAAAGCAGCAAATGGTGTTCTTAGCGTCTGTGCTAGAGTCTTATGAGAGCCTTGTGGCAGGCAAGATTGGAAACACTAACCCCACCAAGGAGGACTATGATCAGATCGACCCAGAAGAAATGGAGTTGATAGAAATCAGGTGGTGTATGGCTAGTGCAGTCAGACGAGCGCAAAGATTCATGGAGATTACCGGTAGACATTCTATTGGTGGACCGTCAACCAAGTTAGGGTTCGATAAGTCAAAGGTCACGTGCTTCAGATGTAAAAAAAGGGACATTTTAAACGTGGATGTCGAAACGCACCTGCTGATGATACTGCAAATCCATTTCGTGAAGATTACTACAAAAGAGCAATCTATCATCAGAACAAATCTGAACCGCCCAGAATGAAGCAGATAGAAGAAAATCCCAAAGAAAAATCCAGAGCACTTGCTGTTATCCATGACGATGAGGGATATGATTGGAGTGAAGTGTTACCAGAAGAAGACGCAGTGGGCTATGCGTTTGTAACAAAGATTGTTCCTTTCAAAGACTCCAGAACAGAAGAAGTGAAATACATCAACAGAAGGATGCTAGCTCAGAACAGGATTAGTAGAATCTATCGTACATACAAAGAAGCTAAACAGGCGAAAAGATGGGATGCTGATAGAGAATGTTACCTAGATCCCAAGGGAAACATTGCTGTTGATCCAAATACTGTTGATGTTGAAACCCTCACCAAACAAATTGCTGAAGAAGAAGAAGCCAATCAGAGATTATGGTGGGGAGGAGGAGAAGCTGAAGAAAAAGAAAAAGAGAAGGAGCCTCAGCTGAAGAAAGTTGATGATGGGATTATTGATACATCACAAGAGTTTACTGCTGAAAACTTGAAGAAGATGGCTGACAAAGTGTTTGCTGCGAAAGAACTAGAGGTAGTTTCTGGTTCTGGCACTGAGTCTAAAACCAAGGTCAGTCAGATTGATGCAACCAATGAGTCAGGTAAGAAAATTAAAACTGAGAGTGACTGCAAAAATTGCATGAAAGATTGCAAAGTTTGTAGTACAATTGCTTACCTCAATGGTAAAAAGGTTGAAGAACTGACAGGAAGAGTCAGAGATGTTGAAGATCAGATCTTAAACCGTGACAAAATGTTAAAAGCTTCAAATGAACGATTAAAAGAATTAACTGAGAAAATCAAAAATGATAAAAGTGACGTAGAAAGAATTAGGAGAGAAAACGAAAAATTAATTCATGAAAATCGTCAACTTTCAGAAAATTTTGAGTAGCTAAAACGAACGGTAAAAGATTCTGATGAAAGAAATGGTAAGACATACAAAGAAAATGTTCAATTGTCAGGAGTTCTTAGGGTAAAAGAAGAGCTAATCAATCAACAACTGGATGAAATTGCTAAGTTGAAGCTTCAGTTTCAAGAAGCTAAAATTGAAAATGAACGCATCCAGTTGAAACTGAACAGTTACAACTCCGCAAGCTTTGTTCTTCAACATATCGTTCCTAAACCAATTGGGAAGAACAAGGCAGGCGAAGATGTATACTCGGATGGAACCTGACGTGGTGTCGTGGTCATGCAAATTTAATCCCAATAACAACTATAGATAATGGTAAATGGGTATCGAACTCAGGGAGTATGTGGAAAATATGTCGATTATATAGCTTTGCACTTTAACTAAAATTTGCATAAATTAAAATTCAAGAATTGATTGTTTTGGTTTTAAGAACTAATATTAACTAATTAAAATTTTCAAATCAAAGATTAGTTTTAAAGCAGATTAGGAAAAAGCGATCATCCTAAACTTCCGGTTTGCTTTTGACAATTGTGTTCAAATTCACTAGAAAGAATCACATAGACATGATTCATGTATGATTGTTTGTTCGTGATAAAAGGGAACTAAGTACTCGGATTATGAAAACACGAGGTTGTTACCCGATAACCAATTGACTAATATCCAACCCTAATCCCTCCCGTGATATCTCGATTGTCAGCGACACCAAGAACGTACGGTTTAGAATATGATCATAACATCAATCAACAATTTACAAACAAACATTCACACACCATAATAAACAAATGCATTGCAAGTCTATTATTCTAGAAATACGAATCCAAACACAAAAGTCATAGACAAACCTTCAATTCAGGATGATCACCATAAGTTTAGCCGGACATAGCTTAGTGAATCATCATAACAACAAGTTTAGTGTTCATACCAATCAAAAACATAAACCGAATGTTAGAAATTGTTTTGAACCAAGTACAATCAGCCAAAATCTCCCCTAATGCTCCAGAGAAACGTCCAATGATGAGATAGCTCAAAAGACACCCCAAAAACTGAATAAATGAGGCAGTTACAGAATTCTACGCAGCTTCCACCGTAATTTACGGTACCACTTACGGTGGACCACAAATTGTTACGGTGATAACAGACTGAGTTACGGCAGGATTTGGGCATATTTCAGGGCCACCGTAAATTACGGTGGCCACCGTAATTTACGGTGGAGCCCTGACTTATATGTTTTGTTCCTTTGCTCCTTCCACGCACGACCCGTTCATCTCCAAACCGTCCAAAGCTGCGTTTTCTCCTCTTTTAGCTCCCGAACCGCACCTGAAACATAAGCAAACATAGTTATCTAATTCAAGATAATTACGCGATTAAGTGAAGGATAAATTTGTCTTTTAACGTCATTAAGGGTTGTCCTATGGACCACCCGTCACATCCCCACAGTTAACCGTTGCTTGTCCCAAGCAACTCATCAAATCAATTTCAAAACAAGCGATCAATGTAAACCAAGCAGAAACATGTAGTCCTTTTACTAACCCCTTTTTAACACCCAAAATAACACACCCCTCACTATGTCTCTACTCTCGGTAACAAGTAAGCACTAGCAATATGAACTAGACACACAAAGTCTAACAGGCGGTTGTACAACTATAGGCTTGTACCTAAATCGATCCTTCTCCTAAAACGTGTCAAACATGAATGCAAATCAAAGGGACTTTCAAGGTTGTAACGTGGCTAGGTGTATGGGTAGGAAATGGAATATATATGAAGTAGCGAAAACTTAACCCGGTCTTTTTATTACATAATCAAATAAACAAACAACTACCAACTTAACTAATATATACAAAACAACTAAACATCATTTCTTTTTCATTTTTCATTGCTTTTTCTCTTTTTTTTTTCCTTTTCTGATTTTTTTTTAACAAAGCAAACAACCATACAATAAAACATCAAACATATCTTCATCATACTACTAAAACTACTACTACTAACACTATAAGACCGGGTCAAATTGGGTAAATTTTTAGGTAACTAGCTAAGGGGTAACAAATGATAGGCTTTTAGGCACAAACTTGGGCAACTAAATGTCCAAACCCCCGCCCCTCTCACTACCATGCTCATATATATAACTTATGAGGTCCAACCCCCCAAATCCCACACTCACACACACTAAAGACGAGGCTCCCTAAATGCCCTTATCCTCTTTGCATTCATATCCAACTAAGGACTCAAACCGTATCAAGGCACAAGTTCTAATGCACCCCCACCCGTAGCCACTCTCATCAAAGACAAGTTTTATTTATTTACATATGTGGCTTCAACTCTCACCAAGAATAAAAGGGTATCAAGGGTTGCCGGTGCATCATTTGGGGCTAATCTAGGGTGTTCAAATTCTCACCTTGTTTCGCTTGATTTAAAAATTTTCAAAAACTTCAAAAATTCCCCCCATCCCCACACTTGGGATACATTGACCCCAATGTATGGTTTTAGGAGGCTTTGATCGCTAAACATCTTTCACATCATCCAAAAGCTTAATACTCAAACCACAAATTTCTTTTTGGATTTTTTCATTTTATATTTTTTTATGTTTTTCTTCTTTTTAAAACATGACACCACCAACTCGCACCAACCCAACATAACATCACAAACTAACACCACCCAACCGCCCAACCATAAACAAGACAAGCTAACTAAATATTCACAAAATATACAAGGAAGAAACACGACCTGACTAGTAATAGCGTGGCCCCGGAGGTCCAAAAATGGAAGACATCATGTCATTCCATTCTCCAAATGCAAATGAACCGCTACTACTCCCACCTTGTTGTTGAGCTCCTTCTTGTTGGCGCGGATTGATCCATTGTGAATGATGGAGCGGCGGGGTTGGATACGAAACACTACCATCATACGGTGGTAGAGACGCATAATCCACATGTTGTGGATCCACAACCACCGGCCGCCCGGCGTGCCAATCTGCATGCAATCTCCTTTCTTGGTCATCATGGTATCGATTATTCATTTCTACTTCATGGGAATACGCGTGTGTGCGATTCCAAGCCTCTTGACGATCGAAGCTTTGTTTCAAGGACCGCTCTATGCTTGCACTCATCATCGTGTTTTGATCAAATAACATCCGCTCTGAACCCGACCACGACTCAAAAATGGGTGCCGGAGGGCGTTGATTTTCGATAACCTCTTGCATTGTGCCATCATAAGCCCAATTTGGCACATAAGAACGCTCCGTATAATCGTAAAAGGCACCACCATAACCTCTACCATGGCCCCCTTGGCCCACATTCTCACCACCATGCGGCTCGTCCGCATAATCCTCATCACCACTTGGAGCCTCCACATCACTTTCCGGCTCATCCGCTTCTCCCGGTAAAAGAGCTCTTGCACCCACCTTTAGTGCTCTCCATCGCTGCCCCTCCGACTTAAGTTTATGATATCTTTCAGATTGGGTGTAGGTCCACCCATAACCCAGCTTTTGTAGAGTAAAAGACTGATGCCTCTTCGGATGCCCAACATCTTCCGACGTAATTGCCTTTTGCTGCTTCATCAATCCCGTGATAATCCGGCAATACGGGATAATGTCTCTCCCAAACTTGTTTCAGCTAATCCAGAGGTGGTTCATGATCAAATAACGGATTGGAAAGCGTGGAGACCCATTTAGTAGCAAATAAAGGACGGGTACCTCCGGGTATCTCACTTGCTCCTTGTCCCCCCTTCGCGGAATGACATTGAGAACGCAGATTGTTAACAACAACTTCGCTTCAAATCTTAAGTTCCTCCGGTATAAAACTCCACTGTAAGTACCGGGCAAAAACAACGCTGCTAACATATCATTCCAACGAGGATGCTTATCCGGTTTGTGAAACAAATCATCAAGGCTAGGGATCATGTACTCACGAGCATGTAAACTATCATACTTCCCCAACTTCTTTAGCGTGTCAAACGACATCTCTACCGGGATCCCATTCACTTCACCTACCAACTTCATTTGTGACGGCTTTTCATATGTGTTGCACTTGAGGGTTGCCATCCATTCTTGGATTTCATCCATGAATAAAGTTTTCTTATCCTTGTCATAGCAACTTAGAGCTCCCTCCCATCCTAAAGCACGGAATTGAGCAAACACATTGAATGGCCCAAATTCAACTTCGACCACCTCCCTTTCACATATGAACGCGGCTGCCTTGTTTTTCAATCGGTTCATCCTATCATGGTATAGAGTTGGTTGCCAATGCTCCGGCTGATCATCTAACGGCCCCGACTCCCATTTTGGTTTGTTAGATGGATCCAACTCTATCATTTCTTCATCCTCGCTTTCACTTTCACTAACTCGACCCAAATATTGTCTCTTTTTCGGTTGTTGTTCCGGTTGCTTGCCCTTATCTTTAGACGAAGAATATGAACTTGCTCCGGCTCTTTCTTTTGTTCGTACCATTTCCTACACACATTAAAGCAAACAACACAACCAAACACACAAAATTAGACCCTTTTCTCCAAGATATCCCCACACTTGCTTGTTACTATGGTTGTAGATGCTAGTGAACCAAAACTTTTATAAATCTTTTTCAAAAATTGGGCATAGTGTCTCTACATTGTAGAAATTCCCAAAAAGTTCACTACTTTACCATCAATCCTACATCTACAACCCATAACAATACTCAAGTAACAATTTTTATGACAAAATCTAAGAACAAGCAAGTGGGTATGAACAAATATCAAAAACAACCTCAATCTTCACAGTGCATCATCAAAATACAACAAATAAACTTCCATACCTTGATTTGAAGATGCTAAGATGCTTGTGAAACAAAAACTCCAAAAACCCCTAAAATTTTCGGACCTAGGGTTTGGAATTTGGACCCGAAAGCTTCGTTTTTTCGCAAGTCTCTTCTCAAAATCAGAAAATTCGTGAAAAATTAGTCAAGATAGACTCCGATTTCACTTGATTTGGTTGAAAATTGAAAGAGATAGGAAGGATTGAAGGTTGAAGAAGAATGGGGATCTTGTGGGTCTTTGTGAAAGTGATGGATGATGATAGATAGAGGATAAAGTGGAATGAAATCGAATGGTTGGGGTTATTCTCGTGACTAATTGTTGTTAAATTTTTTTTTATTATATGCGCTGCACAGGACTGACGGATCAGTTTTCCAGGTCCACCGTAAATTACGGTGTGGACCGTAAATTACGGTGGATGCTGGAACTAAAATTCCACCATAATTCAGTGAGTTTCTACCGTAAATCCCAAAATTTTTCATTGCCCACCTTAAATTACGGTAGTATCTGGGCATTTTTTCTTGGCCAAAAAATCGAATTTTAAGTATATTTTTTTATATTTTTTTCAGTTTTTTCGATTTTTTTTTTGTGTTTTTAAAATTTTTCAAAAACATGTAAGAATTACCCTACCCCCTCAAAAGTCCCGTGTTGTCCTCAACACAATGTTAGAGCAATTCGCAACCCGAATGTCCCCACACTTGTTTCAAACACAAGCTTCAAGCGAGTACGGTAAAAATGCAAACTAAACAAAACAAACAAAATGAAATGCTAACTATTTACACTACCAAACCTGGGCCTCTCATGGTTGCTCATCGTCGACCAGCCGTAAGATGTAGCTCGCTTTATCAAGCTCCAAGTTGTTGATGTCGTTCCCCTCCAAGTATGGCTTTAACCGGTGACCATTCACCGTTTGTTGTTTCAGTGTTTGCTCATCTTGAATATCTACATCACCAAACCTCCCAAACCTCCCAACTCTCCGAACGACATACGGGCCCATCCATTTGCTTTTAAGCTTGCCCACGAACATCTTGAGTCTTGAATTGTACAACCAAACCTTTTGACCCACTTCAAAGGTTTTCTTCCTCAACTTCGCATCGTGTACTTTCTTGAGCTTGTCTTTATAAGCCGATGCACATTCATACGCCTCATCTCTAATCTCTTCAATTTTGCTTAATTGCAACTTCCTTATCTTTCCTGCCTCATCATAATCCGCGTTGACCGTCTTAATTGCCCAATGTGCCCGATGCGCTAACTCCATTGGCAAGTGACAACCCTTTCCATACACCATCCGGTAAGGTGTTGTGCCAATAGGAGTTTTGTAGGCCGTTCGGTACGCCCACAACGCATCATCCAACTTGCTCGACCAATCCTTCCTATCCGTTCTTACCGTCTTCATTAGAATTTCTTTGATTTGACGATTGGACACTTCGACTTGTCCACTCGTTTGCGGATGGTAAGGTGTGGCAATTCGGTGATTCACGCTATACCTCTTCAGCAATTTCCCAAAATTGAAGTTTTTGAAATGCGAACCACCATCGCTTATGATAACCCTCGGAATACCAAAGCGAGAAAAGATGTTGGACTGAACAAATTTACAAACAACCGAATGGCCGTTTGTGCGTGTTGCAATAGCTTCAATCCACTTTGAGACGTAATCCACCGCTACCAAAATGTATAGAAAACCATTTGAATTCGGGAAGGGACCCATAAAATCTATACCCCATACATCAAATATCTCTACAACCAAGATTGGTTGTAATGGCATCTCATCCCTCTTCCATATGCTTCCCATCTTTTGGCAGTTTACACAGTTTCTAGCAAACTCACATGCATCCTTGAAAATTGTGGGCCAATAAAACCCACATGAGAGAACCCGGTACCCCGTTTTATGCCCACTAAAGTGACCTCCACATGCGGAAGAATGAGCATGAGTCAGAATTTCCATCACCTCCGTTTTGGGCACACACCTCCGAATAACTTGATCCGGCCCAATCTTAAAAATATCCGGTTCATCCCAAATGTATTGCTTCACTTGGACCATAAATTGTTGGCGTCGTTTCTTGGTCCAATGACTCGGGATGGCACCCGTGGCTAAGTAATTTACATAATGAGCATACCACGGTGCAACAAAGGTGGAAACGGCTAGGAGTTGCTTGTCGGGAAAACTTTCATTTATTTCACTAACATCATCAAGCCCTCCAACCGGAATCCGAGACAAGTCATCCGCCACTACGTTCTCATTTCCCTTTTTGTCTCGGATTTCTAAATCGAACTCTTGTAGCAACAACACCCACCTAATCAAACGAGGCTTCGTGTCCTTTTTCTCCATCAAATATCGGACCGCACTATGATCCGAATAAACCACCACTTTGCTCCCCCAAATATAAGCACGAAACTTATCCAAAGCATACACCACCGCTAATAACTCCTTTTCGGTTGTGGTGTAATTGAGTTGCGCTTCGGATAAAGTCTTGCTTGCATAGTAAATCACCACCGGCTTTCTATCAACCCGTTGACCCAAAACTGCACCGATAGTAGTGTCGCTTGCATCACACATTATCTCAAACGGCTTTGACCAATCCGGTGGTTGCAAGATAGGAGCTTTGACTAAGTGTTCCTTCAAAACAGTGAAAGCTTGCATACACTCATTAGTAAAATCAAATGGGATGTCTTTTAATAACAAATTGCATAAAGGTTTGGTGATAACACTAAAACCTTTTATGAAACGTCTATAGAACCCCGCGTGTCCCAAAAATGACCTTACACCCTTAACATTTTTCGGAGGTGGCAAAGATGCTATTACCCTTATTTTTGCCTTATCCACCTCCATTCCCCTTTTCCGAAATTACGTGACCCAACACAATGCCCTCTTGCACCATGAAATGACTTTTCTCCCAACTAAGCACTAAATTCTTCTCAACACATATTTTTAAAACTTTTTGTAATTCGTTGAGACAAGATTCGAAACTAGTGCCGAAAATGGAAAAGTCATCCATAAATTCTTCAAGCGACTCTCCAACCATGTCCGAGAAGATACTCATCATACATCGTTGGAAAGTTGCTGGTGCATTGCACAAGCCAAATGGCATTCGCCGAAAGGCAAAGGTACCATATGGACAAGTGAAGGTGGTCTTGTGTTGGTCATCCGGGTGTATTGCTATTTGATTGTAACCCGAATACCCGTCCAAAAAGCAGTAATATTTTTTACCTGATAATTTTTCAATGATTTGGTCAATAAAAGGCAACAGGAAATGGTCCTTAGAAGTGGTGGCATTCAATTTTCGGTAGTCAATACATACACGCCACCCAGTGACCGGTCGGGTGGCAATTTGTTCACCATTTTCATCTTTGACTACTTGAATGCCGGCCTTCTTAGGCACAACTTGGGTGGGACTCACCCAAGCACTATCCGAAATCGGATAGATGATTCCCGCGTCCAACCATTTAATTACCTCTTTTTTTACTACCTCCCTTAGGTTCGGATTCAATCGCCTTTGAGCTTCTTGTGTTGGTTTGGCATCTTCGGTGATAATGATTTTGTGCATGACAATTGATGGATTAATTCCTTTGAGATCGGCAATCGTCCATCCGATAGCTCCCTTGTTTTCTTTCAAAACTTCCAACAACGCTTGCTCTTGTGCCAACTCTAAATTAGAGGCAATAATGACCGGTAAAGTGTCATTATCCCCTAAAAACGCATACTTCAAGTGGCTCGGCAAGTCTTTAAGTTCCAACTTTGGCGGTTCCTCTAACGATGGTTTAGTACCCGAGTTTATCTCCACCGGCAAGCCTTCGAATTGATGAGTCCATGGCGGTCGACCTTCTTTCGAGGCCATTGCATCCTGTTTTTCCTCTTCAACCCGGAGTGCATAAGCATGTACCTGTTCAGAAAAATCACACAAGCAAATATCCATACCATCCTCCTCATACTCATGCGGGTTGCATCCGTCAACTATATCTGCCATGAAACACTCATCAACACCATTAGCATTAGCATTATTAGTAAAAACATTCAAGCGCATTTTCCGATTCCCAAAAGTCATATCGAGTGTACCAAATCTACAATCGATCACAGCATGCGCGGTGCTAAAAAATGGCCGACCCAAAATTACGTTTTGTTGTTGTTTTGGGTCCGCGGACGAGTAGTCCAAGACTAGAAAGTCAACCGGGTAATAAAACTCATCAATTTTAACAATTACATTTTGAACCATCCCCCGGGGTAACTTATGAGACAAATCGGCTAAAACAACTGTTGTCTCTACCCTAGCTAACGGACCAAAGTCATATTGGTCATATAAGCCCCCCGGTAAAATGCTAACCCCGGCTCCAAGATCTAGTAACGCCTTCGCCATTTGAAAATTACCAACTTGTATGTTAATTAATGGCGTACCCGGATCTTGGATCTTAGGAGGAAGCTCCCCGTTCAAAACCGCACTCACTTGCCCGGTCAAATCTACCCGCTTAGGCATTTTCTTCTTTTGTTGCCTCTTTTGTGTACATAACTCTTTTAAAAATTTTGCATAGGCGGGTACTTGTTTTATTGCATCAAGGAGTGGAATGTTAATTTTAACTTGTTTGAACATGTCCCACAACTCTTCTTTTTGGGGACATCTTGATGCAATAAATTTTTTTCTACCCGGGTCAAGTAAGGCCGATGGAAACGGGACTTGACTCGGTTCACCCTCAACTTTTTCATTTTTTTCATTTTCACCCAACCCCGGTTTATTAACATTTGATTCTTTAGGTTTAACCGGTGAAACTTCATCATCACTATCATTACCCGTGATGTCCTCAACTACCCCTTCAACCAATTCGGGTGACAAATTGGCTTTAAACTCTTTTCCACTTCTCAATGCACTAACATGACTAATATTAATATTACCTCGTGACGAACCGTGTGAAGGATTTACCTTGCTGTCGCTAGGAAGTTGACCCTTGCTTTTCTTCAATTCCGCCACATCGGTTGCCAATTGACCCATTTGGGTTGTTAGTGATTGGATGCTCTTGTCACGAACCTCATCCTTTTGCATCCGGACTTGGTCGAGTTGATTTCATTTTTGCATATCTTGTTGCATAGCCCGAAGCATATCCATAACTTCATTCCCACTTGACGAAGGTTGACCCGAACCACTTTGACCCGTTTGTTGAAATTGCCCTTGGTACCCATAGTTGTTTCCACCCCGATAATTGCCTTGGTTGTATTGTTGACGAGATGAAAAGTTACCTTGAGCTCCTTGGAAGTTTGGGTTAGCTTGGTTCGCCGCGTTCCCGTAGCGGAAATTAGGATGATTTCGTAACCCGGGGTGAGAGGTGTTGGAGTTCATATTGAAATTTCGACCACCCCCTCCTTGAATTGCATTCACTTCCTCTACTTGTTCATCAACTACCCCCACTACACAAACTTCCGCCGTGTGGCCTATTTCGTTGCAATTAGTGCACACGTTGTACACTTGGTTAGTAGGTTGCACATTACCACTCTCTACTCCATGTACTTGGGGCCATTGAATCACATGCCTTGCCCTTCTTGATGATTGGGCTTTCCTCTTGGAATTCACCGCCATTTGTTCTAAAAATGACCAATCATTATTTTCATAATTTGTACCGAATGTACCATTGGTGATCGACATTAAAAATGACCAATCATTATTTTCATAATTTGTAATGAATCACCTGGTGCATAACGACTTAGTTATTGGTGTTCATGTGAAAGGTTTTCATCTTGAGGGGGAGTGTATTAGCTGTGTTAAAGGCAAATAAAAGAAGAAATCTCACCCTGGAAAGAAGGTTAACTCAGTCTCAAGACCGTTAGAGAGACTCCATATGGATCTGTTTGGTCCAGTAAATGTCAAAAGTATAACTGGTGATCTCTGCTGTCTAGTAGTAACAGATGACTACTCGAGATTTTCGTGGGTATCATTTCTGAAATCAAAAGATGAGACGTTTGAAAGTTTGATGGCGTTGTTCAGAAAGATTGAAAACCTGTACCAAACTCGAATTAGAAGAATCAGGAGTGACAACGGTACTGAGTTTAAGAACAACAAGATGGAAGAGTATTGTGATGAGAGAGGTATACTGCAAGAATTTAGTGCTCCTTACACTCCACAGCAAAATGGAGTAACTGAACGTAAGAACAGGACGCTAATTGAAACGGCTAGGACGATGCTTGCTGATTCGAAACTACCTGTTAACTTTTGGGCAGAAGCAGTATCAGCCGCTTGCTATATACTCAACTGGGTTCTAACAGTGAAGAAATTCAACAAGACGTGTTTCGGGTTGATCAATAACTGCAAACCGAACCTGAAGTATTTAGAACCGTTTGGGTCTCCCTGCACAGTTCTAGAACCTTTTGGTAAATTTGGTGCAAAGAACATTGAAGGAATTTTCGTGGGTTACGCGAGTCCATTGAAACGAGTCTTTGTTCCAAGCTTGAAGCGGATTATTGAAGCACACAATGTTGAATGCCAAGGTTACACAATGCCACCGCAGAATCCCGGAGACTCGTGGCGTTTTAATTACCATACACTGTGGGATTCGTTTGACATAGAAGAAGAAACAGATTTCTTTGACGAGTTAGATATTCTGAGAGAGTATGAAGAATCACAAGAAAGATTCCCAGCTGAGTATTCTAGACGTCAATTTCAAGCTTCCAATGACAACGAAGCCGGTCCAAGTAATGCTGGAGAACATGATGATATTCAACAATCTTCAGAACATGTTCCTGATAATCAGACAGCAGTCAACGATAATCTAGAATCTGAAGATAGACCTATATTTGATCATGGTGATTCAGATTCTGAGGGGGAGCAGATCCAGATTTCAAGTCAAACAATTCCAGTCAGTGAACAAGGTGCAAATCAGAATGTCACAAATTTGGAAGGAGAGGTAGATGTTCCAGGCGTGGTGATGCCGAGAACTCTTTCGTATCATCCAGAAGAACTTATTATTGGAGAATTACAATCAGGCATTCGCACAAGACGTCAAATTGACCAAGGCCTTACATGTTTTTATTCTACAGTTGCTTCTTTACAAACAGAGTTTTCACATAGTTGTTTTATTTCGCAGATTGAACCGAGAACATATAAGGAAGCGTTAACTGAAGATTCTTGGGTCAACGCGATGCAAGAGGAGCTGAGTCAGTTTGAGAAGTTAGGAGTGTGGAAATTGGTAGACTTGCCTGATGGTCACAGGAAGATAAACACCAAGTGGGTGTTCAAGTGCAAGAGAGATGATCGAGGGGTTATTATTCGAAACAAAGCTCGACTCGTAGTCCAGGGCTTTAGTCAGCAGGAGGGTATAGATTTCACTGAAGTGTATGCTCCGGTTGCTAGACTTGAAGCGATCAGAATCTTCCTAGCATTTGCATCTTGGAAAAGTTTTAAAGTTTATCAGTTAGATGTTAAATCGGCGTTTCTCTATGGGAAGGTAAAAGAGGAGGTATATGTCGGACAGCCACCGGGATTCACCGATCCAATCCACAAAGACAAGGTTTATTTACTGGATAAAGCATTGCATGGTTTACACCAGGCCCCGAGAGCTTGGTACGAGACTTTATCTCAACACCTGCTTGCCAACGGCTTCATCCGTGGAAAAGTGGATGCCACTCTCTTCACTAAAGAAGTCGACGGACATCTTCTGATAGTTCAGATATACGTGGACGACATCATATTTGGGTCAACAAATGAAAATCTGTGCAAAGATTTTGAACGAGTTATGAAGCAAAAATTTGAAATGTCATCGATGGGTGAGATGAAATTTTTCTTGGGACTTCAGGTTGATCAACTGCCTAAGGGAATTTTCATACATCAGACGAAGTATGTTCATGATATCTTAGAGAAATTTGGGATGTCAGGTTCTACTCCAGCTTCCACCCCATTAGCAACGAACCATGGGATAAACCCAGATCTCACCGGAGAGAAGGTAGATGAAACAATGTATCGTTCCATGATCGGATCGCTGATGTACTTGACAGCTTCTAGACCCGATATTATGTATCCAACCTGCCTCGCAGCAAGATTTCAATCTAACCTGAGAGCTTCGCATATGGTGATTGTGAAACGGATATTACGCTACCTGAAAGGAACTCCATCACTGGGGTTGTGGTATCCAAGAGAAGGCGATTTCATGCTCGAAGGATATTCCGATTCAGATTTCGGATGCTGTAAAGTTAATGCTAAGTCAACCACAGCGGGGTGCCAGTTTTTCGGACCACGATTGGTTACCTGGCAATGCAAAAAGTAGACCTCTATGGCTTTATCCACATGTGAAGCGGAGTATGTATCTGCAAGTAGCTGCTGCTCTCAGATCTTGTGGATCCAGCAACAGATGAGAGACTACGGTTTGCAATTTCTTAACACCCCTATCTTTGTTGATAATGAAGCAGCGATAAACATCACTAAAAATCCTGTTCATCACGCTAAAACGAAACACTTTGAAATTCGTCATCACTTCATTCGAGATTGTTTCGAGAAGAAGTTGATACGAATTGAGAAAATCCACACTGACGAACAAAAAGCTGATTTACATACCAAAGCGTTTGATAAAACTCGTTTTCAATATCTTTTAAAATTGAATGGTATGAAGCTTTTATCGGTGTCGGAGGAGATTCTTGGCGTAGATGAAGGTACCACTGTAGATGATGTTGAGACGCAATCTGCAATGTTTTGTCGATTTTTTACTTGTTTTGGTATTTAGGGGGAGTATAGGGTAATATTTTCAGAAAATACAAAAACAGTAAAAAATTTCAAAAATACAAAAACATGAGATATTTTCAAAATACAAAAACAATAGAAAATTGAAAAAGAGCTTGTGTAAAAAGGGAAAATGATAGTACATTGGCTTGACAGTTACGGTATGCTAAAGATATGAAAAGTTTAAAAAGTCTTAAACAGTCTCGCTGATGATGTGCCGATAGGTTTTTACACATTTAGTAGGTTTGTTCGGGATATAAACCTAAATCTTTACTTGCTTATTTCATGGGGAACACTACTTGGATATATAGGTAAACCCTGAAATCTTGTTTGAAAGATCCCTCTTTCTGAGATTCAGTGATATCTGGGGTATTATCCCGGGACTTCTGATATTGTGGAAGCAATGGCCTAGTCCCCGTATAATACTTTACGCTTGCTTGAAACATAGCATCTCCCTCAGCATAAAAAATGATGAAACATTGAAAAATGCTAATCATGTGCTGTTGAAGAAAAGATCCTCTAAAGGGGACACACCAAAAGTCGAAGCCGTCATCTCTCTGATTTTGCGGAAGCAATAGCCTGAGCTCTCACGACCCTCGCATTTAACCCCTTACAGATATCATATGTGGTATATTCACCTGTAAGACTGAATATTGGGATCTGGATACGGGAGTATATTCAAGAGGTGGGACACATGAATGAGTTTAAGTCTCTAATTCACCTAATTCGTATCCTGAACAGATTGAAAAATCTGTGAGAATTTAAGTGGATCAATATATCGACAATCTAAGTGAATTGTTTAATTCTGAGTATGAAATCAAAAGCTTAACGGTACTTGTGACTTGTCGAATAGCTGATATGATTCCCTAACACGCTCACCAAAAATATGTTTGTAAATAGTTTACATTTACGGCATTTTATTTCTGTTTAACATTTTAGTTTAGAAACTTTATTCAAAATCCAAAAAGATTTTACATTTCTGCTTTATTTTTGACAAACCAAAGTGGAAAGTTGATCTTCAGATTCGAAGTATGAAGCAGATGCAGGAAGTTTCTGAGCTGGAAGATGGGCTGTGAGCTTATCATGTTAAACCTGTTATTGAAAAGTCAAAACAAGTTCATTAAGTTGAAACTTGTAATTTTCAGAAAAAAATGTTTTGAAACTTTGTTGAACAAAAGTCAGTTTTGTTTCGTCCTGGATCAACCAAGGTCATTAAGTTGGACTTGGTAGATAAATTGAGTGCCAAGGGTCATTAATTTGGACCTAGTTACTTAAGTGGATTTCTAAAAACTGATAACAACAACAAAAGATGTTGAAAGAAGAATAGATTGTAATGTTATATTCTTGAGAAGCAGGTAACAAGATCCCCATGGCAAAGAAAGTGTAAAGTTTAAACCAGAATTCGAGCTCCAGCATATTGAAAGGGGGAGTCTACATTCTGGATCAACATTCAAAGGGGAGTTTGAAGAGTCTTGTAGATAGAGATTGAAGGATGCTTACAGCGTCAGACAAATTGGACAGAGAAGAAGATAGATCAAGACTAAAGACTGAAGATTTGATGCTAAAGACTTCGTCAACATCCAAGGGGGAGTCTGTTGGTGCATAGATGTCTGTTAACTTCGTCTTTATAGAGTCTTGTATCTAGATAGGATAAACCAGTGCACAGCAGGTTAGAAATTAGGTTTTAAATGTTAAAGGGTAATTTCGCATGAAATGGGTAATTTCGCATGAAATAGCAAATGCTATTTCGTACGAAATTACACAAAGTAATTTCGCATGAAATAGCAAGTGCTATTTCACACGAAATTACCTCCCCTATATATAGCTGGCTTGCTGATTCATTTGGTACGAAATTAACTATTCTGATTCAGAGCCGAGGTGCTGCCGATTTGTCAAACGATCTGTAAAAAGCTTTGAAATCAATAAAAGGAAGATAATTAAGAGAATCTAGCTGTAATCAAGTCTATTTCTCTGATTCCGCCTTTGAAATAGATCATGAACTCTTCTGATTGACTCGTTAGGGTCACACGACGATCCAACATAGACGGTTGCCTTTAGCGAAGAACAAAGGAGAAAAACCAATGAGCTTGATTTTTTTTCCTAAAACCTGTCACGACCCCCGACCCACCCTGGACGGAATCGGGAGCTGCGAACAGCCAAGTGGTACCGGTGATTATTTTGAAAAATATTGCAGCGGAAATTTCATCAGGACCGTGAGTTAGGAAAATTATCAGAGTTTAGAAAACACCGGATTTTATTTATTTAAATAAATGGGATAAACCCATGTTTTACAAAGGTAGCTTTAATAATGATAAATTTGATTACATAAAACAAATATTTCTTAATTTGATTTAAATAAAAATAAGCCACTTCTTGAAGCTTTTTAGTGCCGTATCCATCTCTTACTCCAATCTACTGTAATTACCTGAAACGCGTTTTAAAAAGGTTTTGTCAGCAGGAATACTGGTGAGTTCATTCATTTTGCTAAAACGACACGTTTGTTATAATTTACAGTATTAAGAGATATTACAATGTTTCTGATATCAACCAACTACCCACAGTATTTGTCACTCGACTCGTTTCTGTGACTATGGTCATATCCCCCCATTGGCTGCCCCAATGGTGACGATTATAAAGTAATGTATACAAAACCCCACATACTGGCTGTAATTTGGTGATTACATATACTTAATCACTGTAATTATAACTTTGAAAATATTTAAGAATTTATACAGCACTTTGAATAAAAAGAGAATGACTCACATTATAAGCATGCAGATTTATACGGGCAGAGTTTAGCCTACTGGTTAGCCTTGATATTGCAGGCAGAGCTTAACCTATTGATTAGTCTTGTAACCTAGTGCACACGAACTCGGTAAGTAACTAATACAGCATTTACGATAACTCACGAGATTAAAACCCTCACGACAAATGACAAAGTGCAATCACTTAAACATCCATCGGATTCACAACGAATGACAGAGTATTCCCCGAGTTCGGGTGGTACTCAAACATCCTGTCGGAATCACGACTAATGACAAAGGATAGCACTTAAACATCCGGTCGGATAGTTTCAATAGATCGGACATTGAATCGTAGCAGCGATCGAGTTAATACCCGGTATCGTAGCAGAATTCGAGCTAGTGTGTGTTTGGTAGTAATCAGGTGATATCTCGAAGTGTAAAACAAATTTTAACGTCGAACGAATGCCAGAAATCAAGTCCCACACCCCTCTATTTATATCTGGAAAACGGCGCGGTCGCGCCACGCGACGGGGACCCTTTTATCATAGGGTTGCCACGTGTGTTTGAAGCCTTGGTGAGTCGACAGATCGATTAAATTTGATTTTGACAGCAACTTATAAGGATAATCGTCAATAGGGAATACCCACCTCTGAGTTTTAGGGGCCCTGATCCTGATTCTGATTGTTCTGAAAATTTTAGGGTTTATGTAGGATTACTTAGGGGTCTTAACTAAGGTTTCTTATTGTACAAAATACAATAAGAAATAACAGTTTTGGTGAGAGTTGTTATGGTTTGGGATAAAAGGGAATAAAACGGTGAAAAGAGAATGGACCCACTTTGTAACTTTAGGGTTCAACTAGAAAACCTCCTGGTAGAATTTTGGGTATAACTTCTGAGCTATAAATATATATATATATATATATATATATATATATATATAACGCACTTGTGTTAAGTATAGTACCCCTAATTCAACCTTGTCCCGATGTCCCAAGACCGAATCCCAACAACTTAGTCGGGTAGAGCCCTGACATACGTTATGAGGCTCAGATCAATCGGAAAGGGTAGCAGTGATCGGGAGTTAAAATACTTAAAACGGGGTAGGACTTTATTATTATTATAGGGTAAATAATAATAATAATAATAATAATAAATATATATATGGAGAGAGTAGCGAGAGATTGTAAGAAAGGAAAAGAAAATAGACTTTGTATTTATACATCTGAAATAGGTTGAGTGCACAAAAGCAACACACATAAACTACTATCATTAAATGTTATATTTGAGAATTGATCCACGTAGCATTTGAACATCAATTGATGTACACGTAGTCTTTCAAGAAGGTGAATATTAGCCATGTATATATCTATATATATTTAATGTAAACTTTGATTTTGATTTTGATTTGTAAAGTGTATACGTACACTTTCACATGAAATGTGAAAAAAATTAATTATTATTTTACTATATATTATTATAATTAATTTAAATGCTTCACTTATTTGGTGCTTATAACTTCTAAAATATGACATTGTATAAAACAATGAATATGTCTTTAGAACGAGAATATTTTTGTCTACATTTTGAACCAAGTTTCATTAAAAATAGAGTAGATCCAAATATAATGTATTTTCATAGTTTAATTATTAAACGGTTCCTGGACCCGTCCAGGTACTTCACATTTCTTACAGTCAACTTACCCGTAATCTACCCGTCTAATTATATAAGTTTTTATATACTTTTATTTTATTTAGAAAGGTCACACATATACAGGCCAATTAATTAATATAATATTTCAACCAACTATATATAAAATAGTTTTTAAAACTATTTGGGTTGAATATTTATATTAAAATAAACTAGTTACTAGTTAATAATTTAACCAAACCTATGGTAAAAATAGGAATGTTACATCCTCCCCACCTTGTTTTAAATCTCGTCCTCGAGATTTGGGTTACGATATTTCTTTTAGACTTTATGTTATATTTTAGTCAATAAAAACAATATTTAGGTAGATGACACAGATTTAAAATATCAAATTTTGTGAATACGAGTTGTACAATAAATAGGATTCAATGGTTCAACTGAATTAGTTCAAGAAATCGATGACAAACGAATGGGATGAAATGATATAATTTCCAAGGTGACTAGGTTCAAGCCAAAAGATATATGATCAATAGATATTTAAAATGAATGTAAAGGACTTTTAGAATCAATAAAATTCTTTGTCAAAAGAAAGCTTACTTTGATTGGCAACTGAGGAAGACTTAGAATTGACAGGTTCCAAATGAAATAAAAGCATGAAAAATGATTTGTCAAATATTTATGATATTAGAAAATCAAAGTGTTGAGATGAGTGAATTGCAAAGATACACCAAAAGACAATAGAGTTAGTGTATCATTGTTTAGAGTTCCAAGTTGTTTTAATTGTGAAACAATGTGATAGTACACTATTAGTGACCATATTTTTCATACTATGTCATAGAGATCGAAAAATAATAAGAACAAGTTGTTTTGGCATAACCAACCATTATATTATATTTGTAAAGCAAATGTAATATATATTATTTGTGTCCCTGTCTGTACCGTATCTTACTTGTCAAATATAAATACTATGTAATATATATTATTTGTTACGCATTTTTACTATATGTAAATGGTCACCACTTTTAAATAAATATTATTTTAGTATTTTACTATACTATGTAAAATAACTTATATTTACTATGTAATATATATTACAAAACACCGCAATGAAGTTATTACATTACAAAATATTTTAGTATTATTATTTTGTAAAAGAAATCACTATTATGTATAACGTTAAATGAAAGTTGTAAATAAAGGTGTAAAATATTTATTGTACAAAAGTATTTGTAAAATATTTTGTAAATATATAACACTTAATGGGTCGATTCTATGTGATTACTTATTTTCATTTTGAAACCATATAACGTTGTGAATGTATTTACAAATGTTGTAAATAAGTGAAAACGGGGACTATTCTTATATATTACAATGTTCCCCTAACCTAACGTAGTTGATGACTACCATATTATTCTTATATGGTCATTTTCTTGCAAGAGTGTTACGGTACATAGTTACCACAAAACATGTGATAGACAATTATTTATATAATTTTATTCGTCCCTCTAATTCTTGTATTGTTTTATGAAAATATGTCTTCTCCTTACAGTAAAAAATATTTTTACATATAATTAAAATTTACTAAATAAGTATAATGATTTAATTTATATACATTAACTAGTTATTATCATGGTTGGATATTGGTTAGTGCTGCCTTGTTTAAGCCTAGGTGATCAGTCCATGCCTAACTAAGGCTAGGCTACCCAATACCTGCCCCTGACAATAACCCTAGTACCTAAAAATAATACTAACACTACTACTATTAATATATTATTACTAATAATAAAACTAATATTAATTATCAATAATAAATAACTAAACATAAACTTAAATGAGAGTATACCTCAAACATAATTTTATAAAAATATAAATTCTTCACCTCAATGGTTTAACAAATTTTTTTTTAATTGACTCGATATCAAAGAGTCATCGTTTTGTAATAATGTGGTTCACAGTGCAAAAATCAAGTATAGTGAAATGATATTTGAGTTTGGATAAAACAACAAATTAGAATGAAGCCCTCCTGTGGTCTTCGTAAATCAAACGAACCACATGCGCAATGAACAGTGCATGTGTAACGTGTGGATTTACCAAGAAATGAAATAGATCAATATTTACTACTATGAAAGAAATCCTCATGGTATGATGACCATTAGAGGAAGTAGAAACACGAAAGTCAACTCATTATATGCAGAAGTCAGAAAAAGAAATATAAGAACTTTATCTGGAATTTCGTGTGATAACCGTTGTTAAGTGACATTGTCAGGGAATGTCGAATAAAATGAAATAGGGAATTTGCAAAGGTATGTGATTCCTTTTTGCAGTGATAATAATTATGACTCTGATTAGACTGTGCACCGATGGTTGTGAAATCTTATTCCAACGTACCTCAGCGAGATTCATGTCGTTTGTAGGATCACGTGGCCAATTGCTGCTTTTTTATTAGTAATTCTTCCACTGACGGGATTCGCATTGGTGTCGTCATGCCCAATTATATTTTCAAAAGGTCTTGCTTTGAAAAATCGTGTGTGATATACTTTGACGTCTATGGTCGTATAATTTAAGTTTCATGTGTTTTCTTGTGCACTAGCACAAATTTACATGCTTCTTACTTGCGTTAATAGTTTATGGTAACGTATTGGAAATTCTTATACTTTTGATGGTGTCCCAACTTAAAGGGTTTCCTCTGTTTATATTGTCGCACGAGTTACGAGGCAGATGATTAAACGAAATAATGTTTGATATCAGAATTATAGATATATGCAAGAGATTCCTGATAAAGAAATCTAGATTTATCATTGACACTTATGTTCGTGATTTATTTTAAATTGTCAATCGTTATGGCTTTTGGAATTCCTTATAGATATACATATCTATATAATCATATATTTCACATGCTGTAATAATACATACCCTCTATAAGGTCAATGTATTTAACAGATTCATATTTCCAAAAACAAGTCAGATATCATGTAACAACTCTCATCAAAAGTCATATTTATTTAATTAATTTGCCCAATAGGAAACCCTAATTAAGACACCCAAGTGATTCTGCGTAAACCCTAAAATTTTCAGAACAAACGGAATCAGGATCAGGGCCCCTAAAACTCAGGGGGGGTAAACCCTAATTGGTAATATCCTTACAGTTTGCTGTAAGAATTGAATTATGTCGAAATCTGACTCACCAAAGCTATAAAAGACACGAGCCTACTCTACCCTAGAAGTGACCTGTCGCGCAACGCGACAGGAACAAGAGGACCCCTCGCGTGGCGCGAGGGGGGCGATTTTCCAGCTATAAATAGTAGGCTGTGGGACTGGAACTTCTGCGTTGATTTGACGTTTAAATTCATTTCGTACACGAAGTTATAGTGAAAACAGTCCAAAACACACACACTGATCACGAAGTGCTTCCGCAATACAGGGTAATAACTCGATCGCTGATACAATTCAATGTCCGATCGATTAAACTATCCAATGGATGTTTAAGTGTTGCCCACATTAGGGTTTATGCTTTGTCATTCGTCGTTAAATCGATGGATGTTTAAGTATCGCACTTTGCCATTCGTTGTGAAGGTTTTAATCTCGTGAGTTATCGTAAATGTTGTATTAAGTTACTAACCGAATTGTGTGCATGTTATTAATTTAGGTTAAAAGGCTAATCAGTAGACTAGGCTCCGCTCAATTAAATCTGCAAAGTGAGTCATTCTCTTTTTATCAAATTACTTTCAAAATCATGTTTATTTTCAAGGTTATAATTACAGTGATTAAGTTTATGTAATTACCAAGTTACAGCAGGTATGTGGGGTTTTGTATACATTACTTGATAATCTTCACCATTGGGGCAGCCAAGAGGTGATATGACCATAGTCACTGACACCATTGGAACATTGTAATCTCTCTTAATAGTGTGAATTATAACAAATGAGTCGTTTTAGTAAAATGAATGATTCACTCAGTATTTCCCGCTGACAAAACCTTTTTCAAACATGTTTCAGGTGATCTGTTGTGATCCAAGAAAAGTGCCGAGAAGCACTACAAGCTTAAGGAAGTGGCTCAGTATAAAAATAAAGAAACATGTTTTGTAAAATAAAAGATTTCTCCAAGAAATCTCAAGATTGTAAATTAACGGGTTTTATCTCGAGTTATGAAAAAAAATAATCGGGAAATATTTCGGTTTTAAAAGATCCTGATGATAAACTTCCGCTGTTAAACTCAATTAAATAAATACCACGGGATTTCTGTCCCGCGACTCCTAAAACGGGTCAAACTGGGTCAGGGGCCGTGACAGAAAAAGGTAGTATCAGAGCCACTGATTTAAGCCTATTAAGTATTTAGAAAATACTTAATTTTTTTTTGTTGTTTTGTGATTATGTGTTTTATTAACTGACTAATTGTTAATTACAGTATGGGTAAACAAAAGCTGTCAAACATCTATCTTAAATTAGATTAGGTCATCCAACGAGAAAGGAAGTTCATCCCAAACCAAACCCTCAAATCACTCTATAATTCCTGAAGAAGGAATATTTGTGAGAAAGGCACATTATGAGAAACCACTTTCGCCTAATAAAAGAAGTTTGATTATTAGGAAAAGTCAGGAGGAAATAAGGAAAATCCGAGAAAAGAAGATTAAACAGGAAACCCAATAATTAACCAGTAAATCACCTTGGGAAGACAAGTTAGATGAAAAATGGGCAAATCTCTATATGCTAGCCACCGTAGCAGTCAATGAAAATCTTTAAATATTGTGAGAAAGGCACATTATGAGAAACCACTTTCGCCTAATAAAAGAAGTTTGATTATTAGGAAAAGTCAGGAGGAAATAAGGAAAATCCGAGAAAAGAAGATTAAACAGGAAACCCAATAATTAACCAGTAAATCACCTTGGGAAGACAAGTTAGATGAAAAATGGGCAAATCTCTATATGCTAGCCACCGTAGCAGTCAATGAAAATCTTTAAATAACTTGTTTCAGTTTAGCACCCTTATCACTTATAAGTCAGAAACGTTCTCCAGTAAATAAATAAATTCACTGTAAAACATAGTGTGTTTTAAATTTTAGTTGTTTGGGAGTCACACAGTATGCAATAATATTTGAAGGTTATCTTTTAAAATATTGTTATAAAATTTTAACTTATTATTTTTTTTATATTAAACAGTATGAATGATTTATCTGAAGCTCTAGAGAATCTCAACCTCTACCCTGTAAACATAGAAGTTTCTAAAGAATTTACTGGGTATTTTCCTGATGTGGAACAACCTATTGAATTTAATGCTTCACCACCTCCAGAGAAACCCAAGCCCAAGAAAAGGAGGAGATTTATAGGATGGAGACGTGTGCGTAGGAGGAAACCCGTCCCTAGAAAGAATCTCAAAATTAAAAATCCTTTAGATAAAGGGAAGGAAATTGAAGCTGGGGAAGAGTCTAGGTAAATGGAAATACAGTTTGATGAATATTCAAGGCAAATAGAAATAGAGACTGGAGGAGGATTTAATCAAACCCAGATAGAAATGGGAGAAAGCTCTAAGCAAAATCAGGAAATGACATTGCAAGAAGAGCTGGATTTTATATTGGCAAGCTGTGATACTATTCAGCCTGTCAATAGAAATGTTTTTACTAAGCCTCTTGAATCTCAATTACCTATAAACTTAGAACCAGCAATCCCAGAACCTATAGTCCATACCCAACCTTTAGGAATGGACGAATGGTGGACGAATGACTGGCAATTCCAAAACCTGCTCAACAGTCCTAATTCCTTTCTTCCTCAGTTCGACCCGGAACCATTACCAAATCCACCCATGAGTAACGAGAATTTAGCAGAACTTCGCCATTTTGGCGAAGAGTTAATGGATGCGGGAAATAGAATCCGGGAGATAGGGGGACAAATTGGATGGAAGTATGATGAAAGGGAGCTTCGTTTTTAGGAAAACAAATGGCGAAAGATAGTAGATTTATGAAACTGTTGTTGTGTAATAGTAATAATAAAACCAGTATGTGTAAAATAAATAATAAAACGATTGTATATAGAAGCATGACATAATCTATAAAACAAATGAAATTTTAAGAAAATTTACAATTTTGTTTGTATATTCGTTTACGTGATTATGTGCAATTAATTGTGACATTGGATTATTTCTTTTATACTAATTATTTATCTATAAATTAATTATCAGATGGAAAACGCTAATAACGAACCAGTTAATGAGGTTAATCAATCTGAGCAATACCCGGGGGATCAATATATGACTAGACAGGATATAGAAAATATTGTTGCTCAAGGAATAGCTAATGTTATTCCAGCAATCGTTGCTGCTGTTAAAAATCCAATCGAACCTCAACAAATCATTCCTAGCAAACGTATTTCTGAAGATAACTTTAGTAATAGCGTAAACGGAGGCAATGATCATATTAATCATGATGATGAACCACGGCAAGCTCCGCTCCCTAAGAAAATGAAAGCTGCAACACCTGGTTGCACTTATAAAGAATTTCTTGCTTGTAAACCCACTGAGTTTGCAGGCAATGAAGGAGCAACTGCGGCACTGCGTTGGTTAGAGAAAACCGAGGCAGTAATTGCCATAAGTAAATGTGACAAGTATGATCAGGTCATGTACGCATCAAATCTTTTCAAAGAAGGGGCGCTAGAATGGTGGAACACGGTGCTACAGGCTAAAGGAAGAAATAGGGCCTACGCCATGAACTGAGAAGAATTTAAGAGTCTTGTAGAAAGAAAATTATGTCCCGAATATGAAAAAGATCAAATGGAAAATAAGTTTCTAAACCATAGAATGATGGGTGTAGATTGTCGCGGTTATACTTCGACATTCTTTGAATATGCTAGAGTGGTACCAACACTGGCTTCGCCAGAACCGGTACTCATTTCTCGTTATATTTGGGGACTGATCGGTGAAATCCGCAATATCGTTAAAGCTGCGAGACCTCGTACTATTGACGATGCTGTGGAATTAGCTAACACCCTCACTGACGAACTAGTGCGCACAAGAGATGATAACAGGAAAAAGGAACTGGCTCAGAAAATTACCCAAGGAGTTCGTATGGGTAATAGTAGCAACTTCAAGAGAAGAGGAACAGGGCAATCCTCAAATCCGCCTTTCCGCAGGAATTGCAAAAGGAAACATTATGGAAGATGTAATGTAACCTACAATTTTTGTAAAATGGCAGGACATCATGAAGAAAATTGCAGGAAGAAAACCATAGTCTGCTATAACTGCGGAGAAAATGGGCATTTTAAAACAGAATGTCCTAAATTGGTCAAACCAGCAGACAACAAAGCCAAGACAGCCGATGGAGCTACTAAAAAGAATGGCAGAGCATTTCAGCTAACTACTCAAGAAGCAGAACTCATTCCAGATGTGATAGCTGGTACGTTCTTAGTTCACAACATTTACGCCAAAGTATTATTTGACTCTGGTGCAAACCAAAGTTTTATCAATACTTCATTCTGCCAAGCTCTTAAGTTACCTTTAACCAATCTTAGGCAGATTTTTACAGTCGAAACGGCAGACGGAAATTCTGTTAGCATAGATAAAGTTTTGCAAAAAGAAAATATAGAACTCTCAGGTCATAAATTTTATGCAAACCTATTACCTATGAAATTAGCTGAATTTGATGTTGTGTTAGGAATGGATTGGTTAGTATGCTCGAATCCTTTGTGATAAAAACTCTATAGAAATTCAGGCACCTACTGGGGAAATAATTACAATTACAGGAGAGAAGCCACGTAAACCCATGAAGTTCATATCAGTAATGAAAGTTGCTAGTTATAAACGAAAGCAAGGAATAGTATATATGATTTCAGTAATCATTAGTACTAAGGGCAAAGAACTTAAGGAGATCCCTGTAGTCTCAGAATACCCAGATGTATTCCCAGAAGAGTTACCAGGATTACCACCAGATAGGGAGGTAGAATTTAGGATTCATCTAATTCCTGGAACTACACCGATAGTTAAAGCACCTTATCGGTTAGCTCCTACCGAAATGTTAGAACTGAAAACACAACTAGATGAATTACTGAGTAAAGGATTCATACAACCTAGCTCATCCCCTTGGGGAGCTCCAATGTTGTTTGTAAAGAAGAAGGATGGTTCGATGAGAATGTGTATTGATTATAGAGAATTGAATAAGGTTACAATTAAGAATCGATACCCATTACCTAGGATTGATGATCTTTTTGATCAACTCCAAGGAGCTAGATATTTTTCTAAGATAGATTTACGCTCTGGATATCATCAATTAAAGGTACAAGAAGAAGACATACCTAAAACTGCTTTCAGAACTAGGTATGGTCATTACGAGTTTACAGTCATGCCCTTTGGGTTAACGAATGCACCTGCAGCATTCATGGACATGATGAATAGGATCTGTAAACCGTATTTGGATAAATTTGTAATTGTCTTCATAGACGATATACTTATTTATTCCAAAAGTCAAGACGAACATTGTCAGCACTTGCATATACTCTTAACTTTGTTAAGAAAAGAAAAGTTGTACGCCAAATTCTCGAAGTGTGAATTTTGGCTACAAGAAGTGCAATTTTTAGGACACATGGTGAATCATGCAGGTATTCATGTAGATCCTACTAAGATAGAGGCAATTACTAATTGGAAGGTTCCGCAAACTGCAATGGAAATTAGAAGTTTTATAGGTTTGGCTGGATATTATAGACGGTTTATTAAGGATTTTCCAAGATAGTTGTACCATTAACTAAGCTAACCTGTAAAGCCATTAAGTTTGAATAGGGACCTAAACAAGAAGAAGCCTTTAGAATATTGAAGCAGAAATTAACAAATGCTCCAATCTTAGCCTTACCAGAAGGAACTGAAGATTTTGAAGTATATTGTGATGCTTCAAAACTAGGATTAAGATGTGTGCTAATGCAACGCAAGAAAGTAATTGCTTATGCTTCAAGGCAATTGAAAAAGCACGAAGAAAATTATACAACTCATGACTTAGAATTAGGAGCTGTAATTTTTGCCCTTAAGATTTGGAGACATTATCTTTACGGAAGTAAATTTACTGTCTATACAGACCATAAAAGTTTAAAATATATTTTTGGGCAAAAAGAGTTAAACATGAGACAAAGAAGATGGATGGAAATCCTAAGTGATTACGACTGTGATATTCAGTATCACGAAGGAAAGGCAAATGTAGTTGCAGATGCCTTAAGTCGTAAGTATCATGAAAAACAACGACGAGTTCGTGCTCTTAGATTAAATCTACAATTAGATTTAATGGAACAAATAAAGAATGTTCAGGAAACAGCAATCAAGGAAAATGCTGAAGGAATGAAAGGAATAATAAAAGAGTTAGAACAAGGAACTGATGGAATTTGGAGATTCCATAAGAAAAGAATTTGGGTACCAAAGCAGGGAGAATTAAGAGATAAGATTTTAGAAGAAGCTCAAAAATCTAGGTATACCATACACCCTGGAAACAATAAAATGTACCAAGATTTAAGAAAGAATTTCTGGTGGATAGGCATGAAAAAGGATATAGTTAGATATGTTTCTAAGTGTCTTACTTAGGGCTGTAAACGAACCGAACGAACACGAACAAGACCTTGTTCATGTTCGTTTGTTAAAAAATATATGTGTTCGCGAACCGTTCACGAACACTTATCGAACGGGATTTTATGTTTGTGTTTGTTTGTTAAGGAAATGAACTTGTTCGTGTTCGTTTGTGTTTGTTTGTTTATTTTAGGCAATGAACGTTGACGAACACAAATGAGCACAAACTAATGTTCATGAACACAAATGGAAATAAACGAACACAAACAATCATTCATGAACATAATATATAATACATAATACATTGACACTTATTAAATATTTAATTTGTTAGACTTTTGATATATTTAATTAAATATAAAAACTAAAAACACTAATGAACTATCAAACACAAGCGAACACGTTACCGAACGTTCACGAACATAAACGAACGAACGCGACCTCTGTTCATGTTTGTTCATTTAACTAAACGAACAAATTTCTTGTTCGTGTTCGTTTGTTTAATAAACGAACGAACACAAAAGAACTTCCCGCCGAACGGTTCACGAACTGTTCGTCGAACGTTTGGTTCGTTTACAGCCCTAGTCTTACTTGTTCACAAGTTAAGGCAGAACACCAGAAACCTTCAGGTCTACTACAACAATTAGAAATGCCTATATGGAAATGGGAACTCATAACAATGGATTTTGTTACTAAGTTACCCAAAACCAGAAAAGGTAATGACGCGATTTGGGTGATTGTGGATCGATTAACCAAATCTGCTCACTTTCTACCTATGAAAGAAACCTTTAGCATGGAAAGACTGGAAAAGTTGTATGTAGATGAAGTCGTATCTCTACATGGAGTTCCACTCTCCATTGTATCAGATAGAGATAGTCGTTTCACTTCTCATTTCTGGAAAAGTTTTCAAGAAGCTATGGGAACTCGACTAAACCTAAGTACTGCATATCATCCACAAACAGACGGACAAAGTGAAAGAACAATCCAAACTCTAGAAGACATGCTCCGAGCATGTGTAATAGATTTTGGTGGAAATTGGGATAATCACTTACCTATAATAGAATTCTCCTATAACAATAGTTATCATTCAAGTATTGAAACTGCCCCATTCGAGGCATTGTATGGAAGAAAGTGCATAACTCCGGTTTGTTGGGCAGAAATAGGAGAAAGTCAATTGTCAGGTCCGGAGATAGTGCAAGAAATGACTGACAAGATTACTCAAATTAAGGAAAGGCTGAAGACGGCTCGAGATCGTCAGAAGAGTTATGCAGACAATAGATGCAAGCCATTAGAATTTCAAGTTGGAGACAGAGTATTGTTGAAAGTTTCTCCTTGGAAAGGAGTTGTTAGATTCGGAAAGAAAGGAAAGCTAAGTCCAAGGTATATAGGACCATTTTCGGTGATTCAACGTATAGGACCAGTTGCTTATCGTTTACAACTACCCGAAGAACTAGCTGGAGTACATGATGTATTTCATGTATCCAATCTCAAGAAATGTCTAGCAGACGAATCTTTGGTAGTACCTCTCCAAGACATAGAGGTAAATGAAAAGTTAAAATTTGTTGACAAACCTCTTCAGATAGAAGATCGGAAGGTGAAATTTCTCAAGCACAAGCGACTAGTTCTGGTTAAAGTCAAGTGGGATTCAAAGAGAGGAGCTGAATACACTTGGGGGCTGAAATCAGAAATGAAGCGAAAGTATCCTCACTTATTCCAATAAATCTCGAGGACGAGATTTTTATTAAGGTGGGGAGAATGTAACAACTCTCATCAAAAGTCATATTTATTTAATTAATTTGCCCAATAGGAAACCCTAATTAAGACACCCAAGTGATTCTGCGTAAACCCTAAAATTTTCAGAACAAACGGAATCGGGATCAGGGCCCCTAAAACTCAGGGGGGTAAACCCAAATTGGTAATATCCTTACAGTTTGCTGTAAGAATTGAATTACGTCGAAATCTGACTCACCAAAGCTATAAAAGACACGAGCCTACTCTACCCTAGAAGTGACCTGTCGCGCCACGCGACAGGAACAAGAGGACCCCTCGCGTGGCGTGAGGGGGGCGATGTTCCAGCTATAAATAGTAGGCTGTGGGACTGGAACTTCTGCGTTGATTTGACGTTTAAATTCATTTCGTACACGAAGTTATAGTGAAAACAGTCCAAAACACACACACTGATCACGAAGTGCTGCCGCAATACAGGGTAATAACTCGATCGCTGATACGATTCAATGTCCGATCGATTAAACTATCCAATGGATGTTTAAGTGCTGCCCACATTAGGGTTTATGCTTTGTCATTCGTCATTAAATCGATGGATGTTTAAGTATCGCACTTTGTCATTCGTTGTGAAGGTTTTAATCTCGTGAGTTATCATAAATGCTGTATTAAGTTACTAACCGAATTGTGTGCATGTTATTAATTTAGGTTAAAAGGCTAATCAGTAGACTAGGCTCCGCTCAATTAAATCTGCAAAGTGAGTCATTCTCTTTTTATCAAATTACTTTCAAAATCATGTTTATTTTCAAGGTTATAATTACAGTGATTAAGTTTATGTAATCACCAAGTTACAGCCGGTATGTGGGGTTTTGTATACATTACTTGATAATCTTCACCATTGGGGCAGCCAAGAGGTGATATGACCATAGTCACAGAAACCATTGGACTATGGGAGGGCCAATGGGTTGAGTGACAAAATACCTTGGGTAGTTGGTTTGATATCTGGAAACATTGTAATCTCTCTTAATACTGTGAATTATAACAAATGAGTCGTTTTAGTAAAATGAATGATTCACTCAGTATTTCCCGCTGACAAAACCTTTTTCAAACATGTTTCAGGTGATCTGTTGTGATCCAAGAAAAGTGCCGAGAAGCACTACAAGCTTAAGGAAGTGGCTCAGTATAAAAATAAAGAAACATGTTTTGTAAAATAAAAGATTTCTCCGAGAAATCTCAAGATTGTAAATTAACGGGTTTTATCCCGAGTTATGAAATAAAATAATCGGGAAATATTTCAGTTTTAAAAGATCCTGATGATAAACTTCCGCTGTTAAACTCAATTAAATAAATACCACGGGATTTCTGTCCCGCGACTCCTGAAACGGGTCAAACCGGGTCAGGGGCCATGACATATCAGGTCATGATACTATTTAGGGAAATCTAGTCACTTGTTTGACATATTATATACTCTGTCTTATCCGGTTCTCGCCGGAGAGGTAACCTCAGTATATCCGGACAAGTTGGAGAGTCTGCTACACCATACCCAGTCTTGCCGGAGAAAATTTTCTATTTCCCATAAATAGTATATTTTCAAGATTTTAAAAGTGCCTCTTTTATTAGGGCTTTTATCCAGAATCAAGGAAATTTGTATTTCCATAACATATCTTTATTCTAGACCAAGTAATATCAATAAGCAAGAATTAATAGTAATTAAGTGTTATTGCTTATTTATAATATCTTGCAATATTCTAATTACCATTCTTATGGCATACCAAAACCCATCATACTTTATTTACATAAGTACTTAGCTTATCTTGAAGCTTATACTAAGGCATCTTTTCTTAAGTTCAAGTCTAAATACTATCCTGAGTGCTACCATAAAATATCAAGTTCCTAACTCTTCGTTTAAACTTAGGTATTTTATTACAACACCTATTGGCTTAAATCAGTGGCTCTGATACCACCTTCTGTCACGACCCCCGACCCACCCTGGACGGAATCGGGAGTCGCGAACAGCCAAGTGGTACCGGTGATTATTTTGAAAAATATTGCAGCGGAAATTTCATCAGGACCGTGAGTTAGGAAAAAATATCAGAGTTTAGAAAACACCGGATTTTATTTATTTAAATGAATGGGATAAACCCATGTTTTACAATGGTAGCTTTAATAATGATAAATTTGATTACATAAAACAAATATTTCTTAATTTGATTTAAATAAAAATAAGCCACTTCTTGAAGCTTTTTAGTGCCGTATCCATCTCTTACTCCAATCTACTGTAATTACCTTAAACGCGTTTTAAAAAGGTTTTGTCAGCAGGAAATAATGGTGAGTTCATTCATTTTGCTAAAACGACACGTTTGTTATAATTTACAGTATTAAGAGAGATTACAATGTTTCTGATATCAACCAACTACCCACAGTATTTGTCACTCGACTCGTTTCTGTGACTATGGTCATATCCCCCATTGGCTGCCCCAATGGTGGCGATTATAAAGTAATGTATACAAAACCCCGCATACTGGCTGTAATTTGGTGATTACATATACTTAATCACTGTAATTATGAAAATATTTAAGATATTATAAAGCACTTTGAATAAAAAGAGAATGACTCACATTATAAGCATGCAGATTTATACGGGCAGAGTTTAGCCTACTGGTTAGCCTTGATATTGTGGGCAGAGCTTAACCTATTGATTAGTCTTGTAACCTAGTGCACACGAACTCGGTAAGTAACTAGTACAGCATTTACGATAACTCACGAGATTAAAACCCTCACGACAAATGACAAAGTGCAATCACTTAAACATCCATCGGATTCACAACGAATGACAGAGTATTCCCCGAGTTCGGGTGGTACTCAAACATCCTGTCGGAATCATGACTAATGACAAAGGATAGCACTTAAACATCCGGTCGGATAGTTTCAATCGATCGGACATTGAATCGTAGCAGCGATCGAGTTAATACCCGGTATCGTAGCAGAATTCGAGCTAGTGTGTGTTTGGTAGTAATCAGGTGATATCTCGAAGTGTAAAACGAATTTTAACGTCGAACGAATGCTAGAAATCAAGTCCCACTCCCCTCTATTTATATCTGGAAAACGGCGCGGTCGCGCCACGCGACACCCTGTCGCGCCACGCGACGGGGACCCTTTTATCATAGGGTTGCCACGTGTGTTTGAAGCCTTGGTGAGTCGACAGATCGATTAAATTTGATTTTGACAGCAACTTATAAGGATAATCGTCAATAGGGAATACCCCCCTCTGAGTTTTAGGGGCCCTGATCCTGATTCTGATTGTTCTGAAAATTTTAGGGTTTATGTAGGATTACTTAGGGGTCTTAACTAAGGTTTCTTATTGTACAAAATACAATAAGAAATAATAGTTTTGGTGAGAGTTGTTATGGTTTGGGATAAAAGGGAATAAAACGGTGAAAAGAGAATGGACCCACTTTGTAACTTTAGGGTTCAACTAGAAAACCTCCTGGTAGAATTTTGGGTATAACTTCTGAGCTATATATATATATATATACTAGCCGTTTACCCGCGCGATGCGGCGGGAACCATATCACCTAGGTTGGTGAGTTTCGGGCTATGTACGGGGCGGTTCAGTTTTGAGCCATAACCAAAACCAAATTCGCGATGCAACGGAAAACACAACACTTGTTAGTAATTTTAAGGATGTGCATGAGAAGGCTCAATTCAGTTGGGTTATAACTAAAATCTAAATTTTCGGTTAAGGTACTTCAAAACCGGTCATGGGGATTTAATGGCATTTTTGCACCCACCTATTAATCACATTCACATCTACACATCATCAATAACTATATATAGTGGAAAACCTGCGCGTTGCCGCGGAGTCAACAACATAGGGCGTGAACATATCACCAACTTACCATTACCTATACCCGTAACATAGATTACCGTATTGTTCTATGACCAACTTAAATATTAAATTCACATGCAATTTTGAAGATATAACAAGTGAATTCCATTTTTGCTTTTAACATGACAATTGATCGAATCCATGCAATATTAATTTTGTTTTTTTTTTAGTTTTACCAGTCTCCTCAATCAAAATAAACTACTGGGATTGTCCGCAGCAACCCACAGGTATTTATGTTGTTTGTCTCAAAGCAACATACCATATTGAGCATTTCCATCTTAGACTCAAACTAACACATTTGAATTACATATACTTTCAAAAAGAAACAGAAATAAAACAAGTCGTTTGTGTATGGCAACTCGTCTCGTCCACGATGCGGAGGTGACCAGCTGTAGTTAATTTTGCGAGGGGGTGACACCCTACGGCGTGGCGGTGATCGGCCACGAGGACGGTGATCGGCCACGAGGACTGTTCCTCCTGCTTCAGGCAAAAAATAAAGTTATTTTCATGTACTAAAGTGAATAAACATTATATGGCAATCAAGTAACAAAACAAAAAAATAATCTCGTGTTTCAGAAATCTCACCTCTGACCGTAGCTAGGACTCCGTCGGTACCTGTTGACTGGGCTACGGCTGCGGCGTCTACCACCACCGCCACCACGGAACTCACGAGCAAACTGGCCAACGTCACCACACTGGTAGCATTTCAAATCAGAACCACCAGAGCGACCACGACCTCCACCACCGCCGGATCCTCTAGAGCTGTGAGACATTTCACTCTCCAACCGTTCTTACCTAGTTTAGTCATTAATATATGAGAACTCAGAAAATAATAAACCCAATGCGCAAATATGTAACTCTAGACGTTAAACTTTACCTAGTTTACAAATCAGGGGAAGTTTTTTCCCTTTCATTCTCAACTCATCAGCTTCTTCTTTCGTCAACCCTTCCGGTGATTCTTGTATAAGCTTAGGGTAAACCAGAGTTGCAGGCTTCCACAGAATCACATGGTATTTCGGCCTGTTGTGGATCATAATGTCTACCTCGAAAAAGATACAACACACCACCAGTCCTAAGAAGAATCTTACCACCAGTCTTCTCCTTTCATTTCAACTAACATTAACCATAAATGCTTCACTTAAACAGTTAACTTAATCTACTTACAGAACCTAAGTGATGAATCAAAATTGTCTGAACAAACCTGCAGAACGCGACAGAGGTTTCGCATGTCGACAGTCGGAACGCCAAGACACCGCACCTTACAAACCGGATCCCTTCGCCAATGCGAATGAATCAGCTCCAACATGTTTTGTTCAGTCGTTCCTCCATTCATAATCTAGTTTTGTTGATTCAACAGTTGCAAGCATTGAATCGTTGTTCCTCCTATAAAGAATGAACAAAACATATGATTACATACATACTAATCAATTAATCATTATTCAGCAAATTTTTTCTTCAAACTAATCAGATTTTATCGAGCAAAATGTAAGCAAAAAATCAAGAAAAAAAAAACTAAAACAGTAAGCAATGAAGCACAAATTAAAAAATAGAGTAAAATGCCATTTTCGAGCCTGAGGTTTGACCAGTTCTGCGACTTTCGTCCAAAGGGTTGTTTTTTTCGCATCTAGATCCAAAAGGTTGGAAATCTTGCCATTTTCATCCCCCCATCAAGTCAGGGGTATTTCTGTCTTTTTTGTTAACTTAAAGGGCAATTCGGTCTTTTTAGGGGTATTCAATCTTTTAACATAAGTGAAAATAATCGAATTGCCCTTTAAATTAGCAAAAAAGACAGAAATACCCCTGACTTAACGGGGAAAATGCATGGAGTTAACGGGCCAGATGAAAATGGCAAGATTTCAAACCTTTTGGATCCTAATGTAGAAAAACAAACCTTTGGACGAAAGTCGCAAAAAACTGGCCAAACCTCAATGACGAAAATGGCATTTTGGAATTAAAGATAGAAGCCACCACATTGGGTGGGTTTAAAAAAACCCTAATCTCAAGGGTTTCATACTCTAAATGCGTCACAAAGTGCAACCACAGGGACCATCTGTGTACTTTTGGAAAGCTAGGAACCAAATCCAAAATTTTGGTAAACCATAAGGACCATCCCTGTAATTTACTCTTTGTGTTTGGTATATACAAAAAAATAAAGCAAACAATTTCTTAATAAACAGGCAAATACCATTCATTTGATCAGGTATTTCAAGATTGTGTATTGTTCTCTTGATTTAATTATATTAATATTAATATATTTTTCAAAAATCATCTTTAATGCATTTCACCTATGCTTATATTTCAAATCTTTATCAGTTTCTGTGAGATTTTTTTTATATTTACAAACTTACATGAACAACACAGAAAAATAAGCACGTCTATACCTTTGCGGGAGATTGATTGAAATATAATCCTCGCATTTGTTGCTTTTCAAACACGAATCCCGTTGGAGGATTCAATGTCGTAGAAGGCGCTAGGCGCTAGTCGGCGGTGAGGTACCGCCTAGGGATTGTCTTTACCGCTTCCGTGTATTAAAAACTTTGATTCCTTCATAAAGAGTTCCGCAGATCCCAACTGTAAAAGGATGTTTTTTGTTAGAACAATTAAACATGCAAACAAAGACTCAAAGGAAAAAAAAAACATAAATTTTGACTTTTGAGGTCAAATTAACAAATTTTCATATTAAACCAAACCAATTTTTAATCTACTGGAACAAAATCTAGAAGTGGCAATTTAGACTAAATTAACTTATGAAAGTGTTATATTTGAGTTCTGTTTACTCACCAACAGGTCAAATAAGCCAAAATAATACACAAACGTGCTAAAAAGGGAACGGGTCAAATGAATCAAATTGTCACATGGGTTGAAACTTGAAAGTACAAAAAAGTGTAAGTTTAGTGCATACAGTTTCTTAATCAATTTATACAAAGATGTATTTATTCGTGTTTGACCATTAATTATTATAAAATATATAATAAAAGTGTTTGTGAGGCGAGACGACCCACTGACTCGTTTTGACCCGTACTGAAAGTGACTTGTTGCGATTCACTCAATCCGTCTTACCCATTACCCAATTTAACCTCCCATCTCACTAACTATAACAAAAACCATATGTGGACCCCGCTTCGAGAAGCAGGAGTACAACCGGATGTCTAGCAAAATTCATATGAAATTTGTATGCAAAAAGTAGCTTGTTTGACCTTTAAAGTCAAAGTCTACAACTGCAACATGGGAATCATAGGCTCAGTATTTCCAAATTCCAATATCATATACTTTAATAGTTTAATGTCACCGAATCAATGTTAAAGAAATAAAAAAACAATTTACATTGTGTTCATAATACAGTTAACTTACATAAGCTAGTTCTTCATGTACAATAGGTTTGTTACCGTCTTTCTCAAATATTTCATAGGCGTCACGGCTCTGCCTTTCCCATTGATCAAGACCCTCGAGTTGATGGACACAAAGGGCAGCTGCACAGAACTCCTCAAAGTCCATCCTCCACACGTCTCATTTCTTGTGCTTTTTTTAGCTGATCTAAGTTTGTCCATACTTCATAATTTTATCCATTGACGGTGATCTCTTTTTCTCCAATTTCATCTACAAAGTTATATATTTACTTAGATATGAATTTAAATAACACCAATGGATATGCTCATATGCAAGAAAAGTGAAAGTGAACCTCAAGTTTCCGTACATCTGCTTCTAGCTTAGCATTCTGAACAGTGAAAGTGAACCTCAATTAAAACATATATATATTGAACATGACATTTGATCCTATATTAATTCTGAATAACCAACTTGCTCTATCGTAACATAATCCTAGGGAAGCACAACCAACCTTAGAATATAAGCAAACTGAAACATAAAATTTTACTTTATAAATGAAATGAAAAGGTCGCTTACCTTTACGTGTGGTCATCCTTCTAAAATCTGGCGAAACGGGATGGTCGGGTTGAGTGATGGGTCAAAGTAGGTCCTGGTTAAAACGTACTCAAAGCAAAATGAGTTTGGGTAAAAACGGACCACTTTAAATACGTTATCAATTTGGTTGAATGGCTTGAACCCAGAAAGTTATTTAAAAATGAAACGGGTTAAGTGAGTCGAATGAATAAGTAAAAGTAATCCAACAAACCAGGGTGAAAGTAAATGAAAACATACCAAGTATGTAACAGCAAATGTAAAAGAGATTCGAACACAAAGAACCTGCAAACCAGAGTCAACACAGCTAGATAATTTGCCAAACACTCCAATACAAAACTCAGTTCTAACAAATTGTAGAAAACAACAATTAAGCATGTGAAGAAACAGAATTAACCCAAATTACAAGCAAATAGAGAATATTTACCTGGTGGGAAGCCTGTGTTGCTCTTATGAATCTCCTGTAAACAATAAACATTCATAAATGTGCTCTCTTTACAAGAGATATAAGGAAAAACATAACTTTTTATACAGATACCCGAGAAATGCTTCTGCTGTTGGTGCTGAAAGGTGAAAATTCAAAATGTTCAGAACTTGACTTTCCATTTTCAGAACCTGCAATACTTATTTAACTAAATAATTTGAAGATAAAATTGGAGTTGACAAAGAATACAAATGTGATTTGCGATATATAGTCAAATACTTATGGAAATTAAACCTCTGATTTTGTGTAAGTAGTATATGTGATGAAACAAAATTCCTCAACACGTGTGGTCCTGGTTACTTCATCTTTCCTTCAAACAACAAATTCAGTATACTTATCGGTATCAATATAAGAAATAAAGAAACAAACTTTAATGCAAGAAAAGAAAAGATGTTGGAGCTTACCAAGGAGTAGATCTATAATCACCCTCATCCCCTGCCACTGCAGGAGTCATAGCAGCGACCTCCTTCTCACGTTGCCGCCTTACCGACACCTAGATCTGCAAGTTTAAAGCAGATACAAACATCAGATTCAAAAACAAAAGGGCATGACCTAAACAAATCAAAGGAGGTTGTCGGACTTACCTCGGGTTGTTGGAACTTGCCTCGACCACTATTACAGACCATGTCGTTGTTGGATCTGGTGAGATCTTGCTCATACCACAGGAGGCAAGAAACCCTAAGTTGAAAATCACCAGAGATTAGGGTTTGTAGAGAAAGAAGGAGGAGCGGCTGGATGAAATGAATTAGGGTTTAGAAAGAGTGATAGAAACATTTATATTGGATCCATCGCCATGAATGTAGAGAGAGAGAACAATGGGGGCGGATGTGAATGATACGCAGAAACCCTAAATCGCCAGAGAGAGACAGCAGAGGATGAGAGGATGAGAGGCGGACAAAATGAAAGGATGAGAGAAACCCTAGTTGTGTCCGCGTGTTTAGTTTGAGGAAAGGGTATAATTGGAAACTGAAGTTCAATGGTGCTTAAAAGACTTGTACAGCATGCTTTAGGAGTGTTTTAAGGAAATTTTTATGGACTTTAAGAAGTCCTTTGGATATGTATATATATATAGTATAGATATATATATAGGGAGAAGATCATGCGAGAACCACCTCTTATTGCGAGAACCGCGAGAACCAATGTGAACACAACCAAAAATGCCTAAAAATAGCTAAAAATCACACAAAATTTTTTTTTTTTAATATTTTTTATAAAAAAAAATCGCTACTTTTCGAAGCCAAATTTTTTTTTTTTTTTTGCTTCTAAAAGTAGCGATTTTAACATAAAAAATATTAAAAAAAGATTTTAGATTTTTTTTTATTTTTTAGGTTTTTGGGGGGTTTACTTTTTAGCATTTTAGCTTGGGGGGGGGGGGGGGGGGGGTTGGGGGGAGGTTTAGGTTTTTGGGGGGGTGGGGGAGGGGGGTTTAGGTTTTTGGGGGTGGGGGGTGGGGGTTAGGTTTTTTTTAGGTTTTTGGGGGGTTTTAGTTTTTAGCATTTAGCTTGGGGGGGTTAGGTTTTGGGGGGGGGGGGGGTTAGTTTTTTTTAGGTTTTTTTAGCTATTTTAGGTTGTGTTCACATTGGTTCTCGCGGTTCTCACAATAATGGTGGTTCTCGCATGAGCTCCTCCCTATATATATATATATATATATAGGATAAGGCTAGGTAGAAAACCCTCTTTAGGTAGAAAACCCGGGAAACTCAAAGCTCCCGACTTTTTTTTTTTTTTTGAAAAAAATAACACATGTAATATACATGTTTTTAAGAGTTTTGGGCCAAAAAAATCAAAAAAGCGCCGAAGGTTTTTTTTTTTTTTTTAAACAAATTTCAGCAACTTTCAGCATTTTTTGTCTAACACATGTTAGTCAACGAAGTTTTTGGAACTTGTTTATTTTTTTTTTTTTTTAAAGTACTCGGCGCTTTTTTGATTTTTTTGGCCCAAAAGTCTTAAAAACATGTATATTACATGTGTTATTTTTTTCAAAAAAAAAAATGTCGGGAGCTTTGAGTTTCCAGAGTTTTCTAAGAAAGATAGGGTTTTTTGTCTAGCCCAACCCTATATATATATATATATATATATATATATATATATATATATATATATATATATATATATATATATATAATGCACTTGTGTTAAGTATAGTACCCCGAATTCAACCTTGTCCCGATCTCCCGAGACCGAATCCCAACAACTTAGTCGGGCAGAGCTCTGACATACGTTATGAGGCTCAGATCAATCGGAAAGGATAGCGGTGATCGGGAGTTAAAATACTTAAAACGGGGTAGGACTTTATTATTATTATAGGGTAAATAATAATAATAATAATAATAATAATAATATTAAAAATATATATGGAGAGAGTAGCGAGAGATTGTAAGAAAGGAAAAGAAAATAGACTTTGTATTTATACTACATCTCAAATAGGTTGAGTGCACAAAAGCAACACACGTAAACTACTATCATTAAATGTTATATTTGAGAATTGATCCACGTAGCATTTGAACATCAATTGATGTACACGTAGTCTTTCAAGAAGGTGAATATTAGCCATGTATATATCTATATATATTTAATGTAAACTTTGATTTTGATTTTGATTTGTCACATGAAATGTGAAAAATATTAATTATTATTTTACTATATATTATTATAATTAATTTAAATGCTTCACTTATTTGGTGCTTATAACTTCTAAAATATGACATTGTATAAAACAATGAATATGTCTTTAGAACGAGAATATTTTTGTCTACATTTTGAACCAAGTTTCATTAACAATAGAGTAGATCCAAATATAATGTATTTTTATAGTTTAATTATTAAACGGTTCATGGGCCCGTCCAGGTACTTCACATTTCTTACAGTCAACTTACCCGTAATCTACCCGTCTAATTATATAAGTTTTTATATACTTTTATTTTATTTAGAAAGGTCACCCATATACAGGCCAATTAATTAACATAATATTTCAACCAACTATATATAAAATAGTTTTTAAAACTATTTGGGTTGAATATTTATATTAAAATAAACTAGTTACTAGTTACTAGTTAATAATTTAACCAAACCTATGGTAAAAATAGGAATGTTACAAAACCCCTCCTCTTTGAACCCATTATTATGTGAACAAAACCCTCAACTTCCTGATTTGTTTGAAAATATCCCTAAAGAATGTTCTTTTAACAAAAATATGATTTAAAGTATGGAAAAGTTAACATGGTTAACTACCACTGTGGGAAACAAAGTGACATGGATTCTCGATTGGGGGCTACTGACACCACGACCTATGAACCCTCGGATATGGTCTCGATGTCTAAACCCCATAGAACACACATTCAAACTGCAAATGGAGGGATAATGTTGGTAGAATTAGGAGGAACCATCGAGATATCACCAATCTTAAAACTCGCCAATTGCCTCTTTTGTCACATAAATTATTATTGATCGGCCACGTAACAAAGGAATTGAACTGCACAATGCTAATGCACCCTACTTTATGTATATTACAGGATATCAAGACGGGGATGATCATTGGATGTGGCACTGAACGCCAAGGGTTATACAATGGGGATGAGGTGGCTTAACAAGGTACTGTGTTGATTGCTTATGGAATTATAAACTGAGGAGCATGGTTATGGCATAGGCAACTCGGACATCCATCTACTGGTTATTTGCATCTCTTATTTCCTAAAATTATTCCTTCCAGTCGTAAAATCAATTAATACAAGAGTTAGCGTGCCTTTTTCGTTTTTTCACTCTAATGTGTGGGGTCTAGCTCCTATGACTAGAGGACAGGGCTTTCAATTTTTCTTGATATTTGTGGATGACTATACTCGTATGACTTAGGTTTATTTTTTGAAACAAAAGTTTGAAGTCTTCGGAAAATTTACCATGTTTTATGCTATGGTTCGTACCTAATTCCAAAAAGAAATTCAAATTCATCGATCTAACAATGGGGGCAATTCGTCAATACATATATGAAACAATTCTTTTAAACCAAAGGGTTAATTTATCAAACCATATGCCCACACACCCCCGAACAAAATGGAGTCATTGAACACAAAACCGTATAATTCTTGAGATAACTCCGGTTTTTCTAACTGAATTCAAAGTTCCTAAATTCTTTTGGCCTAAAGTAGTTGCTACTTTAGTGTATCTCCTAAATCGACTTCCTACCAAAATCCTCAAACTTAAAACACCTCTACAAGTCCTAGAATAATTTACCAAAATCCCTCTTCCTCTTACCTTGAACTACACATTTTTTGTTGTTCCATTTTTTGTTCATATACCTAAAACTAACGGAACCAAACTTGATCCATGTGCCAAAACATGTGTGTAGGCTATTTTTATATCAGAGATGTTATCGGTGTTATAACCCAAACACTCGTAACATGTACACCACCATGAACCTTGACTTCATGAAATAGAATACTTCTATCATACATAACCCAATGGTCAAGGGAGCAATCAGATAATTTAGACACACTGGGTTGGCTAACTCGAATCCCCTCCTCTAGAGAAGTAACAATTAGAGAAAAACATGGTGGTGAAGGTGATTCACCTAAAGATCATAGTACCTAAGGAGAATCACCTCTTGATACAAACATACGACCTGCAAAGCACAGTGTCATTAAAGAGACTCCACACAACCTGATACCTGAGGTAAGTAATAATGAGATTCTTGAAAATTCTCATGTTTCCCCTAACCATGATCATTGTGGGCATACATAATCGGTAACAACAGAGCACACTGAACCAATAGACACACTAGAACGGTATGTGTTACCACAATGGGCAAATAGGGGAATTCTACCTAAACAGTTTTCTCCGGAGAACAAGTCTAAAAATTCGCAATATACGGTAGCAAGCATAACCAGGGGAGCGTGCCTTAAGAAGCTAAGGCATTTATTGCATCACTATATTCTGAACAGATTCCAACCAATGTGAACCAAGCCTTAGAATCCAAGAAGTGGAAAGGGGCAATGGAAACAGAGATGGAAGCCTTAATGAAAAATGACACATTGGAAAAGTGTACCATTCCACAAGGAAAGTAACCTGTGGGATGTTGCTAGGTAACTCTTGAGAGGTTTAAAGCCCAACTCGTAGCTAAAGTATACACTCAAACATATGGGATTGTCTACTCGGAAACTTTTTCTCCGTTTGCCAAGATTGACACTATCAAAGCACTCTTCTCAATAGCTGCAAATGAAACATGGACACTCCACCAATTTGATGTAACAAATGCTTTTTGCATGGAGAACTAAAAGAAGAAGCATACATGGAAGCTCCTCCCGGTTTTTCAGGAGATTTCAAGACAAGAGAAGTATTTCGGTTGAAAAAATCCTTTTATGGACTAAAACAGTCTCAACGAGCTGGGTTTGGAAGATTTACTCTCATAATGAAAGGATATGGGTTCAAATAAAGTAACTCGGATCATACTTTGTTCCTCAAACGAAGAGGAAAACTTGTAACATATCTAACTATATATGTTGATCACATGATCCTTATAGGAAATGACGAAGAGAAGATGGCAAACTTGAAAATGTAAAGAATATGAATATAAAACTAGAAACCAACTGAAAAGGTAAAGCAAATTATATGTACAAAAATATCGATATTTAAAATGATAACGCTGAATATAAAACTAGAAACCAACTGAAAAGGTAAAGAAAATTATATGTACAAATGCATTACTCATATAAAATATCGATATTTAAAATGATAACGCTATAAATAAAACCTATCCATTGCATTACCTAAAGTATTATTAGTTTTAACTTTTTAAGTGATTACAAGTAAAAAGGTCGTCCAATACTTATGATACGTGTTTAAGTTTGAAGTATAGTTTTTGTAAAATGTTTGTATCTAAGATGGTTGATTCAGTTGAAGTCTTTTTTTTTTTTTTTGAATGGCAACGGGAATCACTTTTATTATCAAACCAAAACGTAGCAAAATGCTACGAAGTATACATACATAAAAAGAGAAAAGGGGGAAAATAAGAAAACTACAAACTGTCTGTTTAGCTCTTAGGGCATGTTTGGCTAAGCTTTTTGAAACAACTTATTGATTTATTGTTTTTTTTTTTTGAAAAGTCAGTATGGAGTGACTTATTGACTTATTGGTTTTTTTCCCCTCACATACACCCTCATTGCCAAACATCATTTTGGAGGTTATGACTTTTCAAAAAAGCCAATAAGTCAATAAGTTGTTTTAAAAAGCTTAGCCAAACAAGCCCTTAATGGGATTCTTAATGGTTTAGATCTCTTACTGATTCAGCACTTAATGGTTCAGACTGTTTGTTTCGTAAGCAAATGTCTTAATGGTTCAGACATGTGCCTCTAAATGGTTAAGCATTATACCAAGTTTGAATGGTTAAAAGCTCTTATAAGAATTGGTCTGATATTTGCCTCTGAACGCTTATACATTATACTGGCTCTTAATGGTTCAGACGTCTTACTAGTTCAGCATTTATTGGTTTAGACCTCTTACTGATTTAGCACTTAACCATTCAGAAGTTGCCAAACAGTCAATAAGTACTCGATCAATTCCATCGAACTTCCTCCACTTCTCCTATATTGTATTAAAGCCCTTGGTTCGATTCTTCATCAAACTTCCTACACTTAAAGCTAAAATAAGAAACTACTACGACTTCTCTTTCATCTCTATCACAAAAACCCCAGCATATGGTCTAATATTATTGCTCAATCGTCATTTCATTTATTTATTTATTATTAAAGGGTTGCCATCACAAAAGCTCAATCTTCATTTCATTTATTTATTTATTATTGAGTAAATTACAAGTTTTGTCCTTTATGTTTGTTCAAAATTTCAGGCGCTGTCCTTTACATTTAAAATTGATGAGTTTTGTCCTTAATGTTTCCAAATCGTGCACGTTATGTCCTTTAAGGCAAACCCAGTTAATTTTTTTTGTTAAATCTGGTCACCCAGGGGTATTTTAGTCTTTTTACCCTGTTTACATAGTATTATTAAAAAATAAAACAAAATAATTTTATTATTATTATTATTATTATTATTATAAGTGGAAAAAATCAACAGACTGATGAAGAACATGATCATGAACTTCCTCAACAGACTGATGAAGAACATAACCCTTCACCGCTATCTCCACCACCCTTCACCGCCATATCCACCACCACCCTCCATCGCCACCGGCACTACGGCCACTATCACCACCACCCTCCACCCTTCACCGACATCATCACCACCCTCCACCAAACACCCTTGTCAAAACCCCTCCAATCATTTGCCTTCTCTCTCACCTGCCGCCACCTGCCACCACCACCACCATCCCGCATAACCCACCTCCACCGCTTCAATAGTGCAACCCCACCATTACCACAGCTGTACCTACACCAAAACCACCCACACAACCCACCCACCACCATCGATTCTCTCTCTTTCTCTCTCCTTCACCCACCACCGTCTCCACCATCACCACCCCCACTAGAACCCTAACCCCAACCTGCAACAACCCAAACCAGCAACAAACACCATTAAACCCACCACCCCCACTGGAACCCTAACCCCAAGAACCTGCAAACCACCCAAATCAGCAACCACCACCATAAACTCACCACCCCATTCACAGCGACGGTGATGAGCACAGCGACGGTGATGAGCACAGTTACCGATCTTCATACTGTTTTCGGAGGAGCAGATTGCCGGAGAAGACGGATAAGCACAGCGACGGTGATGAGCCGGAGAAGACGGATGAGACGGTGATGTCGCCGGAATCTCTGGAAGAGCTAATCGCCTAGATGGTGGTGGTGGTGGGATGTGGCGGCAAGTGAGAGAGGGGGAGAGAAGAGAGAGAGTGACAGTAGGTTAGAGAGAGGAGGTAATGTTTGTTTTTATATATATTTTTTTGAGTAATACTTACACAATAGTCCCTGAACACAAGTTCTTTTACACAATGGTCCCTGATAAGATGAAATGACAACAATGCCCTCATGTATAAGGCACATGATCAGATTTAACAAAAAAAATTAACTGGGTTTGCCTTAAAGGACATAACATGCACGATTTGGAAACATTAAGGATAAAACTCATCAATTTTAAAGGTAAAGGACAGCGCCTGAAATTTTGGACAAACATAAAGGACAAAACTTGTAATTTACTCTTTATTATTAAAGGGTTTCCATCACAAAAATTAAACATGCCTTTCATTTTCCATAAAAGAAAACTTTCAAATAAAATATTATATTATTAAAGTCTACAAACCTATTAGTTAATTATATACATTATTGCAAAAATGACTAGTTATATTTCAAAAACGAACTGTCAACAACTCAGCCGTTCAAGAAAAAGAAAAAAAAAACTGTCAACAACTCATCAAATCAACTGCCGATGGCAAGGCAACACACAGAGTTGCAGATTCCACAAATATTCCAATTTCCATGGTCCTATTTACAGTTACCACCCCCAATATATGTAACATGCAACTACACCCTTTATCTTTCTCTTGTTCCAAGATTGTGCACAAACTTACCATTTCAACTTTAAGTTTTAGCCCACTAGGGCTGTCCAAAAAGCTTGAAGCTCGCTCAGATTTAGCTCGAAAAAAGCTCGCTTGATGTGGCTCGGTTTGAAAGTGAGCCGGGCCGGCTCAGATCGGTTAGAAAGTGAGTCTAGCTCGGCTCGGCTCGTAACGAGCCAGATTGGCTCGGTTTGGCTCGCATACCAGCTTGGCTCGGCTTAACTCGGATTATTTTGCTTTTAATATATTTTATTTTTATAAACATTATAATATATCACAAAAACTGATTATTATTTACATGTGATTAGGAGTGTAATTTGATATCTATACCACATTTAGAGGTTGATTACTATGCTAATGAATTTATATTGTATTTCGTAGAAATTAGGAAGGTATTTTGTGTTGTTAAACTTGATTTTGCTTTGTAATGAGTTGAGCTTATTTTGATATGTTCTTTTGAATTATTGAATAATATTTTAGATCACTGAATTTTGAGAGTCATGTATTAATTTTTTTTCAACATGGAGCTGAACCAAGACAAACCGAGCCAGCTCGGTTTAAAACTAAGCCGAGCCCTAGCATAAATTTCCAGCTCGATTTCAAAGCCGAGCCAGCTTGCTTTATAATCAAGCTGAACCCCAGTTTTGCTCTACTTCGGCTTCGTGACCAGCCCTAAGGCCCACAACTCAATTATGGTGAAAAAGCCTAATGAGTTCCTTTAAAACCCAAACCTATCTTTTGTCGGTTTGTCCCCTTTTCTTACCCTTTCTTAAAAACCTAATGAATTTTAATAAAGTACATGATATAGTTATAAATATAAGAAATATAATTGATTAATTATACATTTGAAGAAAACACATGTAAAAGGATTGTATGATAAAATCACGAGAGTATTAAACTTTCATAATAAAATTTTGAGTAAAATACCAAAATGGTCCCTGATAAGTCATTTTATCACTTTAGTCCAAAAATGAAACATTTTGAAGCTGGATCCATGATGTTTCAATTTTGATGTCATTTTCATCCAAAAGACAAACTGGATCAGAAGTTTCTATTAACCTTCGCCTTTTTTGTTTCCTTCCTCATTTTAATTAACATTATTGAAGGGATAAAAAGACAATTCTACCATTCATTAAAATGGGGATGACGACAAAAAAAGTGGAGGTTAATAGAAAATTCTGACTCAATTTGCCTTTTGGATGAAAATGACATCAAGATTAAAACCCCAGGGAGCCTAATTCAAAAGGTTTTATTTTTGGATTAAAGCGGCAAAAAACGATCTAAACTCAAAATACTAGTTTACCATTTTACTCTAAAATTTTTATTTTATTTACCTTTATAATAATACAATTCTATGAAATTGTTCATATTATAGGATTCCCATTGGAATCTCTATTACCATCTTTAGGGTAAATTACAAGTTTAATCCTTTATATTTATACCAAATTTCAGGCGGTGTTATTTGACGTAAAAGTTGACAAGTTTTGTATTTAACGTTTCAAAATCCTACACATTACATCCTTTAACCCTAACCCAGTTAAATTTTTTGGTTAAATTTGGTTACTCAAGGATATTTTAGTCTTTTTACCCATTTATTTAAAATAATTAAATAAAAAACAAATTAAAAAACTTAATGTGTACATATATAAATATACATTAATAAAAAGAAAATCAAATTTTTTTTATCATTCTCATCTCTCTATCCAACTTTCTAACATCCACCCCACACCTGCCACCACCCACCCACCCCAACCACCACCACCACCCATACACCTCTGAAACAGGCCACCGTTCAACAACCATCCTGCATCGCACCCCCATCGCCCCCAACACAAACCAATGTAAACCCAATCTGTGCAAACCAGAAGTTCGTCGCCCTCAACCACCTACGACCACTTCCATATCTCTGTCGTGCTAAGCCTGCTCGGATCTGGTATTCTGGTTCTAAACCCTATATAAACCGTGAAAACTAGAGAGCTCATATGGATATAGAAATTGGAATTTTTGAGAACTCGTATGCTTTAAACAGTAACAAATATAATCTCATTACCACATAATCACTTTCTGACTAAACAAATTCAAAGCATTAACTCAAATACGTTTATATCTATGAAGACCTTTTAGGCCACCATCCATGTCAAATGTCGATATCCAGCCCATCTAGCAGTAATCCGGACACCAATAGCTAACACTGCACATAATAAAGGAACCAAAACCCTTCGGCCCCCTGTTGTCTTAGTAGAAACTTCATCTTTCTCTTCTTGCGGCTGGTTCTTAGAGTATTGAGGATGCGATGGAGAATAATACGTGGCGGATGTGGTGGTGGTGGCGGTGGCCGGAAGAGGTACGATGGTGATGCCGGAAGTTGTTGACGAAATTGGTAGTGTAAGAGGATGAGATAGATGGGTGAGTATTTTTAGAGAAAGAGAGAGTGCAGAGGTTTTTTTAGAGAGAGAATAGAGAGCGTGTGATAGAGCGGGAGAAAGAGAAAGTTAGAGGGAGAGAGTGCGGGATTTTTTATTTATACTTTATTCTTTTATTTTTGACACAATTAGTCCCTATATATAAGTTATTTACTCAATAGTCCTTGTGGAGGTGAAATGACAAGAATACCCTCATGCGCAAGGCACATGGCTAGATTTAACCAAAAATCTAACTTGGTTAGGGCTAAAGGACATAACATGCAGGATTTTGACACGTTAAGTACAAAACTTGTCAACTTTTACCCCAAATGACACCGCCTGAAATTTGATATAAACATAAAGAACAAAACTTGTAATTTAATCCCATCTTTATAAAATCACCTTTTTCTAAATTGAGTTAATTATGTTTTTCGTTACTGTGGTTCGTCAAAAATCATTTTTGAGTCCGTTAGTTTAAATATTGCCAAAACAGTCCATATGGTTTCACTTTCGTAGCTATTACAGTCCACCCACACTAACGTCATTCAGTTATTCTGTTAATTTATTTGAAATGACCATAATGCCCCTGTTATTAAAATTAAAATAAATTAAGAGTTAGTTACGTTTTTCGTCCCTGTGGTTTGTTAAAAATAACCATTACAGTCCACTAGTTCTAAAAATTGCCAAAACGGTACAGTATCATTCACTTTACTTTTCACTCTCTCTGTTTATTCAGATCCGGCCACCTAATTTTCCTTATCACAATCGACGTCAGTAGGAAAACTTGAGGCCTACCTGAAAACTTGAGGGGTGGAGATGATGTATGGGCGGTCCCCTGTGTATTGGTCAGAATTGGTAGAATTCATCAGTAGAAAAGGAGTTGGCCGATGATTTGGTTGAAGAGAATGGCCATGGGGTGTTGGGTAGGGGTGGGTGGTAGTTTGATGATGGTGGTGGGCATGATAGGTGGTGGAGGTGGTCATTATTCAGGTATGTGTGTGTAGTGGTGAGAGATGTTGAAGATGGATGAAGCAGAGAGGATGTGGAATCGGAGCAAGTGATCTTCCGGCTGGATTTGAGGAAAAATAGAGAGTGAAGAGTAGAGCAAAGGATACTAGATAAATAAAATTGTTAACCGTCATTGTTGGTGAGTTGAAGTTGGAAGTTGTGAAAACATTGGTACTGTTTTGGCAATTTTTAAAACTAATGGACTGTAATGGTTATTTTCAACAAACCACATGGACGAAAAACGTAACTAACTCTTTATTTATTTTTATTTTAATTTTAATAAAAAGGCATTATGGTCATTTCAAATAAACTAACAAAATAACTGGATGACGTTAGTGAGGGTGGACTGTATTAGTTACGAAAGTGAAACCACAAGGTCTGTTTTGGCAATTTTTAAACTAATGGACTGAAATAGTATTTTTTGGCAAACCACAATAATGTAAAACACAATTAACTCTTCTAAATTTCATCTCATTTTCTATTTGTATCTCTATGTTGTTATTTCTTTCTCTTTCTTTAGTGCTTGAAGTACAAATCAAAATGCTTAAAGTATACTCTTTAAACTTTGGAGATGTTAATAGTGAACGGAGATTCACTATTTCACTTTAGCGATATTTCTAATTTTGGAGATAAAGATAGAGATTTGGATAGAAGAGGAAAATAGGTGAAAGTTCTAAAAATTAAAGATAAGATGGAGAGGAAGACTTGAATGTGAGTAGTATCTATTAGGCTATGTGTTGTGGGTTTAGTTGGGGGCGCCAACTGTATCACCTCAGCAGGGCGTTAGGGACGCACATTGCCACAGAGGGGCACAATCAAGGCAAGGGGCGGGGACTCGACTGGAGTCGCAGACACGAGGCATGGGGAAGTCGTTGTTGGGTGCATGGGAATCCCCGACCATTGGATGAAGCCATTTAACAAAAAAAAAAAAACAATTTTATAATCGAAGTTGGTCTATTCACCTTTTTACTTTAATTTTAACAAACATTTAATATTATTGGTTTGAGTCATAGAATAAGATGGGTCAAGATCTTTTGATCATATAATCAAAGATTAAGGTCAAGTGGTCCATGCTCACAAGTCATAAATTTGTAACAAGCATAGGGGACGGGGCACTAAACGGGTAGGCATTGAGGGTAAGTACCCATGTCAGCACACCGCCGCCACCCCCAAGGGTTGGCTGGGCGGGTTCTCTTAACCAACACAGGTACCCGCTTCACATTTGTCTTCTTTGATGCCTTTTTGACCTTTAAACCCATTTGACTACATTTATTTAAACTAAAATATTAAGTTTGTGGCATGGGTAGGCGCCATCACCACTTACTAGTTAATGAATACTTGATGCACTTTTGAGTTGGCGAGTGGTGGTTGGTCGAGACTATGGTACTTACACTAGAGTGCACCTTCTTCCCTAATAGATACTTATGATGTTAAAAAATCTAACAAACCAAAAGTTATTTCCTTTGTTAACACATAAAACTATAAATTTTTTAACATCAAATGTTACTCCTGTACACTAATAATCCTAAATTATTCCCTCTTGACCAGGTGTGAATCTAGAACCTCCCTTTTTAACATCAAATGTTACTCCTGTACACTAATAATCCTAAATTATTCCCTCTTGACCATATGAATCTAGAACCTCCCTTGTAAAAGACATGCCCCTCAATCAAATGAGCTACCCCACATTAACTCATAAAACTAGAAACTATTATCGATTTTATACTATTTTGGTAAATGAAACAAATAAAACCAAGAGTTAAAAAAGTATATAAATAAAGGGTAAATTACACTTTTCGTCCTTTATGTTTGTATTGGATTGCAATGGATACCCTTTAACTTTAATAATTACAGTCGAGTCCTTTCTTTGTTAAAACCTACTTTAGGTCCTTTGACACTAACCTGGTTAAAATTTCAGTTAAGTCCTATCACATAAGGATAATTTAGTCTTTTAACAATTTAAATAAAAATAGTTTAAAAAAAACTAAAATATATATATTTATGACCAGATCTCTCTTAGCACACACTCTCACTATACACTTTCTTCCCCAACCAAATCCACATCTCTGTTCTGCTCTGAAGCCCTAATCTCAGCTAATTAGTTGAACCATGTGAAAGGGCTTACCTAATCGGACTTAAAAAAAGGTAAAAAGATGTAATTCAAGAAAGCGGCTTAACTAATCTCATATATGATAATATGAACTATGGATTGGATATTTTTCTAGAAGATGACTGGAAGGATGTTGTGTTAATGCTCAAAAAAGTGTTTATGAGCTTGACCCAAAAGGTGTTGAATCAAGGGATGAAGGTGGGATTTATTGCAAGTGTTTTGGTTGACAGAGAGATATTAAGATAATTTGTATTTTTCCATTTTTTGAGTAATAAGTTTATTGTTTTATTTGTTAAATATATTAGTAAAATTACTAACATACCCTTATGTGCAAGTTACATATTATATTTAACTGAAAATTTTAACTAGGTTAGTGTCAAAGGACCTAGGGTGTAATGATTTTAACAAAGAAAGGACTATGACTGTAATTATTAAAGTTAAAGGGTATCCGTTGCAATCCAATATAAACATAAAAGACGAAAAATGTAATTTACCCTAAATAAAAAATAAGAAGAAAACTTAGGGTGAGCGGGGCACCAGCGGTGACCCCATGCGGTGACCCAAGTCCCCGCTAGGGAACACCGCCGCCATCCCTGCGGTGAGGCAAATCGGGGACCCAAATCGGTGTGAGTTCACCGAAGAAGAAATGCGGAGATGGTGGGGCCAGCCTCTGTTTCAACCAATGAAATATTTTCTTTTTTTTTTTCTTTTTTGTTTTTTAATAAAAAAACAAGTCACCTAAGAGGGGAGTGCCGCCATCAAATTGGGGTGTTAGGGGAGTTTAAGAGGGGAGTTGACGTGGCACTATCTGATTCGTGGTGTGTAAGAGAGGGGACTCCCCTCTTAGGGGAGTGCCCCTCTCACCCTTAGATTTGAAGCTCTAGATGAAATAGTTCGGGTTTAACGATTGAGATAGACTATCTATGTCATTATTAATTCGTTCAATTACAAGATCATATGGATTACGTAGCGAGCTACGTAACTCATACGAGATTACAATTAAAAGGTTAAACTTGTTTTAATTGAGTTGTTTTCCTCTTCGTTTATTATGCCAGTATTGATTCATCAAAGAAAATCTAAATACAAAAATGATTTGACTATCTAAAAGAAATAAGATTTCGTCATTTTTTTTTCATTTGATGGTTTGGAAATATATATTTCTTTTAAGTATATTACATTTGCTTCATTGGTTTGTCACTGGTGACATTTCACCTCTTTTCATTTCTACCAAACATAAAAAGACTTTAAATAGGCACGTGTTTAAAACCTAAAAAGTGGTTAATTCAGTTTAAATCTAGTTAGCATTTTGCTTTCTTTATATTATAGTTAAGTAATGTGTATTAATTAAGTAATGTGTATAATTTATGTTAAGAGTTTTGTTTTTACGTACGAGTTGGATATAAGATGGCAAAAGGTGTTATTTATTCGACAAGTAAACACATTTTCTTGTCGTTAATAATGTATCATTAATGCCTTAATAATAATATGATGATGCATGGATCACAATGGGTCAGGTATGGCTAATCTCATACCAATATCCGGTCCATTACCCGTTGGATATCGGTCATACTCGCGGGTATTGGGTATACCCGTTGAGATTTTCATGTCTATATACTTTTTACTTTCTTTTATAATTTTATGCTTTAAAATCTATATAATATATTAAATTATGATAAATAACATACATATCATCATCACCATAATAATATTTAATATAGTTAAAAATGTATATATATATATTATATAATATCAATCTCAAAAAATTATTTGCATTTCAAAGCATATAAATATCAATAATATCATCAAAATATATATTTCGAATGAAAATTTTATTTTTTAAATAATAAAACTACAAGAATGAAACATTACTAACATATATGAATATTTAAAAATTTTCGGGTATATATTTTAGGTAAACAGGCATATAGTTCCGGGTAATTGGGTCAGGTATGATCTAATCCCATACCCGTCCCATACCGGCGAATTTTTTTTTCCTATGCCCCGGCTCAATACCCGTCAGGTATCGGTATACCTATTTCAAATACTTCGGGTTTCAGGTATGTCCTTCGCCCCCGTCGGGCTCAGGTATTTTTGTCTTTCCTAGATGATGAAAAACTCTTATACAACAATCATGTTTCAAGAAGAAAATTAAAAAGTATCTGAAAAGCTATAATAAATAACATCCTTACGTTCGCCTCTTAAGACATATCTTCTCAAATTGACACAAAATATACAAAGGAATTAGGAGACACTTAATTTATGTTTTTTGCTAATTTATTTTAGGGTAAATTACACTTTTCGTCCTTTATGTTTGTAGCGGGTTGCAATTGATGACCTTTAACTTTAATAATTACAGTCATAGTCATTTATTTGCAATGGATGACCTTTAATTTTGTGTCACCTTAGGTCCTTTAACTCTAACCTGGTTAAAACTTTCAGTTAAGTGAGGTCATGTGCAACCCATGTGAGGGCAAAACAGTCATCTAATACAAAAAAAAAAGAATGTCAAAATTTAAAAATTATAAATCTAAACCATTATCATCATCATCTCCCTTGTACTCTCTCCCTCTGTATTCTCTCTTTCTCTCTACATATCAACCCTTGTATTCTCTCTCTCTCTACATATCAACCGTACGAATATCCAAATCACCCTAATTTAACAATCAATAAACCTTGGTTTCCCTGTAACTTGCATTATCCTAACAAAATTTGATTCATCATGCATCAATTACGAAGCAAATCAAGAAATAGAGTGTAAAACTATAACCTCAAATTTGTAGAAAACAATACCAACGCAATTGGAACCACTCCACAAATAGATGACTTCTACATAATAAACATAAACAAAATCCAGCAAATTACTAATTCCATAATATATGTAACAGAAATCATAACTCAATAACCATTAAGCAGCTACCAAACTTAAAATCTTTAACATATCAACCGCACAGATACTCAAATCACCCTAATTCAACAATCAATAAACCTCAAATTCGCTATAACTTGCATTATAATGACAAAATTCAGTTCATCATCCATCAATTACAAAACAAATTAAGAAAACCCTAAAACTAAACCATCATTCATGTGAAAAACAGTAACAATGCAATCGAAATCACTTTAGGATACAAGTTCCACATCATGAACATAAACAAAAACCATCAAATTACCAAATCACAACTCAAAAACCATTAAACAACTACTAAAGTACAAATTGTTAACAAAACAACCGTACGAACACTCAAATCACCCTAATTTAACAACCAAGAAACCTCAATTTCGCTATAACTTGCATTATCGTAACAAGAAAATTACTAAATAACAGCTAAAAAACCATTAAACAACTACTAAACTTCAAATCTTTAACGCATCAACCGTATGAACACTCAAAAAACCCTAATTTACCAACCAACAAACCTCGATTCCAAAACCCTAAAAACCCTAATTTGCAACAAAACAAACATCAGCTTTTGTTCCACACAAATCTACACATACAGAAAGCTAATATGAGCTGTATACATTAACAAACAATCATACAATCACCATGAAGAATGATTTTCAAGAAAAGTGTATGAACTTCATCTTCTATTTTTGTCTGATTTTTTTTTGCAAAACTTTCAAGAGAAGCACAACATTCTTTAAGAAGAACGATGGAGAAATACAGTGCCTCGTGTCTGATTAAAGTAGACAAGGTTCTTTTGATGGTGGCGGGACTATGGAGTCAATGGTGATGGTGATGATGTCGGTGGTCGACGGTGTTGGTGGGCGGTGGTGGCCTGATGATGATGGTATGTAGAGAGAGAGAGAGAGAGAGAATAAGGGGGAGAGAGAGAGAACATGGGAGAAGGGGAGATGATGATGATAATGATTTAGATTTATAATTTTTAAATTTTGACATTTTTTTTTGTATTAAATGGTTGTTTTGCTCTCACATAGGTTGCACATGACCTCACTTAACTGAAAGTTTTAACCAGGTTAGAGTTAAAGGACCTAAAGTATAATAGGTTTTGCAAATAAAGGACTGTGACTGTAATTATTAAAGTTAAAGGTCATCCATTGCAACCCGCTACAAACATAAAGAACGAAAAATGTAATTTACCCTTTATTTTAAAAGCAACTTCTCTATTTCTAAGATAATTACATCACTACATATCTATTTTCTAAGATAATTACATCACTACATACAATATGTAGGATTTTAACTTAGAGTCTTCTGATTGTGAAGTGTATTTACAAGGATGTACCTTTGGAGACAACTGGTTTCTTATTAGAATTTATACAAACGAAATCAAATTGAAATTTGAACTATTTGTTAATCTTAGTGTTGATAGGTGAACTTAAAATATTTTTTTTTAATGAAAAGGTATATAGTATATGTTCTTAAAATATAAGTAACAAGGTTTAACTTATTGAAGAAACATTAAAGGAATGAAGCGCTAGCAGGAAGCCAGAAAGGTTTGGTAGATTAAGTATTCCCAACTACCATCCACACCTACTAAAACCCAGAGCTGATGTTCAGGATGAAAAGTGAATACACTATCCACCTCTTTTATGAGTGATCATTCTTTTTTTAAAGGTAAAAAAGTTTGTTTTGAGTGTTTGGCCTTTATTTTATAAAAGTAAGATTTATAATTAAATATTCTAAAACGCGTAGTCATATAACACTTAAAATATAACAAATCGAGCTTAGTTCATAATCTCTAAAACTCAAACCCTAAAATTATCTCAGTGGTTGTGCTAGTAACTAAGCGCCTTTAGTTGATTACAAAAATGGTTATTAATCATGTGGCACCTTCAATGCATAATCAATATAAGTAGAGAACTGTGATAACTGCATAGTCACTTGTATGTGATGTTGGTCAAATACAATGGTAAAGAGAAAAAGAGGTGATTTATGTGGTTGTAAATCTTCTAAATCCTACTTAAAACAATAAATGCATGTGTTTATACAATGTCAAGACTCTCTATCTAGATCACCCGTAGTGGAGCCGTTTCTGGCGTTTTTTGTCTTCAAAAACGCCCCACCATGCCCCAAACCACCCCATGGGCGTTTTTGTCAAGAAATTTTGTTTTGGCGTTGTTTTTTCCACGTCATGTTCATTTTGTGTTGGCCAATGACTGTGCGCCCCTTTTGTATTTACTCAATAACAATTTTTGATGGTTTTTTTTATTTAAATTCTATTACACCCCTTTTAACATAATGCCCACATCCCCACTACACCCATTTTAGAAAAACGCCCCATAATGCACCATTGCTGACTGGATTGCCACATGGCTCAATGTCACACCCCGATTTCCACGTGTCACCGGTGGGCCCGGTGGGGGAGTATCGTGACGTGGTTGGCAACATAATAGTCAAACAACACAATAATTATTATGCACAGCGGAAGCAAATTAAAAATATAATACAACCGAATTTAATTATTGTAATATCAAGTATCACAACGTTCGATTGTTTATCCACAGAACAGATCGAAATAAAATAGAAACAATAGTTCAACAGACTTCAGGCATCCTAAGCTTGCGAGACTTTTTATTGATGCTAAGGAGACAATCCAGCCAATTTCGTTTAGTACCTGCATTCAGTCTTTTTGGGAAAATACGTCAGTTTACACTGGTAAATACAATCAACTGACTCATTTTGAAAAATGATTTAAAATTGGTTTGGATGCACATGGCATAAACATTTTTATAACTTGGGAGAATTATTTAATATTATAATCTTGTGAACGAATTACATGTTACTTGTGCGTTCAGTCGCCCGGATCTTGTCCGGGTTAAAGATCAATAGACACACCACATCATAGAGTTATACACTGACAGGTGTACGCCTACACCCCGTGCTCAGGTCGTGGCCATCTCGTAAGATGATGCCAAGGATATCCGGGACATGGTCATTAACCCCCCAAAGGCTTTAAGTCACAAGACTGTTTAAACGAGCCGATCAAATTATTCAACTACCCACTTTAACGGTGGAGATTTGATGCCCGATCAAGCGGTATGCTATATACCGTAACCCAAGCCCGTGTAGGGAAAATAAGTTAAAAGTATTTACCTGAATAAGTATTAATCACAATAAGCAAAATGCACGTAGTTTTTCCTGGTCCTCCTAATCTGGAACGAAGGTTTATAATAACCTATTAGAATTCTAACGGGCCTTTTATTAAGCTTAAGCTTAGACCGGCTAGTTTCAAGATACGGTTCGTACGCACGATTAAGCGAATACCGGATAGAATGTGATTCAGACCCGACAAGTTCGAAGACTTGTTTAATAGGGGTTTATTATTCACATTCTAGATTTTGAGATAAAACCGTTAAGGTTTGACCCGTTTCGGCTAATTTATGTAAACTTGTTACATAAACCGAACCGTACGCGTAATAAGCGTGACGGGTATTCATGAGAGCTATATACAGGTTTCCTAAGTTAATTATGTCTCAAATATGTTGCGACATCATTAAGGTGTCTTTCATTATGCCCGAAACGTGTTTAAACACAAACTAGGCCCCGTAGGGGTAATTTGGTCATTTAAAAGTTTATAAAAGAGTTTAAGTAACAACCTGAGTTACAGGTCTGATGTAATCAGCAATTATACTCAATTTGCTAAGTTATATCAGTAGGTTAAAGCATGTATGTGAAATTTATCATTTTTAACCAAACTATGCCCCGTAGGGGTATTTTGGTAATTTCACATAAGCCGAAAAGCTCAAAACTGAAGTCTGAGTTTATCAACCTTTGCTTACTGTTAAAATATTATAATTTTCCTCATATATCAGTAGGTATCAACCCGGGTATGTTCAATATAATTTTTATACATACTATGCGTTAATAACGCTAAATAAGGCGATTAAAGGCCATTTCCGGGTTCGATACTTAAATCTGATATTTTTATATTTCCAGAAGGCTTAAAATAATTTATTTATCATATGTGATCAGTAGCAAAAGGTTTTGAGTCGTTTAGATATGTAAAACTCATTTTATGGCCCGTGAGGGCAAAACCGACAATTACCGGATTAAGCCTACGACTATGAGTTATGCTCAGCCAAAAATTAATTAAAAATCTTTAAAATTCCTAAAATAATATATTACATCAGTGGGTATTAAGTTTGATGTCAAAAAGTAGGCTTAACTAGGCTATACGCTAATTATGCCGTTTAATTAACATAAAGCTTTAAATTTGCGATATTGAGCATAACTCTTAATCTACAAGTCAAACTGATGTCAAACTTTGCATACAAGTTTATATATCAGTATTTAAGGTTTCTACACTTTTACATTTTCATAAATCACGTTTTAAGGTAATAAGGGCATAACGGTCAACATATGAGCAATTAACGGAAACATGCATATTAATTGGATAACTAATGAACCAAGGTGTATAATCACAGAGGGTTGTTCCAACATGTAACCTAGTCCAATTTAAGCTCTGAGGCATTTCTAAAACATGCCCAAACGGGTCAGAACTGAAAGTCAAAGTGAAAGTCAAACTTTGTGACTTTCGGTTCCGAACCGGGTCTAAACAGGAAATTGTCGGGTTGAACATGTTTAGACATGTTCTTACACTTATTACTAAGTTATAACAATGATCCAACAGGTTGTATATGATCTACAATGTTAATTATGCATAAATGGCATTTTAGACTTCCTGTTGACTTTTTAAATATAGGTTTGACCCGACTTTTGACCTGGTTAGAGTGGTGATCAGGGGAAACCCTTTTGAGGTTTTATTACCCACATAAATACCAACATATAACTACTTTTAATTCGAGATATGACTGAGCCATTGTTGACTAATCTCGAAGTCAAACCGTAATTACGACGGTTTGACTTTTAGCTAATATACTAAGCTAAACTTAATTAAAGAAGGTTAGGCAACTTACAAAGGTCCTAAGCTTGATTAAGAAGGCCTGGAAAGTGCTATGGTGCTCCACAATTGATCAGAAGCTTGTTTGAGGGATGAATGATCAAGTGTTGCACTTGTGTGCCTTTTATAGTGAACAAGACACCACAATTGATTGACAACAAGGTCTAGGACACACCACAACTGCTCAACACTTGTCTCTAGTGTTTAGGGGGTGTTTTAGGGGTCAAGTGAGGTGGAGAATCGAGTTAGAATCGCACACAAAGGCCATGGCAGACAATCACCCAAGAAATTCGGAAGTCTGCCCAGATGTAGCCGTCGCGTAGCGCGACGCCATATGGCTTCAGGCTCGCGCTACGCGAGCATGTGTAAATCAGCCAAACAATTTTTCTGTTATTTGCAGTTTTGGTCCCTGGCTCTTCAAACTTCGAAAAGACTTTATTTTCTTGCATTTTGAGCCCTCGTAATTGACGTATATGGGCTTCAAGACATTTACCTACTTTGATTAGTCCTCGGTTAACTTTATTGTTACCCGAAAAGGCCTAATTTTCAATGTTGACACTTTAACCCCTCGCACACGAATCTGATCACAACTTGCTCATACGATAACGAAACTTTACGAAATTTAAACCGTGTATTCTAGTGAGCATAATTAACCGTTACAAAGCTTCGGGTTTGTCAAAAGGTCACTCAGAAGTATAATATAAACATGTTGACACATTTAGCCCCCGTAGTTTGAAATCTCTCACTTTTAGCTTCGTGTGATCCATGATTTATTCGTTTGAAAGTATGAGCACCATGTAGGGTTAATGTACATTATATTTATTCACAGTTGACACTTAGAATACGTATATTCACATACTTTCCATGTTTGTCAACTTTAGTCCTTCTATAATATTTCTTTCACACGTTTAAACATTTGATACGTGTCTACACATTATAGGACGTGAATTTTCGAGGTGTTACATCCTCACCCCCTTAAAATAAATCTCGACCCGAGATTTACTGAAATAAATAAGGGTACTTTTCTTTCATCGTGGATTCAACCTCCCACGTGTATTCGGGACCTCTACGGGCATCCCATTTGACCTTTACAATAGGTACATGCTTCCTTCGAAGCTTCTTCACCTGTCGATCTTCAATCGACAAATGTTTTTCCACAAACTTCAAGCTCTTATCTATATGCACATCTGTATGTGGTATAACCAGTGATTCATCAGCGAAGCACTTCTTCAGATTGCAGATGTGGAACACATTGTGAATTCCACTGAGCTCTTCTGGTAAGTTTAACTTATAGGCAACTGACCCGACACGTTCGATAACCTCGAAAGGTCCTATGTATCTCGGGCTTAGTTTGCCTTTCTTACCAAACCGCATCACTCCCTTCCAGGGTGACACTTTAAGTAGGACTTTGTCACCTACTTCGAAGTGAAAATCCTTACGCTTAGGATCAGCGTAACTATTCTGCCTATCCCGGGCAGCTTTGAGACGGTCACGAATCTGGACAATCTTGTCCGTCGTTTCGAACACTATCTCTGGTCCTGACAATTGGACATCTCCAACTTCTGCCCAACAAATGGGTGATCTACACTTTCTACCGTATAGTGCCTCAAAAGGCGCAGCCTTAATGCTGGTATGGTAGCTATTGTTGTAGGAGAATTCGATTAATGGTAGGTTCTTATCCCAGCTACCACCCAAATCGATCGCACATGCACGTAGCATGTCTTCCAACGTTTGAATAGTACGCTCACTCTGACCGTCTGTCTGAGGATGGTAAGCCGTACTAAAGTTCAAACGTGTGCCCAAAGATTGTTGGAAGCTTTTCCAAAAGTGTGACATGTACCTAGTATCTCTATAAGAGATAATAGCTACAGGTATGCCATGTAGGGCTACAATCTTATCCACGTATAACTGGGCTAACATGTCGGAGCTATAAGTCTCCTTGATGGGTAAGAAATGAGCTGACTTAGTTAGTCTGTCAACTATAACCCATATTGTATCATTTCCTTTCCTTGTCTTGGGTAACTTGGTAATAAAATCCATGGTTACCATTTCCCACTTCCACGTAGGAAGTTCAGGCTGTTGTAGCAAACCTGACGGTTTTTGATGCTCGGCTTTGACTTGCGCACATGTCAAGCATTTAGCTACATGGGTGGCCACAGACTTTTTCAAGCCTATCCACCAATAATTTGCCTTTAGATCCTGGTACATCTTATCAACTCCAGGATGAACGGAGTATTTGGAACTATGGGCTTCTTGGAGGATGACATCTCGAAGTTCTCCATAAATTGGAACCCGTATTCGTCCATTTAATCGTAAAATTCCGTCCTTGCTAAGAGTTAACTGCTCCTCAGTTACTCCTAGCTTTTCATTAGGATAGTTAGCTTCCAACACAGCTTTCTTCTGTGCAGCTAACAACCTTTCAATCAAATTATTCTTTATCTCCATGCGCTTGGCATTGATTCGGATGGGTTTCACCCTCTCCTTTCGACTCAAGGCATCGGCGACTACATTCGCCTTGCCGGGATGGTACTTGATTTCACAATCATAATCATTCAAAGTTTCCATCCAACGGCGTTGCCTCATGTTTAATTCTTTCTGATTAAACAGATGCTGAAGGCTCTTGTGATCAGAATAGATCACACACTTAATCCCATATAGGTAATGCCTCCACAGTTTTAGTGCGAATACAACGACACCCAACTCCAAATCATGGGTGGTGTAATTCTTTTCATGCACCTTTAACTGTCGTGAAGCGTAGGCAATAACCTTGCCTTTCTGCATAAGCACACACCCCATGCCAGTGTGCGAAGCATCACAATAAACCACAAATTCTTCTATCCCATCTGGCAATGTTAGTACTGGGGCGTTGCTCAGCTTTTGCTTCAAAATATCAAAGGACTCTTGCTGTTTAGGGCCCCAAACAAACTTAACCTTCTTCTTAGTTAAGGAGGTTAGGGGTGCAGCAATCCTTGAAAAATTTTCAATGAAACGCTTGTAATATCCCGCCAATCCCAGGAAGCTACGAATCTCTATAGGCGTCTTTGGCTCTTGCCAGTTCATTACGGCTTCAACCTTAGCGGGATCCACCTGGATACCACACTCACTAACCACGTGTCCAAGGAATTGGACTTCTCGTAGCCAAAATTCACATTTAGAGAATTTGGCATAGAGCTTCTCCTGATGTAGAAGTTTGAGAATACAACGAAGGTGTTTCTCATGGTCAGCTTGATTCTTCGAATAGATAAGAATGTCGTCGATGAAAACGATGACAAATTTATCTAAGTATGGCTTGCAAACGTGATTCATGAGATCCATGAATGCAGCCGGTGCATTAGTGAGCCCAAAAGGCATCACTAGGAACTCGTAATGACCGTAACGAGTCCTAAATGCTGTTTTGTGCACGTCTTCATCTTTAACCTTCAACTGATGGTAGCCTGACCTCAAATCAATCTTCGAGAAATAACTTGCCCCTTGAAGCTGATCGAACAGATCGTCGATCCTAGGCAAAGGATACCTATTCTTGATCGTGACCTTGTTAAGCTCACGGTAATCGATGCACAGACGCATCGATCCGTCCTTCTTCTTGACAAACAGGACTGGCGCTCCCCAAGGAGACGAACTAGGTTTTATGAAACCCTTGGCTAGTAATTCGTCTAGCTGTGTCCTCAATTCTTTCATCTCCGTTGGAGCCAACCTATAGGGTGCTCTGGCAACTGGTGCTGCTCCGGGGATGATATCAATCCTGAATTCCACTTGTCTATTTGGTGGCAAACCAGGTAGTTCTTCCGGAAAAACTTCTGGGAATTCAGAGATGACAGGGATGTCTTCTATCTTCGGTTTGGGCTCATCAATGATCACTTGTGCCATGTAGATGACACAACCCCTCTTTAAACATTTTGAAGCCTTGAGCATAGTCGCTTGTTCAGGTAGCCCGTACTGGGTATCTCCCCGAATGGTAAGTGGTTCACCAGACGGAGTCTTTATCACCACTTGTTTCTTGTTACAGACAATTTGGGCCTGGTTATGAGATAACCAGTCCATACCCAGAACTATGTCAAAACCGGCCAACTTAAAGGGAAGTAGAGACAGAGGAAAAGAATGGTTCTTAATGGATATAACACATCCATCTAACAAAGTGGAGACGGTTTCTATGGTACCATCTGCTAACTCTACTTCATAGTTTACGCTTAAGGTTTTGACAGGTAAATTCAACAATTTACAAAACTTGTTATCTACGAAAGACTTATCTGCGCCTGAATCAAAAAGTACTCTTGCAAAGACATCATTTACAAGGAAAGTATCTGTTATGACATTATCATCTTGCACAGCTTCTTTCGCGTCCATTCGGAAGACTCTAGCATTAGTCTTCTTAGCCTCTTCAGGCTTCTTGTTGTATTTAGGGCAGTTGGTCTTAATGTGCCCATTTTCATTGCAACGGTAGCACGTTGCGTCTTTTATCTTCTTGCAATCCAAGGTTTTGTGTTCCTTGGACTTGCACAAACCACAAGCAAAAGATCTAGACTCATTATTCGAGTTTGATCCGAGTCTGCACTTCCCATAGTGCTGTTTCTTGCAAATTTTGCATTTGGGCTTCTCACCAGAATTATGCCCATCCTTCCTCGACTCCGATCCTTTCTTGTTGTCACCGCTCCCACGGTGCTTCTTGCTCGACTTTCGTGAACCATCTTCTTCACGTTTCCTCTTCTCAGCCTCCTTATTCCTCAACGATCTCTGCCTGACCGCATCCAGAGTGAGGGATAAGGAAATGTCAGCTACGGATCTAAAAGTTGTTGGCCGAGAAGCTTTCACGTTTGCCTTGATCTCGGGGGCTAACCCGCCGATAAAACGAGCTATTCGCTTTGGTTCCGGGGTTACTAAATATGGAACCAATCGAGACATAGTGTTGAAGCTCGTTAGGTAAGCTTGACAGTCGAGGTTTGTCATCACCAAGGATAGAAAGTCAGATTCTATCTTCTCCACCTCATGTTGAGGGCAGTAATTTTCCCTTATAAGGGCAACAAATTGATCCCACGACATATTATACAATGGGATTTTTCCGGTGGCCTCAATCAGAGATCTCCACCATGCTAACGCTTCACCCTTAAAAGATTGCGACACAAACTTGACCACGTCTCTCTCTGCACATCCGCTGATGTCTACAACCGTATCCATCTCATCCAGCCATGTCATACAGTCAATGGCTCCTTTCTCCCTAGTGAAATCCCGGGGCTTGCAAGAAACAAAATATTTATACGAGCAACCCTTGTCACGGGGCCCTTGATTTCGTATAACCTGCTGAGATGGAGCACTGTGGTTTGAGGAGCGTCGATCATCGTTTTTCTTCGGGTCGTCCTTCTTGGGCGGTGGCTTTGAAGGCTGTGTAGATTGGGTCCTACTACGAGTCCCACTGTACTCTTCATACTGCCTTTCCAAAGCCTGTGTAACAGCGCCGTCTATGATCGCTTTTAATTCAGCACCCGTTAACGTAATCTGGGAGTTCTCATTTTGCTCCACTGGATGGCTATTTATTTCATTTGAGTCAGCCATTTGAATTGAACTGTTGCAGAAAACAAGGACAATATTTTATTTGGGAGTTTATTATGGAATTACCCCTTAGGGTAACTCGTTAACCATGGTAAACAGAGACCATATTTGGTTAACTTATTAATCGTATTAATTTAGGATTTCAATTAAAATTTATCCTAATTATAAACAATAACAATATATATTAGCACATAAGGCTTAGTCACATGGACAATTTAAATTATAAGCTATGATTTCAGAGAATCAAGACTTTTAAGGTTTGAACCTAGTTCATTACCCTTATCAGACAGGGAGTCATAGCTACCACTGTCTTTTGGCTCATATGGAAGTGAGCTGGGCCCGTAGGCATCATATTACCACGTATGGTAAGATATGATCATCTTAATTGATGATTTAACCCATGATTCAGAGATCATTAAGTTGGGTTTGGAATCTTTAGAAAGATCCTTACATAATAATAATGCGTGTGATTTTTAAATGCATCACATCTGCCGGGAGCGTTAACATGTTTTCAGATGTTAACAGGGATTTGAATCTTTTAAACAGGTCTTACCATCATGGTCAGGTCTTTATAAAGACACTCAGACTAGGTTTCACACTTTAAGATTCTTATTTTAAAATTTTACATAGGCAGATTATTTTCAAAAGGAATGATTTTGATTTATTTCATATATTAATTATTTATGCACATAAGGCAAACATGAAATTTATAAAACCAGCATTCCATAATATTACACGCTGCCCTAAACGGGTCTTTTCAAATAACAACTTACCCACGCAGGGGTTTAAATAAATACTTACCCTCGCAGGGGCTTAATAACACACATAATAGTCCACGCAGGGACTTTAAACAATAATATACCCTCGTAGGGGTTTATAGAATGACAGGCCCACGCAGGGGCTTAAAGCAAACAAACAAACATACATACCCACGTAGGGGCTTAACAACCAAATACATGCCCACGCAGGGGCTAAACTGATAAAAGGAGGTTACAACAATAATGGAAGGATTCAACGATCCTTCTTGTTCTTCCCCTTGATCAAGCTTGCCAATCCTTGGAAAAAGCTTTGTCTCTCCTGGCGGTCGCGGCGATTTTCCCGCTCAACCTGATCCAGCCTCTGAAGAATTTCCTCCCGTTCTGGGGGAGAAAACCGAGGCGGCTGTGATTGCGTCCGGATAATAGGCCTAGGAGGTATCGGGTACCCCTGAGTCGGGTAACCTACTCCCCATGGGTCTCCATAGGGTCCTTGGGGGTTGTAGTTAGCCGCTACCATGTACGGGTCGGCCTCCGCGTAACCATAGTTGTGGTGAGTCGGTTCAAACGGGTTGTATGCCATGGAACCCGTATATGCTGGAATTGGGTTGTCAAAACCCATCGGCGGTGGCTGTGGTACAGCTGGTTGTGAAGGTCCACCCATTTGTGGGTCCTCCTGATGTGGCGGATAGTGGCTGCCACTGGATTGACGTGGGGAACTGAAATGGAAGTCCCCTGCTCGTGCCGACATGCGGGCACCGGTTCTCCTACGCCTTGGCGGTTGAGGAGGTGCCGGCTGAACTGGTGGCGGTGGAGGTGGTGGCGTAACTGCCACAAATCGGTGATCCTCAGAGGAATCTTGATGATGCTGCTGCTGCTGCGGCTGCTGCTGCTCATGAGGCGACGAGTGGTGAGAAGGTGTGTAGTACCACTCGTGCCGAGTGAACATGGCTTGGAAGCTGTCTGGACCACCATAGGGTGATCCGTGGAAAGACGATCCGTCGGAGATCTCGATCGGATGGTTTGGAGTGCCACTTGCAGGTTCGACGGGGTCAGTATCCTCGTCCATGTCGTCAGCGTGATCGCCAGAGAAATGGTCATCTGGACCTAGTGGGTTAAAACCCACGGGTTCTTGGATGTAGCCTACCGGATTAAATTGGCCTCGGAAGACTGGTGTAGGGTCTCCATACGAATGGTGAGACAGAGATCGTTGTAATGGTATAAAGGCTGAGGGTTGTTCGGCTCGTAGTCCGGTTGTGGCCCATACGGGTTTTGGACCGGAGGGGTAGAGCTGTGAGATACCGACCGTCTGGCCGGCTCAAATAGGTTACTTCGGTTTTGTCGTGGATTATCACTCTCTGTTGTCGAAGGAGCTCGTGCATTCGAGGGTCCTGCCTCGTTATCATTGGGGGCGGTAATCGGCCCCTTGCCTCGTCCTCTCATACGGAAGAATCTTGGAGGCATTTTGTCCTGTCAATACAATATAAGATAACAATACAAAATAAATAAAATAAAGGACATCACAAAACCAAACAAAGTGGAATTTGTCCTATGTTATATGTCTAGACTCGAAAGTTTAGATATGTGCAATTGTGTAACTGAGATTAAACACAAAAGGCTAGTGTTTAATTCACTCAGTGTTGGCTCTGATACCAACCTGTCACACCCCGATTTCCACGTGTCACCGGTGGGCCCGGTGGGGGAGTATCGTGATGTGGTTGGCAACATAATAGTCAAACAACACAATAATTATTATGCACAACGGAAGCAAATTAAAAATATAATACAACCGAATTTAATTATTGTAATATCAAGTATCACAACGTTCGATTGTTTATCCACAGAACGGATCGAAATAAAATAGAAACAATAGTTCAACAGACTTCAGGCATCCTAAGCTTGCGAGACTTTTTATTGATGCTAAGGAGACAATCCAGCCAATTTCGTTTAGTACCTGCATTCAGTCTTTTTGGGAAAATACGTCAGTTTACACTGGTAAATACAATCAACTGACTCATTTTGAAAAATGATTTAAAATTGGTTTGGATGCACATGGCATAAACATTTTTATAACTTGGGAGAATTATTTAATATTATAATCTTGTGAACGAATTACATGTTAATTGTGCGTTCAGTCGCCCGGATCTTCTCCGGGTTAAAGATCAATAGACACACCACATCATAGAGTTATACACTGACAGGTGTACGCCTACACCCCGTGCTCAGGTCGTGGCCATCTCGTAAGATGATGCCAAGGATATCCGGGACATGGTCATTAACCCCCCAAAGGCTTTAAGTCACAAGACTGTTTAAACGAGCCGATCAAATTATTCAACTACCCACTTTAACGGTGGAGATTTGATGCCCGATCAAGCGGTATGCTATATACCGTAACCCAAGCCCGTGTAGGGAAAATAAGTTAAAAGTATTTACCTGAATAAGTATTAATCACAATAAGCAAAATGCACGTAGTTTTTCCTGGTCCTCCTAATCTGGAACGAAGGTTTATAATAACCTATTAGAATTCTAACGGGCCTTTTATTAAGCTTAAGCTTAGACCGGCTAGTTTCAAGATACGGTTCGTACGCACGATTAAGCGAATACCGGATAGAATGTGATTCAGACCCGACAAGTTCGAAGACTTGTTTAATAGGGGTTTATTATTCACATTCTGGATTTTGAGATAAAACCGTTAAGGTTTGACCCGTTTCGGCTAATTTATGTAAACTTGTTACATAAACCGAACCGTACGCGTAATAAGCGTGACGGGTATTCATGAGAGCTATATACAGGTTTCCTAAGTTAATTATGTCTCAAATATGTTGCGACATCATTAAGGTGTCTTTCATTATGCCCGAAACGTGTTTAAACACAAACTAGGCCCCGTAGGGGTAATTTGGTCATTTAAAAGTTTATAAAAGAGTTTAAGTAACAACCTGAGTTACAGGTCTGATGTAATCAGCAATTATACTCAATTTGCTAAGTTATATCAGTAGGTTAAAGCATGTATGTGAAATTTATCATTTTTAACCAAACTATGCCCCGTAGGGGTATTTTGGTAATTTCACATAAGCCGAAAAGCTCAAAACTGAAGTCTGAGTTTATCAACCTTTGCTTACTGTTAAAATATTATAATTTTCCTCATATATCAGTAGGTATCAACCCGGGTATGTTCAATATAATTTTTATACATACTATGCGTTAATAACGCTAAATAAGGCGATTAAAGGCCATTTCCGGGTTCGATACTTAAATCTGATATTTTTATATTTCCAGAAGGCTTAAAATAATTTATTTATCATATGTGATCAGTAGCAAAAGGTTTTGAGTCGTTTAGATATGTAAAACTCATTTTATGGCCCGTGAGGGCAAAACCGACAATTACCGGATTAAGCCTACGACTATGAGTTATGCTCAGCCAAAAATTAATTAAAAATCTTTAAAATTCCTAAAATAATATATTACATCAGTGGGTATTAAGTTTGATGTCAAAAAGTAGGCTTAACTAGGCTATACGCTAATTATGCCGTTTAATTAACATAAAGCTTTAAATTTGCGATATTGAGCATAACTCTTAATCTACAAGTCAAACTGATGTCAAACTTTGCATACAAGTTTATATATCAGTATTTAAGGTTTCTACACTTTTACATTTTCATAAATCACGTTTTAAGGTAATAAGGGCATAACGGTCAACATATGAGCAATTAACGGAAACATGCATATTAATTGGATAACTAATGAACCAAGGTGTATAATCACAGAGGGTTGTTCCAACATGTAACCTAGTCCAATTTAAGCTCTGAGGCATTTCTAAAACATGCCCAAACGGGTCAGAACTGAAAGTCAAAGTGAAAGTCAAACTTTGTGACTTTCGGTTCCGAACCGGGTCTAAACAGGAAATTGTCGGGTTGAACATGTTTAGACATGTTCTTACACTTATTACTAAGTTATAACAATGATCCAACAGGTTGTATATGATCTACAATGTTAATTATGCATAAATGGCATTTTAGACTTCCTGTTGACTTTTTAAATATAGGTTTGACCCGACTTTTGACCTGGTTAGAGTGGTGATCAGGGGAAACCCTTTTGAGGTTTTATTACCCACATAAATACCAACATATAACTACTTTTAATTCGAGATATGACTGAGCCATTGTTGACTAATCTCGAAGTCAAACCGTAATTACGACGGTTTGACTTTTAGCTAATATACTAAGCTAAACTTAATTAAAGAAGGTTAGGCAACTTACAAAGGTCCTAAGCTTGATTAAGAAGGCCTGGAAAGTGCTATGGTGCTCCACAATTGATCAGAAGCTTGTTTGAGGGATGAATGATCAAGTGTTGCACTTGTGTGCCTTTTATAGTGAACAAGACACCACAATTGATTGACAACAAGGTCTAGGACACACCACAACTGCTCAACACTTGTCTCTAGTGTTTAGGGGGTGTTTTAGGGGTCAAGTGAGGTGGAGAATCGAGTTAGAATCGCACACAAAGGCCATGGCAGACAATCACCCAAGAAATTCGGAAGTCTGCCCAGATGTAGCCGTCGCGTAGCGCGACGCCATATGGCTTCAGGCTCGCGCTACGCGAGCATGTGTAAATCAGCCAAACAATTTTTCTGTTATTTGCAGTTTTGGTCCCTGGCTCTTCAAACTTCGAAAAGACTTTATTTTCTTGCATTTTGAGCCCTCGTAATTGACGTATATGGGCTTCAAGACATTTACCTACTTTGATTAGTCCTCGGTTAACTTTATTGTTACCCGAAAAGGCCTAATTTTCAATGTTGACACTTTAACCCCTCGCACACGAATCTGATCACAACTTGCTCATACGATAACGAAACTTTACGAAATTTAAACCGTGTATTCTAGTGAGCATAATTAACCGTTACAAAGCTTCGGGTTTGTCAAAAGGTCACTCAGAAGTATAATATAAACATGTTGACACATTTAGCCCCCGTAGTTTGAAATCTCTCACTTTTAGCTTCGTGTGATCCATGATTTATTCGTTTGAAAGTATGAGCACCATGTAGGGTTAATGTACATTATATTTATTCACAGTTGACACTTAGAATACGTATATTCACATACTTTCCATGTTTGTCAACTTTAGTCATTCTATAATATTTCTTTCACACGTTTAAACATTTGACACGTGTCTACACATTATAGGACGTGAATTTTCGAGGTGTTACACGCAAAACCCCCAAGGGTGAGTTGTCTTCCACTACGCATGGTCTTAAAATTTATTTTATATTCAACGACGTGCATTCCTTAATATTCTCGTAGCTAAGCCAATGAGGTAGTGGTGGAGTGGTTGGGGAAAGATTTGGTGTTCCTTATGACCCAGGTTCGACTCCCACTCTCCCCATTATTTTCTGCGGCATCCAGGTGAAGGCCGAATACGGGTGGCGCCGGTTCGTCTTGGATGGGAGGCGAGGTTTTACCGATTATTCCACTGTCGTGCTTTCGGGAGGGTGGAGGTCGGGTTTCTGCGCATCTGGAAGAGCAAAGGGGCTAGCGTCGGTCGAGTAGTCGACCTTGATCACAGCGCCCGGTATTACAGTGGTTGACACATAATTCCTTGCTGTTAAAAAAAAAAATTCTCGTAGTTAAAAAAGGATCTTGAGTGGGATACTTGAAAACATCAATCACGGATACATTAGTTTGTAGAAAAGCAAGTTGAAAGGAACATATTTGTAGAAATTGTTGATAATGATAGTATGGTTAGGTGGTAATTAGATTGACTAAATGTAAAACGTTTAGAAAGGGGCAGTTAATAACTTTATAGTAGTGGGCCTTGAATAAAAGTTTTGAGAATCACGTTCTTCTTCCATTAACTTGTTGGATTATAATCCCTAAGAAAATAATACTTTACTTTATATCGACTTACTTTACCTTTTAAAATATTTAATTAATTTAAGAATATTGTTTCCAACATTTCTTGTAACTAGTTACCCAAATATTCCCCAAAACAAAATAGTATTTCCTAGATAAAAATACAACACTTTTAATTTACAAAATCCCATAAAAATGTCTTTTTGGCGGAAATTCTAAATCTTTATCTACTCTTTTTGGCTAACAGCACACTTGAATTTTCCAAAAATATTTTAATTGTTTTATCAATAACTAGATGCGTTTATTAAACTACAATTTAATCTTTCTAGATACAACAATTATAATTAAACAAGTACTAACTGTTAGGGACGTGTGTGTCGCAAATTATTATAAAAAATTGGTATATATCATATGAATTGAAACTTTGAAAAATTCTAGTTTGTAAAAAGAATTGAAATTTAATAGAACTTGTTTAATAACAAGAATGGTAATACATAATGATCTTGTCGAGATGAGATATGTGAACTTTAAGAAGAATGGTAATAAATAATGATCTTGTTAAGAAGATATATGTGAACTTACAACAAAGCCCGGTCATTCGGGTACACCCATGCCTATGATCCCAAACAACGCTGGTGACGCAGCCCATCACCAATTTCAGAGGAAACTCGCCAGTCGAAGGCCAATCATGGTAAAATTTCTGGCTCCCGCATGACATTTTGTCACAAATGAGATTCCAACCAGCAACCTTCCCTAAATAAAGTCACAACATCGGTAAAAGATTAACGTATGCGGTTTATAAATTTGCAAACGAAAATAAGAATATGGTGCTAGGTCGACAGTGATGGATGATATTATACATTCATTTACTTGAAAAAGTTTTAAGAAATTTTAATTGCAATTTCAATTCTCTTCACTGTCACACTAAACATGATGTATATACTTAACTTCATATCATAAATAATACTAAAAGATTTAGGTTATTACCCATGGCATTATAGCCTAGTGGTATCTTGGGGGTGGGATAAGGCTTATGACCATTAGGTCATGAGTTCGATTCCCACAAGGGGGGTTTTTCTCAGATTTATTGGGTTTCCTCTTGAATTGGTGTATAGGCATTATTGCCTAGTGGAGATGGATATGATCGGGTGGTTCCGCTGGTGGCACGATGATACTCCAGTGGTCCGTCAGTGATCCAAATTTGCCGTTCAAAAAAAAAAAAAAAAAAGATTTAGGGGCTGTTTGGCTAAGCTTTTCAAAACTACTTATTTGCTTATTTGCTTTCTGAAAAGCAAATAAACAAATAAATAGTTTTGAAAAGCTCCATTTTAAAGCTTTTCAAAACTACTTATTTGCTTATTTGCTTTTCAGAAAAGCAAATAAGCAAATAAGTAGTTTTGAAAAGCTTAGCCAAACAAGCCCTAGGTTAGTACACCTTAAACATATATAACCAAACACACCATTAATTCTATGGTATCTTATTCAATCTCGGTTGTGATATTTAACCGTTACACATATATTATCTTAACATGATCACTCTTAAATTCTTAATATGGTATCTTATTCAGGCAAAAGATCAAATACAAATAATCTTAACATACTAAACATACAAATTGAAGGAAACCCAAAAAGACAAGGTGGCATTTTTGTAATTACCACCAACTATCAAAGTTACAACCAAAAATACCTAAAAAAACACAAATTTTTTTTAACATTTTTTATTAAAAAATCGCTACATTTCGTTAGCAAAAAAAAAAAAAAAAAAAAAAAAAATTATTATTTTTTTTTGCTGCTATTAAAAGTAACGATTTTTTAATAAAAAATGTTAAAAAAATAAAATAAAATAATTTGTGTGTTTTTTTTTTTTTTTTTTTAGATTTTTTTAGGTTTTTTGGGGGTTTAGTTTTTAGCATTTTAGCTTGGGTGGGGGAGGGGGGTTAGTTTTTGGGGGTGGGGGGGGGGGGGTTAGGTTTTTTTAGGTTTTTTTTTTTTGGGGGGGGGGGGGGGGAGTGGTTGGGGGGAGTGGTTAGGTTTTTTTAGGTATATTTGTAGAGTAACTTTGATAGTTATTGATAATTACAAAAATGCCACCTTGTCTTTTTGAGTTTTCCTTCAATTTGTATGTTTAATATGTTAAGATTATTTGTACAAGAACTTTACCCATCTTATTCAATCTTGGTTGTTGTGATATTTAACCGTTACACATATATTATCTTAACATGATCACTCTTAAATTCTTAATATGGTATATATTATCTTAACATGATCACTCTTAAATTCTTAATATGGTATCTTATTCAATCTTGGTTGTTGTGATATTTAACCGTTACACATATATTATCTTAACATGATCACTCTTAAATTCTTAATATTCCTCACAATAGTTTAGATGCTAATTAATGATCAAGTCCTTTGATAGTTGATAACCATTGTGTGTGTAAGTGTAAGAGAGAGGCACATGCCTCACATGGGTACACACATTCATGGATTAACAAGGCTGTAATCATGGATATATAACTGTACATCCATCAACTTCAATAATGGAGGATGGGTCCATCTCATCTATATCTTCTCTGGTTTTTGGTACCAAAATAATGTTCTTAAATCTACATTCTATATTTTTATTACAACTTTCTAATTTCTATAATTAACCCACAAATTTGATCCAAATTTCCAGTTTTTTTTTTTTTTTTTACTAATAAAATCATTGGTTTTTGTAATATGTGAACGTTACTCTGACATGTAGGCGAATAATATTCTGGTATTTGCTACCTACCTTGTTGTCTAATTAAAGTAAAAAAAAAAATCTTTTAAATTATTTTGGTTCTATTTGTTTATTATTTTTCATTATTATTTATTAAAAGCTAATAAAGAAAAAGGCTTCTTACCTTGCATCATTTATGGTGCTGCATCTATGACAGCTATCCCTAAAGGGTACAAAACAACACCTTTCTGCAAATGTTGATCCTAATGTAACAACAACAACAAGAACATAATACAAGAAAATAGATAAAAAGATTACACACCTGAAAAATGTTCAAATCTGGAAGATGGAAGGGGCAAAACAGCAAGATCAATGTCATGTTTCAGCTCCAGTTTCAAGCAACCCAGGTATAAAGTTCTTGAATTTTTCAATATTTTTTTTTAAATTATATGAATTTAAATAAAAAAAATTTGAACTTTATTTCTGGGTTTGATTCAAAATCAAATTTTATTTCTGGGTCTGTTGCAAAATTTCAAATTTATTTCTGGGTTTAGTGCAAAAATTAAAATTTATTTCTGGGTTTGATGCAAAACTTGAAATTTATTTCTGGGTTTAGTGCAAAAATTGAAAATTATTTCTGGGTTTGATGCAAATTTTGAACTTTATTTCTGGGTTTGATGCAAAAATTAAAATAAAAAAATTGCAGGTGCCAAAGATGAAAGGAAAGGGTTTGATGATAGCTTTGATTCCAGCAGAAACAGGGAAACCAATAGCCAAACTAGCAAGAACACCCATTGTTGATGGAACAGTTACATGGGCTGAACCTATTTATGAATTGGTTAAATTGGTTAGAAATCAAAAGACAGAAACATATAAAGAGAAAATTTATTACTTCAATGTGCAAACAGTAAGAATGTTTTTTAATTTTGATTTTAATTTTAGTTTTAGTTTTAATAATAATTTTGGTGTAATGTTGGAAATGTGTGTGGATTGTCACAGGGATCTTCAAAATCAGGGTTTGTGGGAGAAGTAGGAGTTGATTTTGCAAATTTTGCAGAGTCAACTGAACCATTTCAGCTTTCTCTACCCCTCACAGCTGAAAGCACTGGTGCAATTCTCCATGTAAGTTCTATATATTTAATTAGAAAAATTTAGAATGGAGTGGCAGGTAAACGTGCAACAAGTTGTGCCGCAACCCCTTTTGAATAACAAAACCAATCCTACTGGTGATATTAGATTTTAGAATATAATCTCAATTTATATTTATGAAAAAAAGAAAGTAAATGTGACGTGTTTTCAGTTTTTACTAATAGTTTATATGTCATGTGACAGGTTTTTATACAAAAGATGCAACGAACCGATGAATCGAGGTATAAGAAATGTGGTTGATTAATATAATATTGGAGTGTTTGTTATCATTTTCAAGGGTTTAATGTTGATTGTTGATTAATCTAATATTCGAGTTTCAGAGAGTTGGAAGAGAATGAATCTCTACAGTCGGAATCGGTCAAATCAAGGAATCAAGCAAGTGACTACAGTGAGAACGGGAACTCAAACGCTACGAGTAAAAATGGGGGAGAAAATATTGTGAAGCAAAGATCGATCACTGATTGGTCACTGGGTTCGCTTTCGGACAAAAGCATTGCTGATTTGTTAAATAGTCCGGAGGAAAACCACACTGAAGGATCGAAAGATGACGTACACGCGTTAAAAAGCGAAGTTTCCAGGCTGGAACGACAAGCAGAGTTAGCTGAGATGGAATTAGAATCTCTTCGTAAGCAAATATCGAAAGAGAAAAAACGATCACAAGATTTGTCAAATAAGTTTGAGGAAATTAAGGAAGAAAAAGAAGATCTAGAGATGGAATGCGATGAATTAAGGAAAGATTTAAAGCAGGAAAAAAGTTATAGAAAATCGAACAATGAACTGGCTATTGCGGTTAAAGATTTCGAAAGAAAATTGGAGGAAAAAGATAAAGAAATATCTCAACTTTCTGAAGATATTGAGAACATGTATGTCGAATTAGATCGCGAGAAGAAAGAGAAAGAAGAGTTAAAGATTCATATCGAAGATATTACAGTCGATTATAAATATTTACTGCAGGAAAACGATGATATGTCTTCGAAATCTTTAACAACAATTAAAGAATACGAACTCCAAGTGAAGAGATTAGAGGAAAAGATAATGAATCAAGCTTTAGAAATCTCGAAATCGTTGGATACGAACGCTGAACTCGAAACTCATATCGATAGATTAGAGAAAGAGTTAGAGAAACAAGGGCATGATTTTGAAGACGATGTGCAAGATTTAATGAAAGCGAAAATAGAGCAAGAGGAACGCGTTGTACAAGCGGAAGAGGCATTGAGAAAGTCAACGTTGACCAACGCTGCGGTTCTCGAGAAAGCGAATCAAGAACTGTTATTGTTGAAAGATGCACACAAGCAAGAAGTACAGAAGCTCTATGACCAAATTGATCAGCAAGAAGAACAGATTGAGCGAATGTCAATGGAGCATGAAGCTTGTAGAAAGATCGGAGAAAATAACGGTGATTTGGAAGAATGGGTTAGAGAGCGAGAGACGTTGGTGGCGGAAGTTGAGTCGTTGAAGAAGGAATCGACGAGTTGGACGAGTTTGATGAGTGAAAAGAATGTTGTGATTAGAACGTTGAAGTCGGAATTAAAAGTGTTGAGAGGTGATCACAATCAACTGCAACAAAGATTGTTGGTTATAGAGTCGGAGAAAGTTAACTTACAGAAAGAAGTTTCGAGATTAGATCAGGAAAATCGGAAATTGGCCAAGGTATTTACATACAGGTTTAATATACAAGTCTTTAGATTTCTGTAAAAAAACAATGCCTTTAGAGAGTAAATGGGTCAAGAAAAAGGTTAACTTACCGCGTGATTAATCTTCGATATGCAGGAAAGTAAAACAACTTTTAATGTGGCGACCAGCAAGCATGATGAAAGCAGATCTAAACTGGAATCAGGAAAAAGGTATGCACAATTAACTTAAATCTATTTCATAATATCAGTTATATTTGTTTAGCATCCGGCAGCATTTCGACAATTAGACCCATTTCCTTATGAACGGGCCGATCTGTGATACGCTGTATCTCTAAAGGTCAAACAGGTAGAAAGTAGCTCAAAGTGTAAAGTACATAGATAGGAGTTATGGTTTTACAAAATTTTGATTTTGGTCCCTAGCTTTTCAAAAGTATACGGATGGTCCCTGTGGTTTGCACTTTGTAACGAATTTAGTCCCCAGCCAACATATCTAAAGGTTTCAAGAGGTCCAAGTTAGGGACTAAATGCGTTACAAAGTGCAAACCACAAGGACCATCCATATAATTTTTGGCAGAAGTTTGGGACTAAATTTGTTACAAAGTGCAAATCACCTGGACCATCCATGTACTTTTGGAAAGCTAGGGACCAAATCCAGAATTTTGGAAAACCACAGGGACTATCCGTGTACTTTACGCTAACGAATAAAACTTTTTATCGTTTTATCCAAAAATATACATTATAATTTATAACTACTAATCATATTTGATAAGCTGATTAGTATTGGACAAAAAGTGTTTCGGGTCAGCCCAACTAAAACTAGTACCAATATTTCATGAATTGATCCGAACCCATTTTGATGAATAAATTTAAAAAAATACGCAGTTTGTCGTCTTTACTAGCATCCATTGACACATGGATATACACTTGACGACTCTTTTTCTTTTGTGCTTTCTAGCAATGAGGGACAATGTTCGGAGCAGAAACTCAACAAATTATTAAGCGAAATATCAGCGTTGAATGAAAAGAACAAACACATGGAAAACGAGCTGAAAGAGATGCAAGAAAAATATTCAGAAGTCAGTCTAAGATTTGCTGAGGTGGAAGGTGAAAGACAAGAACTGGTAATGGCCTTGCGTAATCTGCGAAACGGTAAAGGGAGATAATACGATTGTAGATGCGCGACGCATAAAGTGTAACAGTTATGAACAGAAAAATGATAAAGGTTACAAGTAATATTTTGTTTGGATATTATATCACACAGCATGCACAACCAATAACAAATTAAATACAACATTATTTTTTTTTTATTTTGGATGTCTTTCATCTAATGTTGAGTAATGACACTGCTAAGTAACTTAAAAATCTTACAGCAAAATGTTCAATGCATGAAACATCACAATCTACCTTCAGAGTTTGATCAGTCTCATCACTCCGGATCGGTTGGGTTGAAAGTCTCATAAGGTTTATTTGTAATGCATAAAACCTCATAAACAATTTTATTCAAGAAATAGATTACTACTGGGAAAATATGATTTTTGTAATCATATTGAGCAATATTTGAAGCCCTGTGGAAATTTGTTGATTTTGCACGTAAGACCACCATCTGTAATGGTTAATGCCCTCTAAAGGGCACTTTCCGTCACATCAATATCATAATGCCCCTTCAAAAAATGTGTAATGGTTAACGTCCTTTAGCGCACTTTCAGTCATTACTTTCCAAATTTTTTTCTTCTCATTTGGCGTTATACTAGAGACGTCCCTCCCTCTTCATGCCCTTGTAACACCATCAGTAATGGTTAATGTCCGTTAAGGGATTCTTTTTATCACCATCATACGTCCCTTTAAAAAATTGTGTAATGGTTAATGCCCTTTGAATCATTATTTTCCGTTTTGTTTTCTCTCATTTTGACATTATACTAGAAACGCCCAGGAGCGGTGTTGGGGGTGTTATCAAACCCTTTCACACCTCTATAATGCCCCATTATGCATGGCCTAACGCTCAGGAAGGCAGTGTTCGGAATGTTATCAAGCCTCTTCACACCTCTATAATGCACATTATCAAGCCTCTTCACGCCTCACGCCTCTATGACCGTTGGGACCGATTTTATATTAAAAAAATTGTTTTTATTCCTCAACATGTCACTTTTATTAGAATAATTAGAAGAAAATGATATAAGAAGAATAAGAGGATTGGTGAGTTAAAAAATTGAAATTTGAAAACATTATATAGGAATCGGTTCTAACGGCTAGTAACCGGTTCCAACGGATAGAAACCGGTTCCAACGGATATATTAGGCATTTAATGCATATTAAAGAGTTTGCAACGGCTAGAACCGGTTCCAACGGTAACAAAAATACCGGGTATACTGGAGGAACCGGGTAATGGCAGAACCGGGTATAACAGAGGAACTGGGTACAGGTATAAACCGGGTATGGTTTGGAACCGGGTACTACCCATTTATTTTGAGAAAAAAATGGAACCGGGTAGGAACCACCGGGTTTTTTGAACCTGGACCAGGTTCTCCTATGTACCGGGTACGAACTGGAACCGGTTCCGGGTCGGTTCTACGGGTCCGGGTTTGGAACCGGGTATTATGCCCATCTCTAATGTAAACTATTTAAAAAAAAATAGTTTTGGACGAAAAGGGTTTCAGGTAGTTTTGACCCATTAGATGGTAATATTTTTGGGTGCAGAAAAGAGAAGTCATCACTTAACATAGTGATAGCACCATGATCAGAATCAATCATATCCACTTTATTAGTGTGGGTGCCTAACTTGTCCACTAGGACGACGCAACATCATCTGCGCATAAGATATTTGGTTTTTACTAAAACACATTGACTTTTCGATATTGTTAGATACTTCAGTTTCTAAAATTCCTAAAACTATGCGAGGTAACAGTTTCCGGAGGATCCCATGTCTCTAGTTGAGTTTGCACTGCAGCATGTGTGATACGATTCAATATTATCTATCTCATCACATGAATGCGAACCAAAAAGCTGCAAGTTAATTCTCAGGCTTGCAGCACTTCTTCAAATATCTGCAAAAGCAATGAAAAAAAATCATTAACTAATTGGTTGATAAAAGAATATTAATAGATGTAGAAACACATGAGACTTAATATCTATATAAACAGTTTCAAAGAAGTGCATATATATTGTGACTGCTGAGGTATATGTCATCTGAAGTAGAATAAGTTTGTGAGCGACGATTAAGTCGCTAAGAGTGTTTAATGGTTTTGTCACCAAACATCTGTTGACAATGTTACTTGAGAAAAATGTGGGTGTTTATATCAAGTAATGCACATTTCTCAAATGCCAATGGGATTAATTGGTTCTCTGTGGCATTTTTCGTGTATGCAGCGGTTAATTCCTAAACTAGTCTCTACTACTTCCGGTGAGAAAATTTTCTAAGCCTTAACCAAACTGACATCTTCAAAAACTTATCTAGAGATGCAAACTACAAAAGTACAACAATGGAAGTAGTTAAACGTCGATACAAACTTAAGCACAACGGATCACAAGATTGTCATTTAATGGAATAAAATCCAGGCTATTTATCATCACTTTCTTTCGTTGTACATAATCTATGCCCCTGAGCATATCATCAACCTAGTTGATTGATAGTTTTTTAATCTCGATACCATTCTCATTAACATCAACCCCTATAAATACAAGAGGATCTCCACTATTTGTGGTAGGAGATATCCTTAACCAATACATATTTATCTCTAAATATACCAGATATAAAACTAATCTATATTTACAAAATTGAGCTAATCTATTATTGATATTTGTCATATCACAAAGATACCAATAGCTACTAATCCTGTGGTTGCCAAACTTAAAGTGTTTAAATCAGACGGAGCTCGAGCCTATATGGGCTCGGCTTGACGACACCCCTACATATGGTTTCTATTACAAGTAATAGTTTTTTTTTTTTTTTTTAAATAACTAAGGCTTCAAGAAAACAAAAGCATTTAAATCATCATTTTCTCTTAGTCAAACCTAGAGTTGGTTTTTGTACCTAGTTAACAATACTGCATGTTGCTAAACTAGTTACTTCTTCAACATCTCAACATATATGTTGTGGGATGTATTGGGGCGCCAACCATGCCACCTCAGCGGGGTACTAGGCGCTCACATAGCCATGTGGAGAGAGGGTGGCATGAAGGAAGGAAGGACGTTGATTGATGGTTGAACAATGTTGTAAGGGGGAGAGGGCGCCATGGGGCGTGTGTTCAGTATCACAGGGTTTAGAGATGGGAAAGATAAAAAGGCTTTGTGTCTTACGTGATGCCTATATGACAACACTTCTTTTTTTTTTTTTTTTTCCCTTGAGGCCCCAATAAAGCATCCCTCAATGAATAGTCTCACATTTAATTAAAGTGTTGAAGAGAAACTTGTGTCAGATCATGGTCTCATTTTTAATTTTTAATTTGATAATAATGATGTAGTAGAAACATAAATTATTATTTAAATGGTCTTTGTGTCCAAATTGTTGATAAGGAAGTTCACAAGGAGACTACAAAATAGGATGGGGCTTTTAAAAATATTAAGGCACAATAAAGAGGATAATTAATAGCTTTAACAAATTCATCAATTTCAAATGCCATAATTGTCAAAGTTTAAGACAAGAGTTTTTGGGCATTTTTTTCCCTAAAAACACTTATTCACGCCACACAATCATCCTCTGGGCGTTTTTTTTGAAAAAAAATGGGTTGGGCGTCCTTTTTAAAACGCCTTGGTTGTTGCCAACATCAACAACCTTAAAAATGGTTGGATAGATTTTTTTTTATCTCACTTTTAAATATTTACTTACCTTACACCCCATTTACCACTACACAAATTTTAAGATAATGCCCCATAAAGCCCCTTGCTGACTGGACCGCCACATGACGCAAAACGCCTAAGGACCTTCCCCTCCCACTACACATGGTCTAAGACACTTTCCATCAGAGTGAGTGTAGAGATGTAAAATTGTGTATCCACATTATTTCACTCCTACTTAGGAAGCACCATAACACAAGAACTTTACTAGAGTCTTATAATTGGAGTTTCATGAATAAAGAAGGTGCATCATTTGTCCTCATGATAAGTGAAACTCAGATCATTTATATTCTCTTACTATCATGAATTAAAGAAAACAAATCATATAACTTAAAGAAAGAGTAAATTAGTAAGGATAAATTAAAACGCTTTTGAAAAAAATTATATTAGTTTGACTTTGGACTCGAGCATTTAACATCTTTTGAAAATCATCAAAAGATTTGGGCCACCTCTTGGAAAGAGCCTTCTTGACATCCAAGTCTTCTTTGGTTGCCATTAGAGTATTAACCAAAAAATCATTTTTACAACAGAATATTTTATAGATTTTTTTTATTCAAAAGATTTTATCCTTACTACTTTAAATGATCTTTTTTTTTTAATTAGACCTTATATGATTTGTTTTCTTTATACATCTTAAAACAACAATAGTATGGTAGGGAAGGTCTTGGATCACTTCGCCGGAGAGCTCCTCGGGTAATATCTACCGATGAAGAAGCACTATTAGTCTTAACGCACGAGGTGGACTCCTTTATATAGGCAAAGTTCTCAGCCTTTAGGGAAGCCTCCTCAACACCTCATCTTCAATGCGAGGTAAGTCTTATCCTCTGAGATGTTGCTGGCGCGGTTTGCCTTGCCTTTTTTGTGGAAGTCTGAATTGTGAGTCTCTAGGTTGCTATTGCACACTTTTGGATAAAGTCCCATCAGTTTGACTTTGCAATATCAGAACTTGTTGAGTATACAGTAATCGAGCTTTCAGCTGCTGATCATCTATGTGACTGCTTCCAGCTCCGCTGAGTGGGAGCTTTTGGGCACCCACGTCATCGATACATAAGCTCAATATTGTCAATTAAGGTTGAGATATTAGGCTTCCTTGCTTTTTCTAATTACATTCATCATAGTAAAAGAATAAAAATTATATCAGTTTTGTCCGCCATCAGGGCAAATAATGTACTTTCTTATTTTGAATAAAAGAAAATCTATACTTTTTTTTAACGGCCAAGACAATCAATCTCGAGCACTACCGGACAAACGGAGTACTCCGAGAGTAACCCGAGTCCACCACCAATTCCGGGGAAAACCCGGTAACCCACCCGTCCGTAGGCACGACAGTGAAATTACCAGTAAAACCCGTTTAGCTTAAGGATTCAACCCAGGTTTCCCTGGTCTCCTATCATTGCCCACCAGTGCCTCACTCTGCACCAAGTAGGAGTTGAACTTTCATCTCTCAAGAGAAATACAAGCCTTCCACCACTTGATCTAGAGATCATTGGCAAAGAAAATCTATACGAAAGATTTTATAAACTGCCTCAGATGATTTGGTTAAAACAAGAATGATAACCGATGAAGAATTTGATGTTAACAACGCTCTTGTCAAGAGGTGGCCCCAAAACTTTTAATGATTTTCAAAAGATATTGAATGCTCGAGTTTAAAAAACTAAGACTATGGGGTATGGGGCTTGGGTTGGGGCGTGGCCCTTGGGGCTTGGGTTTGAAGCCGGGCGTGGGGCGGGGGAAGCAAGGTGACATAGCGGGTTGTCAATGGCCAAAGCAAACTAGCCATTGGGCTAGCCGTTAGCCAACGGCTATGTTAAAAAAAATTTATTTTTTCACTATAAATATCACACTTCAATTCCTATTTTTACCACATTCAACCACAATACACTCCACATCTTCTATAATCATCTTCAATTCCCATTCTACAAAACCGAAAATGCATCCTCATAATCGTGTTTACGACCCGAACAACTCGTTTGGGTTCCAAGAAAATAATCCTAGCCCACTACCCAATCGTCCAATGCCTCGTCCATGTTTCATACACTCCCCTATGCCCCTTGAAGCGAGTTGTGCATCGTATCTCGGGAATCATGTGTTTACTAACTTCTCACACACCGACGATTCGATACCTACCCCGTTTACACAAACGCTCATCAACCTTTCACCAAACTCCATCGACCTTTCACAAACCGAAACCGTCCCCGAAACTCAACTACCCAACGATGGTCCTTCCGCCTCAATAGTTCCCAAAAAGGGAAGTCATAAGAAAAAAACCGAGGCGGAGAAAGCACTTGAAACCGTCAAACGAAAACAACAAAAATGGGCCGTTAATGAAGAACTTGCATTGGCGAGGGCTTGGTGTCAACAATCTCAACATCCAACTGTAGGTATTCTTAATTATTTTGTAGCCCTTATTTTATTTAATATTTATGGTTATTTTTTATATAACTTTGTAATGTATTAAATTTTGTTTTTATTAAAATAGGAAATTCTCTACATCGAACCCATTTGTGGGAAGCGGTTAGTAGATCATTCCATGAAGAATTGGGAAGGGAGGCTTATCGTGAAAACGATAGCTTATCCTCGAAGTGGAGCGAGATAAGCGGCCAACTTACAAAATTTAGTGGTTTTTTAAATAAAGCAAAGCAAAACCCAAAAAGTGGTGAAACTGAAGCCGATATTGTGACAAATGCTTTGGTTACATTCAAAACAAATGTGGGGAGCGACTTCCGTTTCATGCATTGTTGGGAGATTTGCAAGTTCCATCCAAAGTGGGCGAATATCCCCAGTGGTAGCGAATCGAACACTTCTTCCAAAAGGTCAAGGGCCTCGTCCCAAGCCCAGTCTGATGCACGAGATCAAGAGTTTGAGGACCTTTTGGATGATTCGCCAAACCGGCCTGAATATGGAAGAGATGCCGCAAAAAGGCGCGCTCAAAAATCAAGATCGAGTACGGCATCGCCTTCAGCTGGGAGTTCGGGCGCGCGTAGGGGAATATACAGCGATCAATTGGATGCCATTGCATGCAAGTTAGATACATTCAACGTATTCCAACAACAAAGGGCCGAACTTCGAAAGAGCAAAGATGCTAGAGATGCCCTGAAACAAAAACGGGATGATTTGAAATTTCTATCCCAGCCCATTGATCACCTAGAGGGTGACAAGTTGCAACTAGTCTTGGAGATGAGAGAAGAGATAAAGAAAAAATATAAGCGTTAGGAATTTTTTTATATAATTTTCTTTATTTAAAAATATTAAAAAAATTAAATTTGTTGTTTTAAAAAATATTCAAATAGCCCACGGTTTGGGTCAGCCCAGCGAAGCCCACCAAACCCACTCCCCAAACCCCCGCCCCACCATATCCCACGGTCTAAGTTTAGTATAGTTTAGGGGAGTGGGTTGGGTCACTAGTGATAGAATTCTATCACTCACAATATCCAATCAACTCCTGCCATGTCATCAGCCACTATTCTATCACTCACAAGCATTTTGTAGTGGCGGTGGTCATCACTAGTGATAGAATTCCATCACTCACAAATTTTTTAATTTTTAATTTTAAATTAGAAATTAATAATAAAACACTAAAATTATAAATTTCATTAAAATTAAAACATACTAGTTCAATTTAACATACTAGAAATATTTTAGGCTACAATTAAAAAAAATACTAAAAAAACTCTACTCCTCGTCTGACACATGAAACTCCAAACCTAAAGAACTTACTAGTTCGATTAAATCGTATCTCAACCGAAAGTGAGTTTCTTCATCACGCAATTCTTTTTGGATATTTTGTGGAACTTGAACTTGTGTAGGAGGATCCGGCACCCAATCCGGGGATATTGCACGTCCGTCTTCTTTGATTATCATATTGTGCAATATGATACATGCATACACTATGCTATGTATTGCTTTCTTATTCATCGCACGAACCGGTCGGTGTAGTATACCCCATCTACCCTTTAAAACACCAAATGCCCTCTCAACATCTTTTCTTGCCGATTCTTGCAATTTTTTGAACACGATTTCTTTAGCCTCGACAGGAAATGAGGGAGCTTTCACAAAAACAGACCATGACGGGTAGATACCATCCACAAGAAAAAAGCCTCGTTTGTAATATCGTCCGTTAACATAGAAAGGAGAGGAAGGTGCGGTACCATCCGTTACGGTTTGAAACAACGACGACGTACACATTGATGTTGTTGTTTGAACCTGGAACACCGAAATACGAATGCCAAATCCATAAATCATTCGACGCCACCGCTTCTAGTATGATGGTTGGTCTTTTGATGTCACCCCTAACATACGCCCCTCGCAACTCTCTTGGACAATTTTTCAACTCGATATGTGTACAATCGATGCTACCGAGCATCCCGGGAAAATGCCATCTAGCGTCATGTGTGGCGTAAATACGTGAGATGTCGTGGCTCGTCGGTTTACGTAAAAACTCTTTACCATAGAACTTAATGACCGCGTTGCAAAAAAAATTGCAAACATTCGCGGGAAGTTCTGGACGCCATAGCTAGGTATTCATCATATTGATCGGGAGGGTTACCTGTCGCTAGTTGGCAAATGGCGGACGTGCATTTTTGTATCGGCGTGAAACTTGGTTTGCCCCTCGCATCGTAACGTTCTAGAAACTATTCCTCGCTTGCTTCGATGTCTCCAACAATCTTTAAAAATAATTCTTTGGGTAAACGAAACCGATCTCTAAACGTTTCGGCATTGTAGAGCGGATTTTTCCACAAAATAATCGTTCATTAACACTTCATTGGCACGTATACGATCACGGTCTACCATCTTCTTCTTTGGGCGGGACGAACTAGTATCAAGTTCGTTATACACCGACACAAAATATTTTAGCGTCTCATTTGTCGGAAGACGACTCGGTATCGCTATCGCTAGACATCGGAAACGTCAAATCCGTAGGGAACTCCATTTGAGAAAGATGTAGATTGTGTGAAATGTGTTTATGTTTTGGTGTGGGTGAAATGGTTAAAAATGGAGATATATATAGATAAAAGGTTTAAAGGGTTTTTTTTTAATATATTACCGTTGAATATAACGGTAAAAAACATGTGCAACGTTCAAATTTCAAAACATTTCAACGCGTGATAATATCAATGTCACAGCCCCCGACCCTACCCTGGGAGCGGGAGCCGCCAGCCAGTCAGATGGTATCGGTGTTTATTAATTACGCAGCGGAAAAAATTTTCATCAGGATCGTAGTTAGGAAATAATTTCAGAGTTTGTAAAACACCAAACTTTTAATATTAAACAAATAGGCTTAAAACCATATTTAATTCAATTGTTTTTATAGGGATAAACCCAAATAAATAAAACATAATTTTCTTCTTTTATTCAGGTGTTTATAGCCACTTTATTTAAGCCTTCAGTGCTCCATAGCTGGCTTCTATTATCTTTACAACAAGTTACCTGAAACACGTTTTGAAAACATTTTATCAGTAATAAATACTGGTAAGTTCATTCCATTTTTATAAAAAACATATTGTTATACTTTATATCATTAAGAGTGTTTATATTTGTTTATATTTACCCAAAACTCAATCAGTATTTGTCACATGGTGGCAGTTCCGATGTGACAGTGGTCATATCACTCATTGGCTCACTTTCGTCCAATAGTGAATTTATCAAGTAATAGATATATAGTATATCTTACTATTATATTGGTCACTAGGCGATTCCTGTGACGGTGGTCAAATCACTGTTGATCATTCTTTCAACTAGTGACTGGTGTCATATCACTGTTGATCATTCTCTCAACTAGTGACTCGGGTCATATTACTGTTGATCATTCTCTCAACTAGTAATTGTGGTCATATCACTGTTGATCGTTCTTTCAACTAGTGACTCGGGTCATATTACTGTTGATCATTCTCTCAACTAGTAATTGTGGTTATATCACTGTTGATCATTCTTTCAACTAGTGACTCTGGTCCTATTACTGTTGATCATTCTCTCAACTAGTGATACTTATCAAATAATGTATACCAAATTTCACATACCGGTAATAATTGCTGAATACATAACTCAACTATATAATAAATAGAATATAATGTATTATATATAAATACATATTTCATTTGTCTATTAAAATGTTATTGTAATATTATAATATTTAATGTTGCAATATATATTTAATTACATATAATATAACTAGATTATATTATAATGTTATAACACACATAATATATTCTATGTGTTGATATTATACAAAATATAGTTATATCTTAACATAATCTTATATACATTATGCATTGTGTTATATTTTGAAATCCATTGTTCCTTTGTACACTTATTATATTTAGGAGACTTTGTAGAATAAGTTTAGTTACCGAAAATAATACAACCTGTTGAGTTAAAATAATAGGCCACGCCACTATTTATGTAATTTTGACAAAAGCATTAGGAATTATAATAATAAATAATACGAAATATAAGCATTAAATTGGTAACTAGACTAGATTGAGCTTTCACATAAATACACAAGTAATAAATTAAAGAATCTTTATTTTCATGCTTTTACAAAGTGAGTACAGATTTCAGTCATTCATATTTTTTTATAATAGAAATATATAAATAATATTAGTTATAGAATATGGCTATTGGGGCACAATTCCCCCCGTGCTTGTGGTCATGCTACTATTGGCTAACTTTTTGGCCAATAGTAACGAGGGTCAAGTAATGTATAAAACCTCCCATACCGGCAATTATTACACAATACAAAAATTTAATTACTGTAAGTATAACTGATAAATATTTAGGATTTTGGAAAACATTTTTATATATAAGTGTATCACAAAAAAAGGGGATAAAACTGTGAGAAAAGATAATGAACTCACTTTGTAACTTTAGGGTTCAACTAGAAAGCCTCCTGGTAGAATCTTGGGTATAACTTCTGAGCTATTTTAATATATATATATATATATATATATATATATATATATATGCACTCGTGTTAAGTATAATAACCCTAATTCAACCTTGTCCTTATGTCACGAGACAGAACCCCAACGAACTTAGTCGGGCAGAGCCTTGACATGCGTTATGGGGCTCCAGATCAATCAAAAAGGGTAGCGGTGATCGGAAGTTAAAACACTTAAAAATGGGGCAATACTTTATTATTGTTATGGGGTAAATAATAAATATATATATATATATATATAGAGAGAGAGAGAGAGAGAGTATGTGATATCGAAAGCCACAGAAGAAAGAAAAGGTTGTAGGGTGCTATTTATATCAAGTTCCTTTGATTTTGATGTTACACGTATCACTTGCAATTTAATGCAAATGCTTTTTCATCGTATTTTTTTTCTTTTTATTATGTACACGTAAACCCTCCTTCACATATATGTTAGTTTAAATATTTATTTTATTTTTATAATTTAATTCAGCTGCTTCACTTATTTGGCGCGTATAACTTTTAAAATATGACGTTTTATAAAACAATAAATATGTCATTGGAACGAGAATAATCTTATCTACATTTTGAACCAAGTTTCATTAAAAACGGAGTAAGTTCAAATATAATGTATTTTTATAATTTAATTATTAAACGGTTCATGGGTCTGTTTAGATACTTCATATTTCTAATAGTCAATTTACCCGTAATCTACCCGTCTAATAATATAAGCTTTATATACTTTATTTTAATATAGAAATTAGAAATGACACGCATATACAAGCCAATTAATTAGTATAACATTCCAACCAATTATATATAAAATAGTTTTTAAAACTATTTGGGTCGAATAATTATATTAAAAATAAAATTAGTTACTAGCGGTTAATAAATTTAAACAACCTATAACTCTTATATGATAAAAATGGAAACGTTACATCGTCCCACCTTGTTTTAAATCTCGTCCTCGAGATTTGGGCTACGATGTCTCCTCTAGAGTTAGGTTATGTCTTAGTCATTAAGAACATTATTAAGGTAAAGGATATAGAATCAAAACATCAAATTTTGTGAATACGAGTTGTACAATAAATAGGACTTAATGGTTCAACTGAATTAGTTCAAGAAATCGATGTCAAATGAATGAGATGAAATAATATAATTTCCAAGGTGACTAGGTTCAAGCCAAAAGAGATATATGATCAATAGATATCTAAACTGAATGTTTACAAGTTGTGAATGACTTTTAGAATCAACAGAATTCATTGGCAAAGGAAAAATTAATTTGATTGTCAACTGAGGAAGACTCAGAATCAACAAGCTCAAATGAAATAGAAGCACAGAAATGATTTGTCAACTATCGAACCATGACATGAGAAAAATCAATGTGTTGACATTTATTGAATTGCAAGGATACACCGAAATAGAGTTTAGTGTATCATTGTCTTAATACATAGTTGTATCAAGACTACTTTTCAATGATGAGTCAAACGAAAGACATACGTGGTTTTTAATGATTCGTATGATTATGATTAGCCCAAGCTACAAGTTTATATCGACGCCACAATGTGTCGAAATGATTGGAATAGCTCAATAATTACGGTGACCGAACAAATTCACCGTTTTTGTAATCAACTGAAAGTTTTAATGAAGAAAATTTCAAATAAATATTATAGGATTTTCAACTGATGATGAAAGACCAAATGAATGTCATAAAATTTCCGATCAATGATGAAAGAAACTTTAGAGATACACCAGAATATGATATGAATTTGTGTACTCTTATCTTAACACATAATTGTATTAAGACTGTTTAAGATAATGAACCAACAGAAATTAAATAAATAAATCCGTACATCAGGTGTGAAAATGAGATTAGCGCAAGCTTCAAATTAAAGAAAACGCCACCACAAGGTGTCGTAACCAATTAAATGATTCAACGAAGGTGAAGGCCAAACAAATCTGTTATGGTTTTGAATAGATGAAGTACTTGGCAAGATGCATTTATTTATATACTTTTGATTTATACTAGGGTCAAATAATAACTTAACTTAGATATTACATATCAGCGATTACGTCTGGAATCATTTCTGCTTCTTGCGTAGTAAGTACGAATGCTCGCGCGTTCTTCTTAGCTCCGTCTGTTGTCCTGGCCTTGTTGTCGGGTACTTTTGCCAGTTTCGGGCAATATGGTTTGATGTGTCTCGTCTCTCCGCAATTGTAACAAATATTAGTTTTCCTTCTACATTCTTCCTCTATATGTCCGGTCATCTTGCAGAAGTTACAGTAGGGTGTTCTCCTAAAACGACATCTTCCTGAATGCTTTTTGTTACAGCTTCTGTAGGTAGGTTGCTCCAATGACGATTCAGTTCCTTTCTTTTTGTAGAATTCTTGGGAAATTTTCTGGGCTAACTCTTTCTTCTTGTTTTCTTCTCTTGTGCGGATTAGTCCATCTGTCAGGATGTTAGCTAGTTCAATCGTTTCTTCAATAGTCTGTGGTCTGGCGGCCTTGACCATGTCTCGAATTTCGCTAACTAATCCCCAAATATAACGAGAAATTAGTACGGCATCTGGCGAAGCCAGAGTTGGTACCAATCTTGCATATTCGAAGAACGTTGTCGTATATTCACGACAATTCACATCTATCATTTTATGATTTAGGAACTTGTTAGCCATTCGTTCCTTTTCATAAGGAGGACAAAATTTCCTTTCTGCCATTTCCTTGAATTTTTCCCAGTTCATGGCATAAGCCATGTCACTTCCTTTTGCCTGAAGAATTGTATTCCACCATTCTAAGGCTTCTTCCTTAAAGAGGTTGGACGCATACATCACTTTATCTTCTTCGACACATTTGCTGATTTTAAGAACAGGTTCCGTCTTTTCCAACCATCGCAAAGCAGCCGTGGTGCCTTCACTGCCTGCGAACTCAGTTGGTTTACAAGCTAGAAATTCTTTGTAGGTACACCCGAGAGTCATCGCCTTCATTTTCTTGGGAAATGGGGTTTTGATAATATCATCATTGCCTCCATTGACACTATGGCTAAAACTGTCGTCGCAAGTATGCTTGCTACTCACAACTTTGGTGGGTTTTACGGGGTTTTTAACAACTTTAATTATTAAAGGTAAAGCATTAGCTATTCCTTGGGCTATTAGATTTTCTATAGCATTTTTATCCAAAGGTTTTTCATTATTAGCATGAATTTCTGGATTATGTGATACTTCATTCGACATCTGAATGGCAAACATTTTCAATTATTAATATCACAGAATAATTAAAACAAAACAATACTTTCAGGAATCATATGTGCATATCTACATATATATATAAATATATTCATATATTTAAATCTACAAAAATAACACATATGTTACTTTGTATTAATTTCCTAACTTTATTGTTTCAGAATAGGTATTAAAAGAACACCTAAATAGCTTGAACAAGTGGCTCTGATACCACCTTCTGTCACAGCCCCCGACCCTACACTGGGAGCGGGAGCCGCGAGCCAGTCAGATGGTATCGGTGTTTATTAATTACGCAGCGGAAAAAATTTTCATCAGGATCGTAGTTAGGAAATAATTTCAGAGTTTGTAAAACACCAAACTTTTAATATTAAACAAATAGGCTTAAAACCATATTTAATTCAATTGTTTTTATAGGGATAAACCCAAATAAATAAAACATAATTTTCTTCTTTTATTCAGGTGTTTATAGCCACTTTATTTAAGCCTTCAGTGCTCCATAGCTGGCTTCTATTATCTTTACAACAAGTTACCTGAAACACGTTTTGAAAACATTTTATCAGTAATAAATACTGGCGAGTTCATTCCATTTTTATAAAAAATATATTGTTATACTTTACAGCATTAAGAGTGTTTATATTTGTTTATATTTACCCAAAACTCAATCAGTATTTGTCACATGGTGGCAGTTCCGATGTGACAGTGGTCATATCACTCATTGGCTCACTTTCGTCCAATAGTGAATTTATCAAGTAATAGATATATAGTATATCTTACTATTATATTGGTCACTAGGCGATTCCTGTGACGGTGGTCAAATCACTGTTGATCATTGTAAGGCCCTATAATGGTGTAGGTTTACGCTTATCTTTATCAAACACAATTATAGGCTATTGGGCTTAGCCTTGTAGTGGGTTAGATAATAATGGGATAAGCATGTGGGCTAATTAGTGATTTGGGCTTATTTAGTTAATATTGTGCATGTGGGCTTGGCCCAACTTGTAACTAGGTCACCCTATGTAACTATAAATAGGGTGAACCTAGTTCATTATCAGGTTAGACATTTTAGAGAGGCCTTTCTGTTTTTGTTCTTCATTGTCATTTTCGAATTCACTGTTAGTGTACCAGACGGTTCTCTAGAAACCGTGTGCACTTTGATCTCTATTCAATCATTCAAGTTCTTGTTCTTATCCTTATCACTTTCATCAGTATTCCGCACTCGTGATTGTGATTTTGATATCTGGTTGATAGTTTTGGGACTTGTAATTGGTATCAGAGCCTAAGTAGTCTTGCGTAGGCTCGGTTCGTTGGATATCATTCGAAGAACAAGAATTTTTTTTAAAGATCGAAGAACACGAAGAAATTACTGAAGATCTCGAATTCGTTTGGGGAAGAGAGAGAAGGTGTTTGCTATTTTTAGGATTTCATTGGTGGAAAATTTCAAATCTTGTTTTGGTTCCTTGATTTACGAGATTGCAGTTGTTATCTACTTCCAAATATAGTTCTGCAATTAAAATTGTGCGATCAACACAAAGTCAACATCTTCCTTTATCTTATGCGACTACTACAAGTGTGCAACAATTTTTGAATCTTGTGCGATTATCTTTTTACATCATCATCAAATTCTTGTGCGACTATTTTCTTCTTGTGCGATCCTATCATTCTTGTGCGATCCTAGACATCTTGTGCGATTAAATCATTCTTGTGCGATTACAATCTTGTGCGATCTAGCAGTCATCATCAACTAACAAACGACAGTCATTCATCATCAGTTTAATCAACCACATCCAACATCAACTCCGGCCACCTGTAATAACACAACCACTGCACCGGTCACCTTCAACCTCTAGCCACCACCTCCGTCTACATCCGAAACACTATCACGTTCATAGCACCATCTAAATCACCTCCGGTCCATCGTCTTCAACCCTCCAACACCGTTCATTCAAAACAATCCGAAATCCAAGAATCATCATCATCGGTGTTTACGGGTTTGGGTTCGAAACTGCTATACGATTTTACCACAGCCTCACCCGACCGTCATCATCACTATCCGAGAACAACCACTGTGACACTCTAGGTTTTTCCGAGTGAACACCTTGTAATTTCGTTATGCGTATATATGTGTTATTAAATGAAAAGTTGCGTTTTACCTTAATGTGCTATGTGTGGTATATATAAATATATATATGTGTGTGAACCGAACCCGACTCGAGACCACTCGGTCTCGAGTAAACAGAGACGGTTGGGCCGGATTGGGCCATATACCCCCCCCTTCGAGCCCACTCGGAACCATTGTAGGGTGCACCACCCAAACCGAGTATAAAACCCATGCCCAAGCCCTCCTTCTCTCATTTGACACTCCCACCATTCACACACCCTCCTACATTCCTTCAAATCACTAAAACCCTAACAATCAAGCTCACCTCCTCTCCTCTCCCTCTCTCGGATCGAACCGGCGACAACAAAGGGGACTCGGATCATCTCGGATTAGCTTGAGATCACCACTCGGAACTTAGTCCATCAATCCCTCATACTCATTCATCAAGCCGGTTAGTTTCCTTTTAATTGTTTGGCCAAAAATGATGATTTATGATTACTAAGTGACAAGGTAGTTGAATGATGAATGATGGATGAAATATGTGATAAATGATAAATGTGTTCATGTTCATGTTTTGGTAGGAAATTGTTAGATAACATACAAGGTTATGTAGGATGAACATATGATGAGTATGTGTTGAATATGCTTGAATGTTGTTATGAAAATATGAAAAATTGTGTTATCCGGTTTATGTTAGATGATTTGTTAAATGATTCTTGCTATCCGAACTATGTTATCCGATTTAGATAATATGATGTTGTTATCCGATTCATGATAGAAAATCTAGGACCAATGTGTGTTTGATAGATGATGCAAGATTTGTTTGACCTTTGATCATAATATTTCATGATGAAGAAAAGTGTAAAAATGTGTAAAATGTATTATGAACAACATGAATATGATATGAATGTTGTTGAATATTTGAAATATGCTTGGTTTGATCTGTTTTGAATTGCATTTAGACAATAAAACATGTTTAAACATTCTGGTTGGTTAGTACAAAGCCTCATGAAATTGCAATCTCATTGGTTAGTACATCAGAGGTTCTAGAAGGATTCTTGTGCACGTATCCGAGGTTGCGACTCGAAACCACCGGTTGCGACTCGCAACCAAAACATGACAACTTGAGACTCCGGAGATTGCGACTCGCAAACAGCACACTCGAGACCAAAACGTGATTCTTCGAGACCGCCCGGTTGCGACTCGAGACTAAACCATGACAAGTCGAAACCTCCAGTTGCGACTCGAGACCAGACCATGACAAGTCGAAACATCCGGTTGCGACTCGAAACTGTGTGTTCTCGAGTCGAGACCTCCTGGTCTCGACTGGGCTGCTTGTCTCCGTTATTGGGCCAAGGACGTGTGGGCTTCGCATACCGTTAACTGTTAGTGCGATCTGATAAGCCCAATAACACTTATGATTTGTGTGACAGTTGTTGATGCTCACTGTTTAACTGCTATGTGAATAGGCCCGATAAACTTGCTGGATGATTATGTGTTGTGTATGCTAAGTGTTAGTTATGTGAAGATTATACGTGAATACTTGTACCCCAACTTGACCTGTATTGGTGACCATGCTAGGACGTGGTGACCTACATGATTGACCAAGTAAATAATCAACCGAGCAACCCAAGGTGAGTTCACAACTAATAAAGCATGTGTTCCCGGTGGTTGGGAAACGGAAACTTACAACAACGTGATCCCCTCGTAAGGGATACAAACCTACTTCTCTCCCCTTAAGTGGGACTTTTAGTTAATTACTGTTTATACTGGATGCAACAAGCAACACTAAACAAAACTCTATCACTCAAGTCCTCACTTCTTAATACCGATTAGTCGCTGGGGTCAGGCGAACGGGTTATTAGTTGATAGCGCTATTTAGGTCTCACCAACCTCACACCGTGCCCGCGTATGGGATCGGGCGTGAACTAATGTACTCTGGCAACCGTCAATGATGATAGAACATTGACAAACGGGGCACTCTACGGAAACGTACGGATGAATAGTATTCGGTATTGTAAAAACAGTTTAGTCGCTTACTTGTGGGGTAGCTCCCCATCGCATGTATAAACGGATAAATTAACTGGTGAAACAAGTTTTTGGAAATTAAAACTGGACAACTCGTGAACTCGCCAACATTTTTGTTGATACCCTACTGCATGCTTTGCAGGTACCCAGTGACTCAGGAGCTTGCAGCTTGGGAAGTGTAGTGGTCGTCTAAACCCGCGTGTTGGGTTCTAAATAACTTGAACTATGAACTTTGTTTAAACTGTTTTGCCTATGCTTCCGCTATTTACTTAAACTGTTATTTGAACCTAACTTTCGAACTTCAAACTATGATGCTTACTAACTATTAAGGTTGGTGATCATCTTTATTATTATCCAAATACTCAGTATAATTAGTGGCTGGATCCTGGTCAGTCACGCCTCCACGCGGTAGTACTCCGCATGTGGATTTTGGGGGTGTGACAACCACCTTCACCACTTCCGATAAACCTGCAACACACCGTAACCGTCATTCTGTTCATCTCCGACGTTCATCACCGCCGTTTTACTCCGACAGCCACCACTTCGAACCACCTCAATCCGATCATCATCATCATCATCGTTCCTGTTCACCATCAACACCATTGACGGCTGAAGTTTGTTTATCATATTAAAGTTTTGGTTCGACATTTTGTTTAAGGGAAGAAGAAGAGTCTTGGCGGCTGTGGTTTTTAAAAATTAGGGTTTTGGTATGGGTGTGTTCGTTGAAACGAAGAAGACGATCAGCAGAATCTGTGTTTTGTTTTCAATTTAGGGTTCCGGAAACGAAGAAGACGCACTGACAGTTGGCTTGATTGTTTAGTTTCTTTAAATTAGTTTATAATAATAATAACATAATCATTTGGTAATCATTACTAATTTATTAATAATAATTATAATAATAATAATAGTTATATTAATTATATTTTGAAATCTAATAAAAAAGGGGTTTGGTTGTTGTTTGGTGATAAGTTTTGACAGGTTTGAAGGCGCGGTACAAGATCACATATTCGGGGGATCACATTTTCGGGGGATCACATTTCCGGGGGATCACAGTTAAAAAATCTTAAAAATGTTTTCTAAGAGAGAGGTGCTTGAGCAGGAACTTCAAGGATTCAGATACTCATATGGTGAATCTATAGAAGCACTTACAGGCCGGTTTGCTGAACTGCTCTCTGAAATGGAGAAGGCTGAGATTGAGGTGTCCACTTACTCGAGCAACATAAAGCTTCTGGATGCTATAAAAGGAATTCCAGATCAGGCAAACTGTAGTTGGTTTAGGAATGTTAATCAGATAATTGTGACAACTGACTGCTACTGTTACAGAATGAAGTTGGATGAGCTGATCTCACTCGTCAAATCTTATGATAAGGATGACAAGCAGAAGGCTCAATGCAACACATCTGATGCAGTTTGCTCACCCATTCCTACTCCTACTGCTTCATTGCCTGCTGCAGTTTGCTCATCCACTTCTGATGCAGGTATTCAAATTCATAATTTCACTCCCACAATCAACGAGGTATGTGTAGACGATGTTTGTTGTACTGTAAAATGTAGAGAGAAAGTAAAAGGTTTTAAAGAACAGGCTCAATCGCTTTCTATGCAACTTCAATGTACCAAATCCAGTAGCTACGAAGTTAAAAAGAAACTGGATGGGTATAAGGAAGTGGTAGAGGCTCAAAAACGTGACATTCGACAGTTGCATAGTGATCTAAGCGAAGCAAAATGTCGATATCTCCACTTCAAGGAGCTATCTGAAAAATTAACTGTTGAATTAAACAACTTAAAATCGACTTTCGAAAATACTGAATTTAATTTCAAAAAATTTGATGTTTCAAGCGAAAAGGTCGAGAAAATGATAAATCAACAGTTAAAGTATAGCAAAAGGGAAATGAGGAATAAGGGGTTGGGTTTTGTGGCGATACCCCCACCATACAACCATAACTATTCCTCAATTCCCATGACTGATGAGGAGATAGCCGATTTGCCTGAAATGGAATATGGGAAGCCTGGGGATAGGAAGGTTGAGCCTGTTAATCAAAAGAAAGTTAAAATCACAAGGCCTGATAAAACCGAAATTATTCTAGAAAAACAGGCGTTTAATAAAACTTTTGTGAAACCTGCTGAAGTTTCAAAGCAAACCGAGACTCTAAATTTTGAGAATAATGTGAACATTGACAAACATTTTCAAGTATTAGATAATATTGTGTCAAGTTTTTCTCTAAATTCATCTGAAGTGCAACCTCAAACAAAAGAGTCTGAATTAACAGAGCCTAGAGTTAATATAGACAACATCGAGTTTGCGATGTTAAGAGGTTTGACTGAGTTTGTGAAAGAATTTAATAAGAGCAAACAAAGTGAATCTGCTTCGTCATGTGACACATCTTGCGACACTTCTGAGACATCCACTTCTGAGAAATCAGAAATGGGCGAATCACCTAGTGTCAACAGTGCATCACCTGAGGAAGCAGAGGCATCTCAAACTGAATCATCAACTTCATCTGATTCAACCAGTGACTCCTATGAAAAGACTGACTGTGATAATTCAGAGTCAGTTGCTTCAGTGGAATCAACAAATGAATCATCTGAAACAGTTGATTCAAATTCGATCAAAGAAGAATCAGAATCGACTTCAGGAGCTTCTGTTGAGTTTAATGGTAAAACGACTACAGAAGCCCCTACTGCTCTTTCGAATGACAATGATTCTGAAACTACTGAACAAACGGTGTCACTCGAGAATGAAAATGTTACTATGGCTTCGCCTGACATCGTTTGTGAACAAGTGAACGTTACTGATGCTTCTACTTCATGTGCAGATGAGGTAATAGTAGAGGATTGGGTTGAGGAGGATGACATCATTTGTCAAAAGGCTGACGATGTTTGTTATAAAACATCAAATTTGTCTGCTGATGCTCCTCCATATGTGAGAAAAGCTGTTTCTGAGCCAGCTTTGAGAGGCCCTACAAATAAATATGTGCCTCCAAAGCCAACAGTTAGAAATGAAAATGTTAAATCCAATGAATGTGCTAACTGTTGCAGACAAGGACATAAGAAGCAGGGTAGAAAGGTTGAAAAGTCTGCAAACAAATCATCCAACAAGTCTTATAACTCAAATCCAGCATCAGTTGGATGGAATGGATCGGGATATGCCCCTTATGTAAAGAAGCAGACTTGCTACAACTGCGGCATACCCGGTCACATTGCAAGAAACTGCACACATCGTCCCTATGTGCCATACTATACACAACATCAGAAGGTTACACCAAGGGACAGATCTTATTCTAAGCCAATGAAGGTTGAAAAGCCTAAGGCAATGATGAATAAGGGTCCCAAGGTTAAACCATCTGATGGGGACTGGAATGCTGCAAAAGCTAAACGAAAACAAGCTTTGAAACCTAAACAAGTTTTGAAAAATAAAAGGGTTGAAAATCAAACTGTTTTGCCTAAGGCACCTAACAAATTAGAAAAGCCTAAACAAGTTTGGAGGGCAAAACACAAAGCAGCAACATCACCAGTCCTTGAATCAAAAGGGGGCATGTGCTTTAGAGAAGTATCTTACGTTGATGCTTCAGGAATACCCAGGACCGCGATGGCCTGGGTACCAATGTCTTACCGATCTCCTTACTTTTCAGGGACAACCAAGGAGGAGCTGTTGACAACCTTTGCATGTTGATAGCGGTTGTTCCAGAGACATAACGGGTAACATTTCACTGTTGCAAAATGTATATTTCTTTACAGTTGATATGTTTCGTTTGAAGGAGATAAGAGAGGTAAGACAAGATCAGCGAAAAGGTACATATTTTAATTTCGTATTCTAATTTCGACAATGATTAGTCTTAAATCTGATGATGGAACGGTTAAACAAAAACAACAAAAATATTTTTACTTTCTTTCGTGTTTCTCTTTGTACATACGTTTTCGTTATTAGGTAAATTTGCGCAAAAGATTTATGCACAAATTTAGGGGGATATCCTTGATATCTGTAAATAGAGAAAATGAAAAAATGAGAAAAATCAAAAATATTTTGTTGCATACATGGGAAATGAAATAATTTCAGTATGTGGATTAAGGCTGACTCATGTAAGACCAATATTGAAATGGTCTGATTCTAGAGCGATATGTTGGTAGGCTTTATCCTGATGGCTGGATTCTTTGACTGGTTCTGCGTAGAACACTAATATTAATCTATGACCTCAGGAAAGAATGTCACTTGGAATTAGGACATAGCTATTTGAATGCGTGTGTGACGTCCCGATACACACAATTTCGTTCTAGTTCTGAAATCTTCTCTGACCAACTCGTGTATCTCCTCTGTTTTGCGTGAGCAAAGACCTGGAGGTGCTAGGCAATGTCAGCTTCTGCTGCATCCAGATACATGCTGACTTAGCTGTACGTTGTCGCGCTATAGATCAATTACACCCGAAAGAGGCCCTCTAGTGCCCAAAAGAAACCCGAAAAAAATAAAAACCTATATCAAACTGAGAAAATCTCATTTGATCTATATATTATATCCATCTCTGCTGCTGATCTATTCTTTTCTCTTCTCAATCCAGTCCTAGTTAAGATTTCAGAATCCTAGAACGGGCTTGTGAAATATGTGGTAGGGAAACTACTCGTATGATAGTCTGTTCAAATAAAAAATTACGGGAATTGATCGTGATTGATTTAAGTGTTCATATAATATAAAATAAAACATGATAAATCAGTTGCAGACCGTCACTTGAAAAAGGCCTAGGGATATAAGTTTAAGTGGACAAATATACTGGCAATTGCTTGGATCACCCAAAGTAAATTAGTGTTGATAAGTGTAGTCTGGCCTGAAACACGGTGATTTGATCCCATTGTAAATTGTAATTGTATATTAGTTTCTTTGTTTATTGGTGTTTTAGTTTATATTGTTAGTTTTTATAAAATAAAAAAAAATCCAAAAATAGAGTGCTTATTTGTTTTATTAAAAATATTAACCGTTCTTGAAGATTTGATTGATCATCATAAATTGTATGAAATTTGAATTGTGAAATCCAAGTACAAATACTTGGATGTACCGAGTGTTCATGTGGTACTTCCCTCTGTTGCTTAGAAATTTTGCTTATGAATTTTTGAGTATGTGCAGAAAATTGTTTTAAATCAAGAAACAGGGGTTGTTGAAGATTGAGATGTTGTTGACAAAGCATGAAGCATCACAGTAGCAAGATGTACCTGAGTCAGAAGAACCAGATACGTGTTATCATCTGACAGTGATGGTACAATTGAAGTACCTATGAACCTGCTTGAAATAGAAGATATTGACGAAGAAAAGAGTTGCTGAGAATCTTCCTCTTGCATTCTTTTAAACAAGATTTCAAGCAAAGCTGATCATAATTGAGAAGAACAAAGAGCCCAAGTTTCAGAATGAAGACATGAAGTATCTTCCCATAGGAATATAATGAAGACAACAGTTTGATAAAGACAACATAAACCTAGGGGGATACTGTAAGGCCCTATAATGGTGTAGGTTTACGCTTATCTTTATCAAACACAATTATAGGCTATTGGGCTTAGCCTTGTAGTGGGTTAGATAATAATGGGATAAGCCATGTGGGCTAATTAGCGATTTGGGCTTATTTAGTTAATATTGTGCATGTGGGCTTGGCCCAACTTGTAACTAGGTCACCCTATGTAACTATAAATAGGGTGAACCTAGTTCATTATCAGGTTAGACATTTTAGAGAGGCCATTCTGTTTTTGTTCTTCATTGTCATTTTCGAATTCACTGTTAATGTATCAGACGGTTCTCTAGAAACCGTGTGCACTTTGATCTCTATTCAATCATTCAAGTTCTTGTTCTTATCACTTTCATCAGTATTCTGCACTCGTGATTGTGATTTTGATATCCGGTTGATAGTTTTGGGACTTACAATCATTCTTTCAACTAGTGACTGGTGTCATATCACTGTTGATCATTCTCTCAACTAGTGACTCGGGTCATATTACTGTTGATCATTCTCTCAACTAGTAATTGTGGTCATATCACTGTTGATCGTTCTTTCAACTAGTGACTCGGGTCATATTACTGTTGATCATTCTCTCAACTAGTAATTGTGGTCATATCACTGTTGATCATTCTTTCAACTAGTGACTCTGGTCCTATTACTGTTGATCATTCTCTCAACTAGTGATACTTATCAAATAATGTATACCAAATTTCACATACCGGTAATAATTGCTGAATACATAACTCAACTATATAATAAATAGAATATAATGTATTATATATAAATACATATTTCATTTGTCTATTAAAATGTTATTGTAATATTATAATATTTAATGTTGCAATATATATTTAATTACATATAATATAACTAGATTATATTATAATGTTATAACACACATAATATATTCTATGTGTTGATATTATACAAAATATAGTTATATCTTAACATAATCTTATATATATTATGCATTGTGTTATATTTTGAAATCCATTGTTCCTTTGTACACTTATTATATTTAGGAGACTTTGTAGAATAATTTTAGTTACCGAAAATAATACAACCTGTTGAGTTAAAATAATAGGCCACGCCACTATTTATGTAATTTTGACAAAAGCATTAGGAATTATAATAATAAATAATACGAAATATAAGCATTAAATTGGTAACTAGACTAGATTGAGCTTTCACATAAATACACAAGTAATAAATTAAAGAATCTTTATTTTCATGCTTTTACAAAGTGAGTACAGATTTCAGTCATTCATATTTTTTTTTATAATAGAAATATATAAATAATATTAGTTATAGGATATGGCTATTGGGGCACAATTCCCCCCGTGCTTATGGTCATGCTACTATTGGCTAACTTTTTGGCCAATAGTAACGAGGGTCAAGTAATGTATAAAACCTCCCATACCGGCAGTTATTACAGAATACAAAAATTTAATTACTGTAAGTATAACTGATAAATAATTAGGATTTGGAAAACATCTATCTCTTATACTAAAGCAAAATAATGTTGACCATTTGACCATTATGTGGCATATCTCTTTAACCAGATAATTCATTTTTGAGCGCCATTTTTCTCTATTCTCTCTATTCTCATTCAATTAATCAATTCCTTCATTCTTCTTTCAAAGTCTCCTTTGATTATATATGGAAGGTTGAATAATTAATCAATTACCGGAAGATGTTTTTGGAAATTATAGAAGCGTTTCCAATTTTACGTTCTATATACAATTTAGGGCTTTTAATCGGAGGTTTCAAAGGAACACTGAAGTCGCCTGTTTTGATTTATCTTCATCATCATCCTTCGAAACTGAATCATAGGTAAGTTGGTTTCCATCTCTGTTTGTGATTTTGTATTTGTTATAAGAAAACCCTAATTTGGTTGTATGATTTGTATGTTGTTGTTGTTAATTTAAGCCGCTAATTCTTTTTTATATGCGGTTTTAAGCAGTTCATTGTTCTAATTTGTGTGTTTATTGGTGTTATTATACACCCTAATGGCATTGAACACCGGATTGAGATCATTATCTTCCAAATTGATTGCTTCTGTCTATTCTTCTCTCGCTAAATCTGGTAAGAATCAGTGACCTAATCTCTTTCCTAACGTTTGAGTGATTAATTTCAAACAATAGCTGATGATTCTGTGAAATTTGTTTGATATGTTTGTAGTCATATTAAGAGAGATGATCCCTCTCACATCAACACAAATGCTCTGGTCAAGTGAAAATTGGACAAGTAACAAAATTCTTTAATGTTTCATATGATGTTATATTATATATTTAAATAACAAAAAAAGTTTATGTGTTTTTGCAGTGGGTTCAAAAAGTGGCTACCTACCAGGTGTTTGATCAATTGCTTCCCATTTTATATGTATTTACCCATTGTCCAGCGATCTTGCACATCTGTAAGTAATAAGTTGTGCTTAGGTAATTTCATTTGAGATTTGGAAGTTTGGGTCATTGCGTTTGGATTGAGGTCTGATTGATTTGTTGTTGTGTTTTTAGCTGCCGGTTCAAGATTAAGCATTGTGTTTGTCGCGCTGTTATGTAGGTCTATGTACCTCTTTTATTTTAAATGTTCACATTCTTTGTTAATTGATTGTAGATATCAGTGTTTTTTTTTGGGGTTTGTTTGTTATTTTTGTTCAATGGAGTTTCATATAGATGATGATTAACTAAATTCTTTATATAAAGGAACCGTCTTATCATCTTAGAAACATCTGAGTTGTCTTAATCTTCCTATTTGATGGTTCGGGTGTTTCAGATCTATATAATCTGTGTTTCATATCTGTATAATCTGTATTAATGTTATCTGATGACTTTGTTTGTGTTGTTTGATGAACGATTATGAGATAAAAGTATATATCTTGGGTTTGGGTGATTTAATTTTGTGTGCATATAAAGAGATAAGTTTAACCTGTTAAAGGCCCAATATGATTGTTCGGAACCCCAACATAAAAAGGTTGAAGATGGATTTATTATTATTATTATTATTATTATCATTTTATTTTAAAGCTGGTAAAATTCCATTGATTATTAGCGAGAGGATAAAAAGCATAGAGTGTTGATGAATGATGACAAACGACAGCTGATTAAGGTAACAAGTAATATGTGTGAAGTTTCATCGTATCTTTAGCAGGTTTACTTCAAAAATTGGGATTATTTGAAGTTTAGAAATGCTCTATTTGTATGCATAATTAGATTAGATTATATTTATAATAATATACACCAGTTGTGAAATCTCGGATTGATAGTACGTCTCAAAAGGACAGTTACCGTTATTGGTGATAAGTTTATCACACATCTCAAAAATTACAATCGTATGTAAAAAGAACATGAAAAACCTATGTTTGGTAGATCCATATTAATAAGAGAAAAAAATGAACAATCGTATGATAAGCTACAGTTGAAACATTGACGACGGAATAGAATGCTAAAATGACAGCAGAAATATCACAAGTCTCCCTCACTGAACATCTTGAAAAAGCTTAAAGCGAGTGTTTAAGCGCGAATCAGAAGGTTGTTAAACTAGATTTAAATCTTTGTAGGTTCTAATAAAAACTCCATTGTTTTCTGTATACTTATTGACATATTGTTGATTTTTCAGATAATATCACTAATGGATTTGGCCTCCTTCCCCTAATATGATGGTTCAAAGATCACAGTACTTGCAGCAACCATGCTCATCATCACTGGTAAGATTTTGTTTTCTTTTTTATTTTTAGTTTTTTTTGTTGTTGTGTATGCTTTTAGATTATACTGGGTCTAAAAATTGAAGTGTGAACCTATTTGCAGGTGAATGTTTCTATAAACACATCATCATTGTCTGTAATGTAGCTTCGGATTAAGCCCCCTTCAAGCCAAAACTATTGTCACAACATTTACCAACCCTTGTGGCTAGATGAAGAGAAGGTGATGTTGCTCTTTGCTTTGAACCCTTTTCAACTATATGTAAATGTTAATAAAGGATTGATGTTGCATTGATGTAGTAAATCTAATGAACATATCTTCACAATTTATGACAGATGGTTGGCATGAGAAGGCCATGCCCGTTTTCATTAAAAGATATGTCAATTCCATCTTTTCACTACAAATTTTACTCTGCATATGTCTCTCCCATCTCAAGATTAGATGAATATGCCTCTGGTAGCAATAAATAAAGGAGGCACAACTAACATATATACTACACATTCAGCTTTTAGGTGAATTAAACCTTAGATCTTGCTTTCATTGTTGTTTTCATAGTTAGTTCATTAGAGTTAGTCATCAGTTAGGAAAGTTGATGACTTGACAAGATTTATATATGCATCAGATACACCTGTCATGATCTCACGTGGCTGCTTGGAGTCGGATTTCAAAACGATGGGTTGTTTGACTTTGCTTCTAATGCTGTCTGGAGATGATGAAGAATCCCATGCATCTGACTTCATGGACTACGATAGGTGAATTCAGTAACTGGATAATTACTTAAACTTTGATGTTATCATCTATCTTGCTCTAAAAAATATGAGGGTGTGTACTTTTGTAGTAAAAAACAAACCGATTATGACATGTCGAATTATTGGTTAATATATCCTTTTGTGAAAAGAGGAAATTGATTTTTGATTATATTGATAAAAGTGTTCATGTTCTACTACTATATAGGTAGTTGACAAATTGCATTCTTCTGGTAAATCTTCAAGGGATGGTTGGAAAATCGAGCTCCCGACTACATGATTAGGAACTAGGGTTCTAGAACAAATGAAAGGCCTCAAACAAAAAGATCCAGCTTGGCAAGGCAAATGTTCTGGTACAGTGTATGTTGTATAAATCTTTTCTACATTATTATTAGTTTTTGGTATTTAACTTGAAAGTTAGAAACATAACAATTAAAATCTATCGCTTTTTTGCAGATATATCGGAGGAAATGAATCTGAAGGTTTTCATTAATAAATTAGGCATGTTCAATGTTAGTAAGATGCTGATTTTTAACCCTCACATGCTATTCTATGTTTTAGACCATAAAATCTTTCCAATTATTTAAACATTACATTATAATGTTAGGTTTGCACATACCAACCCGTTACATTTAGATGTATTCAAGAGTGTTGTAAGATTTGAGGCATAAGTGGTTGCAACGACTGGCGCTCTTTTCGGAAATAAAGAAAAGGCATCCGGAGGGAAAATATGTGGCAATATGACATCAGGAGGAACAGAGAGTATATTAATGGCTGTCAAATCGTCACTTGATTATATGAGGGCGAAAAAGAATATTACATGTCCGGAAATGTGGGTTTGATTTTTGATTTTTTTTGTCCGAAGTTTACTTTTAAGGTGGCAATATGGGTGGGCGGGTCAGTCATTTGGAATAATACAAGCGGTTTTAAGTTTTAATGAGCCGGTCAAATGGGTTTGGGCTGACCTTTGACCCTTTTTGCCCGAATTTTGTTTATTGTGAATAATTAAATTTGATGCATTAGATACGATAAAATCCATATTATGTTAATAGTCAGATAATTTCTTTTCATCGAAATAATTTAGGTCAAAGTGGGTGGGTTGGGTAACGGGTCAAAATGGCTTCGGATCATATTGTTAGTTTTATTGAAAGGGGTTTTGTACTGTAGTCAAGTTCAAATGCTCCATTTTCTCACAATATGATAGGGTTTTGGATGGTATTAGGTGTGCATGCTTTTATGGATGCTTTTATCAATGGTCATGGATCTTTGGAGCTTTGATAATTTTTGATCCTGTAAGTCTCAATCTATATGTTATCTTTAATCTTAAATGCATGCAATAGTGTTTTGACTTTATTAAGGGTATCAAATGCAAAATGGAGCTTGAAGATATTTGTTGTGAACACCTGTTGTATAAGGGCATCTTTCTTAATTACATCCTCTAATGTTGAATTTTGAAAAAGTGAAACTTTGTTTGTGGCTAAAAACTGTATATGGTAAACATTTTGGCCAATTGAGCTCTGCCCCGAGCTTAGACCAAACTTAAATAATTAGTAATAGAATTTTTATGGCTCAAGTATGAAACTATGAATTAGGAAGTCGAAATATGACCTGATTGAATATTACAATTGAGCAAAAAGATAATGAAGTTTTTAAATTACTGCTGAATGCAAGAAAATTACCAAAAAAATATTATGTAAAAATTTATGCAGCTCTCAAGAAGCTATTAGTGAACTAAGTTGCAAAATATGCTAACAAAGAAGACGTTTACATGCTATTTTCATTCTTGGCCACTGTAATCTAGAACGTGTGATGCGTATTTAAACATTTTTAATCAAGTTATGAACTACAAATGTTATGTTGACTTTGAAAAGTCAAATTAGACATCAGTTTTGGGACCAAGGCATTATATATTTATGAGGCTTTTAGGGGTGTTTCAACGTATGGTTAATCCTTAAACTCGAACTCATAGGAATATGACTCATTTTTACAACTTACATCCCTATTTAGGCCTTAGAAGATATCTCCAGTAATTGTCTTCTTGCACTATTTAGAATGAAGTAAAAAGTGATCATTTGGATCCATTTGAATAGCAATCATACATTGACTTTCATTAGCATATGTATCCATGGTCTTTATCTTTTTATTCCTAAGGGGCATTTTGGGTATATGGCTAATAGTGTTTCTGGGACATGTGAGAGTGATCACAATAGAATTGCTTGATTTTGATTTGTTACATGTTTGTTTTGAATATCTTTTTTTATATTATATTTTTGTTTAATTTTTTTCCTTTAAAGACATACATCTACATGCATTTCTATAAGATCTATAAATAACTCAAATGCCCTAGATAACATATGCTACTAACATGAGAAGACCCTTTTAATCTTCATCCTATGCTGTATTGCATGAGTTTCTTGCTTATTTTAATAGCTCTTGTGAGCTTTAACACATTTACAAATGAGCAGAAGCAAATGGTTGGAAAAAGTGGCTTGGAACTTTATCTTTGGGAAACTTTTTTGCATAGACTTAAAGTTTATCATGACATTTGTTGGATGCATTGCAAGGTTTTAAGGAAGGGCGTTATGCTACCAAGAGCTGTCGACTTGTGTGCAAATAGGTCTATAAGCAACTTTTTTAACAATATTTTTTTATATAAGTTGTCGGTGTTAAAATATGTTAATAATCGTAACACGAGAACCAATTGTGAGTATAATAGCATCTACTCATTTATCTATATTTTTTTATTTTAGTATCATTTTTATACGTTTATATTAAAAAGTTCTTTCCTTACAAAATTCATCGTCTTCTTGATTCTTTTGTACATCAAACAAGATCAAAGGTATGTTTAAATTTTTTGATGTGTATATATATATAGGAACAGGATCAGGAGAGAACGCTTCAAAGTGTGAGAACGGTGAGAACGATTCTGAGCCACAAGATCTTAGTGGTTTGTGGCTGAGATTGATGCGGTGACATTTTTGTAAATAATAGGGGTCTTGGAACTACCAGGAAGGGTAAAATAGGAAGATCCAAACAAAGGTGCACATGCTATTCACATGCCATTTTCCCCCATCATATTTAAACGACAATAACTTTTTTATACGTGATTATTTTTCGAAAAAAATTACACCATAAAACTCAGCGTTTTTTATCTTTCCAACGAGTATACTATTGATATATTTTTCGAAAAAAAATTAACTTTTATGTCGTTTTTTTGAACTTGGTGTTTTATGGCGTTTTAGACTATGTATTTTCATGGCGTTTTTCTGAACTAGGTGTTTTTATGGCGTTTTAACTAGGTATTTTCATGGCGTTTTTCTGAACTGAGTCTTTTATGGCGTTTTCAACTGAGTTTTTTCATGACGTTTTTCAGAACTGGGTGTTTTATGGCGTTTTTAACTGGGTATTTTCATGGCGTTTTTCTGAATTTGGTGTTTTTATGGCGTTTTATTTGAACACCCAGTTCATGTGAGTGGGTTTTTTTGACAATATTACCCCTTAGTGTAATTTAGCATCAACGTCATATGTCACCACCAAAATCGTTCTCACCGTTCTCACACTTTTCACCGTTCTCTCTAAATCCTGACCCTATATATATATATATATTGCTATCTAATTCAAAGTTAATGATGATTTTTTTAATTTAACAGTGTTGCTGGCTTCGAAGATCTTCAGCATAATATTTCAGCTAAGTTTCAATCTGTGCGTTCCTGATTTGTTTTCAGCATCATACTTCAGGTCATGAAAATAGTTTTTAATAAAATGGCATGCATGAAGGTTTTTATTTATTCTACAAGTGGGTTCTCTGTCTTTGTTGTTGTTGGATAATGTACCTGAGAGGGTAATGGTTTATACAAAAAAATGGAGGTTTGTGATTGACGAAGGCAAACCGTAGAACAAATGGGAAGTCATTGGTTTGTGGGATAGCTCGAAGCAAGGTAATTTATTTTTTGAAGTGTGGTTGCGAACTGTTTCAAGTAGTCGTTTTGAATTGCATTGATTTAATATCTCTCTTTGCGTGTGTATCTGTATATGGGTATATGTGTCAACATGTTAAGCTATGGTCTAATTGCACCTTTTGGCATGATGATGGCATATTTGCTTAGCTACATTAATATGCATACTTTTAATCTCTAATTACTTTTAATTGTTGCAGTTGCCATTGGCTATAAGTGATTGACACGTGGACAAGGTGTTAGCATTAATACATGTGAAGATTGGTAACCATGTGACCTTAAAATTCGATACTAAGTGTTGATTAGTGGAATAGGGATACCATGATTTTGAGATCTATTATCTATTATACATGTATATTTGATAGTGAAAACATATACCAAGTTTTATATTTGTATTTATTTGATGAACTTTATAACAATGTAATCTTCTGAAGCTTCCGAACACGTCATGCAAAATTAACCAACTATGTCATTTAATGTGTGAGAACACGTGGGCAGAAATACATGAGTGGATCGGGTAATAATAGATACAGGCAGTTTGACCCGTTTTTATTGTGTTTGATTGGATTGTGCTCTATTTTAACATGTCAAATTGGTAATATTAGATAAATATCTAACAATGAAAGGGACTAAAGTTAGACCATAACTTGAACATTTTTTTTATTTGAGATTGGAATTGTGATTAAACCAATGTAGTACACTGGTCAATGCCATATGTTATGTATTAAACTTAAACTATAACTGTTTATAAATTTATGAATTATATTGTTTTCTTTTATAACATACTAATATTAATATTAACCTTTCAATAGTTAGTATTTGTTTAATTTATAAATATAATTATTTTGCCCACATTGTACATTTTAATTAAATTATTACATTCGTTATTTACAACCCGTGATTAAAATCGACAACTCATGACACACTATAATCCTAATAAATTATTCATATTTCTTAAAATCAATTAAGAAATGTAATCGTTAATTAATTTTTATTAGATATTATTTATCTTAATATTCGAACGAACCTGTAATAAAGTATTTACGTGTTAAAGTATAAATTTTTTGTTGTTTAGCCACTTGTGTATTACACGGGTACTTAGACTAGTTTTTAAATATAAGTGTATCACAAAAAGGTGATAAAACTGTGAGAAAAGAGAATGAACTCACTTTGTAACTTTAGGGTTCAACTAGAAAGCCTCCTGGTAGAATCTTGGGTATAACTTCTAAGTTATTTTAAATATATATATATATATATATATATATATATATATATATATATATATATATATTTGCACTCGTGTTAAGTATAATAACCCTAATTCAACCTTGTCCCTATGTCACGAGACAGAACCCCAACGAACTTAGTCGGGCAGAGCCTTAACATGCGTTATGGGGCTCCAAATCAATCGGAAAGGGTAGCGGTGATCGGGAGTTAAAACACTTAAAACGGGGCAGTACTTTATTATTGTTATGGGGTTATAATAAATAAAAAATATATATCTATATATATAGAGAGAGTATGTGATATCGAAAGCCACAGAAGAAAGAAAAGGTTGTAGGGTGCTATTTATATCAAGTTCCTTTGATTTTGATGTTACACGTATCACTTGCAATTTAATGCAAATGCTTTTTCATCATATTTTTTTTTTCTTTTTATTATGTACACGTAAACCCTCCTTCACATATATGTTAGTTTAAATATTTATTTTATTTTTATAATTTAATTCAGCTGCTTCACTTATTTGGCGCGTATAACTTTTAAAATATGACGTTTTATAAAACAATAAATATGTCATTAGAACGAGAATAATCTTATCTACATTTTAAACCAAGTTTCATTAAAAACGGAGTAAGTTCAAATATAATGTATTTTTATAATTTAATTATTAAACGGTTCATGGATCCGTCTAGATACTTCATATTTCTAATAGTCAATTTACCCGTAATCTACCCGTTTAATAATATAATCTTTATATACTTTATTTTAATATAGAAATTAGAAATGGCACACATATACAAGCCAATTAATTAGTATAACATTCCAACCAATTATATATAAAATAGTTTTTAAAACTATATGGGTCGAATAATTATATTAAAAATAAAATTAGTTACTAGCGGTTAATAAATTTAAACAACCTATAACTCTTATATGATAAAAATGGAAATGTTACAATCAACACGTCAAAACTATCACTCGTGATATGGGTGGTGGCGGCGGTGTGCTGCCGGTTTTCAACGCGTGGTGTGTGGCCATCACGGACCACCCCCAATCCCCTTATAACGTAAAAATTAGAATTTTAATCACTCACCAAATATATTATTAGGGATTTAACCACAATAATAATAAGGGTAAATTACACTTTTCGTCTTTTATGTTTGACTAGGAAAATCCAGCGCATCGAAACGCTCGCAATGGCAATCGAAACAGCAAAACTCGTCGCGCCGAATACTCGAAGCAAGCGACTGATCGATCAGGAGACCAGCCGATCGACCAGCCGATCGATCGGACAGCTGTTCGACCGGGCTGCCATCCGATCAACCAGCTCCCTTCCACTTTGGGTAACCCTATAAATACCCCTTGTCACCATCATACTTTCCACTTTTGGCAACTGACGTCCGACCAGCGCTTTAACCTTGCTTTTTCTTCGATTTCTCGTAATTCCGGTAAGATCTCGTCCTAAATCTTGTACTTCCTTAATCTACACGCACTCCTACACCTTTCTATCTTCCAAATCTTCACTTTTAACCGTGAAATCATCAAGATTCAAGGTGTTCTAGGATGACGTCATCATGTGTTCTTGAAGAACTTCATGTTTTGGCCTCAATCCACTAAGAACAACTTAGATCTAACCGATTTCCACATAAACAAACAAGGATCTTTCATAGATCTAAACATATTCACTACAAAAAGTATCGAAAGATGGTTTTCCAACTTTCTTTCAACTCTTTTACACTCAATGCATGCAAAACCGATAGAATCGGAGCTTGTGCCGACTTACTACTCATTCTTGTGGTTGTGTTGATGCAAGATCCGGATTCTATCCATGAGACTACCGATTTCGGGTTAAACATGGAACATCGTCTCGAACAGTTAACTAGTCGGATTTGGGTGATTCCTGTCCGATCAGGAGTACGAAGTATTGACGAGGTTTCTGTTGCTTAGCACGTTATCAAAACATCTCGATAACATGACAAACAATCAAAACAACCAAATGTAAGACGAACAGGTCGACCAGGGCGGAGGGCCGTCCGATCGGACATCCGAACGACTTGCACCTTGGTCCCACCTTAATTTTCAAATCAACTCTCAAAAGTTTTGGAACACCGAACGGATTGCCGTCCGATCGAGCTACCACTCGATCGACCGACCATCCGACTATGTGATGTTTCGAAATTTCAACACTTAAACAATTTTCAACATGTTCAATGCACAAAGGATGCCACCCGATCGAACGACCGTCCGATCACGTGACAACCTGTTGTGAACTTGTTCTCACTGAAGTGCCCAACCAATCGGGTTGCCATCCGATCGAACGACCGTTCGATCGACCGACCTGAAAGGTAGAGATACTTCAATGTTTTCAAAATACTACAACAAAAACTTCAAAAGTCAAGCCATCATACACAAACACATCCTTCCCAAAGGAAGTAACAATCCACTCGAAAGGTCACCCGACCGGATGACCATCCGAGTGGACTGTCAACCGAACGATCGGCTGTCCGATCGGACTACCATCCGATCGAACTGTTGTCCGACTCACTTGCACTTTGCATCGATTTACGCGTCTTTTATCGTTATGCTTTCAATATGTTCAGGCTAACCCTACTCTCGAGCGCTCCCATCAATCCATCAATCGCTGTGAGTATACTCGATCCCTTTTTGCTTTTCGCACTTTTGGGTGTTACATACGTTACTTATACTAAATCACATCGAACACACTACGCAATACTTAAACGCTAACCGTTACCGCATGTTATACGTGACTTAATGAATGCTTGTTTGTTATGTTTACACATGGAATGTTGTCTACCTGCCTTAGCAACGATAGTACTATTAGTTTGGACTCAGCACCCGTTCACTCGGGGGTTGTTAAGGACAATTACCTACATGGCTCACAGTGGTGAGTGTGTATCGCGAACTGCCTTGGGCAGTCAACCCGCAGTCATTGGTATCGATATGTTCATGTCGATAACTAACATGCCTCATTTTACACTGTGTATGTGCTGGTTATGCGTAACGCTTTCGAACTCTATATGCTATTATCAAACTTGTATGCTCACCTTTACACTATGTGTATTGACTTTTACTTTAACGTATGTGACAGGTGCTTAGGATGTTTACATGCTTTGTGTGCTGGTGATGAAATTGAGGCTAGGGACGGAGTCCTAGAAACCAATAAATAAACAATTGTCTGTAATAAAAATCTGAGTTGTCGGAACGGAACAATTTGACTAGATCTTTTCTGTAATAATTGTATTACCATTTATGACACGGTATGGGACGTGTTACTTTAAAAATATTTGGTAAATATAGTTGTTGTGGAAACTTCTGGACAATCTGTTTCGCTCAGTGCCATGCCCCGATGTTTTCGCCATCGGTTGGGGTGTGACAGATTGTTATCAGAGCCATAACTATAGGGAATTAGGCAAGACTCGACCTAGTCCGGGTCGATGTCTTAGAAATGACCTAGTCTATAGTTAGGAACCAACAGACCAACTCGTGCATGTCCAGTAGGGATTATGTACGAGCCTACCTACTGTTTCTCGCTATTCTCGCCTACGCTACACTATCACCGCACTCGAATTTTCAAATATGAATGAGCGATTAAGTCGAGATCAGGTGTGAAAACCGCAAACTCTCGACTAAATTGCTTGTTTAACCCACATTTTATCTATAAACACGAGAAGTTGCGTTGAAATAGGAGTGAAATCCATACTTCGACGCGTAATTCTCTTTTATCTTATTTTATCAAAACAGGGATGAAGTTGTTAAGCCAGGGGTGAAACCCTAACCTTGACGACTTGTATCGACGGACTCCAACGACTTGAAGTCACGACATGACCAAAAGGATGCGTGCCGAGCCCAAGACTCGAGGCAAAAACACAATCCTGAAATTCAAAGTATGCGCAACATGTCCCTGTGAATAGTCGAATCACTTTGGGTAGTCAATGTCTAATAGCCGCAGACGATCTATTTCTCGATTTTTATGTATTTCGATTCTGAGCCCGCAACTGCTGACTCTGATGATTCGTTGATTTTATGTGTTTGTATGTATATTTACCTGCCTATGTGTTTTAATTTTTGGAGAATTATTCGATTTTTGCTTTCAACTTGATCGACACGAACGACCCACATTGCTTATCTACCTCAAAATGCTGACAAATCGCTAAATTGTGGACGACCTTATGCTATGTCATACGCTTATACTATACTACTCGATATGTTAATCGCGATCGCTATTCTCGAACATTCGCGGACTTTGAATGATAGGTTTCTGTATTCTGACTGACTCTTGTGATTACATGTTTTATGTGCTCTATGTGAATCTGTGCCTTACGTGCTTACATGCCTACGTGCTTCTGTGTTTATGTGAATCTGTGATTATATGCTTACGTGATTATACGTGTTCCTGAGCTTTAGTAGTATTAGGCGTGTGAGTAGAGATTCGAATATGTCATGTTGAGTCTTGTGGCGATGTCTGTTGCAGACAATGTAGTCATCTGGATCTCGCGCTACCCGTGATGCTCGCCGAAAGCAAGCAGACAAACGCCTTGCTGCCATGATTACTAAGCAAATGGCAAAGATCGAACCCCAAGTTGTCAGTGAACTGTACGAGAACATGAGCAAATCATCTGAGGAATCCCGAACTGAGACTCCCAAAGCTGCTTTCAGCTTCAAACAGTTCAAGGCATGCGGACCGAAAGAGTTCACCGGAGAAGAAGGCCCTACGGCTTTGTTTCAATGGTTTGACTCAATTGAAGTTACCCTGCGACAGAGCGGATGTCCTGATAATCTCCGCACATTGAACGCTACCGGCGTCTTCCAGTCCCACGCTCTAGACTGGTGGACGGCTGAAAGGAACAAGCGCGGAAATGATGCAGCCTATGGTCTGTCATGGGACGAGTTGAAGAACGTTATGCTCGAAGAGTTCTGCCCTCCCCATGAGCGCCAGAAGCTGGAGGACGAGTTCTGACACATTAAGCAGAAAGAAGGTGACAACGCTGCCCTGACTGCTCGCTTTAAGCAGCTCAGCATCATCTGTCCCAATCAAGTAAAGACGCCCGACATGACGATCAAGAAGTACATTCGAGCTCTACCCGACTGTGTTGCGGATTTTGTGCATGCCGCAAAGCCAGCAACGATTGAAGAAACTTACTTGCTTGCCGCCGAAATCAACGACAAGCGGGTAAAAGCTGGTTTTTGGGATAAGGCTTCAAAGAACCTGCACCAAGTCGCCGCCGCACCAACTGCCGAAACCGCCGCCGCTCAATTATCAAAGTCCTCACGTCGCAAGAAGAAGAACAACAACAGCAGCTCCAGCAACAAGAACTGTGCTGTCACCACCACTGCTGCTCCACTTCAAGTCGTACCGGCTCAGCAGCTATCTCACCACCGCCCAGCACCAGTTACCTATGCACCGCCTGCAAAGCGTGCATACACAGGCCCCCACCCGGCTTACCCAACATGTTCTTATCATCACCCGGTGGGTCTCGCTTGTCGTTTCTACACTCACTGCAATATGTACGGCCACTTCACTGCTAACTGCCGTACTGGTCCTCGTCAAGCGCCAGCTCAAGCCACTGCTCATCAAGCTCTGCTCCCAGCCCCGCAAGGCCAATAAGCGGCTCATGCACCCGCGGTCAACGCCTGAGTCTGCTTCGCATGTAGTGATCCCAACCACTTTGCGAACATGTGCCCAAACAGGGTGGTGAAACAAGAGCCCCAGCAGCAGCAGCCTCAACAGCAGCAACAACCACAGCAGCAACAGCAAGCCGCACGCGCCAGAACCTTCAACATCAACGTGTGCCAAGCCCAGACTGACAACAACGTAGTCAATGGTACGTTCCTTGTGAATGGTATTTATGCATCGTGTTTGTTTGATACTAGAGCCGATAACTGCTTTGTGTCGTTTGAATTCGAGAAGCTTCTTAGTCGTAAGCGCTCCCATCTCCCCTCGACGTTCGATGTTGAAGTCGCCACCGGAAGAACTGTCGTCGTTAATTCTGTTCTTCGTGATTGTACTCTTGAGCTCAACAATCACATCTTCCCAGTCGACCTTATTCCGATGCAACTCGGAAGTTTTGACGTCATAGTAGGCATGGACTTTCTTCGCGAAAACCATGCTGAAGTTGTGTGCTTCGATAAGATGATTTGATTCCCGCTCGCGAATGGTGATTTATTGTGTGTTTATGGCGAAACTGCTTCGAAAGGTCTCAAGCTCATGTCGTGTGTCCTAGCTAGCAAGTATCTCCGCAAGGAATACAGAGCTTTCTTGGCTAACATTGTAGTAGCGGAAAAGGAAAAGAAAGGAGGACCCGGTGTAAAAGATGTCCCAGTGGTTCGAGAATTTCCTAACGTCTTTCCTGAGGATCTTCCCGGACTACCACCAAGTCGTGATATCGACTTCCGTATCGACCTCATTCCTGGAGCCAACCTTGTTGCCAAAGCTCCTTACCGACTCGCACCGTTCGAAATGCATGAACTTTCGAGTCAGCTTCAGGAATTACTTGAAAAAGGCTTCATTCGCCCGAGCACCTCTCCTTGGGGCGCACCAGTCATTTTCGTCAAAAAGAAGGATGGGTCGTTCCGGATGTGCATCGACTATCGGGAACTGAATAAGTTGACTATCAAGAACCGCTATCCCCTGCCTCGCATTAATGATTTGTTTGACCAGCTACAAGGTGCTACATGTTTCTTGAAGATCGATCTACGTTCAGACTACCACCAGCTACGCATTCAAGAGGAAGACATACCCAAAACCGCGTTTCGCACCCATTACGGCCACTATGAGTTCGTTGTTATGCCTTTTGGTTTAACCAACGCACCCGCGGTTTTCATGGATCTGATGAATCGCGTGTGTAAACCTTATCTCGACTGTTTCGTCATCGTGTTCATCGACGATGTCTTGATCTATTCCAAATCGAAAGCCGAACACGCGCAACATCTACGTTTGGTTCTCGAGCTACTCTAAGGGAATCGACTCTATGCCAAGTTCTCCAAGTGCGAATTCTGGCTGGAGGAGGTTCAATTCCTCGGTCATATTGTAAATAGTCAAGGTATTCACGTCGATCCCGCGAAGATTGAAGCCGTTAAGAGTTGGATTACACCTAAGAACCCGTCTGAAGTCCGTTCTTTTCTCGGACTAGCGGGCTATTATCGACGATTTATCGAAGGATTCTCAAAGATCGCTGTGCCGCTTACCGCTCTCACGCGTAAAGACAAGCCTTTTGTTTGGGGAACTGAACAAGAGTTTGCTTTCCAAACCCTCAAGCACATGCTTTGCAATGCTCCGGTCTCACATTGCCTGACGGAAACGACGACTTTATTTTCTATTGTGATGCTTCCAACCTTGGTCTTGGTTGTGTCCTTATGCAGCGAGACAAGGTTATAGCTTACGCATCTCGTCAGCTCAAAATCCACGAGAAGAACTATACAACCCATGATCTCGAGCTAGGCGCAGTTGTTTTTGCGTTAAAGATTTGGCGACACTACCTGTATGGTACAAAGTGTACGATCTTCACCGATCATAGGAGCCTACAACACATCTTTGACCAGAAGGAACTTAATATGCGTCAACGCCGATGGGTAGAACTTCTCAACGATTATGACTGTGAGATTCGTTATCACCCAGGCAAAGCAAATGTCGTTGCCGACGCTCTCAGCAGACGGAGTTACTTGCTCAGCATTCGTAAAACCCAAGCCCATTACGATCTCGAAACTCTCATCCGCGAAACCCAGCATGCTTGTTTTAACGAGCGCACCTTGGATAAGGAAAGAATCTACCACGATGGAGCCCATCTTGTGAATAAGCCGAATGGGATATTCCATTATCTGGACCGGATTTGGATCCCTAGACGGACCGATTTGCGACAGATTTTGATGAACGAAGCCCACAAATCCCGGTATTCTATTCATCCCGGTGCCGACAAAATGTACCAGGACCTTCGCTACAAGTACTGGTGGCCGGGCATGAAAAGAGATATCGCCCTCTACGTTGGAAAGTGCCTGACTTGTTCGAAGGTTAAGGTTGAATACCAAAGGCCCTCTGGCTTGCTCGAACAACCTCCGATCCCTATATGGAAGTGGGATAGCATAGCTATGGATTTCATAACAAAGCTCCCGCACACGCCATCAGGTCACGACAGCATCTGGGTTGATGTTGACCGTTTGACCAAATCAGCCCATTTTTTGCCCATACGGGAAGAATACAAGGTAGAACGATTAGCCCGAATCTACACCGATGAGATCATTTGTCGACATGGGACACCTCGCGACATCATCTCTGACTGCGACGCTCAGTTTACCTCGCGACTGTGGGAAACGTTTCAAGCTGCTCTCGGTACAACGCTTAATCTAAGTACCGCATTCCACCCTCAAACCGACGGTCAGACTGAGAGAACGATCCATACTCTTGAAGACATGCTCCGTTCGTGTGTCATAGACTTCGGTGGTAATTGGGATGCATACCTGCCGTTAGTCGAATTCTCGTACAACAACAGCTATCATACCAGCATACAAATGGCACCATTCGAGGCTTTATATGGAAGAAAATGTCGATCGCCAATTGTATGGCATGAGATCGGTCACTCTCAACTCATCGGTCCCGAGCTATTGCAAGAAACGACTGACAAAGTACTCCAAATAAGAGACAACTTGTTGAAAGCTCGAAGTCGACAGAAAAGTTACGCCGATAGACGACGCAAGCCCCTTGAATTTGACGTTGGCGACTACGTACTCCTAAAGGTATCACCTTGGAAGGGTGTGGTCAGATTCGGCAAGAAAGGGAAACTAGCGCCTCGATATGTTGGACCTTTTAAGATTCTGGAAAGGATCGGAAAAGTCGCCTACATACTCGAACTACCGGAGGAACTTAGTAATGTCCACCCGACTTTCCATGTGTCAAACCTCCGAAAGTGCCTGGCTGAGCATGATCTAATTGTACCTCTCGATGACCTACAAGTAAACGAAACACTACACTTCGTGGAGAAGCCTGTCGAAATCATGGATCGCCAAACCAAGCAGCTTCGGCGCTCGCGTATTCCTATTGTGAAAGTCTGATGTGAAGGCAAACGAGGCGCAGAGTTCACTTAGGAACTCGAAAGCGACATGAAGGCAAAGTACCCGCAGTTGTTTGTTACGGCTTCGGCCTAATTTCGGGACGAAATTCCCTCAACTAGGGGAGGCTGTAACACCCCGTGTTTCGAAAGTCAAAGTCAAGATTGAAGTCAAAGGAAGAAAAGATTGCTAATTACGATCTGTCTCTCCTTGCTCAATTCCTGTTTTGACTTCTTTGACTCTTAGTTAGCCTATTTTGTTTTCGCTTTAGTTGTATTATGTGGACTATCTATTAATAATTGCATAGTAATCGCTATTTATCGCATGTTTAATCGCCTTATCGTTATCGCAATCGCACTCGCAACTCGATTTACGCATTTTGGTTATTGTTATACGTGTGTGTGTGCCTTATGTGTTACTTGTGCATGTTTATTTATGTTATGTGTGGTAATCAATCGAAACGCAATCGAAACTCAATCGAAATCGAATCGCAAACGCTAAATGAATACGAAATAAGGATGCTTGTATGTTGATATATTAGTTGGGATTAAAAGTAATTTGACTAGGAAAATCCATCGCATCGAAACGCTCGCAATCGCAATCGAAACGGCAAAACTCGTCTCGCCGAATACTCGAACCAAGCGACTGATCGATCAGGAGACCAGCCGATCGACCAGCCGTTCGATCGACCAGCCGCTCGATCGGACAGCTTTTCGACCGGGCTGCCATCCGACCAACCAGCTCCCTTCCACTTTGGGTAACCCTATAAATACCCCTTGTCACCATCATACTTTCCACTTTTGGCAACTGACGTCCGACCAGCGCTTTAACCTTGCTTTTTCTTCGATCCATCAATCGCTGTGAGTATACTCGATCCCTTTTTTCTTTACGCACTTTTGGGTGTTACATACGTTACTTATACTAAATCACATCGAACACACTACGCAATACTTAAACGCTAACCGTTACCGCATGTTATACGTGACTTAATGAATGCTTGTTTGCTATGTTTACACATGGAATGTTGTCTTCCTGCCTTAGCAACGATAGTACTATTAGTTTGGACTCAGCACCCGTTCACTCGGGGGTTGTTAAGGACAATTACCTACATGGCTCACAGTGGTGAGTGTGTATCGCGAACTGCCTTGGGCAGTCAACCCGCAGTCATTGGTATCGATAGGTTCATGTCGATAACTAACATGCCTCATTTTACACTATGTACGTGCTGGTTATGCGTAACGCTTTCGAACTCTATATGCTATTATTAAACTTGTATGCTCACCTTTACACTATGTGTATTGACTTTTACTTTAACGTATGTGACAGGTGCTTAGGATGTTTACATGCTTTGTGTGCTGGTGATGAAATTGAGGCTAGGGACGGAGTCCTAGAAACCAATAAATAAACAATTGTCTGTAATAAAAATCTGAGTTGTCGGAACAGAGCAATTTGACTAGATCTTTTCTGTAATAATTGTATTACCATTTATGACATGGTATGGGACGTGTTACTTTAAAAATATTTGGTAAATATAGTTATTGTGGAAACTTCTGGACAATCTGTTTCGCTCAGTGCCATGCCCCGATGTTTCCACCATCGGTTGGGGTGTGACACCCAATTCCCCAACCCTAACCCTAGAATTTCTCCTCTTCATCTCTCTCCAACCAACCTCTACCACTACCACTCCCACAGTGCCACCACTCATTATTGTCGGACGCCACCACTCATTATCGCCGGACGCCACCACTAACAACAACCGTCACCCAGATATCTCTTCGGCTCAACGGTAGCAAACTGTAGTGGATAAATGAACCCTTCCTGCATATCAAAATCTATTTATAATTGAATACTTTCAAAATACAAAGAGATAATCAAATCTTATAAAGTCCAAGTTATAAAAAAATTGCTATGCATCTTTTTAATTCAATCAGGAATGAAACCCAATCACACTTGTCGTCCAATTCCAATTCAAAAGATTCCAATTCCGATAACAATTCTGTCAAAAAAACCACAACAACCAAAGCCAAAAAAAGCCCAAATCGCTTCACTCACTGTTCTAAAATCCCCAAAGCCCAATTTCTCAAAGAAATCCCCTATGTTTGACTGAGTCGATCGAAGTGTGCTGAAATAACTAGAATACCAAAAACGCGAGGGGCTGGATCTTGATGGTGGCGGGACTATGGAGGTCAATTGTGATGGTGATGATGTCGGTGGTCGATGGTGTTGGTGGGCTGTGGTGTAGGTGGTGGTGGCCTGATGATGACGGTTATAGAAGTGGTATGTATAGAGAGAGAGAGAGATAGTACATGGGGGATGATGATGATTGTTTAGGTTTATAATTTTTATATAAGTTTTTAAAATTTGACATTCCAATTTTTGGTATTAAATGACTGTTTTTGTAACACCCCGTGTTTCGAAAGTCAAAGTCAAAGTCAAGATTGAAGTCAAAGGAAGAAAAGATTGTTAATTGCGATCTGTCACTCCTTGCTCAACTACTGTTTTGACTTCTTTGTCTTGTAATCGAATCTATTATTTATTCGCTTTAGTTGTATTATATGGAGTATCTATTAATAATCAAGGTTTAATCGCATATTAATCGCATGTTTAAATCGACTTATCGTTATCGCATCGTAACTCGAATTGTGTGTTCTGGATATTGTTTTACGTGTGTGTGCTATTTATGTGTTACTTGTGCATGTTATGTTTATGTTGAGGTGTTAATCGCAATCGCAATCTATCGCATCGCAAACACTAAACGCAAGTTATTTATAGTGATTATATGTTAGATATAGTAGTTATGTTATTTGTGTAACTAATGGGTAATACTATCGCATCGCTCAATCGAACCGCATCGCAACGCTCACCACGCGAATCAAAACGACAAAACTCATCGTGTCGGACCCCAGGATCGAGTGGCCATCCGATCGGACTGCCACCCGATCGACCCGACACTTCACCACTTTCCTTTTTGGGAAACCCTATAAATACCCACCTGTCACATCATTTGTGATGTGACAGCTCCTTGTTCGACCAGCCGCACTCTAGCACTCATTTCTCTTGATTTCTCTCGAATCTTGTAAGTTTTCAACTTAAATCTTGTACTTCTATGATCTACACACACATCTTCATCATTTTCACATTTGAATCTTAACTTTTAACCGTGAAATCACCGGATTTGAGGTGTTCTAGGGTGATGTCATCATGGAGTTCTTATGAGCTTCAAGGTTTGGCTTCATTCAATCAAGAACAACTTAGATCTGAAGGATTTCCACATGAATAATCACTATTTTCGCATAGATCTACACATGTTCATGGTTATAAAAGGATTGAAATAAGGTTTTCCAACTTTCTTTCAACTCTTTTACACTAAATGCACTCAAAACCGATAGAATCGGACCTCGTTCTGATCTTCTACTCATTCTTAGTGATGTATTAGTTCCAGATCTGAATTCTATCCAAGAGACTACTGATTCCGGGTGTGAACATGAACAACCGTCTCGAACCGTGAACTGGTCGGACTAGGGTGATTCCTGTTCGATTGGGTCACTTGGGACGAGATGAGGTTTCTGTTGTTTAGGCAAGTTATCATAACGTCTCGTTCAAACTACAAAACTTTCAAAAAAAATCAAGTGTCAAGACGATCAGGACGTTGGGACGGATTGTCGTCCGATCGGATTGCCATCCGATCGACCGGCCATCCGATCGGGTTGCACTTGGTTCCACGCTTAAACTTTTTATTCAAACTTTTCAAGGATCTGAACGTCGAACGGATTACCGTCCGATCGGATTGCCATCCGATCGAACAACCATCCGATCGTGTGACGTTTGGAACTTCGACACTTAATCATTTTCAATTTTCAAAGATCATCAGTAACTAACGGATTGCCACCCGATCGGATAGCCATCCGATCGAGTGACCGTCCTGCTGTGAACTTGTTCTCAACTAAGAAGTCTCGCCAATCGGATCGCCGTCCGATCGAACCACCGTCCGATCGACCGACCTGAAGGGCAGATATACTTCTCTATTTTCAAAATGCTACAACGAAAACTTCAAAGGTCAAACCATCATACACAAACACATCCTTACCAAACAAAGATGTCAATCCAATCGAATGGCCATCCGATCGGATGACCATCCGAACGGATTGACATCCGATCGACTGTCCATCCGATCGGATTGCCATTCGATCGGATTACCATCCGATACTTGGTACTCTCACACCGTTTTACGCGCCGCTTATCGTTTATGCTATCGTTAACTGTTCAGGCTAATCTCTCTCAGCGCTCCCTTCAATCCAAGAGAGTGTTTACTTGTTAAACACAATCTGTGAGTATACTCGATCCCTTTTTGCTTTTTGCACTTTTGGGTGTTACATACGTTACTTATTCTAAATCACATCGATCACACAACGCAAACACTATTTATACGCTGACCATTAATGCATGTTATACGTGACTCGATGAATGCCTGTTTGTTATGTTTACAAATTGATTGTTGTCTACCTGCCTTAGCAACGATAGTACTATAGTTTGGACTCAACACCTGTTCACTCAGGGGTTGTTAAGGACAATACATCACGTGTTCGCAGTGGTGAACATGTGATGCGCACTCGCTACTCGCAGTCAACTCGCAGTCATTGGTATTGATAGGATCTTTGTCAATAACTTACATGCTTCACATTATACGTGGTACATGCTGGTTATGCGTAAACGCTTACGAACTCTATTATGCTATATCAAACTTGTATGCTCACCTTTACACTATGTGTATTGACTTTATTTTAACGTATGTGACAGGTGCTTAGGATGCATGCTTGCTACTTGATGGAATTGAGCTTAGGAGAGTCTAGAAACCAACGAACAATTTATTTTTATCTGAAATCTGAGTTGTCGGAACAGAACAATTTGCCTTTGATTTGTCTGTAATAACTATGCTACTTGTTATGTCATGGTATGGGACGTGATGCTTAAATAATTGGTAATCGTAGTTGTTATGTGACAGTTTTGCCCTCACATGGGTTGCACATGACCTTACTTAACTGAAAGTTTTAACCAGGTTAGGGTCAAAGAACCTAAGGTGTAACATGTTTTGCAAATAAAGGATTGTAATTGTAATTATTAAAGTCAAAGGCTTATCCATTGCAACCCGCTACAAATATAAAGGACAAAAAGTGTAATTTACTCTAGTAATAGTAATAAGAGTAAGAGTAACAGGTGACACTAACACTAACACTAACACTAACAATAACAATAACAATAACAATAACAATAACAATAACAATAACAATAATAATAATAATAATGTTTTACAAACTAAACCCTATTTTTTGAACAAAATTCACATACTCCCTGCCTGCGGCCGGGTTTCCACAACTTAGATCTCTCAAAAGAAACCGTCCGGCCGCCCCTTTCCCTACTACCTCTCCGCCGCCGTAACTCACAATCACCGCCACCGCTATCCACCACCATCTGCCGCCGCCCTCCGCCCATTTGTTCTACTACAAGGTACCTAAACAGTCTCTCTACTGTTCCACTTTTCAACACCTGAATTCTTCAAACATTAATACTTATTATCGAAGTTAGTTATGGTCAAAGTTTGACCAGATTAACCTCTGTCACTTTTCATGTTCTCTATTGCTCAATTAGGTCACAAATTTGTTCGTTTCTGCCACATTTCACGCTCTTTATGTAGCCACACCAATAGTTTTAGTGACGGAATTAACCGAATTGAGCAACACTTGAATAGTAGTTTTGCATATGATGAAACCCTAGAAGAAGATTCAGTTGATTCTGTTAGTACCAGTGGCAGATATGAAGAATTCAATAGATCAACTTTTATAAAAAAATCGAAATATAATGCTACTTTAGCCTTGAAAGTATTACAACAAGACGGCCCCGGTTTCGATACAAAACTAGCTTTAGTTCGGTTAGAATTCGAGGTATCGGGTTTACTAGTGCGCGAGGTTCTTATAGGAATTTTAAAGAACATGAATCATGTTAACCGAGAGCGATGTGCTAAGCTCGGGTACAAGTTCTTTGTGTGGTCGGGTCAAAAGGAGAATTATAATCATACGGTGAACACGTACCATTTGATAATGCAAATCTTTGCGGAAGCAGAGGAGTATAAAGCGATGTGGAGGTTAGTTGATGAAATGACGGAAAAAGGGTATCCTGTTACGTCGAGAACGTTTAATATATTGATATGTACGTGTGGTGAGGCGGGTGTGGCGAAGAAAGTTGTGGAACGGTTTATAAAGTCGAAGTCTTTCAACTTTCGGCCGTTTAGTCATTGCTTTAATGCGATATTGCATTCGCTTCTTGCTGTAAAGCAGTATAAGCTGATTGAATGGGTGTATCAGCAGATGTTGACTGACGGTTATGAACCGGATTCGTTGACGTATAATATTATCATGTATACGAAATTCAGACTTGGGAAATTGGGTCAGTTTCATAATTTGTTCGATGAAATGAGCCGAAGCGGATATCCTCCAGACGTTCATACGTTTAATATTCTTCTTCACATTCTCGGTAAAGGAGACAAACCCGCAGCGGCGGTTGACCTTTTGACCCACATGAAGGAAGTTGGAATCGAGCCCAACGTTCTTCATTTCACCACGTTAATAGATGGGTTAAGCCGCGCTGGAAACATGGAAGCCTGCAAATACTTTTTCGACGAAATGGTCAATTACGGATGTGATCCCGATGTGGTAGCTTACACTGTTATGATCACCGGATACATTACGGTCGGACAGTTAGAAAGAGCAGAGGAAATGTTTTCAGAAATGTTTAATAACGGGAAAATTCCGAATGTGTACACTTACAATTCGATGATTCGTGGGCTTTGTATGGCTGGGAAGTTTGAGTATGCGTGTTTGATGCTTAAAGAAATGGAATCTAGAGGGTGTAATCCTAATTTTCTTGTGTATAGTACGCTTGTAGGCTATTTGAGGAAAGCGGGAAAATTTTCCGATGCTCATGAGGTCATAAAACAAATGGTGGAAAAGGGTCGGTATACGCATCTTCTTAATAAAATTAGGAGATATCGAAGATGCTAATGTTGTAATAGTATTTTTGTTTCGGGTTCATACTTGATTATGGTTCTTATATGACATATTTAACAAAATGAAAGCCACCATTCTTTTTTCATCTTCTTTTGGGTCATGGTTTTGCTGGCTTAGCTTGTGATTGTTATCTTCTCCTCCGTTTTTCGCTTGTTAGTGTTTTGTGCAGGTTTAATGGTGTTCTTTTTGTATAATTCCTGTCGGAAATTGGTGGCATAAATCAAGCCCATGGCAACACTAGAAGTTCATGAAGGTATGCAACTACTGCCATTATTTTTGCTGAAAGTAGTTTTACTTTTATTTTCATAATTATGTTTCTAACAGAAGTTATGCGTTTTTCTGAGTGCCTCTTAAAACCAAGGTGATAGCTTGGTTTTAAAAAGTGAGAGGCGCACAAAAGCGTCGAGGTCTAAAATTGAGGCACGAAACGCAAAGCGCAAAAGCGGTGGGCTTTTCGTACCCGAGGCGCAAGGTGTTTATATGATTTTTTTATATATCCCATAGGTTTTTAGCTTCCTTTAACCAAAATATAGCTATGAATAAGGCTTTTATACCATTTTACTTACATGTACAAGTCAAAAAACCCAAAGTACAACATTTTTCTGCAGTAAAACGCCTCAGATACATAAAGCGCGCGCCTCAGGCCAAAAAACCCCCAAAAATCCTAAAATCTGCGCCTTTTGGGCGCTTCTTGTAATTACACAAGGCGCTGTGCAAAAATGCCCCAGAAGCTGCGCCTCGGGCGCGCTTTTTAAAACCAAGGGTGAAATATAATCAGATAAAGCTAGTGTTTGATCCATTCTTGGTGATGCCAAAAGTTGCATATAATGTTATAGAATTAACATGATTGGGTGTCTCTAATCCAACTTAACATATTATATATGGTTATACTTATTGTGGTTGTTGATGACACTTTACTTACTTTAAATAACAAGTATACCTGCCTCAACACATCTTTAAATGATTATTTGTGTGTATACCCTTTTCTCATATCTTATGGGCGTGTGTTTGTATTTGACTTATTTTTATATACTCACAAACACTATTTTCTTTTAACAATTCACAGTTTAGTGACATTGCTGGTGGATCCCACTACCTCAATTGCAAGTGTCATTCGTCTTCTTTGTGGTAAGAAAGTAGGTATGTACATTGGTGTTTTGAAAACCGCACCAGACATCAAACCGGTTGACTTACTGATTTGACGGTTCAACTGGTCTGACCGGTCTTAGGAGCGGACACTTTAGTTTAGTCAAATACCCGGTAGTTACAAGTTTTCCATCCTCTATAGATAGTTTTTTTTAATTCGTTCCAAAAAAAAAAACTCCCTAACTAAATAAACGGTTTGCCGGTTCAACCTTTGGTGACCCATTGCAGGCCAGTTGAACTGGCCGGTATGACCAGCAAAACATGCCAAGTTTTTGAAAACCTAAATGTTTTTAATGTTCATAATTATATATTTTTATTTTTAATTTAATTTTTATTTTTAATTTAATTTTAATTTTTAATTTAACTTTTCTGTCAAACGTAAACAAAGGTAGGCGGTAATACTCCCTTCCCTCTCATAAGGTGGTCTTGGGAAGGGTGATATGAGGACAAAACTTGTGTCCGGTTGCAAACAAACAGAATGTTCAGCGATTCGTTCGTGAACGTTTGATAATATGTTCATTTACATCCATTTATGGTCGTTTGTTGAAATTTTATGTTTAGTCATCAAAGGGTTTTTTTATATTACTACTTTAATGTTTAGTTTATTACTTTAATTTTTAAACCAGAAGCCCGAGTCATTTGAAGCTTGTTTCTCATTAAAAACTTAACTCATTTGACATTTAGATCTTTGAAAATTTATTTTAGGATAATTATGTTTATGCTTATTATGAGGATGTTTGGGGTTGAGTTTTGAAAATAGATTATGCGTTTTAAATAATCAGAATCAGATAATTAGCTGTAACAAGACGTGCTGCAAAAAGATGGTGTTTGGATTTGATTATGTTGTTTGATATCACAATAATTAGATAATCAACTATTTGAGTGTTTGACAAATATATATATTTAAAAAAATAAATAAGTGAAATGACAAAAAAAGACATTAACCATCAAATCAAACAAACAATATCAAGAAGCCAATAACAACAAACTCCAGTTCAATCGCTACGCCATATGATTTCGGTGCAAGGTAAGTAAACAAATTCATATATATGTATTAATTTGAAACATCTTGAGGAACAGTATCTACAGTTCCGGTTTCTATGTTTTTGTAACCTATATCTGCCAGTCATTAAAGAGAGGGAAAACCCCAAATTTCAGAACAACAAATCCATCGTCATCTCTCAAACCCTAACCCTTCAATTCGGTATAATCTCCACAGATCACTGTACTCCAAAAATGGCTGAAATCCTAAGCCCTAGCTGTACCCCGGGCTTCAAACAGCGATCGCCGGTCTTATCGCCGGACCAAACTCTGTTTTTAGGCTCCAACGATGACAAACTCGAGCGTGCTCAAGCACGCGCCGCTCGTGCTGCTGCCAACCGCCGGAAACCGGTCGCGTTTCCGCTAGCAACCGATGCTACTTGTGCCGATACGTATCTAGGTCAAGAGCAGATCATGGAAGATGAGATAGAGTGACGTTTGCCGGCCATTTTCTCCGGCCAACCGTCTTGGTAGTCCAACCAGTAGCTTCAGACTCCAGTATTACTTACTTATCCAGCTAGAACGGAGACAGACAGAGTTAGATGGACATCTCCAGTAGGCCTGGGTTTAGGGTTCAAGGGACGGTCTAACGAAGATCTGACGACGTTCAGGTTAGCCCTCCTTTGTTTTGTTTTTACAATATGTTCCATGTGTACTTTGATAGAAGTTTGAAGATTGCAATTAAGGGGTTGTTTGGTTGTGTTCTTTATGTCTGATTATAGGATATGGTATAATCAAATTCTGTTAATTACCTCTACTAATATGGTGTCTGATTATAGTGTGTGTGTGCGTTATAATATTACGAGCCTTGGTACTAGTGAGAAAGAAGGTGGAAAGAGAAAAACCGACAATATTAGGGCAGCGATTAAAGAACAAGAAAATGAGATTGGAAGAGCTTTGTATTTCGGAAAAATTCAAGGAAACATTGAGCCGCAAGCTTTTGGTGGGTTGAGTCTTCCGATTGTTTCGGAGAATCAGAAAGAGGAGTTACCTAGACTGCCACTTGTCAAACTTAAGTCAAGTGAGAAATTGTCGAGTTTTGCTTGGGATGAGAAACATGAACATGATGGGCCTGAACAGATTCTTACTGCTGACAATGCTTATCATATTGGATCTTTTTTGGATGTTCCTGTCGGTCAAGAAATAAGTAACTCAGGTACATTGATATCATCGTCAACACTTATATCCCTTAAGAATTTTGTTGGTGTACTTTGGCCCACCTTTTAGCAAACATTTATATTCAAATGGATCAATTATTTGTGCTATTAGATGAATTTATTTTGAATTTGACCTGCTTTTTACTGGTACATTATGTCAAACAAATGAATATACTACTGTTTTATTAATTAATGATCCAAACAAATGAATATATACATAGAAAACGGGTCCCCAACAGCTATTGAGTTCCTATTTTGTTCGCAAACTAATAATCTAATGGTAATACCAAAACTAATACACATCTAAAGATTATCTAATGATAATACCAAAACTAATACATATCTAGAGATTGAATATACTTGACTAATACTCTAATAGTTTTCTTGAAAACTAGAAATGGTAAAATTATAATATTTGGATTTTTAACTTCAACACTAACTATATCTTATCATCACAATTAGACAGCAGTGAGTCAGTGACTCAGTTACACATGTTAACTCATGCACACATCTCACAGCTTTTTTTCTGCATCTTTGTGCCATTTTCCATCTTAATAATAAATTTTATATAGGTCATGAGTCTATTGTTGTGTACTTTATTATGTGTTTCTTACTATCCTTGCTTCTGGATTGAAATTTACAGAGAAAAATAGATAAATTCTTGAACTGGGGGGTTATAAAACCTAATCATACCAGTACTGTTTTAATCAGATTATTATTTAACCATAGTTACCTAATTCGCGGTTCGCTCCGGTACGGGTACGTGGTTCGGGTACGCGATTCGCTAGAGGTGACGTTTTCGGTACGGAGGGGGGTAGGTTCATTTCGGTACGAACCGGTACAGTGTACCATGGAGTCCGGTTCGGTGTACACAAATTAAAACAGAAATTTCAAATTACCAAATTCCAAAATTCAAATTACCAAACATAATGTAAACTAGTGAAGATAGAGGGGGTTAAATGTTTAAATACACAAACTACTTTTATACTTTTTATGTAAAAAACTACAAGTTTTAGGACTTAAATGTAAACTTGTAAAAATAGAGGTGTTAAATGTTGAAATAACTAAACTTCTTTAAAAACCCTAAAAAGCCCTAAAACGCGTACGCAGCCCGTTGTATTCTTCTTCTTCTTCTTCTTCATGTTTCTGTCTTCCTCTTCTTCCCTTTCTTCCTGGTTTCCGGCTGAATACAACACCGGCCGTCGGAATTCGTCATATGGAACGTCGAACCTTATCATTCTTGAACACAGAACCTTATCATTCTGGAACGCCGTACCTGAGCAACTCGGATCGCCGGACCTAATCAATTTGGATCGCTGTACCAGGACGTTCCGGATCGGTAGCGAATTGCGATTGGGTACACCACGATCCAATACGTGGATCGTGGGTACCCTAGCGATTTAGGTAACTATGTATTTAACCTTAACCATCAATGATCTTTCTTCTTGACCTATATTGGCCATTTTTAGTAATTATTCAAATGAAAACAATGTTTTTGATATGATACTGAATGTCCAAGTATGTGATTGGAATTTGTAGGTGGCTTTTGAGATGATGGATGCAATAGCTGAATAGCAGAAGCTGAGGATATCTCCATCAGCAGGGTTTCTTTCAATGCTTTTTTCAGCAAAAACAATTCCATTATTATCCGCATTTGTGGACTTGATCTCATAGTTGATCTGGTCAACTCGATCAGGTTTGAAGTTTGTTTCTTGGTTGGTAAGTTTCGCATCATTCACCATATTTGTTTCATGGTTTAGTAGAACATCATCTACCTCTCCGGTAAGCATCTCTCTTCATATCAGGTTGATCTATGTCGCTAATTCATCTTTAATTTACGGTTCGTGTACGTTTTGAGGTTAGAGTGTCACCCACCAACAACTTTCTGCCTTCTACCAGGTAATTACTTACATTAAGCATCTTTTAATTTCATCTGTTATCACTGAACATGTTGTATGCCTAAGCTACATGTGATTCAACTATTTTCATTATCAGTCATAATTGCTTGAAACGATCGAGTACCCGCGCATCGCGCGGGGTAATCACACTAGTTATTCATTATTCTGCATTTGTACCGCAATTGCAACAAACAATATAACATTCACTTGGATTGCATATCTCTTGCAATTCTCTCTCTTACCAAACTCATATACAGATCGTCTTGCTTACAACGTGTAGTTGTGTCTTCTTGTGTTCCATTAATTCTGATGAATGTATCACTTTCAACATCTCGAGTTGGACGATAAGTTTCTTGTTGTGCTTTGTTAAATGCTTCATCAAAATGACTTTTCATTCTAATGTAGTTGTGAATTGCCATGGATGCTATCACAATGTCGACCGGTGTTTCATAAGAGTAATTAACATGCATATATTTTAATATTGCCCACCTTGCCTTCCATACTCCAAATGTCCGTTCGATCACATTTCTTAAAGATGAGTGATAGTAGTTAAACGTCTCTTTTAGCCCTTTCAGAACGCGTTGGGCAACTGTTTAACCTCGACAAAAATCAGGTATATGATAACGAACATCATTTCCTTTATAAGGAGCAAGACAGCCTCTGGTACTTGGGTACTCAGCATCAACAACATAGTACTTATCTGTATAAATTGACCTTGTACTTCAATGCAATGAGTTAAGTAAAAATATAGCATAAAACATATATAAAATAATACTAACCACCCGTTGGATGAGGAAATTTCACCTTTGGCTTGCGTAATGCTTCTAAAGAAATTCTTGTGTTATGTGCAGAGCCTTCCCATCCCGCCATGCAAATATAAAACACATATTAAAATCCCATGCTGTCATGATATTTTGGGTTGTATATCCTTTTCTACCGATATATTTTGCTTGTTCATGCTCTCGAACTGATGCCTTAACATATGTCCCATCAATAGCACCAATGCAATCCTATAGATACAAAAATACTAATTACTAATTCACAATACTATAGACAAAGTATTAATTATGAAATTTGAAGTAAAAAAATAGAACACACCTTGAACATGGGGTAATACCGAGAGTTGTTTAAGAGTTGTGGAGGTACTTCATCGTTGTAGTTTGCTTTAGGCATGATGATGTCCCCGCTAAGCTTAAGCACCGCTCTTAAAACACGATGGAAATGTCTATGAATAGTTTCCCCTGAATGATTGAAAATTTCTTGAGCTAGTCTATTTCCACATCCGTGTGCTAATATCAACAAAAAAATACCAACAGACTCTTCAATAGATACATTATGTGTCCCCTTTAAGTTGTAGTACATTCTAAGATCCGAACATAAGCTCTTGAAAACATCAACATGTAACCTGAAATCTTCATAACAACGTCTAGGATGGCCATTGAGTATTTCTTGAATTAAAATATTTCCTATACGACAAGAAGTGCGACAAGGGATACATGGGATATTCATCATATTATGTACTACCATCACCCCTTTGACGACTAAACCACATAGTAGTAAAAACCGATTCTCATCATCTAACCAATCTTCCTCATTCGAGTCATTGTTCTCATCTTCACTATCGGAATTCACATATTTATGGTTTGGTATCTCCATCTTATCGAAGTACACAATAAAAAGACATAAATAGTCAAAATAATTCAAACTGAAACATAGCTGAAACATAGTATCGAAAGTTCTTGTAAAAAACACAATGTCATTTATTCAAACAAGGCACACATAGAAATGTCTACAAACGAACATCCAAAGAGAAAAGAATAATATTAAATAAGTAAAAGGATAACACGCCATCACTCGTCTATAAGTGAGTAGAGAAAGCTAATCTTGTTTCGATGGTAGTTGGCGGGTACATAAAGCTTTCCCTTCCTCATCAATTGCAAAATGAAATTAGTCAAAGTGATGTTCAAAACGATATTTGTGTTATGGTAGAAGGGAAGGCAAATAGCGATGAAGGGAATTTCTATGGATGTTCGTTTATGGACATTTCTATGTGTGCATTGTTTGAATAAATGACATTGTGTTTTTTACAAGAACTTTCGATACTATGTTTCAACTATGTTTCATTTTGAATTATTTTGACTATTTATGTCTTTTTATTGTGTACTTCAATAGGATGGAGATACCAAACCATGGTAAACATGTGAATTCCGATAGTGAAGATGAGAACAATGACTCGAATGAGGAAGATTGGTTAGATGATGAGAATCGGTTTTTACTACTATGCAGTTTAGTCGTCAAAGGGGTGATGGAAGTATATAATATGATGGATATCCCACGTATCCCTTGTCGCACTTCTTGACGTACAGGAAATATTTTTATTCAAGAAATACTCAATGGCCATCCTAGACGTTGTTATGAAGATTTCAGGTTACATGATGTTTTCAAGAGCTTATGTTCGGATCTTAGAATGCACTACAACTTAAAGGGGACACGTAATGTATCAAATGAAGAGTCTGTTGGTATTTTTTTTGTTGATATTAGCACACGGATGTGGAAATAGACTAAAAGTGGTCTATGGTATTAATCTTTGATGATCTTTACAATACAAGACAATCCCATTATATAGGGAATGAGTACATAATAAATATGGAAATAATATCTATACAAATCAAGCCTAAATATACTATAATGCTAAGATCCTCCCGCAGTTTGATCGGGCGCGGAGCAGACGGTTAAACTGGATCTGAATGACTGAAACAACTCTCGAGATAATCCTTTAGTGAAGATGTCGGCGTACTGAGATGAGGACGGTACATGAAGAACCCGTATATGCCCCACACGAACCTTTTCGCGTACAAAATGTATATCAATTTCAACATGTTTCGTGCGCTGATGCTGAACAGGATTATTCGAGAGATAAACTGCAGAGACGTTGTCACAATAGACCACCGAGGCACGCTGCAAAGGAACATTAAGCTCAAGAAGCAAGTTACGTAACCATGTCGCTTCAGCAACTGCATTAGCTACTCCGCGATACTCAGCTTCAGCACTCGACCGAGAGACAATGGGCTGTCGCTTAGAAGACCATGAAAGAAGATTATCACCCAAGAAGACGCAATAGCCACTGGTGGAACGGCGGGAATCAGGACAACCACCCCAATCGGCATCAGAGTAGGCGACCAGGGAATGAACAGCAGACTTGATTATTCGAATCCCATACGAAATTGTGCCCTGTAAGTAACGTATAATACGTTTCATAAAACTGAAATGCGGATCACGTGGCTCATGCATGAACAAACACACTTGCTGAACAGCGTATGAGATATCGGGTCTGGTAAACGTCAAATATTGTAAAGCCCCGGCCAAGCTTCGGTATAAAGTGGGGTCATGGAAAAGAGCCCCGTCAGTAGCGCTAAGTTTGCATGACAAGTCCACAGGAGTAACACAAGGCTTACAAGAAGACATGTTAGCTCGTTCAATAATTTCCTTTACATACTGTGACTGGGAGAGAAACAAGCCACTGGTTTGATGTGTTACCTTAATGCCCAAAAAATGATGCAGTCGTCCCAAGTCAGTCATGGCAAACTCTCGTGAGAGTGACGTAATGATATCTTGTAAAAGAGCATCCGTGGATGCGGTAAAAATAATGTCATCCACGTATAGCAATAAATACGCGACCTGAGAGCCCTTGTTGTAAATGAACAATGAAGTATCACATACACTACTTCAAAACCCCTGAGACAATATATAAGTAGCGAAACGAGTGTACCACGCGCGAGGGGCCTGTTTCAAACCATATAAAGACTTTTTAAGTCGACACACATAGTTCGGGCATCGTCTGTCTACAAAACCCGGAGGCTGATGCATAAATACTGTCTCCTGCAAATGCCCATGAAGAAAAGCATTCTTGACATCCAACTGATGAATTGGCCAAGAACGCGAAACGGCCAAAGATAAAACCGTACGTATAGTAGCCGGCTTGACAACCGGACTAAATGTGTCCTCACAATCAACCCCAACAGTCTGAGACTTACCATTAACCACCAAACGCGCCTTATAGCGTTCTAAGGACCCGTCCGACTTATACTTATGGCGGAAAAGCCACATACAACGAATGATGGGTCGATCAACTGGACGCGGAACCAAATCCCATGTTTCATTTTCCTGCAATGCATTAAACTCGGCCTGCATGGCGTGTGTCCAATTAGGATCTGAGAAGGCTCTATCATATGTAGTAGGTATAGGTGAGATTGTGGACATGTGAAGATTGAGTGGCGGATGAAGGGGCGGTTTGAGAGAACCTGTTTTGGACCGAGTCGACATAGGGTGAACATTAGTGGGAGCCGTTGGTAAAGGAACAGTGGTTTGGGTCGAATTTTGTTGGGACGAAGGGGTAGTAGGCTGCATAGTGGGAAACCCGGGTGGAGCCGAAGGACGGGTGGACTGAGAATGGGCAGCCGTGGCTGATTTGTTTTGTGGTTGCGGACGGGGATGACGGGAATAAGTAATGGGCTGCTGTGTCGGTTTAGGGGGTTGTGGAGGGTCGGGTTGTGGGGCAGGTCGTGTGGTGGGAATAATCGGATTGGGGGAAAACGAAAAGCTAAGGGGCAGGGGGTCATCGAGAAAATGGTAGGAAGTGGCCGAAGAAGGAATGGTGTAGGGGAAGGTAGTCTTGTCGAATGTAACGTGACGAGAAATATGGACTTTACCCGTGGTGGGATCGAAGCATCGGTATCCACGAAAATCCGGTGGGTAACCGAGGAAGATGCAACGAATAGCCCGAGTATGAAGCTTATGGGGTTGAGTGGCCGATGTGTTTGGGTAACATGCACACCCGAACACTCGTAAGTGGTCATATGTGGGGTGGCGAAGGTAAAGGGCAAAAGTGGGGGTAAAAAAGTTTAAGCGTTTAGTAGGTAGAATGTTGTGTAGGTATGTGGCAGTGTGAAGAGCTTCCACCCAAAAGGAAGGAGGAAGATTGGCGTGAATAAGGAGGGCACGTATGATGTCATTCAAGCGACGAATCATGCGTTCCGCACGGCCGTTTTGGGACGAAGTCCACAAATCACAGTGAATAATGTCAAATGGTGCAAAAGTGTATGTATTGGACGCATAAAAAGGCAAACATTTACTATTCGAAAGTTGACAAGAGTTGCAAAACGTAGACCTATGGTCTTTATTACATGGAAAATTGAAATTACGACTTAAAACATCTAAAACTTGGGCTCCTGGATGGCCGAGACGGTCATGCCAATGTGCGGAAGTAGTGGTGAGGAAACAAGCAGCAGGCGGCAGTTGCGGTGCAGTGAATGGATATAAGTTCCCGGTGCTATTGTGGCGGGAGAGAATTCTTCCATTGCGAAGGTCCTTCAAAGAAAAACCAAACGGATCAAATTCAATGGAAACCCAATTATCACGTGTAAAACGTCTCACGGAAATAAGGTTTTTAATGATGTGGGGGCTGTATAGGATATTAGGTAAGATGTAGGTTCGGTTTGGAAGGGTGTAAAAGCCAGTCCCAGATTTTAAAATTGGAATACACGCGTCATTACCGACCAAAAGTTTATTGTATGCAGTAGATGAAGAAGGGATTTGAATCATACCTGGGTTTTGAGTAGCATGTGCCTCGGCACCAGTATCCATATACCCGGTAGGGTCTGGAGATTGCATCTGCATGGCTGAGAAAGCAGCACTTAAGTCAGACGGGCACAAGGCATTGAAGCCGTAAGGTGCAGTAGGCGTAGATGGCGGCGGTCCTGCAAGGCCGGTATACTGTGCCGATGGCTGCTCTGCAGAGATATTGGGCTGGGTTGGATACTCGTAACCAGTGAACGACGATGGGCCCGAGGGCTGTTTGGACTGTGGGCTTGGCTGCCAGGCAGGCTGAGTGGGGTATGGGCAGGGCGGTGTGGCCCACCAGGCCCAGTTGGGGTAGGCCGGCATCTGTGGAGCCCAACCGGATGGTGCACGAGCTGACCCGCGTCCTCTTCCCCCTCGACCGGACCGACCCCTACCACGCCCCCGTCCCCGGTAAGAAAACTGATGTTGATACGGGTTTAGGTTCGGGTTGGGGTGGCTGTGCTGCGTCTGCTGAGAGGATGATGAAGAAGACTGGTTCGGTTGTTGAGTGACCAGAACCGAGGAAGTTGCGGACTGCCGGGCTTCCATCCGAATAACTTCATCTTGTAACATCGTGCGAGCCGTATCCCAGTCAGCGTTGTTTTGATGAATAAGTGAGGCCGTGGTATCATATTCTTGTGGGAGTCCACGAACCAATTGAAGGACGAGTCGAGACTCGGTGATAGATTGATCCACGTCTTCGAGTTGATTTGCAAGATCGCTAAGGCGCTGACAATAGTCATCAATGGACGAACATTGTGCAAGGGTGAGGTTGCAGAACTGAGTTTCCAAGGCTGCTGCACGGGCTTTCTTGTTGCTGAGAAAAGTCTTTTCAAGCTTGAGCCATGCAGCCCTAGCCGTAGAGACTTGTCCCAGCAAACGGGGAAGGAGAGTGTCGGACACGGTGCTTAGAATCCATTGAAGGACCAGAGCATCAAGTTCGACCCAGAGGGGGTATTCTGGTTCAGTATCTTTGGGTGGTTCGGTGCCGTCGATGTGGGCCAGCACCTTGTATGCAGTAGCGTGCAAACGAAAAAGTTTTACCCAGGAGGTGTAGGTGACAGTTTTGCCATCCAAAGTGCGTATCTTGGACTGAATATTAGTCACCGAGTACGCGGGGTGAAGTGTTGGTTTGTCGGCCGTAGCCGAGGATGAGGACGTAGGATGTTCGATATCACCAGGCATGATCGGAAGCGGAGTCGAACAAGAGAGGGATGAGGTCGGCGGCAATTAGGGTTAGAGAGCCGTTGCTCTGATACCATAAAAGTGGTCTATGGTATTAATCTTTGATGATCTTTACAATACAAGACAATCCCATTATATAGGGAATGAGTACATAATAAATATGGAAATAATATCTATACAAATCAAGCCTAAATATACTATAATGCTAAGATAGACTAGCTCAAGAAATTTTCAATCATTCAGGGGAAACTATTCAGAGACATTTCCATCGTGTTTTAAGAGCGGTGCTTAAGCTTAGCGGGGACATCATCATGCCTAAAGCAAATTACAACGATGAAGTACCTCCACAACTCTTAAACAACTCTTGGTATTACCTCATGTTCAAGGTGTGTTCTATTTTTTTACTTCAAATTTCAGAATTAATACTTTGTCTATAGTATTGTGAATTAGTAATTAGTGTTTTTGTATATGTAGGATTGCATTGGTGCTATTGATGGAACACATGTTAAGGCATCAGTTCGGGAGCATGAACAAGCAAAATATATAGGTAGAAAAGGATATGAAACCCAAAATATAATGGCAGCATGTGATTTTAATATGTGTTTTACATTTGCATGGGCGGGATGGGAATGCACTTCACATAACACAAGAATTTCTTTAGAAGCATTACGTAAGCTGGAGGTGAAATTTCCTCGTCCAACGGGTGGTTAGTATTATTTTATATATGTTTTATGCTATATTTTTACTTAACCCATTGCATTGAAGTACAAGGTCAATTTATACAGATAAGTACTATGTTGTTGATGCTGGGTACCCAAATACCAGAGGCTGTCTTGCTCCTTATAAAGGAAATGATGTTCGTTATCATATACCTGATTTTTGTCGAGGTCAAACAGCTGCCCAGCGCGTTCTGAAAGGACTAAAAGAGACATTTAACTACTATCACTCATCTTTAAGAAATGTGATCGAACGAACATTTGGAGTATGGAAGGCAAGGTGGGAAATATTAAAAGATATGCATGTTAATTACTCTTATGAAACACAGGTCGACATTGTGATAGCATCCATGGCAATTCAAAACTACATTAGGATGAAAAGTCATTTTGATGAAGCATTTAACAAAGCACACAAGAAACTTATCGTCCAACTCGAGATGTTGAAAGTGAGACATCCATCAGAATTAATGGAACATAAGAAAACACAACTACACGTCGTATGCAAGATGATATGTATATGAGTTTGGTAAGAGAGAGAATTGCAAGAGATATTATGCAATCCAAGTGAATGTTATATTATCTGTTGCAATTGCTGTACAATTGCAGAATAGTGAATAATTTGTTTACTTACCTTAAACTGAAATCATATGGCGTAGTGATTGAACTGGAGTTTGTTGTTATTAGCTTCTTGATATTGTTTGTTTGATTTGATGGTTAATGTCTTTTTTTGTCATTTCACTTATTTATTTTTTAAAGAGTAAATTTCAAAGTTCGTCCTTTATGTATGTCTAAAATATCAAAGTATGTCCTTTATCTTTAATGACCTCAGAAAACATCCTTAATGTTTGCAAATCCTTACATGTTACGTCCTTTAGTCCTAATCCAGTTACTTTTCATGGTTAAATTTGACTAAGTTAGCCCCACATAAGGGTATTTTGGTCATTTTATCACAAATATTAAAAGAAATATTAAAAAATTATATATATATACATACAGCTCTCTCTCTCTCTCACAACACACATCAGCTCTCTCTCTCTCTCACACATAAACACCTCTCTCTCTCTCTCAACACACACCAGCTCTCTCTCTCTCTAATCGCCAGACCACCACCGCCGGACCCACAACCACCGCCATACACCTCACCATCCCCCAACTTCCTCAAATTCGCCATCGCCAGGTCACCAGACTTCGAACATATCTTACACATAGTTCATCCACATCAAAACTAACATCAGCAAACGAATCTCCAAACCACACACGCTGTTCTCGGATCCCATAGACGAATGTAACCAGAGAAACCGAACGCTCCAGACGTTATCGCGGTTGCAGCTAGAACTCCAAGCTCCTTCACGTAAGTTAGGGTTCCAGGAACGGTCGATTTCGATGAATTTCCGGACTGTCTACCGATTTCTGACGTCACCTGGTGCGAATCGAAAGCGGAAAACACGATATCCGGTGAGTCGGTTACGGCGGTTACTCGAGCTTTATAGATCCGCGGATCTGTACGGTCGATCCACTCGACGGAGCTGACGCGACGGCCGTTAGCGAAGTTATAGAGGTAATAGAGTCAAGGTGAGTCCGTACTGTACCTGAAAGCGGTTACGAAACCGTCAGATGCAGGTCGAATTATGGAGACGATAGCAGCGTCGATGCCGGATAGTGGATTCGGAAGCATGGCGGACTTGAGGTGAGATTCGATGCCGTAGTATGAGGCTTCATCGAAGAGTTCTTGATCGGTGAAGCGGCAATGGTGGCAGATCTGTGGTGGTGGTGGCGGTGGCAGCTGGGTTGTGGTGGTGGGGTTAGGATAGTTAGAGAGAGAAGGAGAAACATTTAGTTTGTATATATTTATTGTTTTTGATGATTATTTATTTTAATATTTATGATAAAATGACCAAAATACCTCTATGTGGGGCTGACTTAGTCAAATTTAACCATGAAAAGTAACTGGATTAGGACTAAAGGACGTAACATGTAAGGATTTGCAAACATTAAGGATGTTTTCTGAGGTTATTAAAGATAAAGGACATACTTTGATATTTTAGACATACATAAATGACGAACTTTGAAATTTACTCTTTTTTAAAATATATATATTTGCCAAACACTCAAATAGTTGATTATCTGATTATTGTGATATCAAACAACATAATCAAATCCAAACACTATCTTTTTGCAGCACGTTTTGTTACAGTTAATTATCTAATTCTAATTACTCAAAACGCATAATCTATTTTTAAAACTCAACCTCAAACACCCTCCCACTTTTGGATTATCACGTTTTGATCTCTACAAAACGTAAAAAATCAGTTTTTATTAATTTTTTTTACCAAACACTCAAAATATTTTTTTTGCGATTTCAAAACATAATAATCAAAAAATCAGGTTGAAAAACCAATCACAAGCACACACTTAACATAATAATAAACATAATTATCTCAAAACAATGGCACAAATTCGACTATGTGTTCAGGATTGTGTTTGTGAAACATTCGTGAACAAGTTCAATTTTTAGTGAACTAACACGAACATGAATTTTTGTTCGGTTATGTGTTCATAAAAAAGCTCAATGCTAAACGAAGCCAATCCCAATGAGAACCTTGCTAATAACTTTCTTGGGAAACGTGTTACCACAATAATAAGACCATTTGTAGTCGTTACTTTTTTTTGTAACAAAACGACCCACCACGCCCCTGTTGCCGCCCCCATGGGCCTTTTTGTACCCAAAATCAGTTGGAGCGTTTTTATTTCCACGCCTTGCTTCCTTTTGTTTGTCCAATAAGATTTTTTGATATTTTTTTATTTAAATCTATTTTAACACAATGCCCACATCCACCACACCCATTTTAGAAAATGCCCCATAATACCCCATTGCTGACTGGGCTGCCACCTGGCGCAAAACGCCCAAGGGTATGGGCATTACCACTACACATAGTCTAACGAACTAAGGCGCATGAGAAATATTATGTAAGCATAATTTACTTGTGAATCTTTTTTTTTTATCAAATTATTAAAGAAAGGACTTGATTGCTTATGTTTTATTACGTGATTAAATCTTTAATATACGATATTATGTTGTTATTATAGGTTGATTTGTCTAATGTTTTGTATATAATTTATCCTTAATACGTGATTATACTTGAAATATTAGGTATTGTATATGAAATATCATGTATTACATGTTTTGTTTTTACGTAATTACGTAATCACCTAGTGGCGTTTCACATAAATATTATAATGAAATCACGTAATCATGAGATGGGTATTCAAAATCACGTAGTTACATATTAATACATAGTCAACTATTGTTACGTAATTACGTAATCACTTAGTGGAGTTTTACATAAAATACTATAATGAAATCACGTGATTACTCAATGGGTATTCAAAATCATGTAGTCACTTAATGGGTATTCAAAATAACGTACTAGGTACTAGGTATTCAAAATCTTGTAATTTTTTTTAAGAAAACTATAACAATAGGCTACTCGAATTAAAAAGAATGAAATGCTCCTTAATACGACGTAATTTAAAAAAAATATTAACATATGAAAAAATTATAGTTGTTTGAAAATCAAGAGGGAGTATTTGTTTCTTCAGTTGGTTGAACCTAATGTTTACCAAAATACCAACGCCTAATTTTGATTGATCTTGGAAGATCAATGGATAAGGTTCTCCCTATATATTGCACACAAATTGTGTTTGGTAATTCAACATTTTGTTCGTTTGGGTCTGATTGTATCGTAACTCTATAATTCGGATTAGGTTTATCGTTGTATGAACTGCATTGTTGATATTGACCCCAAAAAAGAAACGGTAGGTACAACTAGGCCGTGAACAGCCAACCATTGCACTGTAAAAATTGGATAGGTTCGATCTATGGTCATTGAGGCCTCCTAAAAAGATCTACTAAATTCATCGAGCTGTTCCAAAGAATCAAAACGGCCGGTGATTAATGGAATTCCTTGTCGGTTCTCTGTGCACAGGGCCCAAACCAGCATGGGGCCAAAAAAAAAACGAAAATTCTGTATATGTTGAAATAGGCCCAATTACAAGATATGATCAGTTTCACATGCAAAGCACTAAAGCCCAGACGGTTGCAAACTTGCAATGAATTGGATTTTGAAATAGGCCCAACTAAAAACAAAAAGGGCCAGTAATATGTGATCTGATATGAGGGACGAGGGAAAGTGGGAAACAAAAAGACGCATGCACCAGGAGACAAAAGGTCGACTCTCAATTCTCAGTCAGGATTTCAGTTTTTGTTCCTAATATCAAGTGATTCGGATTTCGGAATCGGAGGTATATCAGTCGCAATTATAATAAGACTTTCGGAATCGGTCATCGCCTGATAACAATCGGTCATCGGAGGTATGTTAATATCAGTCGCAAACTTGATATTTTTGCTACACATTTTTTGTTAATTTGTTTTATCTATTTGATAACAATTATCGTAGTATTATGGGTTGTTTGATTGAATGATTGATGAGTTTATATTATATGAAGATTTGCGAATAAGGCCCAAATTTTTTATCTTGAACAGGGCCAAATTTTTTTTTTTTTGTGATTTTCGGAGACGGCCCTGGAAGGTATAGTAGCCCAAATTATTATATACTAAAAACTACAATTAGTTATATCCTGTTTGGATATTTAAATACATACTTAGCCAACTTTATACATTGATTAATTATGTCAATGCCATTATACAAATAGAAAGCATTGTATTATATTTGACTATATGCATGAAGCATGCCGTCACCCATCGACAAGTCAACATCAAAACAAAATCGGGTAACGGGATTAAAGGATGTGGATATTATTTTATATTATCTACGATTACATATTTAGGATATAATTTGACCTATTTTGGCCTTTTAGTGGTGGAATTAGCTGTTTGTATGATAAAAAAATTTGGGATACTAAAAAAGATGAAAAATTAAAATCGGTTGGGTTGTCAAGCTAGTCAAAACAATTTGCGGTGTTGGTGGTTTAATTGGGCTTTTCAATTTATTTATTTTTCAAATTGAAATTTTGTATTAATATAATAAGGATACAGTATGCATAGTTGGTTGGGCTGTAAGGGGTTGTTTGACAACATCTGAATGGTTAAGTGTTGAATCAGTAAAATGTCTGAACCATTAAATGCTGAACGAGTAAGATGTCTGAACCATTAAGAGCCTGTATAATATTTAACCGTTCAGAGGCAAATGTCTGACCAATTCAGATTAGAAGTCTTAACCATTCAGACTCTGTATAAATCTTAACCATTCAGAGGCAAATGTCTGAACCATTCATACATCTGCTCGTGAAACAAACAGTCTGAACCATTAAGTGCTAAACCAGTAAAAGATCTGAATCATTAAGAACCACCAAAAAGAGGTAAATAAGCTGCCACTAAATTACGTCTACTTTCACCAAGGAGTTAATCCAATAACTTATGGGCTAGAAAAACATATTTATTAAACAACTTTGTTAAAAAAATTTAGGATTAAATTCTCGTTGCCTTTTTGAAACATCTAGAAAAAGAATCAAAATTTTAGGTTGAAGACGCCAAGACCCCACAAATTGAAAATAAACAACAGAAAATAAATAATAATAATAATAATAATAATAATAATAATAAAAATTCAAAGATATGAAAGGTACCGAGACAGTTCAATGCTTGCAAATGAAGCTAACTAGATCATCATGTTCATACACAAGAATCTTCAATCTAAACTGCCATTGCAGATCTGCTCAAAACTCCATTCTGAGTTTCATTTTCATCAGTTTTTTTAAGGAATTTATTTTATCTATAGAACAAAAACATATACTATAAAAAATAATTTTTATAAAAAAAGTTAGATTATTTCTTCTCTTCCTTCGGTGCTTCCTTCTTCTCCTCTTTCTTTTCTTCCTTCTTCTCTTCCTTCTTCTCCTCTTTCTTTTCCTCCTCTTTCTTCTTCTCCTTCTCGGGCTCCTTTGCGGGCCCGACTGATATGATGTCCACCTTACCTACTTTCTTGAGCTTCTTCACCACTGCCACCGTGTCCATCTCTCCGATCACCGTCAGCTTCTGATCTTTCAGATCAGCTGCTATGGAATCAACACCTAAAAGAAAAACATGATTAACTTTTACTTCTTTTCATGTTCTTTTAACGAAAGGTGTCCCACCATACCAGATGGAAAGGGACACCTTTCGTCACAACTTGTATCTTTCAGATCAACTGCCATGGAATCAACACCTAAAAAAATATGATTAACTTTTAATTCTTCTAAGGAAAGGTGTCCCTCAATGACCGGTAGGGACACCTTTTATCACAATTTAAAGTGTCCCTGACATGACAGGAGGGGCACCTTAGATATACAAGTTTTTTTTTTTTGTATGATTAGTTAAATATGTTTACAAGATCAAAGATGATGAACTGAAACCATACCATATATATCAGCAGCTGCTTCAATGGCTTTTTGCTTTGTTTTGTCATCTGTCATGGTGAGAACTTTCAGGACCACCTTCTGTTCATCATAGATCATACATAAACATGCAGGAAATTAATGGTAAAAAGGAGATTTAAATAATAAATTTATAAAAAATGAAGAAAAAAAGATTGGTGGGGATGAAGAAATTGTGGTACCTGAGCCATGTGAGAGAGTGGGGAGAAGAAAGTGGGAATTTTGATTTGATTTGTGAACAAAAGAAGGAATTGAAATGGTTCGTGCTTTATTTAATGTTTTGGTGTTTTATAATGATGTTATTCGTATTACTACAGCCGTACAAGTTGCAACGTATCTGGTCATGGTGATTAGTATATGGATGTGATTTTAAAAGTTGTACTTTGTGCATCAGTAGTGGAACTTGTCGCGTCTCGTATTTGGTTGCTGTGTAATACATAAAAAAAGATAGAATATAATATAACACATAAGAATATAATTAAACCGATGTATATTATTTATTTTGAGGTATCTTAAATACATATATAAACCGATGCATATTATTTATTTTGAGATACTTAAATACATAAATGTTTATGGTATCAAAATATTTTGATCTCTTCATTCTTGTTCCTTTTCTTCTCTAGGGTATTGCTCAATGCGTATCTCTCTCTACCCTGTTCGAACGGCTCTTCAGAAATCAACACACCTCCTTCTTCATACACAATGACATACCCTTCACCAAATTATTCAACAACCCACCGTCTAGCTCTCAACTTCTCATCTTCCGTTGTGTTTGTTACACATATATGTTTCCTCCACACAAACTAGCCCCTTGAACATTCCCTTTTGTCTTTCTTAGTTATTCCCGTGATCATTGTGGCTATCGATGTCTTAATCATTTCACACCAAGTTATTTTTTGTGAGTCTTCGTTTCCCTTTGCCTCCTTTCCGCCACACAATTTCCTTCATATGACTTTCTAGATTCCTTCTACTATACCTTCCCCGTCTTTTGGCACTTTCTTGAGTGTTGTACTCCTTATCCATGTAGTACAGGGGTGCCACATTCAGATGATTTACCCGCTGACCCTACATCAACCCAGTAATCCTACACTCCATCTCAAACTCCGCCTCGTGACCCCCTATCACCACCTCTAAGCATGACATCCACCCGTACTCATCCCATGGCAACTCGAACTCAACATGGCATCACCAAACCTATCGATAAGCTTACCTTCATATTCATCATTCCCTTACCTAGGCCTTATGGATCCACATTGGTACGCCATTATGCAGGATGAATATTATGCTCTTATTGAAAATAAGACTTGGATTCTCATCCCAAAACTCCTAGGTGTTAATGTGGTTAGATCAATGTGGCTATATAAATGTAAACTTAATGTTGATGGCTCAATAGCTTGGTATAAAGCTTGCTTGGTTGCTAATGAAAAAAGTCAACAACCAGGTGATGAAATATTTAGCCATGTTGCGAAACCGACCACCATCTACACTATTCTTAGTTTAGCAATATCTCCTTCGTTGTCAAGTCATCGACTGGATGTGAAGAACGATTTTCTTCATGGCTCACCACATGAAACAATATATATGAACCAGCCCTCAAGGTTGTGGACTCCCGTTACCCACATTATATATGTCATATTCAGACGTCATTATATGGCCTTAAAAAGGCTCCACGTGCCTAGTACTAGCGATGTGCCACTTATATGTGCACTATTTGTTTTCGGAATAATCGTTCAGACTCTTCATCATTTCATGGCCATGATACAACTCTTCTCCTACTTTAAGTGGATGACATTTTTCTTACGGGGTCCTCTCTTGAGTTGGAACATCGTATTATCACTTCTTAAAGTTCTAAGTTTTCTATGAGTAACTTGGGACCTTTGCACTATTTTTTGGGGGATTGCTAATACCCTTAACAAAGAGGGGATGTTTCTTTCTAGAACCCAACATGCTCGAGACATCTTAGATCAAGCATCAACTTCTAATTGTAAGCCAACTACTACCCCGGTGGACACTAGCTCTTAAGTTGGTCTTATGAGACCCCCGTTGAAGACTCCTCCTTATATCGGAGTCTTGTTGGTGCTCTACAATATTTAGCATTCACCCGACCAAACATTTCATACGACGTTCAACAAGTGTGCCTATATATCATGATCATGGAGTCATGCTTTAATGCACTCAAACACATTCTCTGTTATATTAAAAACACTTTACATCATGGGTCTGATTATATGTTTCATGCACTTCTTGTCTCATAACGTATTATGGCGATGATTAAGGGGAGGGCATGTCTAGATACACGTTGTTGGGTTATGTAAGATCTGTTGATAATGAAAGCCAAAACCTACGGGAACCATCTTGCCGGTCAACGGTCAAGTTAACCAAAGCCGAGACTGAAGACTAGAAGATCAAGTCAACAAGTCAAAGACCAGAAGTTCTGGATTTCTACATGTACTGGTTCTTAACCAGCAGTTATGTGAAATCCAGCAGTTCTTACTATCTTTTTTATAAAGTAGTAGTTCAATGTAACAGTGTAACTATCCAACAGTTTTATCAACTACTAGCAGTTACATCATTTAATGAGTTGTTAGGGATCGCTTTCATGGTGACGTCACCAACAATTCTCTCCTGCTATATATAGTTCTTTGTATTCACTATAATAGTTAACACTTAGAGACGTTGTGCATAAGAACAAAGTGAGAGATAGTGCACCTGGTGAAGGGGAGTACTTTGTACCTTGTGATTGTATTATATTCTTATGAATTCAATATGAAATCATTTTGCAATCATTCCCAAATCCAGTTGTGTTAGATTGATGTGTTTGATTATTAGTGTATGATTGAATTTATAATTTATTCACATTTTTATCATAAGAACACACACTACACATACTCTCAGATCAAACAATTAGAATCAGAGCTTGTTTCACTAATTAACTTCACTGTTGATTCAGAAGATAAACTAGCTCAAATTGATAACTGATTGAGTGATCAAAGGACATTGAGAAGAATTAGAACAATCAGTTTATTAAATTTTTCTGATACTCTGATTTCTGAGTTAAACTCAATAGAATTCAGAGATAGGACATTGAGAAGAATTAGACCAATCAATTCATTAAATTGTTTCTGATACTCTATTTTCTGAGTCAAACTCAATAGAATTCAGAGATATGTCAATCACTCATGATCCTCACAATACAAACAAGCATCTGATTCTCGTTCGTCATGAATTCAAGATATAGCAAGAAAGAATGGGTCACCACTTATCCTAGCAGAACACAGGTTACTAGAGATAAATGGTATAAAGCCCTTATGTTCCCTTAGTTTCGAGTACCAGAAGACCGGATTATGTAATTCCTAAGAAAACCACTAATTACTCCAAGCAGGATTTCCAAACATATGTAATAAATGAGAGTTGAGAGACACTTTGTTGCACACATACTTATACTTGATCTAGAGCTTGAAGATCATGAGGTGCGGTAATCGCCATTGGTAAAAGTGTTTCATATGGTTTTAATATCTATGTCTTCTCGTACTCTTGGATTGGTTAATCTTATTAATATAGTATTTTTTTATCTTATTTAATGTGTTTATCTTTTACTAATTCTTGGTTTATTATCTTTTATGAAAGGATAACATGACCCCTTTGAAACTAAATTAACTTAACCACTTAATTTAACCATATTAATTTAACCTAACTTAACTTGACTAAGGTGTGCGTACGACTTCTAGTACCTTTAATCAGATCTGGTGTTCTTGATAACCTTGTGAGGTGAAGCTTATTAGACACTCATGGTGTGTAACAACCCATATACTAATAAGAGAAATCCAAACTTGGCTTATCAAGGCTATTATTATGTAGACTTCTGTTACTGAACCAGATTCGAGTGATAAGCTTCTAGTATCAAACAAGATCTTGGAGTAATAAAATGCTTCTGATATTACATAAAGATCCTTTGGGAAGGCTTCTGGTAATGCACCAAGATCCGATTGGGGGGGGGGGGTAAAAGTTAAGATAATAAATTAATGGGGGAATAATGAAATTCGGAGGAATAAAAGATAACCGGAGAAATCAGTCCTATTTTGGTTATTCAGTAACTTAATTAATTTGATTTCTGAATCGCTTCGGTAATTAATTAAAGATCCCAAAACATGTTCCCTTTTGTAAGCTTGAAATGCAAGCACTAATTAATTAAGTTATAAAAAGATAATACAACCGAGATAGCCTTAAACCAATCTTGTTATGGCATATCGTTTTCTATTCGAAAGGCTAGGGAAGGTTCACTATGGAAATATTTCCACACCGGTCTATCGATATGTCGTGGCAAGATTGAGGGAAGTTGGCAACCGGACCTAGGAAGCCACTTCTAATTTCTATTAAAGATAAAATCAAAGACTTAACCATTTTCTTCATTTTTTTAAAATAAACTATATTAATTAAGAAATACTAATAACCTAACTAAAAATACGGATGGTCGTAATAATCAGGGGCGGACTTACATGTAGCCCAAGGTGGGCGGGCGCACCCCCGGGAAAAAAAAAATTTAGTGCTATTTTCCGTTGAAAATCCCGCCTGCATCCCTTGGATTTTTTCGTCCGCACCCCTTGAATTTTTTCATCCGCACCCCTTGGAATTTTTCGTCCACACGCCTTAGGTAAAAAATGTTTTCGATTTATATTTTAATTTTTTTTAGTAAACTCTAGTTAAAAAAACTACCTAAATTATATAAATTTATACTACCCAACTTAACCTAAATACCCAATACCTTAACCCACTATTTCATTAAACATAATTAGCCCACTAATTACTAGCCCATTAACCAAACTCAACCTAAGTTCAAACTATAATAATTAAAATAAGCCCAATAGTCCCTTAGAATTCCTCCCGCCCTCCCTCTCTTGGGTCGTCTCCTACCAGCGATCATCGAACACAACAGCAACTACAACCGCACGTCATCAGCAGCCGCGAACCACCGCCGTCCGACTCCAAAGGGTAACAAAATTCTTAAATAGGTTTGAAATTTCATGTGTTTTGACATTGTTTATGGTTGTTTAGATGATTTTTAGGGTGATTATGTTGTTTAGATGATTTTTAGGGTGATTACACACGATTTCTAGGGTTGAAAATTAAAATTGAAACATTATGTTATGGAGCGATGAACTTATGCATCAATTTGTTTGTGATAGGAACCATGAGTAGGGACGTTATGGCGCAATTTCTTTTATTTTACATGACCCGACCCGAACCGATCCGATACGAACCGATTTTTTTACTTATATACCTAGGGGCCTAAAATTTTTAAAAATGTTTCGCACCCCCATGGAAAAATTCTTGGGTCCGCCACTGGTAATAATAATGAACAGTTGAGTAGGGGAAGCGTATCCTTGGCCAATACTTGGTTCTTATCCAAAGTTATTCTATACGCGATGGGTTCTCTGCCCGTTGTGTGTATTTAGTTTAAAGAAAAATCATTTTTATAAATTTAAAACTAGAAAATCGTGTTCCCAAGTTATTAAGTTAACGCATGCTCAATATTATTAAATTCATACACCTAATTCACACGACATAAGGTTTTTGGCGTCGTTGCCGACAATACAATTTCTTCCATAGAAAGACCTAAATTATTATTTTGAGAAATCTTATTTTCTATCCATTTCCCTTCATCTTCTATGTTTATTTTTACCTTTATTTTCATCATTTGTATTCGTTCCCTAGTTAATTTTGCAGATTACTTTTAAGGATGGCCACTGTGAGAGTGTCATCAACATGACAAAGGCAAAACCGAATGCAAACTTTTCTTTGAGAAATCCTTTTCTCCAGACTTTTTATCCACAAAAATATATCAAGCACCTTGAAGTAGCTCATACCATGTGTGGAAATAGGAAAGGTAAGTCTACTAGACCTATGGATCAAATAAGTGGTGGACCGAAGTTTCAAAATTTCATCAGAATCAAATTTTCAAAACATTGACAGATAAGCACGCACATGGCCTACCAGGCACAACCGTCCCTAAACATTAAAATGATCAAAACAGTTTTTTAATATAACTAAAAATAAAAAACCAGTTTTTGAAATTCGGCTAGGCACTCCCGTGCCTAACCGGAACTAGAAAAGCTGGGTCTTAAGTCTATTTTGACCTAGGTCAATAACAGAACCCACTTGCAGCCACCCCGTGCTTCTACTACCCGAGCTCGTCCATCAGCACTTCAAACCACCATTTTCCTCTTATTTTCTTCTAGAATCTTCATCTCTAGGTATGTATTACTTGTCTTTAACACTTTGACTTACGAGTAGTGACTAAATGTAACACCCCAAAAATAATAAATATCCACTTTTGTGGTAAATAACATACATATAGTAACTAGGACTACATAACCTAGTTAAAATATGATGTTTGATAGTCACATGAGTAAATGGTGTCTCAATTATGATAAAACCAAACTATAGGGACTGAAATGGGTTATTAACTAAACATGTGGGTATTAAATGATGAAAAACACAACACACTTACACAAGAGTGTGTGTTTCGTGATTTAGAGAGAGAAGAGGATAAAACCCCTTAAAACCTTCAAACACAAAATCTGAAAATTAAGGGTGGAATCAAGGTGGGTTTTGTTGCATGTTTGAAGGATTGAATCATTCAACATCACCACTAACATAAGGTATGTAATAATTTCATCATTTGTGGAATTCTCTAGTAAGGAGAAATTCATAGAATGATGAGGTCTAATGACCTAACCACCATAAGATGTGTTTGGGTGATTGTAAAAATGATTATGGTTGCCCTAATTGTTGGTTATGTAAATTATTTGATCTATAACTTGCTTTGATGATTATTCAAGTATGATGTGAAGTGGCTTTTTAACCAAAGTGTGAAAAACCCCAAATTGATGTGCAATAAACAATATGATAGCCTTGATAATTGGAACTTACATGTAAATTGATTGATGATGAAAATATGGACTTGTTGAATTGAGGTGGTATGATAAGAACTTGACAAATCAAGCTAAAGAAGTAGTTTAAGAATTATGCCCGCAAGGTGTTTGGTAACATGTCTAAGTGAAAACTAAATGCTAATAATTCATGAAAAACTTTAGTCTGTAAGAAATAACCCATAATGTGGCCTATGGATCATTTGAGCTATGTTTACCAACATGACATAACGAGTCCCTAACAATCACTTGATGGAAGTAATTGTGAACATTTACAAATTAAGGGACCATTATGACCATTATGATTTCCCTTAGATGCCTTTAATGAGAATGCCAAAGGAGTTTATGTAACTTATAAAATGGATGGTCATCTTATTCATTCATGTATGTAGAGAATAATACTACTCTTAAAAAACACCAATCAAGTCTTCTCACTTAGTCTCCATCAACCAAAGGCATCATAACGGAATCATGGCTTCATCATCATCAGCGAAGATAACCATTCCAACATGTAAGTGCCTCTAATATATGTTCATGTTCATGTTTGGCTTGATAAACGTGATTATGGTTTTATGTTTTAGACCCATTTTTAAAGATATAATCAACATGTGGTATCAGAGCAGATGTTGATTATATCATTTTGATCATATAAGTAGACTGTGTTTTGATGAATAAGTTTTTCTGGTCGAATGAAAATTAGCGCCACTTCCATGAAACTGTTTTGATGATCGATGCAACTTTATGTAAAAGTTAATCTTGAAAACATCGATCTATAATAACACTTAAATGGATTGCAAACCAGTTTTAATATATAAATAAAAAGTGCTTTATGGGATATTGCATATGAATCGTTTTTTAGAATGTCCTCATAATATGCACATGTTCAATGGCATTGGAACTGGTGCTAAATTATTTCAAGAAATTAAATGAGGTATGATCACATAATGGATCTTATTTTGGCATTTTCTTGCTATTCACTGTTGAAATTGATGCTAGATTATTTAGAGAATCCATATCTTTTTATATATATTATGGATGAATTAATAATGTGAATGATGTCATCCATATGTTCTTGTATATTTAGATAGCTATAGAATGTTTCTGCAAATCATTGGTCTAATTGAATTAGCTTGTGGAAATTAATTTTTGGGTAATATGTATCAGTTTCGTTTTCTTAAAAAAATTGTTAATGGAATATTAATGTATTGCTTTTACTATGAAATATTAATCCATATTTTCAAATCCTTATTTACTGTTTTGTTAATTTTTATTTATGTCTTAAGTTTTGACATAAAAATTCCAACAGTAGTTTCAATAAATAATTTGATGATAAACCTAAAGGCAAATTGTCTAATGATATATATAATAATTATAAGCCTAATTACATAGATATATCATTTCTTGCCCAAAGGTGTCATGGTATATTTATGTGCTTTCTTTTTATGTTCATTGTATATGAATTTTGGTCAAAGCCAAAGCGAAGCCAAAATTCATATGGGACATTAAGACAGTCCATTTATGATATATGTTCATAATATGTGAATTTTGGTCAAAGCCAAAGCGAAGCCAAATTTCACATAGAACATTAAGATAGTCTCTATCATTTACGAACATTTACAATACAAGAATTTTGGTCAAAGCCAAAACGAAGCCAAAATTCATGTAAGACAATAAGTCAGTCTATTATGGTATGTTTATAATACATAAATTTTGGTCAAAGACAAAGCGAAGCCAAAGTTTATGTAAAACATCAAGACAACATTTTATTTATGTATGTTCATAATGTCTGAATTTTGGTCAAAGCCAAAGCGAAGCCAAAATTCAGGTAGAATTTTAATTAATCTATTATTTTGGTGTTATAATAGATTTTATCTTCAATGTACTTATCTTTGTCTCCCTTGCTTGATTACCCCTAAATAGATTACTCCAACTCTTCTGTTTGTATTGATCTAGCATCCACTTTTAGCCCTAGCCTTGGAATTGAATTATTGACTGGGGCAAACTTTGCCACATGGAGGGATACGGTTAAACTTACTCTTGGTATGGTGGATCTTGATTATGCCCTGAGGCATGACCCTCCTGCTGCTCTGACTGCTGAAAGCACTACAGATCAGAAAATAGAGCATGAAAAGTGGGAAAGGTCTAACAGAATGTCTCTTATGGTTATCAAGAATTCCATCTCAAGTGCCATTAGGGGAGCTATACCTGATTCAGAGAATGCCAAAGAATATCTGAATTCAGTTGAGGAGCAATTCAAGGGATCTTTTAAAGCACATGCGAGTTCTCTAATTTTGAAGATGCTTACCACAAAATATGAAGGGACTAGTGGTGTGCGTGAGCACATAATGGTGATGAGCGACATGGCCCATAAGTTAAAGGGATTAGACATGAAAATAAGCGACGGTTTTCTAGTACACTTCAAATACTGTTTCCAGCCCTAATGTCTCCAATGGACAGTCTCGTTGCAAGTTCTGCCATAACAAAGGGCACTTGCAACGAGATTGTTCAAAATTCAAGGAATGGTTGGCTAAGAAAGGTACTGATGCATTTATGATAATTGAATCCTTTAATATTAATGTACCAATTAACACATGGTGGGTTGACTCTGGTTCAATGGTTCATGTTACCAATTCCACACAGGGATTCCTTACAATCCAGAGGCTGGAAAGAAACCAAAGAATACTTAGAACGGGAGGAGGGGAAGAACTTGAAGTTGAGGCCATAGGAACCATGCAACTTATTATGAAAAATGGTCATTGTATTAAACTTTATGATACATTATATGTACCGAAAATTACTCGGAATTTAGTATTAGTATCAAAGTTAGACAATGATGGTTTTGAAGTTTTACATGGGCATGGAAAGGTCACTATTAGTTTAAACTCCCAAGTTCTTGGTTGTGGTTATCTGGATGGAAATCTCTATAAGTTAGAACTAGATGATAGCTTTTCGAAATCTTTGTTGTCATATAACGTAAATGAGAAAATCAACAAACGAAAACGAAAACATGATTTGGAACCATCATCTAAATTGTGGCATCGACGTTTAGGCCACATCTCACGATACAGAATGATAAGACTTGTGAAGGATGGTGAATTACCATATCTTGATTTTAGCGATTTTGGAACATGTGTTGAATGCATTAAAGGGAAAAAGACAAATAAAAATAAAAAGGGTGCCACAAGGAGTTCTGGATTATTAGAACTCATACACACTGATATTTGTGGACCTTTTCCACCTGGCATTACTGGCCATACGTATTTTATTACTTTCATAGATGATTATTCTCGGTACATGTGCCTGTATTTGATTAAAGAAAAATCTGAATCACTTGAAATGTTTAAAACTTTTAAGGCTGAAGTTGAAAACCAACTTAGCCGTAAGATAAAGGTAGTGAGATCAGATAGAGGGGGTGAGTATTATGGTTGACATACAGACATTGGTCAAGCTCCCGGTCATTTCTTTAATTTTTGTAAAGAACACGGGATAGTGAACCAATTTACCATGCCGGGTACACCTCAGCAGAATGGTGCTGCTGAGGGAAGAAATAGAACCCTTATGGACATGATAAAAAGTATGTTAGCAAACTCAAATTTGCCTAAATTTTTATGGACTGTGGCATTGAAGACTGCAGTTCTTATACTAAATAGGGTTCCTTCTAAATCTGTGCCAAAAACTCCTTATGAGATTTGGACAGGAAAGAAACCAAGCTTAGAGTATATGAAAGTATGGGGTTGTCCTGCCGAAGCTACACTTTATGATCCTTTGAAAAAGAAAATTGACATGAGGACCGTCAGTTGCTACTTCATAGGATATCCCGAACGATCAAAGGGATATAGATTTTACTGCCCTTCACACGTTACTCGTATTGTGGAAAGTCGAATTGCTGATTTTATAGAGGACTTTAAGGTCAGTGGGAGCAGTGAAAGTGGAGTCTTTGATTTACAAGAAGTGCAAGAGGAGGGGTGATGGGCTTTTCAAATTTAACTCCTGTTACACCTCTTGTACATAACACTGCACCACCCCATGTTTCCATTGAAATTAATGCTCCTAACGTCCCTAATAATGAAGGCACATCAAACTCACAAGAGCATATCCAAATCCCTGAACCAGTTAATGAACTTGTTGAACCTGAAAATCAGCTTAGGAGGTCATCAAGGCCAAGAAGGCCCACTAACTTTGATGATTATGTAACCTACCTTAATGAAGATGATTTGGATTTAGGAAAGTATAACGATCCAACCTCTTATAATGAAGCCATTGGTAGTGATAAATCTTCTGAGTGGAATAAAGCTATGATTGATGAGCTTGATTCCATGAAAAAGAATGGCGTTTGGGAATTGGTTGAATTACCCAAGGGGGTAAAACCCGTAGGATGTAAATGGGTATTCAAAACCAAATTAGACCTGAATGGAAACGTCGAACGCTACAAAGCACGATTGGTTGCTAAAGGCTATACTCAAAAAGAGGGAATTGATTATCAAGAAACCTTCTCACCTGTTTCACGGAAGGATTCTTTGAGAATCGTTATGGCATTGGTAGCTCATTTTGATTTGGAGTTACATCAGATGGATGTCAAAACTGCTTTCCTTAATGGTGACTTACATGAAGATGTGTTTATGACTCAACCTGAAGGCTTTAAACCTAAAGGTCAGGAACACTTAGTCTGTTAGTTACAGAAATCCATATATGGGTTAAAACAGGCATCACGTCAGTGGTACTTAAAATTTGATGAAATTATGAAAAAACAAGGCTTTATCAAGAATCAAGAGGATCAATGCACCTACCTCAAAATGAGTGGGAACAACTTTGCTATACTTGTCCTTTATGTGGATGATATCCTTTTGGCGAGTAATAGTTTAGATTTGTTGCATGAGTTAAAGCGATTACTTTCGCGAAATTTTGACATGAAGGATCTCGGAGAAGCCTCATACGTAATAGGCATCGAAATACACCGAGATCGTACTAATGGGATATTAGGTCTATCCCAGAAGGCTTATATTGATCGTGTTCTTACACGTTATAACATGCAACAATGCTTTCCATCAGTAGCTCCAGTAGTTAAGGGAGATGTTTTTGGCTCTTTTCAGTGTCCCAAAACAGAGGTTGAAAAGGAGCAAATGAGATTGATACCTTATGCTTCAGTAGTAGGAAGTTTGATGTATGCTCAATTCTGTACTCGTCCCGATATTGCATATATTGTTGGAATGCTAGGCCGATATCAATCTAAACCCGACCTAGATCATTGGAAAGCAGCAAGGAAAGTGTTGCGATATCTACAAGGAACGAAAGACTATAAATTGACATACAGAAGAACTGACAACTTGGAAGTAGTAGGCTGTTCCGATTCTGACTTTGCTAAATGCAAAGATGATAAGAAATCGACTTCGGGGTACATCTTTATGCTTGCAGGCGGACCAATTTCATGGAATAGTCATAAGCAACAGTTAACAACAACCTCAACGATGATGGCAGAATATGTTGCAGTGTACAATGCAACGTGCCATGGGATGTTGTTAAGAAATCTCATAACTGGACTCAAAGTTGTTAACTCCATATCACGACCATTGAAGATTTACTGTGACAACTCAGCTGCTGTTAGTTTCTCGAACAGTAACAGTTCGAGCGGAGCTGGTTTATATCTCGATACAAAGTTTTTGTTTGTTCGAGAACGCGTAGAGGAAAATAATCTTTGTGTCGAGCACATAAGCACTAAAGATATGCTAGCGGATCCGATGACTAAAGGTCTACCACCCAGAACTTTTCAAGATCTTGTAATGAGAATGGGTTTTAGTAAAGACCTTGTACGAAAGCATACACTGTGTATGAATGACTATTATTTCCTTGAATGTTTTATTTTGTCTATACTAATGTTTGTGCGCACCTTATGATCTATAGACAAAACTTATGTAAGGTAATTACTTACCCTAAGGATTTTATTTCTGTCATTTTTGGTTTTATGATTTAGTGTTTTATATTGAGACTTTAGTATGACTGTTGGGGGTCTCGAATTGAGTTCAATTCGAATGACTGTAACTATCTGCTATAGTTTTAACATGAAACTAGATGAGTGTTTTAAACTTGGCCAAAATTACTTAATACTCATCATAAATGATCACTCGGCCAAGTGGGAGAATGTAAGAAATAACCCATAATGTGGCCTATGGATCATTTGAGCTATGTTTACCAACATGACATAACGGGTCCCTAACAATCATTTGATGGAAGTAATTGTGAACATTTACAAATTAAGGGACCATTATGACCATTATGATTTCCCTTAGATGCCTTTAATGAGAATGCCAAAGGAGTTTATGTAACTTATAAAATGGATGGTCATCTTATTCATTCATGTATGTAGAGAATAATACTACTCCTAAAAAAACACCAATCAAGTCTTCTCACTTAGTCTCCATCAACCAAAGGCATCATAACAGAATCATGGCTTCATCATCATCAGCGAAGATAACCATTCCAACATGTAAGTGCCTCTAATATATGTTCATGCTCATGTTTGGCTTGATAAACGTGATTAGGGTTTTATGTTTTAGACCCATGTTTAAAGATATAATCAACATAGTCAAAACCCCATAAATGGTTGTTAGCAAGTATTGATAAAATGACCATATATGATGGTCCTAATGATCAATTGGGTTGTTATTTGTTAATGATAGGCAACTCAAGTGATACACCGGAAGATCAAGAGGGAAAAGATACTCGTCTTAAAGGGAAGCTTTAAGGTAAGTAGCTTTGTTGTTACATTATTTTATTAATTAAATTATTGTCGTGGAGCGAGGGTGTATGATTTTTATTATATTTTTAAGTACTTTTTACTCTTTTATAAAGTTTTAAATTTATAAAAAACGATATAACACTATCACTCTCCATAACACGCTAGGGCAAGTGCACCCATGGTTGGCGTAGTATAGTGATGGTAAGATACCGAGGTCGTCCAAGGACACAAGAGCTTTTAATACCGGAATATCGTCGACGTCTAATCTAATCAAATTTTGAGGAAAGATTTTTAATAAGTAAAATAAAGAAACTAAATAAATAAAGAAACTAAATAAATAAAGAAACAAATAGACACGATAGAATCACTTGGCTCCGACTCATCTTTTATGTATCCTTTAATGATTTCCGCACTTTGGGTTTTTTAAAAGATTATCTTAGTTATAGTGGCATGTCCCTCTTTTGGAGGCAACGCTACCCTCAGCCATATTGGTCTGAGTTAGCAGGGATACAGTCCCGCAAGGCCGGAATATTGAAAGATAATTAAGTAAGTTATTAATGCAAAATGTGGCATGTCCCTCTTTTGGAGGCAACGCTACCCTTGCCATATTGGTTTGAGTCAGCAGGGATATAGTCCCGCAAGGCCGGTTTAAAGTTTTAATAGTAATTTATTTATAAGGGATTCAAGTCGTTCTTACTTCCCCCGATTTGATGCTATCTGCCTCAAAGGAAGTCCTAATAAGCTTGAATCAAGTCCTCGTAGGATCTATACACTGAACGAGCCAAGAACTTTGCCCATACCATCCTTCTAATCCCCTTCTAGGAAGTTAACACGCTTTATATAGACCGTAAAGACACGAATGAGTGAATCAATGGGACATGAAGAGATGATAGAATAAAGTTCACTTTCAATATAAAAAAATAGTTATTAAAGTCATTAATACACACCCAATTAAAAAGTTAACTCAATATTGGAAATCAAAAGTAATACATAAATGACTTGTCTTCACTAAGTGATGATATTAGCCAAGCATGGCCTTTGTTTGACAAAAAACTCTTACGATCAATCTTGGATCTGGAGACTACCACACACACTCTAGAGATGGATGATGGATGAATGTGGTGGATGGTGGTGGAGTGGTGGTGTCACAACCCCGACCTCTGCCCCGGGAGGCGGGCGGCCGCGGCTCACTCAGAGCTGGTGGTATCAGTGTTTATCATTAATTTGGCAGTGGAAATTTCATCAGGACCGTAGTTAGGAAATATTTTATCAGAGTAAAACACCACATTTTATAATTTATAAATATATGGGAAAAACCCAAGTTTCCATTGCAAACATGTTTTTAGGGATAAACCCTAATTTATTGAAATAAAACTTTTTCTTTATTTACGTAACTTTTATAGCCACTTTTCCAAGCCTTCAGTGCTCTCCAGCTGGCTTCTATTTGGCTTTCATATTTTGTTACCTGAAACGCGTTTAAAAATATTTTATCAGCAAGAAATAGCAGCGAGTGAATCCGAGTTTAATCGAAACAGATTTTATCATTTTACAGCATTGAGGGCAATCCAGCAATTACATTTCTTTATCTCTACTTTAATTACCACCCACGGTACTGTCAATCCTGACTGGTGGTAATGTTACTACTCACAGTGTAGTAACAAATTTTGTATACAAAACCCCAACATACCGATGATAATTGTAGAATACAAATACTCAATCATTGTTAAATATAAATTATAACAATTGAGGTTTTGTAAAAACACTTTGTGAAAAGAGGAATCACTCACATTGCTATTTTAGGTATTTCCTTGTGACTTCCTGGTTATAATCTAGTTAAATAAACAATGCACACGTGTTAGTATAATAACCCAAATTTACATTAGTTATACCCTCCCCGAGATAGAACTCCAACGACTGAGTCAGGCAGAGCCTCAACATGCGTTACGGAGCACTAGATCGATTGGGCAGCGTATCTAATATGTAACCGGGGGTTATAATACTTACAACGAGGCAGAGCTTCGCTAATTAGGGGGTATTATACCCGATATTACTTTTACTACTTCAGAAATTTGTGAGAGAGTTGCGAGAATTGAATGACGAACAAATGAGGCTCGACTGCTCCATTTATAGGGCTGATCAGGGAGTCCCTGGCGGCCCGCGAGAGAGACAAAGGGGGCTCTCGCGCTCCGCGAGCTAGGTCGAGTAGGGTGTAGGGTTGTCGTCTCAGGGGTGTAGGTTCAACACGACATGGACACATGGCAGCCCAGGGTTACGCCACTTATCTCCTCGCTCGCGCCCGCGACGGATCAAGATCAGTCTGTCGCGCCTCGCGACAGACATAAAATATTGTTTTTATTTAATTTTTATTAAAATAAAGGTATTTCGGGCCCACTTTTCGTATACGGGGTGTATTTTAGGATATATAGGGATGTTCTAATAAATTTTAGGAGGGTTGTTATATCCTCCCCACCTTGTTTTAGAACTCGTCCTCGAGGTCTACTGGAACAGGTGCGGATATTTCTTCTGCATCTCTGATTCAAGCTCCCAAGTGTACTGTGGTCCTTTCTTGGAATCCCATTTCACTTTGACTAGAACCAATCTCTTGTGTTTGAGGTTCTTGATCTTTCTGTCTTCAATCTGTAAGGGTCTCTCTACAAACTTAAGTTTCTCATTTACCTCTATGTCCTTTAGAGGTACTACTAATGATTCATCAACTAAGCATTTCTTGAGATTACATACATGAAATGCATCATGTATTCCTGCCATTTCCTCTGGCTGTTGTAGCTGATAAGCTACAGGTCCTATTCTTCTAATAATTTCAAAGGGTCCAACATACATGGGGCTTAGCTTTCCCCTTTTGATGAATCTGACTACTCCTTTCCATGGAGAAACTTTTAATAATACCGTATCTCCTACTTGGAACTCCAACGGTTTTCACCTGTTATCAGCATAACTCTTTTGTCGATCGCGTGCTTCTTTTAGTCTATCCTTGACTTGAATAATCTTGTCCATTGTTTCTTGTACTATCTCTGGTCCAGATAGTTGCTTTTCTCCAATTTCTACCCAACAGACGGGAGTTATTTTTTTCGCCCATAAAGTGCTTCGAATGGTGCAACATTGATACTGGTATGATAGCTGTTTGTTGGGATTGAACCCTACCAGAGGAACAGATGATGTAATGCCAAAACCAGGTCACAACAGTGGATTCATAATAAACAGTAGTTTGCAATAGACTTTCCCCTTGAAAGTGATTTGAAACATCTGATGGTCCTCTATCCACTGTCCGCGTATACAACAGCTGCTGTCCTTCAAACTACTGATGAAGCCCTGAAGACTGCTAAGAAGTAAACACTGCTGGTTCAATCTACTGATGCTAAAGGACTGCCCACTCAAGGACTGATCAACCTTGAGGAAAGCACTGATGAAATGAGAGAGCAGTAGTTTAGTGTGTCACTTGTTTTAAAGTCAGTGGTTAAGATTAGCAGTGTTTGTATAGGAACAGTGGTTACAGGTTGTTAGGTTGTTAGATGCCGCTCTCATGGTGACGTCAGCTGAGATACTTCAGTGGTTTGGTTGTGCCTATAAATGGAACAGTACCCTGTACTGTTACATTTGATTGACTAAGCGAGTTCTTCTCCTCTAGTCCAATCCTTTCATCTTGTGCAATCAACCATGGAGTATCAGGCTGAGGGGGAGTTTAGTTTGTAAGCTTGCTTTGTAATCTTTTGGTTTGTATTATAATCATTCGACTCAATGAAAAACATGTAATTACTAAAACTATTTTCCTTTTGATTGTGTTTACAAAGTTTGTTGTTCATTTCCGCTGCACTTAAACTCTGTTCAGTTCTATTGATTTGTTCAGATTATAACAAACAAACACTATCATAAGACCCTCCGGTCCTAACACTGTTATTGTAGGAAAATTTCTATTAATGGTAGGTGATCGTCCCAATTTCCTCCAAAATCAATTACACAAGCTCTAAGCATATCTTCCATTGTCCGAATTTTCCTTTCGCTTTGTCCATCCATTTGAGGATGATAAGTTGTGCTTAGATTTAACTTGGTTCCCATTTCTTTTTGGAAACTAGTCCAAAAATGAGAAGTAAAATGGCTACCTCTATCAGATACAATAGATAAAGGAATTCCATGCAATGAGACTATTTCATTTACATATAGCTTGGCTAATTATTCCATACTGAAAGTTTCCTTCTTTGGTAAGAAATGAGCAGACTTAGTCAATCTATCTACAATCACCCATATTGTGTCATTACCTTTTCGTGTCTTGGGTAATTTGGTAACAAAGTGCATTGTTATCAATTCCCATTTCCATATTGGGATTTCTAGTTGTTGCAATAATTCTGAGGGTTTCTGATGTTCAGCTTTGACTTGGGAACAGGTTAGACACTTAGCGACATTGATGTATTGCAAAATATATCCATTTATCATGTAAACTTGTGCATATTTCGTATTCGTTTAGTTTATATTTCGTATTCGTTTAGTTTAGATTTAGTTAGAATTTCGTTACTTTGATCAATTCTCGTTTTCCAGGTCGTTGGTGCTGAAAATGTCGCAAAACGAAGAAGAATTAACTATGTTTGGGAGTTAGAATAAATTCTGGATAGTTGCAATGCTGAAGCTGATAAAAAAATGAGAGAGTCTGTGAAAAGAAGCCCCTCGCGCTGCGCCACAATGAACCATCTTTGCTGTCGCGCCCTGCCACCATTAAACAATTAATATCTGGATTTTTATGCTATCGCGCTGCGCGACAATGGAAGCTCTTACCCGTCGCGCGACGCGACGGGGTTATTGGATGGCAATTCTTCGTTACTTGAACATGAATTAATATAAATTGATCATATTCATTCTAAAAACCCTAATTACGAATCAAGCAAGTTGTGGATGAATTTTAGAGTTCTTTCAGATCGTTTTCAAGTTCGGGAAGCTACCGGTTGAAGATACGAAGTGCGGGAATCATTCCGGTTGCATATTTGCCATTCGGGTGTCTTTACTTTCGTCTTTCTTTCACCGTCATGTTTTAAGTTCTCGTTAATACTTTATGTTTGGTGTTTTTCATGACTATTATTGGCTAAACTTGTTAAACTACATAGACATGGATGATTGATTGCTTATGTTTCGATTATATTATGGATTTATGAAAACTATGGTTTATTTATGAATTGTAAACGACTTGTTCTATCGGTTAGATGTATATGCGTGCTTGATATTGTTTGAGTATTGATTATTGCTTCGTATGATTCTTGGTGACAATCTTTATCACATAATAGAGTCGTGCTAGGGTTTTAGATATTGGTGAGTGTCTATATCACATAATAAATCTTAACTCTTTAGGGTGAAATTGCGCAACTAACCTTAGAAGTAATCTTTGGTAATCTTATGAAATCAAGTGTTCTACTAATCATCAATAGCTGCAAGGTGCGAGATTATTGCTAGGTCTAAGCGATTAAACCGTAAGGTGGGTCCTTCTTAAGGAGTTAACCTATTAGCTGTTGTCTAGAAAGTCTAACTGAGAAAACAAGTCTATCCTAGGTTTAGATCTCGACAGGGAGTGAGCCTCGTAGGATACTTTTATAAATCCATTAGATGTCTTGCAAGAGAGTCTAATAACCGGTAATTTAACAACCTTTAGGGGATCATAGCGTGCTCTTGAGAAGGGTTAGGGGTCCTTAGATTTTTCGAAATCTGAGAATTTATGATCCCGGTTCCATAGTAGACAACTTCCGAATATAATCATAACTAAAAGCAATCAGGATTACAGTCTAGGTAGTGTTTCCATCATCTGAGTGAAGTCCACCGCAATTCGTTAGTTAGCTTAGTTAATTAATTTAGTTTTAATTGCATTCTTAGGATTTTTAGACCCCCCCCCCCCCCCCCGTAAAACATAAAAATAGTTCAGATTCCCGTCAAAGTCAGTCTAGATTAAGTAATTAGCGTAATTAATTAGAGTCTCGTGGGTTCGATATCCGGACTTACATAGCTATACTAGAGTTGATCGGTACACTTGCCGGTTAGTAGTTTAGTGTGTCTTAGTAGGTCTAGAGTATTACTTAGAGTCTAGAATTAGGTCAATTTGAGTTGTTTTTATTAAACTACTTTTTAGCGCATTAAGTTTTTGGCGCCGTTGCCGGGGATTCTTGGCAATTGCGTTGATTACTTTGTCTGGACTTCATCTGATATCATTACGTGCTATTTGTGTGTTTTTGAGTCGTATGAGTCTAAATAGTCCTAGCGTCTTCTGTTTTTATTTTAGAGCCTTTTGTTAGAGTCGTCTTACTTGTTTATTTTCGGTTTTGCAGTGAATACCCCATACACGTTCTCAGGGACCACCGAAGCCGCCGATTGATAAGTCTGCCTTCTCGTCTTCTAGTTTAAAGGTTAGTAAATCTTCCACTTCATCTTCCGCCGCTTCTGACTCTACACTCCAATCTAAACCACTAGCCTTTGACTTCACCCCGAAGTCGTCACCCCATAACTCCCCACCACCTTCCCATTCCCATACACCTAGTCCTACACCTAACAACCAAATGGCCAATAGAACCGTTTACGAACAAGCCACCACCGGTTTCACCGGTGCTAATTCACCCATCACCCTTCCCAACATTGCTAATGACAGGTCCTGGTATAACAACCCTAAAGTAAACCAACACCCTCGGAATATTTTCAGACACCTTAATATATTTTAAAATACCCCAATATGTCTCTAAATACACCTCGTATGTGAAAACCGAGCCCAAAATATGATTTGAGATTAAAAATAAAATAAAAACAAAGAAATTGAGGCTGTCGCGGGGCGCGTAAGCCACCCCTTGAGCTTACAAGGGCCGTGAGCGATCGGAAACGAGGCAGCACCCGGTGCCGACACGGGTGCCGACACGTGTCATCAACGTGTTGAACCTATACGTGACCCAGATCACCTATGGCCTAGACCCCCCTACTACGCGGGCCACGTAGCTTCTTGCTACGTCTTACGCGGGCCGCGTAAAACCCCAAATCAGGCCCTATATAATGGGAGCTCGGGGTATCAGTTTCAGTCGCTCAAATTTCGACTTTCTCTCTCAATTTCTTAATAGTAGAAGCTATACTCGGGTATAATATCACCCTAAATAACGAGGTTCTACTCCGTTGTAAGTATCATAACCCCTGGATACGTATTAGATACTCTGCCCGATTGATCTAGGGTTCCGTAACGGCTATCGTGGTTCTGCCCGACGTAGTCGTTGGAATGCCGTCTCGGGGAGGGTATTACTAATGTTAAAATGGGTTATTATACTAACACGTGTGCATTTGTGTAATGTATAGATTATTCCTAGAAAATCCTTACTGAAAACCTAAGACATCAAAGTGAGTAATCTCCTTTTTGTAAATTGTTTTAAAAAAACCTCACACGATTAATTATATATTAAACAGTTATTGAGTATTTGTAAGGATACAATTATCGTCGGTATGTTGGGGTTTTGTATACAAAATTTGTTACTGCCTTGCGAGGGGTAACATTTCCACAAGTCGGGTTTGACAGTACCGTGGGTGGTAATTGATATGACTTGGAAACAAATGTAATTGCGAGACCGCCCTCAATACTGTACAATGGTTTTTATTTAAACTTGATTAAACTGGGATTCACTCACCAGTATTTCCCACTGACAAAATGTTTTTAAACGCGTTTCAGGTAACAAAATGTGAAAGCCAAATAGAAGCCAGCTGGACAGCACTGAAGGCTTGGAAAAGTGGCAATAAAGTTACCTAAAATAAATAGATGTTTTTATTAAATAAAAATAGGATTTATTCCTATGAAAATGTGTGTACTTAAAACTTGGGTTTTATCCCATGTGTTTAATATTATGAAAGTGTGGTATTTTACTCTGATAAAATATTTCCTAACTACGGTCCTGATGTAATTTCCGCTGCCAAAATTGATAAAACAACAGATACCATCGAAACTGGCCGCGGCCGCCCGTTCCCGGGTGTAAGTAGGGAACGGGGGTTGCGACAGAAGGTGGTATCAGAGCTAAGCCACTGATTCAGCCATAGAAATGTTCTGCTGACACCAAAATTCAAATTGTTAGGAAATAAATTACGGGAGTACGTGCACAATTGTATTTTCTTGTTATGTGTTATTTGACTATTTTTTAGTTTATAGTATGAGCGACCAAGGGCCATTTGACGAGTACCGTCAATTGTCTGGTTCGCCTAAAAGCGAAGGTGCCTCTTCTAAGCCTACCCTCTCGGGGTACTCTGCTGATACGGAAGAAGGAATATTCGTATTTAAGGCTCAATCTGAAGAGCCATTTCCTCATAAAAAGAGGGGATGTTTCAGTAGGGGAGCACATGAGCGTAGAAAGCGTATGCAAAAATTACAAGAAAAGAGAGCACTAGCCGCAGCCAAAAGAGAAACCGATGCCTATGCCCAGGACATGCTTAATAGGGGTATAGCTAACATCCACATCTTAGCAACCACTGCAGCTGACTCTAACCTGGAGCAAATGTTAGCACCCCAACCACAACCACCAGTTCCTGACCAACCGATGGAGATAGAAAACCTTGAAAATCAAGTAGAAATGCATGATTTCAATGCGGAGGAAATACCTAGGGTACCCGCACCAAATCCCTTGACCCAAATTACGACCCATGGTGGGACGACAATAGGCACTATGTGCAACGTTACCCGATACACGAAGACATGCCCATGCAGAACCTAGGAGCCTACCCTCTAGATCCCTATTACGATAATGATGTATTCATTAGGGAGATTCTAGAAAATCCTTACCCATACCAGGCCCCTATACCTCCATACCAGGAACCCGCACCCCAGATTCTGAACCCAGTCCTAGAACCTGCACTCCCAATGAGTGCAGAAAACGTACAAGAACTTAGGACATTTGGTGAGGAAATTTTAGAGAATAGTGAAAGAATGAGACAGGTGGTAGAGCGACTCGTCTGGAAGTACGACGAGCGCATTATGGATTTCTGGATGAATCCATATCCTTGAAAATGATGGTGGAAAAGGTTATAATAATACTAATATAATATAATAATAAAATATGTGTGTATGTGTATGAAAAAAAACTACGGATACCTACTACTATTAGTGTAAATGTTATTTCAGTTGGTATTGTAATTTTAATTTCAGTACTGGTTTGTAATAGATGCATATTATATGAATAGAGTAAAGTCGCAATGATCGACGCTTTTGACCAAAGTGTGTGTCATGTGATTGGCTATATTAAATATTATTTTGTGATATTAATACGTGGTAAATGTTTAAAATTCAGATGGATAACGAAGTGAACCAAGAAAACCTGAACAATGAAAACCAGAGTGATAACCACCCGAATAACGATAATCTGAATAACGAGAATCCGAACAACAATAACAATGGAAATCAAGTGGATAATAGTGCCATCCAACATATAGTGGCACAAGGAATCATAGATGCAATGCCATTTATTATCCAAAATGTTAAGGAAGCTGATAATAAAAGTAAGCATAGCAGTAAGCGACCAACTGAACCTGAACACAGCATAAACAATGGACCTGTACTTCAAGTGCCCATTCCCAAAAGAAGAAGAACCATGCCTTATGGTTGTTCTAATAAAAAATTCTGGTCCTGCAAACCAATAGAATTCTCGGGCAATGAAGGACCCATTGCAGCTCTACGCTGGATAGAAAAGACTGAGGCTGTTTTAAAGATAAGCAAGTGTGCTGAAGAAGACAAGATAATGTTTGCTTCTAATCTATTTAAGAACTCAGCCTTAGAATGGTGGAACACTATCCTCCAGTCAAGAGGAAGTGATAGGGTATACAACATGGAATGGGAGGAATTTAAGAATATGGTAGAAAGGAAATTCTGCCCTCCTAATGAAAAGGAACAGATAACAAATAAGTTTCTGAACCTTAGGATGACCGGGGTAGATAGTAAGGGTTATACTACCACATTCTTTGAATTTGCTAGAATAGTACCAACCCTTGCATCACCTGAACCGGTATTAATCTCCCGATACATCTGGGGATTAATTGGAGAAATTAGGCATGTAGTCAAGGCAGCTAGACCTCAAACCATAGAAGAAGCTATAGAACTAGCAAATACCTTGACAAATGAATTAATCCGTACTAGAGAAGAAGACCAGAGGAGAAACCTAGCTCAAAGGCTTACTCAAGAATTCCGTTCTGGGAATTCCAACCGTAGGAATGTAGGTTCTACCTCTGCACCATACCGCAAGGCCTGCAAGAAGAAGCATTCGGGAAAATGCTCCACTCACTGCAACTTCTGCAAGATGTCAGGACACAAGGAAGAAGATTGCAGCAGGAAATCCAGTAATGGACTGTGCTTCAACTGTGGAGAAAAAGGCCACATCAAACCCAACTGTCCGAAATTGGCTCTAGCTGCGAACAACAAGAACACTAAAAATGCTAGGGCATTTGTTCTGACTGTAGATGAAGCCAAAATGATTCCAGACGTCATAGCCGGTACGTTTTTAGTTAATGATGTTTTTGGTAAAGTATTATTTGACTCTGGTGCGAACCAAAGTTTTATTAATACTTCATTTTGCAAACTTCTCAATCAACCATTAACTAAACTCTCCCAAGATTGTCTAGTAGAGACATCAAATGGAGAAACGGTAAGGATTTCTGAAATCTTGCAGGGAGTAAGAATAGAATTTTTAAATCAAAATTTTATTGCAAACCTTTACCCAATGAATCTGGCAGGATTTGATATTGTATTAGGAATGGATTGGTTAATAGCCAATAAAGCCAGTATTTTATGTGATCAAAAGTCAATCCAAGTAAATTCACCAAGGGGTGAAAAGATCACAATTAAAGGAGATAAACCATCTAGATCCACGAAATTCATTTCTGTGATGAAAACTGCAAGCTATATAAGAAAAGGATCTATAGTGTATTTGATTTCTATAATCACTAACACTAAAGGAAAAGAACTAAAAGACATTCCAGTAGTGTCTCGGTTTTTAGATGTGTTTCCAGAAGAATTACCAAGACTACCGCCAGACAGAGAAGTCGAATTCAGAATTCACCTATTGCTAGGAACAACACCAATTGCCAAAGCACCTTACCGTTTGGCACCAGCCGAAATGCAGGAACTAAAGAAACAGTTAGACGAATTATTGGAGAAGGGATTCATACAGCCAAGCTCATCGCCATGGGGAGCACCGATTTTATTCGTCAAAAAGAAAGACGGATCAATGCGTATGTGCATTGACTACCGTGAATTGAACAAGGTCACAATTAAGAACCGGTACCCATTACCAAGAATCGATGATCTGTTCGATCAATTGCAAGGAGCTCGATTTTTCTCAAAAATCGATTTAAGGTCAGGATATCATCAATTAAAGGTACAGGAAGAGGACATTCCTAAAACCGCATTTAGAACATGGTATGGTCATTATGAATTTACTGTCATGCCATTTGGTTTAACCAATGCCCCAACCGCATTTATGGACATGATGAACCGAATATGTAAGCCATATTTGGATAAATTCATAATTGTTTTTTATTGATGATATTCTCATCTATTCTAAGAGTAAAGAGAAACATGCAAAGCATTTGCACGTACTTTTAAGTTTATAAAGAAAGGAAAAGCTTTAAGCTAAATTTTCAAAGTGCGAATTTGGTTAGAACAGGTACAGTTTCTTGGACACTTAGTTAACCATGAAGGAATTCATGTAGATCCAACCAAGATCGAGGCGATTACCAAATGGAAAACCCCTGAGTCGCTAACCGAGGTTAGAAGTTTCTTAGGATTGGCTGGTTATTATAGAAGATTTATTCAAGATTTTTTTAGAATAAGCATTCCCTTAACTAAGTTAACCTGTAAATCCATTAAGTTTGAATGGGGACCAAAACAAGAAGAAGCATTTAGAATTCTTAAGCAAAGACTAACCCATGCACCCATACTAGCATTACCAGAAGGAACTGAAGATCTTGTGGTCTGTTGTGACGCTTCTAAGTTAGGTTATGGATGTGTGTTAATGCAACGTCAAAAGGTTATAGCTTACGCATCTAGACAACTTAAGAATCATGAAGAGAATTATTCAACTCATGACTTGGAATTAGGAGCTATAATTTTTGCCCTTAAAATTTGGAGACATTACCTTTATGGTAGTAAGTTTACCATATTCACTGATCATAAAAGTTTAAGGTATGTTTTTGGGCAAAAAGAGTTAAGTATGAGACAAAGACGCTGGATGGAGATTCTTAGTGATTATGATTGTAATATCCAGTATCATGCAGGAAAGGCAAATGTAGTGGCTGATGCTTTAAGCCGAAAGTATCATGAAAAGCCAAAAAGGGTACGTTCTCTTAAATTAAATCTACAAGTAGATTTAAATGATCAAATTAGAAAAGCACAAGAATCAGTAATCAAGGATGATACTGAAAAATTAAAAGGAATGATTAAGGAATTAGAACAAGGAACAGATGGAATTTGGAGATTTCATAAAAAGAGAATGTGGATACCTAAATTTGGGAACCTGCATTATCGTATATTGGAAGAAGCCCATAAGTCCAAATACACGATGCATCCTGGAAATGATAAAATGTATCAGGATTTAAGAAAGAATTTTTGGTGGATAGGAATGAAAAAGGATATAGCAGCCTATGTTTCTAAATGTTTAACCTGTTCACAAGTTAAAGCTGAACATCAGAAACCCTCAGGATTGCTGCAATAGTTAGAAATGCCAGTGTGGAAATGGGAATTGATAACAATGGATTTTGTTACCAAATTACCCAAAACAAGAAAAGGTAATTATACAATCTGGGTGATTGTAGATAGGCTAACCAAGTCAGCTCATTTCCTACCAATGAAGGAAACTTTCAGTATGGACCAGTTAGCTAAGTTATATGTAAATGAAATAGTTTCATTACATGGAATACCTTTATCAATTGTTTCTGACAGAGATAGCCATTTTACCTCTCATTTTTGGGCAAGTTTCCAAAAAGCAATGGGAACCAAGCTAAATCTAAGCACAACTTATCATCCTCAAACAGACGGACAAAGTGAAAGGACAATTCAGACGATGGAAGACATGCTTAGAGCTTGTGTAATTGATTTCAGAGGTAATTGGGATGATCACTTACCTTTAATAGAATTTTCTTATAATAACAGTTATCACACAAGTATCAATGCTGCACCATTCGAAGCACTTTATGGACGAAAGTGCCGAACCCCAGTCTGATGGGCAGAAATTGGGGAAAAGAAACTATCTGGACCTAAGATAGTGCAAGAAACAACTGACAAGATTATTCAAGTCAAGGAACGACTGAAAGCAGCACGTGATCGACAGAAGAGCTATGCTGATAACCGACGCAAACCGTTGGAATTTTAAGTAGGAGATAAAGTATTGCTAAAAGTCTCTCCTTGGAAAGGAGTAGTAAGATTCATCAAACGGGGAAAGTTAAGTCCCAGGTATGTTGGACCTTTTGAGATTATTAGAAAAATAGGACCTGTAGCCTATCAGCTACAACTGCCAGAGGAAACGGCAGGAATACATGATGTATTTCATGTATCTAATCTCAAGAAATGCCTAGCTGACGAATCACTCGTAGTGCCTCTAAAGGATATAGAGGTAAATGAGCAATTAAAGTTCATAGAGAGACCTCTGCAGATTGAAGACAGGAAAGTCAAGAACCTCAAGCATTAGAGATTAGTTTTTGTCAAAGTAAAGTGGGACTCCAAAAGAGGACCAGAATACACATGGGAGCTTGAATCAGAAATGCAAAGGAAATATCCACACTTGTTCCAGTAGATCTCGAGGACGAGCTCTAAAACAAGGTGGGGAGGATATAACAACCCTAAAGTAAACCAACACCCTCGGAATATTTTCAGACAACGAAATATATTTTAAAATACCCTAATATGTCTCTAAATACACCCCATATGTGAAAACCGAGCCCAAAATATGATTTGACATTAAAAATAAAATAAAAACAAAGAAATTGAGGCTGTCGCGGGGCGCGTAATCCACCCCTTAAGCTTACGCGGGCCGCCAGCGATCGGAAACGAGGCAGCACCCGGTGCCGACACGTGTTATCAACGTGTTGAACCTATACGTGACACAGATCACCTACGGCCTAGAACCCCCTACTACGCGGGCCGCTTAGCTTCTTGCTACATCTTACGCGGGCTGCGTAAAACCCCAAATCAGGCCTTATATAATGGGAGCTCGGGGTATCAGTTTCAGTCGCTCAAATTTCGACTTTCTCTCTCAATTTCTTAATAGTAGAAGCTATACTCGGGTATAATATCCCCCTAAATAACGAGGTTCTGCTCCGTTGTAAGTATCATAACCCCTGGATACGTATTAGATACTATGCCCGATTGATCTTGGGTTCCGTAACGGCTGTCGTTGTTCTGCCCGACATAGTCGTTGGAATGCCGTCTCGGGGAGGGTATTACTAATGTTAAAATGGGTTATTATACTAACACGTGTGCATTTGTGTAATGTATAGATTATCCCCAGGAAATCTTTACTGAAAACCAAAGACAACAAAGTGAGTAATCTCCTTTTTGTAAATTGTTTTTTACAAAACCTCACACGATTAATTATATATTAAACAGTTATTGAGTATTTGTAAGGATACAATTATCGTCGGTATGTTGGGGTTTTGTATACAAAATTTGTTACTGCCTTGCGAGGGGTAACATTTCCACAAGTCGGGTTTGACAGTACCGTGGGTGGTAATTGATATGACTTGGAAACAAATGTAATTGTGAGACCGCCCTCAATACTGTACAATGGTTTTTATTTAAACTTGATTAAACCGGGATTCACTCACCAGTATTTCCCACTGACAAAATGTTTTTAAACGCGTTTCAGGTAACAAAATGTGAAAGCCAAATAGAAGCCAGCTAGACAGCACTGAAGGCTTGGAAAAGTGGCAATAAAGTTACCTAAAATAAATAGATGTTTTTATTAAATAAAAATAGGATTTATTCCTATGAAAATGTGTGTACTTAAAACTTGGGTTTTACACCATGTGTTTAATATTATGAAAGTGTGGTATTTTACTCTGATAAAATATTTCCTAACTACGGTCCTGATGTAATTTCCGCTGCCAAAATTGATAAAACAACAGATATCATCGAAACTAGCCATGGCCGCCCGTTCCCAGGTTTAGGTAGGGAACGGGGGTTGCGACACCTGGCAGATCCTGTCCTACATCATGACGGCCATCACTAATTCGTGCCAATTCCACGACCGTGATGATGAGGATGCTCATGCCCACGTTAACCGAATCACCCGCCTTTGCAGCACCTTATCTAATTAGGGTGTTATTCTAGATGCCAGGTACCTACAGGTTTCCCCATTTTCTCTCGCTGGCCGCACAACCATCTGGTTTGATTCGCAGCCAGCGGGAACTTTCACCACCTGGGCAGGTTTACGAGATGCTTTCTCAGCTAAATACTTCCCACCTACCAAAGCATCTAGTCTATGCGATCAGATCCATTCGTTCTAGATGGAGCCTGATGAGCCTTATCACCTGGCCTGGGAGAGATTCCAAACTCTGATTTCTCGTTGTTCTCAGCATGATTTGTCGGATTGGGCACTCGTAGAAAAGTTCTACAATGGTCTCACCCCTGATGTGACACCTGTGCCTCTGCGACCATCAAACAAATACCAAATCAATGAAATATTGTGTTTCATACTTGGGATTTGTATAAATATGTGTATCATGTGCACATATCAATTCTTGTTCGATTTCGAGCTTTAAATCGCCTTCTAGAAGGTTATACGCGAACTGATGCGCAAATATAACCAGTTTAATGCAACAAACACTCCAGAATAGTGACATAGGCTTAACATACCTTAAACAACCTTTACATAACTTAGAAATAAGTTTTGGAGGGTTTGTTATGCCGAAATCAAGTTTATTCGATCACAAGGACTAATTTTGACAAACTGCGAAAGTATGCCGATTCGTACTGTGACGAACATTCCGGAACTTGATCATAAGTTAAACATGCCCTAAATATCCTTTACATAGCTTAGAAATAGGCTTTGAGGTGTTTGGTGCGCAAAAATAAACTTTCTTGATCAATAGGGACTAAAAGCGTCAAAAAGTGGATAAGTTTGCATTTTCGCGCATATCTAACGTTCTGAATATATTCGGACATCCAAAAAATTTATGTAATCATTAAAATATTTTATTTTAGTGATTGGCATGATAAATTTCCATTCGTCGCTTAATTTGGATCGTTTTCGCGTCCGTTCGAGTTTCCGTCGTAATTACCCGAACAACGCAACCGTACGACTAAACGAACCGACATCCGAGATGTTTTTGAGCATATTTTAAGTTCTCTATACTTTAACTTCATTTTAGAGCTTTAAAATGGGGTTAACGGGGCTTAAACGTGTCAAAAATGCATCAAATAGCAAGTTCTGGACTTGCAGGGGCCAATATTGTCAATCTGCCAAACCTTTTAGGCGGGCCGCGTAAGATGAAGGGTAATCTTACGCGGGGCGCGTAAACCCCCAGATCAGCAAACTGATTTCTTTGATTCAGCAGCTGGTTTATGGTTTTGGACATGGTTTTCTTCATTCAAGGGGCTTGTTTTAGGCACCCATGGTATTCTAATTCAGTGGGCACACATGGATGGTTGAGATTGAAGCTCGGGAATCGAGGAACGATCTTAACGGTGGACCGAAATCAGTAAATACCCACCAAGAATTCATTTGCAACTCACAAATTTGATCTAATTTTTCTAAGTTGGAGCCTAAGAACCTTCATACCTGAGAAATCTTCGATCAAATCTCCATCGCTTGGACCTCTTGTAAGCTTCTTTCGTTCTTTTATGCGTTTTTAAGCGTGAAAGTCAAACAGTGTTTGACTTTCTGCTTTGACCAGTCTTTGGTCAACACGAAGTTCGTTTGAACTTCGCAACGTGAGCGTAATCACGATGGTTATAGTCCCGTGTGACTATACCTACTGATTACCACGTTGATTAGGTGTAGTGACGAGTCATAGTTTCGGTCAAAATGCGCGTTTATGCGTATTTTACAACCAAACTATTCTTGGGTATCAAGACCCTTTGTTTTGATATCAAACTTGTTTTCAAACTTCGTTAAACATGTTTCAACATGTTTACCTCGTCACTTTTAGATTAGTTCTTGTATAGGGTCGTAAGATAAGCGGTCTAAACACCCGCTTAGACTTTCGAACCCGACCCGTTTGGTCGATCTTTAGGATCCGACCAAGCATGTTTAGTGACCATAGTTGTATAGGGAATAACCTTCCGAGGTTATACCTTATGGTCACTTCGTTTAGTTAGTTGTATGATAGGTAGTTTATATGCCTTAGGAAAATGACCAAAATGCCCTTTTTACGCATAAATTCATTCTAAGCATATGTAACAAAAATTTTGGCATCTAAGCTGATTAGGCAACATTATTAGATATGTTAAGGTATATAATACTTGTCATAGGACTAGTTAGATGGTCCGAACGCGTTTTACATGAACGACGCGTTAAAGTGGCGTAAGATACCTTAACGAGTCGTAATGGGTCGTAAGCACTTAGGATAGATTCCGATTTAGAATGTAGGATTTGTTAAACCATATTACATGAGTTCCTATACTCATTTGGTTTACGAAACCTCATTCTATCCGATCCTCCGAGTTAGGTTCGTTTATTAACATAGTTACCTATATTAGGTGCCGTTCGAATTCCGTGATCCCTCTAGCTTTGCTTGGTTGTTAGTCAAGACTTCTAAGCATCCTCAAGTGAGTACATAGTCCCCTCTTTTACTGTTTTTCAAACATTTTGGGGTGAAACACATGTGCCTACTTGTTACTTTCGTGCTTTTCATGTTTTTACATCATATGCTTATTATGTTCATTAGTACACTTATAGTACATGATTTCATTATGGTTTTGCTATGTATGTTCACTTAGCATGCTAGCACATTGATTTTCATATGTTACATTTTGTTCATCCAACATATGGACACATTGTTTTACATTTTGAACTGTTTGAACCGTTGAAATTGTTTGGTCTATGTGAACCGTTTGAAACTGTGGATTTATGTTAACCGTTTGAATCTGTTGATTTATGTGAACCGTTTGAAACTGTTGATTTATGTGAACCGTTTGAAACTGATTGATTATGTGAACCGTTGGGTTAAGGAAGTGATTTGGTAACGGTGTGGGTGTAATGTGTTAAAAGCATGGTGGATACGCCGCTGGTACTTCCTATATATAAGTGCTTTTAACACATTATATATCGTTACGTTATCTAGATCACTTGGGAAAGGTTATCAAAACAAAGTTATATTACAAGGTTTTTCTGATAATATAAAACATTCAAGTTTTATTTCAAAAATGATATACAATTTGGGTTTACTTAAACAAATGTTTTGAGTAAGATTCATGGTATCGAGGTTTTTATAAAACAAATCTGTTTTGACATGGTTATTCCAATTTACATTACAAGCATTTTACAAAACTTGGTTTTCTTATTATCAATTTACAAAGGTGTTCAAGCTATTTTCAAAACATAAACGAGCCATGAATCTGACACTCACATAAAATCCTATGTACTCGCCGACATTTTTATGCTGACGTACTTTCACATGTGTTTCAGGTACCATAGTTGGTGATATTTGATGATGATATTGATGCATGCTCACATAGGAATGGACGAGGCCTTAGTGACTTAATAACAATGAAAGTCTATTTTTTCATGTTTTGTTTCTAATTTCAATGTAATGTAATACATTTAATTTAATAAAACAGAACTTCAATCCATGTGTTATGAAACAATGATTATGTTACAACACTCCCCGACGTTTCCGCCACGATTTGTTGTTTTACGTGGTCGGGGTGTGACAGAAAAGTTGGTATCAGAGCTCATGGTTATAGGGAATTAGGTTATTAGTAATGCTTTGACCTAGACTATAACTTTCCTAGGACCATAACGCGAGTTTACTTGCGTTTAGTCATAAAACAATACCGTCGCCTATCTTTAGGTGACAACCACAACAGGAACACAAATTTCGAATCCGCTTTGAAAACTAATCATCTGTTCTAGGGTGATTTATTATAAGGTTTTGAACCTTCAAAGTTTTCAAATTCTCGTCAAAGTTTGGGGCTAAATAATGTGAACACGTGCAAACTGGAAGGGTGGGTGCCTGTACCCTGAGTTTTCTGTCTAAGGCTAGAGTGTTCGTACAAATCCGTAGTATCAGACCAGTCACTCTTACCTGGAAACTCTTGGGGTGAGCCTCCACTTATAGGCGAGCATGTTTTCGTGATACATTATGAGGACCTATTTACTTTGATTCAGCCTTTGTGTGTCGTTTGTTTGCTTCGTGGTTCGAACAAATGACCATCATCTATGCTTTTTGGTTGGTAATTGTAACATCTTTACCCAATGCCATTTCATTTGTTTTCTCTCATGCTTCCTCTTTTAGAATGCCTCCACGACGCGACAATCAGATACCTAATGAAGAACTGGCAGCTATCATTACGCAGCAAATGGCTGCTACAATCCCAAACATCATTGTTCAATGTAACCAAGCCCTCAATAACAACAATAACGCTCCCTGCAACTTCAAGACATTCAACTCTGGCAAGCCATCAAAATTTTCTGGGTCTCAAGGAGCGACTGCACTTCTGCAATGGTTCGAGAGTCTAGAGAGCACCTTCAGAAATGTTCAGTGTCCGAACGAGCGAAAGGTAGAGTTCGCATCTAGTGTTTTCGAGAAACGAGCATTAACATGGTGGAATGGTGTGATGAGGGACAGGGGTGCCGATGTGGCATTGGCTCAAACATGGGAAGAGCTTCGAGCTCTAATGATGAGGGAATTCTGTCCTCGTCATGAGATTAGGGCATTGGAAAGGGAATTCGACGATCTTAAGCAAGATAGCGGTGAGCATCGAGCCTACACGGACCGTTATGAGGAGTTAAGTCTGTTATGCCCAAACATGGTTACGCCTTTGGATAAGGCAATCGAAAAGTACATTGATGGCCTTCCTGACTCAGTACAAGACATTGTTACTGGTAGCATCCCCACTACAGTTAGACAGGCCATTGAGCTATCCGCTACCTTGACTGAATCTCAGATCAGGAAAGGTAAACTTTTCCGAAAGGGTGACAAGAAACCGATCGAGGAATCGAAACCAAAGGATAAACAGACTGGATCCCCCAAGAAGTCAAAGAAGCGAAAGGCTTCCCAGAACTTCGCCGTGGTCGCTCACAATGATCAAGCCGTCCCCAACCAACCAGCTTAACCCCCTGCTAGGAAGCCATATAACGGAACTGCACCCTTGTGCAACCAATGTAGCCTTCATCATCATGCTAGTGTGAAGTGCCGCAAATTCCAAATTTGTGGACTTATAGGTCATACAGCAAGAGTTTGCTCAACTGTAACTGCACCAAATCAAGCTGGCAACAATCCTGCTCAAGCTCGTTTTCTACCGGGGTCTTGCTACAACTGTGGCGAGATGGGCCATTATCGAAGGAATTGCCCAAAGCTTGCTAATGCAAATCCAGCGTAGGGATGAGTATCTGACCTACGGGAAGACAACGCTGTTTATAAATAATCAAACTTTATGTATTATTTTATTTTGTTGTCAAGGGTCTGTGAAACAGTTGTTGTTGTTGTTTATAAATAAATCTTTTATTTACATTGCAATGTATTTATGTGGTTGCATGTATAAACAACATATCCCCTACAATACTGACAATCAAGGAATCGTATTCCTTGAAGAACAGACTACCCCCAAAATTCTTCCATTTTATGATCTTTTGCATTTTCCACGAAAATCCTAAGTACCCGTTTCTTCCAAGGAAACGAAGTACAAGGCGCAAGTTACAACCCTGGACGAATACCCAATCCTTAATAGGGTACCTAAGGGTATTTCCGTAAGTCCTTAATTGTTGTGTACCTTAATTCGAATGTTACGTTTCCTAGTAAAAAAGTCGAATTTTGGAAGATCATCCTATCTTTTCAGATAGATTCTTGAGGACATTGAAGTCCATCGACTGGGTTCCTGGTATAACTTAAATACCCATGTTCAAATCGATAACAAGTTAATAACAATTAATATCAAGATAATAACAAATTTATAACCAAGAAAACAATTATGTGCTTATGTGTTTATGTATTGACCCAATCAAAGTTGTCTCAAGCTTGTTCAAATTCTATTCCTTTCACATTATAAAACAAACTGTGCGAACTGTGCAAGAAATTACGTAATTATGGATGCATACATAATTATAGAATTTAGTGCACAGAAACCACAACAAGTTTTGTCATGTGTCTAGAGTTAATTCTATTCATTTCCATTTCTGATAAAGCACCTGTTGAATATGACTTCGTCCGTTCATTTTCGTTTTTGAAGAATGTCCGTTGAGGGAAATGAATATCCTTTTGAATTAATTCTATTCATTTCCATTTCTGATGAAGAACCCGTTGAAAATGACTCCGTTCGTTCATTTTCATTTTTGAAGAATGTCCGTTGAGGGAAATGAATATCCTTTTAATTATTCTATTCGTTTCCAATTCTGATGAAGCACCCGTTGAAAATGACTCCGTCCGTTCATTTTCGTTTCTGAAGAATGTCCATTGAGGGAAATGAATATCTTTTTTATTATTCTATTCATTTCAATTTCTGATGAAGCACCCGTTGAAAATGACTCCGTCCGTTCATTTTCGTTTCTGAAGAATTTCCGTTGAAGGAAATGAATATCCTTTTGATTTTTTCCTTCATTTCCATTTTTGAAGAATGCCCGTTGAGGAAAATGACTCCGTCCGTTCATTTTCGCTTCTGAAGAATATCCGTTAAGGGAAATGACAGGATTATGCCTTGCATATCTTTGATGGTTATTTAACACAAAGTCACAGACAGACTCCTACGAATAAATTTCGGGACGAAATTTCCTAAAGTAGGGGAGACTGTGACACCTGTGCCACTGTGTGACACCTGGGGAAAATCCACAGTCATCCTGATCTAACACCGATCTAAAGATAGTTCAATATTACTTCTTAAATCTGATCCGATCGAGTCACATGTTAGTATCTGATTAAATGCTTTGACGGTCAATTGTGTCAGCCCATTATCATATGTGGTCCAATAGAAATAAAAAGAGTTTTAACTTGTGTTATCAATTCAATATATTCGGTCCAATCAACTTAACTGTGAACTGAAGCCCATGTGATGATAAGGTGTTCGGTCCAATAGGATTATTTTATTAAACAGACTTGTCGGCCATTTGCAATAGTTGTATTAGTTTGCATGTTGTAAAGTTGTATAAGATTACATGAAACCCTAAGCAACCACCATCCCACCCATATAATGCGACGCGAACAGGAGCCCCCCCTCTCTCGTGACATCATCCTAGCCAATCAAGTTTCTGGTTAGTGGTTCTGACTTGTTGACTTTCCTATTTGTGTGATATGGTTTATGTGTGGTAGTGAATGATGGATGCTTATGATAATCTTTATGTAATGATCTTGTTAATACGTAATCTTGATTTAATGAATTATACATGTACGAGGATGTTGTGTCCTTGTAAGATTATAACGATGCTAGATGATGTTAAAAATCATTGATTTGATGAGTGTCTAAGTATAGACACATGTGTTAACTGATTGTTATGATATATGCTACGTGACTTATACCCAAATGATTATTGTAACTCTAACACTGATAATTATAAATCAAGGATATGTACGAAGTGATGACTCAGTAGGTATTGTGTAATATGATTATACATGGAATTTTTCGATGGTTGCGTTATTGCCTACCAGCGGCAGTTAGGGTTTGCTGCCCATAACCAGTCCGACGAAAACCCTGTGTCGACGAAATCCTGGGTCGACGAAATCCCATGTTCGTCGTGACCTTTTCGTCGCAACCCGGTGTCAACGAAATCTCATGTTCGTCATGAAGCTTATAAGGGACAGTAGGTTAAAATGTTTAGGTACACTGCATGCAGGTTAGGGATTGATTATTATGTCAGTTGCTATTAAAGATGTTTACATTTGATCGAACAACATGAATTAGTTTTGCACCAAGAACACTTAACTGTTAAACATGGTAGTGGAACATGCATGCAAACTGAGAATATGTGGAAGTAATATAACTGCTATATGTTAATCAGTGCTCATTATTGTGCGTGTATTCTATGATGGTGAATTATGTGAAAACGAACAGTAACTTATAATAGTTGTGTAGATTACGGGCATGACATTGAATAACTATATGATGCCATCCACTGTTAATAATGTTAGTTATGAACAAGTATCATGAGTGGGTCCTTACACACTGTACCCTCCACTGTTATGTATTGATAAGGAACATGCCTGCAAAGTGTGTTTTGAATGAGAATATACGTATGATTGCTATATGTTATACGAAAGTTACTGCTTGAAGATGTACACATAGACCTTATATAAATATATAGATGTGAGCTTTGAATGCAAAACTGATTTCATGTGTGCATGAATACTCTAGGTTGTGACTGATTAATTGTGAACAAGTAGTTAAGCATACCGAGCAAACTGAGGTGAGTTCACACACTTTCTAAGGCATGGGATTCCTGGTGGTTGGGAATGGGTTAAAGAACAAAAACGGAATCTACATATTCTCCATGGGTAGGATATGTATCGCCATCCTCCATGGGTAGGATGCCAATATTAATCCTGCGTATTCTCCTTGGGTAGAATACGTACGTTCATCCTCCTTGTGTTGGACAGCAACCTTAAACTTACTAGACAAAACTCTATCATGAAGTCCCTCATTTTTATATCGACTTAATCGCCGGGCCAATGGCGAGCGGGTCATTAGTTAATAGCGTTATTAGGGTTGACAAGCCGCACACCGTGCCGGTAGGACGGGCGTGTACTAATGGATCTGGGCACTTAGTCAATGATGATAGACATTGACGTAGGGCACAACTTATTTTCGTCAGTTGTCGATATGGTAACGGTCTAGTGGTTCACATGGGGAAGCCCCCACTGGTTATGGATATGGTTTGGGAAACAAAGATACTGGTTAACTCGTGGTTTACAAAACAACTTATGGTTTTCAAAACAAATCGGTAAAACTAAACAACCAACTGTGAACTCGCTCAACTTTGTTGTTGACTCGTTGTTACATGCCTTACAGGTCTTTAGGTGCATATTTTTGGAACTTACTGTCTGGGAGGCTGGAGTGGTCATGGGTCGAGTTACATGGAATCGTAACACAAGACTAATGGTTTGAACATGTGGTTTATAAACTCATAACGAACAAATTATGCTTCTGCTGTATACTGTGTATGATTTGTAACGTGTAACACTTAATGTTAATAAATGAAAGTTTTATTTAAATATACCTATGAGTTCAATGTGATTGATGGCTAGATCCTGGTACGTCACACGCCTCGCGGGGGTTTCCGCAGGTGGTATTTTGGGGGTGTGACAAATTGGTATCAGAGCCATTGGTTATAGTGAACTTGGTTTTAAAAAAGGGGAAAAACGTTTTGTAAAACCAGACTATAATCGAACAGTTCTGAGAACGTGAATACGCCCATGACACTCAGCTCCAGATTGCAAGGTTCGTCCCTCGTATACTCATTGTACTGCATAACTAGCGAACACCTACATATGATATTGCATGTGATTGCACGTATAGCACGACAGTATGAATTCATGTATTACTTGCACATGTTATGTGACTATTAGGGTGGTAATTCCCTAAACATTCCTGACTTACGCTTCGTGATGCTCTTTGTTTGCTACTCGAGTTTGAGGAACCATTTGACATGAGTTAAGAGGAGCTGAGATGAGCATGCAAATCACAATATTATTGTGGGTGCACACATAATAATAATGTGGGGTGTATGCGAGTCCCAGTGAGGCTTAACCAGTGAAAAAGGGGTTCCGTTCCGTTATTTGATCAATGTGAAACATAACAAACCTATAGGGGTCATAGCAGTGATTGTCCCCTACTCGAACATGAACTTTTCATTCCTCTCTGAATCCCTTCGAATCTCGACGCTATCCGGTATTACTTGAACACCCATCTGAACGCCTGGCGAACTGTGTGTAATGTTAGGTTCTTGTGCGAACATCCCCGAGTTGGATGTTGCAACGACAATGATTGGTCTATATCTTTCTTACCTTTCTTCGTTTGCTGGAGCTTAACGTATTGACGCCTTAGATTTCGAAGTGCGATCACTCTTGCAACACTCTCGTAACATACCGTGTATTACTAAGTCAACTCCCAAGAACGATGGCCTTCGGCATTTGAACGACCCTAGTTACCAGCAATGAACATCAGCGATTTGACTCCAATCACATCCTTAACCCCAGCCCGCGACGCATGGGAGTCAACTTTTACGAATTTATCGGGACATAAACGATGACAATCGACCATGGTATGGAACGTGAAACTGCCAGCACAAGGGGTAGCGCCTTAGGACGTGACACGGAATATGAAAGGATGGACCATGTCGATTAAAGATCGTATAGCTCCGTTTCAAACGACAACAACCAAGGAAACAAAAGCCGTACTGGAAATCCTCGCAACGAGTACAACAACACGAGAAATGATGCTCTTGGAGGGACCTTAGGGATTGGCGTGGGTGACGTCGGGATTATAACGACATGGTGGCCTACGTGTTCTTGGTGACTAATCACTTCGCCACCGTTTTGCTAAACCCCGATGCATCTTGAAACCGAACCTGTTGTGGAATCGGCTGATGGCAAGACAATGGAAACCTCATATGATCGTTGGGATGCAAACTAGACCTTGTGGGATAAGTGTTCGACATCGACCTTTCTTCTGTTTTTCTTGATAGATGTACCCTGTGAAGAGAAGATTCTACGTATCCCTCTCCTAGTGGAGGATTGTTATCTGTTCTAACGTGTCAGAGTGGTGCAGAGGTTAGCATCAATTCAGTAGTAAAGGCCAGAAGTGCGCGGAAGGATCATCTCGCTATGATAGCACTCGTTACTGATGTCAAGACTAAGGAAAAGAGGATCGGGGATCCACCAATTATTCGTGATTCTACTCAGCAGGCTACGGGAGGAACTATCAGGTTTACTTCCACAGCTATTAAGCAGACTATCAGTTTGATCTCACGCCAGAGGCAGCCCTGGTACTTCGTATCCCTTACCGTCTTGCACCAGGAGGGTTGCAAGAGCCGTCTAATCAATTATAGATACTGTCGGACAGGAGTTTTCACTTAAAGGAACCTCGTAATACCCATGAAGAGAAGCCTTTTCGTATGTGTACTGACTAGCGAGAACTCAACAAGGTGGCAGACGAGAACCGTTTGCCTCGACCACGTACTGATAACCCGTTGACCTGTTGCGAGGAACAAGCTTCCATTCGAGGATTGGCTAGTGAACGAACGATCATCAGATGGAAGCCCAAGAGGAGAATGCCGTTAGAGCAGCATGTCTAACGCAATGCAGCCATTTCAACTTTGTACATCATGATCATTGAGTTGATCATCATACCAGCAGTTTCAGGGATCGCATGAATCGACCGTATTTGTTGACAAGGTTCTGAATCATGTCCAGGAGAAAGGAACACCACGGGTGGCATATGTATCCTATCTCAGCACTTCTGTGGGAGGAGCCATTACGTGTGAAGTCTTGTTAAATATAATTTCGGGGTTCGAAAGGTACCTTTTGGACATATAATCAGCGAAGTGGGAATGCCCGTGGATCTTGCTAAGACCCGTCTTGGTTGGGAATTGATCGACACCAAAGAGTCCTTCGAGGATGCATCAATTCCTTGGTCTCACTCGATACTATCGCAAATAAACCGCATGACTTTCGAAGGTCGCGCAGCTTAGATCTCTTTAGCACAGCAGAGTGCTGTGTTCGTGGAAGACAGACGGGGGGGATGTCATTTCAGCTTTCAAATTGCAACTCAGCAATACAGTGGGCATCGTCTTTATCCGAAAGTACTAATGACTTAGTAGTATAACATGATGGTTTGAATCAGAGTCCCAGTCACACGCCGATGCAACATGAGAAGGTGATGACTTATGTAATGAAGTCATGAAGAGGAACCGCACGACATATAACCTGCGGTGGGAACCGTGGTTCTCGGATGGAAATTGGAGGCATTACTTGGACGGTACCAAATGCATTACCTAGACCGATCACAAGAGCCTCTCGTGTATCGGTGCTTGAAAGAGCTAAAACATGTAATGACATCGCTGGATGGAACTTCTGAATGGGTACGACCGTGAAACCTGAGCGTACGCGAGATCTACAGCTCGCTATCGACTTTAACTTACCTGATCAGACTCACCCTGTTCAAACTGGAGAACTGAAGGAAGAGGATTTTCAAGTTGAACCCATGCAGTGCATGGAGAAGCAACCTTTGACAAGTCGGAAGATACTTATTACCTCACGGAACGAATGTGGGTCTCATTATATGGCAACTGTAGGGAACTCGTGTTGAGCAAAGCACACTGGCTTCGATATTCTAGTCGTCTGGGTTTTGATGAGAGGCATTAGGATTTATAAACCTTGTACTGGTAATCAGGCATGAAGGCCCACCTAGCTAGGTATGGGAAAGATGTTTGACTTGTGGGAAAGTCAAGGTGAAGTGTTAGCAACCAGAAACACCTATATGGAAAGCGAAAACAGACTGCCATGGAATTGGTCGCTGGTCTACTTACAACTCGAAACGGAAACAATATCACCTGGATGATCATTGATTGTCTCACATAACCAACACACCTTCTAGCCATCAAGGAAACAGATAGGTTTTCTTCACTTTCAGTCATCTACCTGAAAGAAGTGGTTGCTAGGCACGGGGTGCCAACCTCCATTATCTCTGATCGCGACCCACGATTTGCATCTGATTTGTGGCAAACGATGCACAAATCCTTTGGCTCACGTCTAGACATGAGCACATCATATCATCCGCAGACGGATGGGCAGGCTGAACGCACCATCCAAACTCTTGAAGACCTGCTTCGACCATGTGTAATCTACTTTGGCAACGGCTGGGAAAGACACCTTCCTTTAGTGGAGTATTCGTATGACGACAGTTACCACACCAGCATCGAGGCTGCTCCCGACCATCTCTTTGTTGGGCAGAAGATGGAAACAGCCAAATCACTGGCCCAGAACAATCACTGGCCCAGAACCCATCGTAGACACAACAGAGAAGATTGCTCAGATACGACAACGAATGGCGGCAACTCGTGACCGTCAGAAAAGCTACGCTGATAAGCGCATGAGACCACTAGAATCCCAAGTTGGGGATCGAGTACTACTTAAAGTCTCACCTTGGAAAGGTGTAGTTCGTTTTGGCATACGAGACAAACTCAACCCGCGATATGTCGGATTTTTCAAAATCACGAAGAAAATAGGAAGGGTGGCCTACAAACTGAATCTACCCGAAGAACTCAGCAGAGTTCACGACGTACTCTATGTGTCGAATCTAAAAAAGTGTCTGTCAGATGAAACTCTCACAGTTTCTTTCAAGGAGCTCACCATCGATGAGCAGTTGCGATTTGTCGAAGGACCAGTGGAAATCTTGGACCAGGAGGTCAAGATTCTCAAACGCACCAGGATACCTATTGTTCGAGTTCGTTGGAACTCCCGTCGTGGCCAGAGTTTACCTAGGAATGAGAAGACCAAATGAAACACAAATATCCCCAGTTGTTTGAGAAAAATAAAACCATTACTGAGGCTGAAGCTACTGCGGAATTTCGGGACGAAATTCCAAACCAACGGGGGGATGATGTGACACCCCAGGAACACCAGGAAACCACGCAACCTAACTAGCTTTCTCAGTAACTACGTGCTAAATTTCGGGATAAAATTTCTTTCAAATTGGGGATGATGTGACACATGGGGAAAATCCACAGTCATCCTGATCTAACACCGATCCAAAGATAGTTCAATATTACTTCCTAAATCTGATCCGATCGAGTCACATGTTAGTATCTGATTAAATGCTTTGACAGTCAATTGTGTCAACCCATTATCATCTGTGGTCCAATAGAAATAAAAAGAGTTTTAACTTGTGTTATCAATTCAATATATTCGGCCCAATCAACTTAACTGTGAACTGAAGCCCATGTGATGATAAGGTGTTCGGTCCAATAGGATTATTTTATTAAACAGACTTGTCAGCCATTTGCAATAGTTGTATTAGTTTGCATGTTCTAAAGTTGTATAAGATTACATGAAACCCTAAGCAACCACCATCCCACCCATATAATGCGACGCGAACAGGAGCCCCCCTCTCTCGTGACATCATCCTAGCCAATCAAGTTTCTGGTTAGTGGTTCTGACTTGTTGACTTTCCTATTTGTGTGATATGGTTTATGCATGGTAGTGAATGATGGATGCTTATGATAATCTTTATGTAATGATCTTATTAATACGTAATCTTGATTTAATGAATTATACATGTACGATGATGTTGTGTCCTTGTAAGATTAGAACGATGCTAGATGATGTTAAAAATCATTGATTCGATGAGTGTCTAAGTATAGACACATGTGTTAACTGATTGTTATGATATATGCTACGTGACTTATACCCAAATGATTATTGTAACTCTAACACTGATAATTATAAATCAAGGATATGTACAAAGTGATGACTCAGTAGGTATTGTGTAATATGATTATACATGGAATTTTTCGATGGTTGCGTTGTTGCCTACCAGCGGCAGTTAGGGTTTGCTGCCCATAACCAGTCCGACGAAAACCCTGTGTCGACGAAATCCTGGGTCGACGAAATCCCATGTTCGTCGTGACCTTTTCGTCGCAACCCGGTGTCAACGAAATCTCATGTTCGTCATGAAGCTTATAAGGGACAGTAGGTTAAAATGTTTAGGTACACTGCATGCAGGTTAGGGATTGATTATTATGTCAGTTGCTATTAAAGATGTTTACATTTGATCGAACAACATGAATTAGTTTTGCACCAAGAACACTTAACTGTTAAACATGGTAGTGGAACATGCATGCAAACTGAGAATATGTGGAAGTAATATAACTGCTATATGTTAATCAGTGCTCATTATTGTGCGTGCATTCTATGATGGTGAATTATGTGAAAACGAACAGTAGCATATAATAGCTGTGTAGATTACACGCATGACATTGAATAACTATATGATGCCATCCACTGTTAATAATGTTAGTTATGAACAAGTATCATGAGTGGGTCCTTACACACGGTACCCTCCACTGTTATGTATTGATAAGGAACATGCATGCAAAGTGTGTTTTGAATGAGAATATACGAATGATTGCTATATGCTATACGAAAGTCACTGCTTGAAGATGTACACATAGACCTTATATAAATATATAGATGTGAGCTTTGAATGCGAAACTGATTTCATGTGTGCATGAATACTCTAGGCTGTGACTGATTAACTATGAACAAGTAGTTAAGCCTACCGAGCAAACCGAGGTGAGTTCACACACTTTCTAAGGCATGGGATTCGTGGTGGTTGGGAATGGGTTAAAGAACTAAAACGGAACCTACATATTCTCCTTGGGTAGGATATGTCCTGCCATCCTCCATGGGTAGGATGCCAATATTAATCCTGTGTATTCTCCTTGGGTAGAATACGTACGTTCGTCCTCCTTGGGTAGGACAACAACCTTAAACTTACTAGACAAAACTCTATCATGAAGTCCCTCATTTTTATATCGACTTAATCGCCGGGCCAATGGCGAGCGGGTCATTAGTTAATAGCGCTATTAGGGTTGACAAGCCTCACACCGTGCCGGTAGGACGGGCGTGTACTAATGGATCTGGGCACTTAGTCAATGATGATAGACATTGACGTAGGGCATAACTTATTTTCGTCAGTTTTCGATATGGTAACGGTCTAGTGGTTCACATGGGGAAGCCCCCACTGGTTATGGATATGGTTTGGGAAACAAAGATACTGGTTAACTCGTGGTTTACGAAACAACTTATGGTTTTCAAAACAAACTGGTAAAACTAAACAACCAAATGTGAACTCCCTCAACTTTGTTGTTGACTCGTTGTTACATGCCTTGCAGGTCTTTAGGTGCATATTTTTGGAACTTGCTTTCTGGGAGGCTGGAGTGGTCATGGGTCGAGTTACATGGAATCGCAACACAAGACTAATGGTTTGAACATGTGGTTTATAAACTAATAACGAACAAATTATGCTTCCGTTGTATACTGTGTATGATTTGTAACGTGTAACACTAAATGTTAATAAATTAAAGTTTTATTTAAATATACCTATGAGTTCAATGTGATTGATGGCTAGATCCTGGTACGTCACACGCCTCGCGGGGGTTTCCGCAGGTGGTATTTTGGGGGTTTGACACTCTGCGACCATCAAACAAAAACCAAATCAATGAAATATTGTGTTTCATACTTGGGATTTGTATAAATATGTGTATCATGTGCACATATCTATTCTTGTTCGATTTCGAGCTTTAAATCGCTTTCTGGAAGGTTATACGCGAATTGATGTGCAAATATAACCAGTTTAATGCAACAAACACTCCGGAATAGTGACATAGGATTAACATACCTTAAACAACCTTTACATAAATTAGAAATAAGTTTTGGAGGGTTTGGTATGCCGAAATCAAGTTTATTCGATCGCAAGGACTAATTTTGACAAACTGCGAAAGTATGCCGATTCGTACTGTGACGAACATTCCGGAACTTGATCATAAGTTAAACATCCCCTAAATATCCTTTACATAGCTTAGAAATAGGCTTTGAGGTGTTTGGTGCGCAAAAATAAACTTTCTTGATCAATAGGGACTAAAAGCGTCAAAAGTGGATAAGTTTGCATTTTCACGCATATCTTACGTTCTGAATATATCAGGACATCCAAAAATTTATGTAATCATTAAAATATTTTATTTTAGTGATTGGCATGATAAATTTCCATTCGTCGCTTAATTTGGATCGTTTTCGCGTCCGTTCGAGTTTCCGTCGTAATTACCCGAACAACGCAACCGTACGACCAAACGAACCGACATCCGAGATGTTTTTGAGCATATTTTAAGTTCCCTATACTTTAACTTCATTTTAGAGCTTTAAAATGGGTTTAACGGGGCTTAAACATGTCAAAAATGCATCAAATAGTAAGTTCTGGACTTGCAGGGGCCAATATTGTCAATCTGCCAAACCTTTTAGGCGGGCCGCATAAGATGAAGGGAAATCTTACGCGGGGCGCGTAAACCAACTAGATCAGCAAACTGATTTCTTTGATTCAGCAGCTGGTTTATGGTTTTGGACATGGTTTTCTTCATTCAAGGGGCTTGTTTTAGGCACCCATGGTATTCTAATTCAGTGGGCACACATGGATGGTTGAGATTGAAGCTCGGGAATCGAGGAATGATCTTAACGGTGGACCAAAATCTATAAATACCCACCAAGAATTCATTTGCAACTCACACATTAGATCTGATTTCTCTAAGTTGGATCCTAAGAACCTTCATACCTGAGAAAGCTTGGATCAAATATCCATTGCTTAGACCTATTGTAAGCTTTTTTCGTTCTTTTATGCGTTTTTAAGCGTGAAAGTCAAACAGTGTTTGACTTTCTGCTTTGACCAGTCTTTCGTCATCACGAAGTTTGTTTGAACTTCGCAACGTGAGCGTAATCACGATGGTTATAGTCCCGTGTGACTATACCTACTGATTACCACGTTGATTAGGTATAGTGACGAGTTATAGTTTTGGTCAAAATGCGCGTTTATGCGTATTTTGCAACCAAACTATTCTTGGGTATCAAGACCCTTTGTTTTGATATCAAACTTGTTTTCAAACTTCGTTAAACATGTTTCAACATGTTTACCTCGTCACTTTTAGATTAGTGCTTGTATAGGGTCGTAAGATAAGCGGTCTAAACAACCTTATGGTCACTTCGTTTAGTTAGTTGTATGATAGGTAGTTTATATGCCTTAGGAAAATGACCAAAATGCCCTTTTTACGCATAAATTCATTCTAAGCATATGTAACATAAATTTTGGCATCTAAACTGATTAGGCAACATTATTAGATATGTTAAGGCATATAATACTTATCAAAGGACTAGTTAGACGGCCCGAACGCGTTTTACGCGAACGACGCGTTAAAGTGGCGTAAGATACCTTAACGAGTCGTAATGGGTCGTAAGCACTTAGGATAGATTCCGATTTAGAATGTAGGCATTGTTAAACCATATTACATGAGTTCCTATACTCATTTGGTTTACAAAACCTCATTCTATCCGATCCTCCGAGTTAGGTCCGTTTATTAACATAGTTACCTATATTAGGTGTCGTTCGAATTCCGTGATTCCTCTAGCTTTGCTTGGTTGTTAGTCAAGACTTCTAAGCATCCTCAAGTGAGTACATAGTCCCCTCTTTTACTGTTTCTCAAACAATTTGAGATGAAACACATGTGCCTACTTGTTACTTTCGTGCTTCTCATGTTTTTACATCATATGCTTGTTATGTTCATTAGTACACTTATAGTACATGATTTCATTATGGTTTTGCTATGTATGTTCACTTAGCATGCTAGCACATTGATTTTCATATGTTACATTTTGTTCATCAGCATATGGACACATTGTTTTACATTTTGAACTGTTTGAACCGTTGAAATTGTTTGGTCTATGTGAACCGTTTGAAACTGTTGATTTATTGTAAACCGTTTGAATCTGTTGATTTATGTGAACCGTTTGAAACTGTTGATTTATGTGAACCGTTTGAAACTGATTGATTATGTGAACCGTTTGAAACTGTTTGAACCGTTGGGTTAAGGAAGTGATTTGGTAACGGGGCGGGTGTAATGTGTTAAAAGCATGGTGGATACGCCGTTGGTACTTCCTATATATAAGTGCTTTTAACACATTATATATCGTTACATTATCTAGATCACTTGGGCAAGGTTATCAAAACAAAGTTATATTACAAGGTTTTTCTAACAATATAAAACATTCGAGTTTTATTTCAAAAACGATATACAATTTGGGTTTACTTAAACAAATGTTTTGAGTAAGATTCATGGTATCGAGGTTTTTATAAAACAAATCTGTTTTGACATGGTTATTCCAATTTACATTACAAGCATTTTACAAAACTTGGTTTTCTTATTATCAATTTACAAAGGTGTTCAAGTTATTTTCAAAACATAAACGAGCCATGAATCTGACACACACATAAAATCCTATGTACTCGCTGGCATTTTTATGCTGACATATTTTCACATGTGTTTCAGGTACCATAGTTGGTGATATATGATGATGATATTGATGCATGCTCACATAGGAACGGACGAGGCCTTAGTGACTTAATAACAATGAAAGTCTATTTGTTCATGTTTTGTTTCTAATTTCAATTTAATGTAATACATTTAATTTAATAAAATAGAACTTCAATCCATGTGTTATGAAACAATGATTCTGTTACAACACTCCCCGAAATTTCCGCCACGATTTGTTGATTTACGTGGTCGGGGTGTGACACCTGAGATCAAAGCCCGTTTCGATACTTCTGCTGGAGGGCAACTCATGGGTAAAAAGACAGTTAATGAGTGCAATGATTTATTTGAGAGTTTCGCCCATTCTGACTTGGACTATAGCACTACCAGCAGGACTTCCATTCATGTGACTACCTCCTCGGCCACTCGAGGGGTAAACCAAGTTGGCTTGGATTCATCGGTAGCTGCTGCTCTAGAGAGGATGGAGAAATCTTTTAAACAAGAGTTGAATGAGATTAAGAAAAAGGTCTATAGGTGTGAGGTTTGTAGGGGAGGCCACGATACGATAGATTGTCCCACACTTATACTCGAGCAGGTAGAGTTTATAGCCGGTCAGTCTAGGGGTCTGTTTAATAATAATAATAATAATAATAATAATTATAACTCTAACTGGTGTAGTGGCAATAATAGTGGTTTCCGCTCTTCAGGTAATCCTCCTGGTTTTCCATCCGGTCAGTATCAAAATAGGGGGCCCGGTCTATACACTAGTGGAGGTTCAGGTCAGGGAGGTCAGTTTAGTGGTTCAGGTTCAGGGGGTCAATTTGCTAGTGGGGGGTCAAATCAAGAGGGTCAAGCTAGTGGTAAGGGTTCAGAAGGTAGTCTAAGTAGGATTGAGGAGATGTTTGCTCAGTTGATGGTAAGAGATCAGGCTACACAGAAAACTTTAACTGAATTTGGTAATTTCGCTAAAAATCAAGAACAAATAAACAAAAATCAAGAGCTTCAGCTTAAAAATCAGACATAAGCTGCTATATCCATTTTCATTCCTATCCATCAAAAGTTCTTTCTTAAGTCTTGATACATCTTATCATTTCCAGGGTGTATCGTATACTTAGACTTATGGGCTTCTTCTAAAATTTGGTGGCGTAGGTTTCCTCGTTTGGGTATCCAAATTCTTTTCTTATGGAATCTCCAAATTCCATATGTTTCTTGTTCTAATTCCTTAATCATTCCTTTTAATTTTTCAGTATCTTCCTTGATTATTGATTCCTGTACTTCCCTAATTTGCTCGTTTAAATCTACCTGCAGATTTAATTTGAGAGAACGTATTCTTTTTGGCTTTTCATGATACTTTCGACAAAAAGCATCAGCTACTACGTTAGCCTTTCCAGCATGATACTGGATATTACAATCGTAATCACCAAGAATTTCCATCCAGCGTCTCTGTCTCATATTTAACTCCTTTTGTCCAAAAACATATCTTAAACTCTTATGATCAATGAAAATGGTAAACTTACTACCGTAAAGGTAATGTCTCCAAATTTTAAGGGCAAAAATTATGGCTCCTAGTTCTAAATCATGGGTTGTATAATTCTCTTCTTGATTCTTAAGTTGTCTAGAGGCATAGGCTATAATTTTTTGACGTTGCATCAACACACATCCATAACCTAATTTAGACGCGTCACAATAAACGACAAAGTCTTTGGTTCCTTCTGGTAACGCTAGTATGGGTGCGTTGGTTAATCTTTGCTTAAGAATTCAAAAGGCTTCTTCCTGTTTTGGTCCCCATTCAAACTTAACATACTTACAAGTCATTTTTGTTAAGGGAATGGCTATTCTAGAGAAATCTCGGATAAACCGTCTATAATAACCAGCCAGTCCTAGAAAACTTCTCACTTCTGTTGGTGATTCAGGGACTTTCCATTTAGTAATTGCCTCAATCTTTATAGGATCCACATGAATTCCTTCATGATTAACTAAATGTCCAAGGAATTGCACTACTTCTAACCAAAACTCACGTTTTGAGAATTTAGCATAAAGCTTTTCTTTTCTCAATAATGTAAGGAGTGCATGCAAGTGCGCTGCATGTTCCTCTTTACTCTTAGAGTAAATGAGAATATCATCTATAAAGACAATTATGAATTTATCCAGATATGGTTTACAAATTTTGTTCATCATGTCCATAAATGCTGCTGGGGCATTGGTTAAACCAAATGGCATGACGGTAAATTCATAATGTCCATACCTTGTTCTAAAAGCGGTTTTAGGAATGTCCTCTTCCTGTACCTTCAATTGATGATATCCTGAGCGTAAGTCAATCTTAGAAAAGAATCGGGCTCCTTGCAATTGATCAAACAAATCATCGATTCTCGGTAATGGGTACCGATTTTTAATCATGACTTTATTGAGTTCTCGATAATCAATGCACATACGCATTGACCCGTCCTTCTTCTTGACAAACAAGAATGGTGCTCCCCATGGTGACGAACTAGGTTGTATGAATCCTTTTTCCAAAAGTTCATCTAATTGTTTCTTCAGTTCTTGCATCTCTGCTGGTGCCAAACGGTAAGGTGCCTTGGCAATCGGTGCCGTCCCTGGTAGTAGGTGAATTCTGAATTCGAGTTCCCTGTTCGGCGGTAGTCCTGGTAATTCTTTGGAAAAAAACATCTGAGAATTGAGATACTATGGGAATATCCTTCAATTCCTTTCCTTTAGTGTTAATGATTATGGAAATCATATACACTAGTGATCCTTTTCTTGCATAACTTGTTGTTTTCATCACAGAGATGAATTTTGTGGACCTAGTTGGCTTGTCTCCTTTAATTATGATCTTCTCACCCTTTGGTGAATTTACTTGTATTGACTTTTGATCACATAGAATACTGGCTTTATTGGCTATTAACCAATCCATTCCTAATACAATATCAAATCCAGCCAGATTCATTGGTTAAAGATTAGCAACAAAATTATGGTTTAAAATTTCTATTCTTGCTCCTGGCAAGATTTCAGTAATCTTGATGGATTCTCCATTTGCCGTTTCTACTAGGCATTCTTGTTGGAGTTTAGTTAATGGTTGATTGAGAAGTTTGCAAAATGAAGTATTAATAAAACTTTGGTTCGCACCAGAGTCAAATAATACTTTAGCAAAAACATCATTAACTAAAAACATACCGGCAATTACATCCGGAATCATCTTTGCTTCTTCCACAGTCAGAACAAATGCTCTAGCATTCTTGGTAGCCTTGTTGTTCATGGCTGGAGCTAGTTTCAGACAGTTAGGCTTGATATGCCCCTTTTCTCCACAATTGAAGCATACTCCATTACTAGGTTTCTTCCTGCAGTCTTCTTCCTTGTGTCCTGGTATCTTGCAGAAATTGCAGTATGTAGAGCATTTCCCTGAATGTTTCTTCTTGCAGGCCTTACAGTAAGGTGCAGAGGTAGAACCTACATTTTTCCCACGGTTGGAATTACCGTAGCGAAATTCCTGGGTAAGCTTTTGAGCTAGGTTCTTCCTCTGGTTTTCTTCTTGTGTACGTACTAATTCATCAGTCAAGGTATTTGCTAGTTCTACAACTTCTTCTATAGTTTGTGGTCTAGCTGCCTTAACTACATGTCTAATCTCACTGATTAATCCTCAAATGTAACGGGAGATTAATACTGGTTCTGGTGATGCTAGGGTTGGCACTATTCTAGCATATTCGAAGAATACGATAGTGTAACCCTTACAGTCTACTCCAGTCATTCTAAGGTTTAAGAACTTGTTAGCTATTTGTTCTTTTTTCATTGGGAGGACATAATTTCCTTTCAACCATATTCTTAAACTCAGTCCATTCCATATTATAGACTCTGTTACTCCCCCTAGACTAGAGAATAGTATTCCACCATTCTAGAGCCGCATTCTTAAATAGATTGGAGCAAACATGATTTTATCTTCTTCTACACACTTGCTTATTTTTAAGACTGCCTCTGTCTTTTCTATCCAACGTAGAGCTGCAATGGCTCCTTCATTGCCAGAGAATTCCATTGGTTTACAAGACCAGAATTCTTTGTAAGAACAACCATAAGACATGGTTCTTCTTCTTTTTGGAATATGCAATTGAAGTAACGGTCCATTATTTACGCTGTGACTGGGTTCAGTAGGTGGTCGTTTACTTCCAAAATTACTTTTATTATTTTCTGCTTCCTTAACCGTTTTAATAATATATGGCATAGCATCTATAATCCCTTGTGCCACTATGTGTTGGATGGCACTGTTATCTAATTGGTTCCCGTTATTATCATTATTCGGCTTTTCTTGATTCACTTCGTTGTCCATCTGGATTATAAACATTTACCAAATATTAATATCACAGAACAATATTTAATGCGAACAATCATACAAACAAGCACATTGATCAAAATCGTCGTGCATTGCGACATTTACTCTATTTCATATATCTATATATTACAAGTTGTAACTGGAATTGAAATTATACTACTAGTTATGCATCAGTAGGTATTGGATTATTTATTTTTTTCAAACTACTCACATATATATATATATATATATTATTACTATTGTTATAAGGGTTAATCCAGTACTGCATGTTGCGCTCGTCATACTTCCAAACGAGCCTCTCCCCTATTTGCCTTATCCTTTCACCTTCATCTAATAACTCCTCACCAAAAGTGCGGAGTTCCTACACGTTTTTTGGTACTCATGGGTGGTGGTGGTGCTGGTATTGGGTCAGGGTACGGTGGTACGGGTTCTCCATATGGGTATGGGTTCTCTAGTATTTCCCGAACATACTGATCGGCATCCCAGTATGGATCTAGAGGGTTAAGGTTGGGGTATGGTGCTAATGGGTTTGGTATGGGTTCCTCCTGTGGGTAGAGTTCTCGATAATCCCTGTGGTCATCATTCCATGGATCGTAGGCTAAGGGATTGGGTGTAGGAACTCTAGGGATTTCATTTGGGTTGAAGGCAGGTATTGGAAGCTGGTCTCCTGGGTTAGGTTCGATTTCCATGGGTTGAGTTGGAAACAGTGGTAGTGGCTGTGGTGCAATGATTTGTTCTAAGTTTGGGTTTGCGGCAGTGGTAGCTAATATGTGAAAGTTAGCTAGTCTCCTATTGAGTATGACTTGAGTCTGGGCATTCATTTCCCTATTTGCTGCTGCTAAAGCCCGTTGCTGCTGCAACTTCCTCATTCTTTTCCTACTCTCGTGTGCTCCCCGACTGAACCATCCTCTCTTTTTGGTAGGGAATGGTTCTTCGGATTGTGCCTTAAATATGAAAATCCCATCTTCTGTGTCAGTTGAATACCCCGAGGGGGTAGGCTGGGAAGAAGTTCCTTCATCTCTAGGAGAACTAGACAGTTGGCGATAGGCGTCCGATGGACCTTGATCACTCATACTATAAACTAACAAATTGTCAAATAACACCAAAACAATAATATACAGATATGCACGTAATCTCATAGATTATTTCCTAACATAATGGATAAAATTTTGGTGTCAGCAGAACACTTCTGTGTCTGAAATCAGTGGCTGTAGCTCTGATACCACCTTCTGTCGCAACCCCCGACCCCTGCCCCGGGAGGCGGGCAGCCGTGGCCCACTCAGAGCTGGTGGTATCGGTGTTTATCATTAATTTGGCAGCGGAAATTTCATCAGGACCGTAGTTAGGAAATATTTTATCAGAGTAAAACACCACATTTTATAATTTATAAATATATGGGAAAAACCCAAGTTTCCATTGCAAACATGTTTTTAGGGATAAACCTTAATTTATTGAAATAAAACTTCTTCTTTATTTAGGTAACTTTTATAGCCACTTTTCCAAGCCTTCAGTGCTCTCCAGCTGGCTTCTATTTGGCTTTCACATTTTGTTACCTGAAACGCGTTTAAAAACATTTTATCAGCAAGAAATACTGGCGAGTGAATCCTAGTTTAATCAAAACAGGTTTTATCATTTTCCAGCATTGAGGGCAATCCAGCAATTACATTTGTTTTATCTCTACTTTAATTACCACCCACGGTACTGTCAATCCTGACTGGTGGTAATGTTACTACTCACAGTGTAGTAACAAATTTTGTAAACAAAACCCCAACATACCGACGATAATTGTAGAATACAAATACTCAATCATTGTTAAATATAAATTAAAACAATTGAGGTTTTGTAAAAACACTTTGTGAAAAGAGGAATCACTCACATTGCTATATTAGGTATTTTCTTGTGACTTCCTGGTTATAATCTAGTTAAATAAACAATGCATACGTGTTAGTATAATAACCCAAATTTACATTAGTTATACCCTTCCTGAGACAGAACTCCAACGACTGAGTCAGGCAGAGCCTCGACATGCGTTACGGAGCACTAGATCGATCGAGCATCGTATCTAATACGTAATCGGGGGTTATAATACTTACAACGAGGCAGAGCTTCGCTAATTGGGGGGGTATTATACCCTATATTACTTTTACTACTTCAGAAATTTGAGAGAGAGTTGAGAGAATTGAACGACGAACAAATGAAGCTCGACTGCTCCATTTATAGGGCTGATCAGGGAGTCCCTGGCGGCCCGCGAGAGAGACAAAGGGGGCTCTCTCGCCCCGCGAGCTAGGTCGAGTAGGGTGTAGGGTTGTCGTCTCAGGGGTGTAGGTTCAACATGACATGGACACGTGGCAGCCCAGGGTTACGCCACTTAGCTCCTCGCTCACGCCCCGCGACGGATCAAGATCAGTCTGTCGTGCCCCGTGACAGACATAAAATATTGTTTTTATTTGATTTTTATTAAAATAAAGGTATTTCGGGCCCACTTTTCGTATACGGGGTGTATTTTAGGACATATACGGATGTTCTAATAAAATTTTAGGAGGGTTGTTATAGGTGGCATGTGTGAGAGAAGTGGTTTGCCAAGGGATGTGTTGGGATTGAACCCTACCAAAGGAACAGTTGATTAAAGCCAAAACTAGATCAGAGCAGTGGAACCAAAATAAGAAGTGGATGTATACAAGTCTCTCCCCTTGAAAGTGGTTCTAACAACTGATGACCTCCATCCACTGATCCTTTACAACAACTGCTAACTTACAACTGCTGATCAAGTTAAAGACTGATGAAGACTAAAGCCCTGTTGATCAATCTACTGCTATGGGTCAAGCACTGCTGAAGAAATCAAGTACTGCTGGAGTCACAATAGTGGAAGGATAAAACAGTAGTTTAGTCTTTTCTTTGTTATATAATGTTATCAGTAGTTAGCATAGCAGTGTTTGTATTAGATCAGTAGTTAGAGTTTGTTAGGAGGTTAGATGTCACTCTCATGGTGACGTCAGCAAAGATGCCATAGTGGTTTGGGCGTGCCTATAAATAGAACAGTACCCTGTACTGTTCTATTGGCTCTTCACCACTTTTCTTCCTGTACGAACAAACACTGTGAGCTCAGGCTGAGGGGGAGTTTGTTACATGCATGCAAAATTGTAATCGGTGTTTGGAATAAATTTAAGCATTCGGTTCAATGTTCAAACATGTGTGTTAAAAGCATTTCTCCTATTTGATTGTGTGCAAAGTTTATTTTCATTTTAATTCCGCTGCATTACTTGTTCATCTTCATCATTTCTTAAACAAAAACACAATAAAAAAGAAACTCAGATCCTAACAATTTGTATCAGAGCTCGGACAGTCAAATTTGATCTAACAATCATTTTGACATAAATAGTTCAGCTCAAAATCGTGGATACTGATAGTTGTTCGTTTTGTTGAAAAACAGAGTTAGGTTTAATCACGATCAAAGTTGATTAATCAGTGCCTGTAAAACAACCAGGATGACGTCACAATCACAAGATGATAAGAATAACATCGGTTCACTTTTCAAACCACCCATGCTAAAACGTAATGAATACAACATCTGGGAGAGAAGGATGGGTCACATCCTTGCTCAACAGAATACCGGATGTTAGAGATCTGTTGTTTTTGGACCACATGTTCCTATGGTGCCAAGTGCTGAGGATTCAAAGAAGTTCGAACCTAAAAAACCTGAAAACTATACTGAAACTGATTTTCAAAAGTTCAAACTCGATGCCAAAGCATTTAGCATCATTGCATCTGCACTACCCAATGAAATTTATGTTGGGCTGTTACACTGTAACAGTGCCAAGGAATTATGGGATGCACTTAAGGAACAATTTGGGGGAACTAAAGAAGTAATTGAAAATAACAGGGAAATTCTGAATCAGCAGTATGAAACCTTTTGTCACATTAAGGGTGAATCATTAACCCTACAGTTTGAGCGATTTAGTTATCTCATTAGTGAGCTAAGACTTGTTAAGGTTAAATTTGCTAAATCTACATAAAATAGCAGGTTTCTTAGATCACTACCTGAAAAATGGGATACAATTGCATTTGTAACCAGAAATTCTATTGAGTTCAAAGATCTAACACTGACCCAACTTCATGGTAGACTCCTGACCTATGAAAGGGAGTTAAACCAGAAAAAGAAGTTGCAAGAGTCTGGCAAAGTTGTAGATGACTATTCATTTGGCAACACAGCTCTTCTGGGTCAAGAAGAGTCTGGCAGCTGTAAGGATCAGAGTTATGATCATTTTATTGACATAACTGCTGGAGGAAATTTCAACTCTGATCCTCACTCATCCAACTTTGCTTTCACAGCAAATGGAGAAAGCCAGAACTTAGATAATCTATGCTTTGAACTCAATGACTTACATCACTTTGATCCAACTGATCTTGAAGAAATGGACATTTTGCATCAATTGGCTTTGCTTAGTGTAAGAACAAGCAAATTTTACAAAAGGACAGGGAGAAAATTCCCAGGGTTACATGGGAATTTAAAAGTGGGGTTGGATAAGTCAAAGATCAAGTGTTATAAGTGCAATAGGCTAGGTCATTTTGCTAGGGAATGTAGGAGTCAAACCATTGGTCCAATTATTACTCATCCCAGCTCAAACGCTAGACCACAAAATCAAAGCACTGTGCACTATTCCCATTATACCCCTGCTGCCCATGTAAACACTGCTCATTATGCGAACCCTGTTCCTGTGCATTATGTTCAAACCACTATCCCTCAAATTCAGTATGTCCAAGCTCCTGTACCTCAGGTCCAAGTGCAACCAATTGCACCTCAACAAGCTGCTCCAGCAGTGGTTCAACCAGATCAGCAAAGTTTATTTACCCAAGGCTTTGTTGACTGGAGCAGTATGCCTGATGAACTCGGTGATGAAAATTTTGCACTCTATGCTACTAATGATACACCTAATGATGAATTTTGTTTTATGGCATTAGAGTCAATACCAGAAGAGCTGGATGCTGAAAAAGGACAGACAAGTGCTGAAACAGTGGATGAAGTTGCTGAAGCAGTGGTTACTGCTGTTTCTGGTGAAATACTGCTGGGAGAAAATTCAGAATCCCTGATAGAACCATTGTCTGACCCCTGGTCTGAAGAAGAAGAGAAAAAACATGGTGAGAAGGAAGAGAAGGTGACTGATGAGAAAGAGCATACTTGTGATTGTGCAATGATGGCTGCAGCTAAGGTATCATCTCAGGTTCTTGAAAATCTGTGTTTAGACAAATGCATCATAGCATTTGCTAACATTAAAGAGGTGAATGAAAACCTTAGGGATAGAGTGTTGAATGATGAAGTCAAATTTGAAAAGTCTTTAAAAGAACTTAAAAACAAATTGGCTGAAAAAGATAAAGAAATCTACAGTCTCAAAGAAGAGCAAAGCATAACCAAGAATCAACTCCAAACTATGGTAGAAAAATATCAAGTTTGCAAAAAGGGGTTGGAATCCACCCAAATCACTTATGAAAGATGGGTGGTATCTTACAAAGGTTAAGAGGTCATGCTTGAAAAACAGCTTGAAAGCAATTTAAAATTTAGCATAGGATTTAGAAAATATGATGAAATTGAAAACACTGCTACAAAACAAGCTGGTTCAGTTGAAATAACACCAACCAACAAGAATGGCCAAGAAGTTAAGATAACTGACAAACTTGGTAACAAAATCACTCTGGAAAGATCTGTGGGGTCCTCAACCTCTGAGGAAATTGAGAAATACCAATTTAAACCCACATTGTCTGATGAGTGTGATATTCTTGAAAATTTTAAACCAATGGACTTCTCAACCACTGATGGTGTAAAAGCTCCTAAAGCAAAGGTCATTCCTATCAAAGACATCCCAACAGTGGTTCAAAACTCTGTTGCTAAGGAGTCTGAGAAGAAGAAAAGAAGAGAAAAAGTTAAAAACCTGTTTTGTGATTTCTGTGAAAAGAAGAATCATCTAACAAAGGACTGTTTTCATCTAAAAGCATATGATATCAACAAAACAAGTGTTAATGTACCTACTAAGAGCTGCACCATCTGTGGTAAATCAAACCATAAAACTCAGGAATGTGTGTATCTCAAATCCTTTGATGAAAAAAGGAATGAGTACACTGCAAAAACATCCTTGAGTTCATCAACATCATCTGTCAAATTCACAAAAAACCAACCACTGTTTGTGCCAGTTCAAACAGCTGTTACAAAACAGCTGAACCAAACCTCTGTTAAAAGAGATGTTCAGGTGTCTGATGCACCCCCTGCCAACCAATACCGAAGAGGTAAAGGTCAACCACCATACCAAAGGATCCCACATGTTTATGAGGTTTACAAAAAGCCTTCTAAACCAAGAGTGAACAGGCATCCATTTGGTTATCAGCAGATCATTGGGCAAGACCCCCAGTAGTGGTTAGAGAAAAGCAGTACCAAAACTGTCCAAACCCCTGAGCTAACCACTGTCCATCCACCTGAACTCATCCCAGACACTGTTGAGACCCCATCCAAAGCCTTATTGGCTTTGGAGACCCTAATGAACTAATCCTTTTACTTCATGTGCAGGGAGCTTCTGCATGCTTAGATAGCCTTTGGTATGTAGATAGTGGAGGCTCCAGGCACATGACAGGATGTAAAGCCCTACTCAAAGATTTCAAAATCCATGGAGGGGGTGATATATCCTTTGGTAATAATAGTAAAGGGAAGGTTCTGGGGTCTGGTACAGTACAGTCTGGTAATGTCAAATTTGAAAATGTCAATCTAATAGACAATCTAAAATCCAACCTCCTGAGTGTCTCTCAAATGAGTGATAAGGGCTATGGCTCATTCTTCACAAAGGATTGTTGTAGGATTATTGGACTAGAAATGGTTAAAAAGATTGAAGAAATAATAAAAAATGGAAAAACTCAACTTGTTGCTCAAAGAAGTGGCAATGTTTATGTTGTTGATTTGTCAAAAGAGAGCCCCAGGACTGATGCTTGTCTGTTCTCAGCTGCCTCTAACAAAGAGACACAAATCTCAAGACAATCACTGCTATATCCAAACAGGGGTTAGTAAGAGGTTTACCTAAAAAACTGTTCACCTGTCCTGAGCATTGTGTTTCCTGCCTAAAAGGAAAACAACATAAAAGCTCATACAAATCAATTGAAGAGTCCAAAACAACCAAATGTTTGCAAATGCTTCATATGGATTTGTTTGGCCCAGTTAAAGTCATGAGTCTTAGGAAGAAGAGATATTGTTTGGTTATTGTTAATGACTTTTCTAGGTTTACATGGACTTACTTTTTACATTCTAAAGATGTGACTGCAGGCATTCTGCAAGACTTTGTTACACAGGTTGAAAAGCAGTTTGACCTCCCAGTAAAAATCTTTAGGAGTGACAATGGCACAGAGTTCAGAAATAAGGAGTTAGATGATTTCTGTGTGTCAAAAGGAATTGTAAGGCAATACAACATTCCAAGGACACCAGAACAAAATGGGGTTGTTGAAAGAAAGAACAGGACTTTGATTGAGGCTGCCAGAACAATGCTTGCTGATTCAGGTTTGCCATTAACTTTCTGGGCAGAGGCAGTAAACACTGCTTGCTATGTCCAGAACAGAGTTTTAATCAATCCCAGACATCAAAAGACTGCTTATGAATTGCTGTATAAAATAAAGCCATTGATTTCATATTTCAAAGTTTTTGGCTGCCCATGTTTTATTTTAAACTTAAAAGATTCTATCTCAAAGTTTGCAGCAAAAATTGACTGTGGTTATCATCTGGGATACTCAACCACTGCTAAGGCCTACAAAGTGTTTAACACAAGGACCAAAACAGTGGAAGATACTTTGAATGTTAAGTTCAATGAACTTTCATCAATGAAAATCCCAGCAAATCCTGCGGGATTGTTTGATCTTGATAAATTTACCTTTGAAAATACTGCTGTCAAGACTAACAGTGCAGGTCCATCACAAAGTTCATCATCAGACTATGGATATGAAATCATCATTCCACAACAAAAGTCTGCATCAAATGGTAGAGCAGCAGATGTTCAAAACAGCTGTCAAAGTTCAACTACTGCTACCTCAACAGTTGTTGACCAAAGTAGCCCATCAACCTCTGCTTCCACATCATCAAACACTGTTGATAAAAGTCCTCAAGTAGTGGATCAAAGTCAACATGTGTCCACACCACTTCCTCCTATTCCACCTCCATTTGAAGCCACTACTGGATCATCAAAGTCACCAGCAGTGGTTAGCTCAGATGATTTACATCTGCAGCTCTCACCATTAAATGCCATTATTCCATACAAAGGAGATCTTATCTTCTTGAAGTCTCATCCACCTGACCAAATCATTAGCAACATCAGTGAAGGGGTGCTCACAAGAAGTCAATCCCAAAACATCTGTCTTTTTGCTGGTTTCCTATCACTCCATCAACCAGTCAAGTACCAAGAGGCACTAAAAGACAACAGCTGGGTAGAAGCCATGCAAGAGGAGCTCCAACAGTTTAGAAGACAACAAGTTTGGGAGCTTGTACCACTGCCTGAGGGTGTGAGTCCTATTATCACAAAGTGGGTCTTCAAAAATAAAACTGATGAAAGGGGTATTGTTGTCAAGAATAAAGTCAGGCTTGTGGTTAAAGGGTTCAGATAGGAAGAGGGCATTGACTATGATGAAACATTTGCCCCTGTACCAAGATTAGAAGCTATCAGACTATTCCTGGCCTTTGTTGTCAACCACAACATCAAGGTGTATCAAATGGACAACAAATGTGCATTCCTCTATGGTAAGATTCAAGAAGAGGTTTATGTTTGTCAACCTCCAGGCTTTGAGGATCCATTTAATCCAAATCATGTCTACAAGCTAAATAAAGCTTTGTATGGCTTGAAACAAGTACCAAGGGCCTGGTATGAAACTCTTTCCACCTTTCTACTTTCCATTGGTTTCACAAGAGGTAAAATAGATAAAACACTGTTTTTGAAATGGAGAGGGAAAGACTTGATGATTGTCCAGATTTATGTGGATGACATCATTTTTGGAAGCACATGTAATAAAATGTGTGAAGAGTTTAGGCAACTCATGACAGTTGAGTTTGAGATGAGTGTAATGGGTGAACTCCAGTGCTTTCTTGGTCTCCAAGTAAGGCAACTTCAAGATGACACTTTTATCCATCAAGGCAAATATGCCAAAAAACTTTTAAATAAATTTGAGATGGATGATTGTAAGCCATGCCGTACACCCATTGCAACAAATAAAATAGTCATGTCTGATGAAAAGGATGATTTGGTTGATCAAACTTTATATAGAAGCATGATTGGGTCTTTATTGTACCTAACTGCATCTAGGCCAGACATCATGTTTGCAACATGTGTTTGTGCAAGATCCCAGTCAGCCCCTAGAAAGTCAAACCTTATTGCTGTAAAAAGGATATTCAGATACCTAAAAGGTGCTCCAACACTTGGTATCTGGTATCCAGCTGATGGAAATATCAAGCTTTCAGGTTTCTCAGATAGTGACTTTGCTGGTTGTGACAAGACAAGGAAGTCCACCTCAGGAGGGTGCCAATTCCTAGGCAATTGCTTAGTGTCTTGGCAAAGCAAAAAGCAAGCAGCTGTTTCCACATCCACTGCTGAGGCAGAGTATATAGCTGCTGCGAGCTGTACAGCCCAACTGCTTTGGCTTCAAAATCAGTTGCTGGATTTTGGTATCACTGCCCTAAAGACACCACTCATGTTGGATAGCCAGGCAGCAGAAAATATCATCAAAAATCCAGTTTCCCATTCAACCACCAAGCACATTGATATCGGACATCACTTTGTGAGGGATTGCTATGAAAAAGGTTTGATTTCTCTGCACCATGTTCCAACTAAAGATCAGCTGGCAGATGTGCTAACCAAAGCATTAGACACATCCACCTTTGAAAGCTTGATATCTAGGATTGGCATGCTAAACATGGAATAACCGGCAAAATCCTGTTTTTCTATGAATAAAAGCATTAAAATGTTTTCAAAAACTCAAAATTTCATCCTTAAAAATAGCTAAAAATGAATTTTTCATTAAATCCTTAAAAGTCTGCCATAACCACTATTTTGCTAAAACATCTGTTCTGTTTATTGTTGTCCACTGCTGAAAGTCATCCCATGTTCTCTCATTTCCTTGGTAATCACTGTTGTTCAAAATCAGTGTTTTCAACCACTGATAAGCTATCCACTGATAGTTAAAATCACCCATTGTTTTCATTGTACCGTTACAACCACTGATATTGCTCCATCAGTGGTTTCATAAAACAATTGTCTTCCATTACTCATCAGGGGTTGGCACGTGGACAGTACATAGCGGTCAGATCTTTTTGTAACCGCTGCCATGCCAACATTCACTTTTTCCTATATAAAACCCAGAGCAAAACCTCCAAACAGGGTTTTTACTGTCGAATCGAATTCAAAAATTCTTTTCTCAAAACAGTTATCACTTATTTCTCCTAAATCATTCTCCATTCTTCTTCTTCATAATGACAAAATCAAAGTCTTCCTCCTCTGAAAACCCACTGAAAAAGCCATTGAAATTCCATATAAAGCTCCGCACAATTACTTGGGTCTACTCACAAAACCCACCAACATCGAAACCTACAACTCCATCATTGATACCATGTCGTCTTCAAAGTACAAAACTTTGTTGACTGCAAATGCTCTGATTTACCTAAAAACCCAAAGAGAATTTTGGAAAAATACCACTCTTGAAACTCAAGGTGAAAACATCATAGCCATCAATTCCTCTATAAAGGGTAAAACAGTCAAAATCACACCACAATCCATCTCAGAGGTATTCGAACTTGATGATCAGCAAGGTAAAACTTATTTTCCTAAAAGAGAATATCAAACTGATTTTCTTGAGAGGGGGTATGCAGAAGAAATGAGAAGGGATACCTTACAAAAAGGTAACTTTCCTCCTGCAACAAGATTTTTATTCCATACCCTCTTGATGTGTGTTTCAAAAAAAACAACCGCTTTTAACGAAATACCATTAAAGATCCAATACACGGGTTATGCTATTTTACAAAATGAAAATTTTAACTATTCCCAGGAGATCTTTAATGACTTGGTAAAAAACGTTACTAGCAAAGCATTTTTACTGTTTCCAAGGTTTTTGAGCTTTTATTTTCAAAAGAAATTTGGAAAAGATGATGCTCATGTGATCACCCAAGGTGACTCTTTTCAAATAAACAGCTTACTGCTGAAACTTTTACAAGATTATCAAAACCTTCCAAAACAAAACAAAAGCAGAGGCTCCTGAGCAGAATTTAGCAGCTACCACTGCTCCTCAGGCACCTGCTGCTGAGCCCATTGCTCTAGGTGCTCACAGCAGCAAAACAACTGTTGTGAAACCCACACCTAAAATCACCAAAAAGCCAAGACAAAAGAAAATACAAAAGCCCCCCAAACCTACAAAAAAGGCAACTCTGGAAGATGAGATCCCAGAGCAACTGCCAGTGACAACAGAAAAGTCACTAGAAACCACTGCTGCTACTTCCTCATAGCAGATGGTAGAAAGATCTCAACCCATGCCTCAAACTCCTCCTGCTTCTTCTCAAAAAGACCAGGTTGTAAGAACAGGGACACCACAATATGATGCTCTGGAATCACTTGCTTCCATCATCCACAGCCCACTGCCCAGGGCAAATTCTCTTTCCACACCCAACCTCATTGCCACAATTGCCCCACAAACAAAAATATTGTTGGATGCTCTTGATTTGAATCAGGCACAAACCAGTCCTTCTCAATCACTTGTCAATGAGAACATACCTCAACAAGTGACTGGGTCTGATGTTTCAATCAGTGCTAACCCACCAACAACACCTGAGGAGGTTACACCCCTTGAGTTACAAGTAACTCTTTGTGGTAGTTCAAGTGAAGCAGCCACTACAAGTGCTGAACCCACTGGTTTGCATTTGGACAGTGATTACATCAATAAGACTTCCTTGAAGGCAATTTCTTCTCTGGGAACTCTTGTGCATCCAGTTTTCACTGGTTCACTAAAAAGTGTTTCTCATTTTGAAGGAAGAAGTCCCCAGTTCCAAGACAAAGGGGCATCAGTGGATGACTTTTGGAATACATTCCCTGAGTCAACCAGTGTTACAACCACTGAATGTAGGAAATCAGATGATCCCATTAAGTTGGGTGATGGTTTAATGTATCGAGAATTGACGGATAGAGTTGACAAACTAGATACTCCTGTTGCAGAAATCAAAGAAATGCTGCAACAGTTGTTGAAAGTTCAAAAGGTACCACCCACTGCTGCACCAACTCCAACAGTTGCTCCATCATCTGCTCCTACTTCAGATGACATGTGGAGTTTATTTCAACCACTGCTCCATCATCAAAGAGAATTAGCTGATCAACAACATGAGATACAAGTTCAAAAGATCAGAAATCTCATGGAAGCAAGGTTTAAAGACACCCAAGTAGATATCAAGGCAATAAAGGCCCATTTACAAAACACCACTGGCACTGCTCCTCCCTCTATCATTTTTGTAGAAGAACCACCACCAGCTGATGCCAAAAAGGGGGAGAAAATAAAGCAGTGGAAGAAAAAGGGCTATGGTGATGGTTTGTATATTGCACCAAACAATTCCTGCATGATTACAGACATCCCTTTGCCTGATGGCTCCAAAAAGATTGATGTTACCACAAATGCCATTGCTAATGCAAAAGCAAGTGTAAAAAAGGATAGGGATGCTAAGGATAAAGCCAGGTGGGAATAGGAGAAAAGAGCTTTTATGGAGCTGAATGAGCAGAGTATTTCTGAGCCTAAGGATGATGAAAATCCTGAGCCAAAAAGAAAGCAGCCCACTAGAAAAGTGAGGCAACCCAAACACACACCATCCAGACCCACAAAGCAAACTCCTAAACCAACCAAAAGCTCCAAACATCAATCTACCAAACCAACAGTTGTTAAAACTCCTGTTGTACCAACAGCTGTTGATACTCCAGTGGTTTCAACAACTGCTAGCCAAACAACTGCCACCACTTCAACACACACCACAACCACTGCCTTACCACCACCATCACAAATACCATCACCACCAAAAACAACCTCATCACCACCATCACCTCCTGCCAAAAAGCAGAAGACAGCTGATGACACATCATCAGTTGTAATGACAACAGTGGTTGAAACACCAGGTGTTTCAACAACTGTTAGTCAACCCACTTCCACTTCAATCACTTCCACTACTATAACCACCACTCAAATCACCACCACTGAACCAACCAACACACCACAAGCCTCTCCTAAACCAAAAAGGAGAAGGATAATTTTGAAAGATGATGATTCTCCACCACCACCAAAATCTTCACAACCTTTGTCACTTGTTACTATTCCAAACCATGTCCCTCTTTCTTCATCTCAAGTTCAAAAACCAATCACTGCCATCACTCCTGCATGTGTCCAATATCCTTTAGAGCTTATAGCAGTCAGAGAAGAGATCAAATATTTCTACTTTGAAGATGATCCTGCTAAAAGGATTTTGCCATATGTTGAAGGATATCCTAGGCCTAACAACATTGAAGAATACTTGAAAGTTAAGGCTCAACAAGCAGAGGATATCTCCAAAAGAAACTCACAAGGAAAATCTGACAAAGAAATTCAAAGGCATTATCAATTCCTACTCACACAAGTCAGAACCTTGGAGCAGTTTGTAAAAAATGTATGTCAGCAACTATCAGAAAGTGCAGATGAATCCTTGAGAAAAGACTATCTTGAAAACATCATGGCTTACAAGAAATACAAGGGAGAAAAATATATGTACAAATAATGGACCATTCAAGAGCTTGAAAGTGAAGCAGCCAGGATTCAAGATATGATCAAAAACAAGGTTAAACATACTCCTCCTGATTGGGCAAAATACAAGAAGAATGTACCTGATAAGGTGCTAGAGCTGAAGAGGTTGAAAGAGGAACTAATCACTGCTGATTTTGGGTCAAGAAACCAAGTGTTAAGGTGGAAAGAAGACAAAGTTAGGGCCAGCTACAAAAAGTTGGAGGAACTAAGGAAGAAAAATCTAAAAGTTCCACAAAAACCTAACTATCCTGAAGCAGAGGTTTCAAAAAGACCACCAAAGCTGCAAGTCAGGAAATCCACTGCTCCACATGCTGCTATTCACTATCAAAGAAGAAGACAAAAGAAGATGGATGCAGAAACACCAGAGGATTAAGCAGCTGGTGATGAAGTTTTAAAAATGGTCCTCAAACAAATGATGGCTGATATTCCTGAACTTGCTAAAGCTCAAAGCACTGCTCAGTCAGTCATCACCAGGCCATCATCTCCAAATTGCTCATCTAATAAAAATCTCCCAAGAAACCCACTGGATTCAAAAATACTAAAGTGGAAAACTGACAAACAGACCCACGTATTGACCCTGATCAAATCCAGTGGAGAAGTGAAGAAAATATCAAGGGAACAAGCACTAGGCCTGAGTATTGAAGATCTGCAGGATCTCCTTGATCTTACACTTTGCAGGGATGAAGATGATACAGATGCCTTAGACTTTGAGTTACAACTCAAAGTGCAAATAAGGGAACTGTTGATGAGGCAATAAAGTTCCACAATAATGAAGGGTTTTAGCATCATCTGTTCCAGGGGGAGATTGTTGGGATTGAACCCTACCAGAGGAACAGTTGATTAAAGCCAAAACTGGATCAGAGCAATGGAACCAAAATAAGCAGTGGATGTATACAAGTCTCTCCCCTTAAAAGTGGTTCTAACAACTGATGACCTCCATCCACTGATCCTTTACAACAACTGCTGACTTACAACTTCTGATCAAGTTAAAGACTGATGAAGACTAAAGCCTTGTTGATCAATATACTGCTATGGGTCAAGCACTGCTGAAGAAATCAAGTACTGCTGTAGTCACAACAGTGGAAGGATAAAGCAGTAGTTTAGTCTTTTCTTTGTTATGTAATGTTATCAGTAGTTAGCATAGCAGTGTTTGTATTAGATCAGTAGTTAGAGTTTGTTAGGAGGTTAGATGTCACTTTCATGGTGACGTCAGCAAAGATGCCACAGTGGTTTAGGCGTGCCTATAAATAGAACAGTACCTTGTACTGTTCTATTAGCTCTTCACCACTTTTCTTCCTGTACGAACAAACACTGTGAGCTCAGGCTGAGGGGGAGTTTGTTACATGCATGCAAAATTGTAATCGGTTTTTGGAATAAATTTAAGCATTCGGTTCAATGTTCAAACATGTGTGTTAAAAGCATTTCTCCTATTTGATTGTGTGCAAAGTTTATTTTCATTTTAATTCCGCTGCATTACTTGTTCATCTTTATCATTTCTTAAACAAAAACACAATAAAAAAAAAGCTCATATCCTAACAGGATGGATTGCTATTGAACCAAGCACCCCTATTTATAGCTGAAAACAGAAGCTTTACACGACCTGTGCCCGGTGGGCACGGCCCCGTGCCTTCCTTCTTCTCTGTCTTCATTTAATGAGCCTGTCAGTCCGGATGCTCACACGGCCCCGTGTGTCAATGGCACGGTCCCGTGGCCATTGTACTTGCTGTACTATCCAAGATTTGCATATCTGGAAGTTGACTATGGCCCGTGTCCATGAGACACGGCCCTGTGTCTCTTGTTTGCTTCTGTTTGTCTCCTTCTTCTTGGAATCTTGGGTGGGGCACGACCCCATGGCCGGCAGGCATGACCCGTGCTTGTCTTCTGATTTGTTGTTTTGGCCTTGCGGTGAAGCTCAGAGGGTTGGTATATTGTATCAACTTCTCTTCTTTTGTATTTATGTTGGTTTTTGCCGTTAATTTGTTCCTTTTGTACATTTAAGCTCTTTTAATCCTGAAAATCAAAAGTATACAAAGAAACACACTTTTTCCAACATTAGTACTAAAAAATGTTGTTTTTATACCTCATTTGATATAATTTATATGTTGCATTTGGCGCATATCAATTATTAGTGTTGATAGAAAGAAACACTAAAAGAATTTATTGAAGAGTTGTGAAACAAACAAATAAATAGAAAGAAAAAAGAGTTTTTAAATAAACCGTGCTGAGGGCATGTAAAACCGAAGTATAAACGAACTACAAGGTCATAGAAGCGGAGGTGATGCCAAACACAAATGAACATGGTCAAGGACCATGGTGAAAATTATTAAAAAGTGATGGTTGTCGCTTGTGGTCAATAAGAACCACATGGGCGAACCAAATAGGTCGTTTATGGTCTATAAGGCCATAGACTAGAGAATGCACAAGTAAAACCAAGGTATAAACAACATGCGGGGTCATAGAAGCCGAGGTGTTGTCCAAGTTACCAACCATAATCTTTGATTATGGTTGGAAGGAGATAAGAGACTTTGATGAAGGAATGCGGATGATTTAAGCTAAAGAGGTTAAAATCTCATAAAGGGTTAAACAAGTGAGACGCCAAATCTAAGAATGGCATTATGATATCATGATTATTCCTAAGAAAAACCAACTATGACTTTGGTTGTGGTTGTGGAAAATTATTGAAAAGATTGTTTAAGGATGTAGTAGGCTTGAGCTAAAATGCTCAATGTCTCTTAACAGGTCGGTTTGGGTAAATAATGCTAAACCGAATGGTGAAAATGAGAACTTTAAAGATATAAGTTCCTAGAGTGTATATGAACTTGTAATTGTAAAAGAAAGGAGTTAGGAAGAAAAAAAATCTGGATCGAGTTCGCATGGGTGTGAAAAATCAGCAATTATGTGGCTGGGGTAAAAACTGGCAGCTACCTAAACACCTAAACTTTCTGGAAAATTGGCGCACTCGCGCCACGTGGGAGGCACACCAGGCACCCCCGTGATGCACGTGGGAACTGTCTAGTCAAAATGCGTTCCCCCGCGCCACGCGAGGGAACCATGTCTCGCCTTCGCGACGCGCGGGGACCTTCTGAAGTGGCAAACGCACTTTAAGAGTACAATGTGTTGCACAATATATTTTGAGTGAAGTCGTATAGCTAGAGACGACACAATGACTATAAGGCCACAGGGCGTGGCATCGCGCCACCCCGCCAGATAAGCAAAAATGGCCCCCTCCCCCTGCATGTTAAAAGGGGGGCGCTACCCTTGTCCGCCAGCACGCTAACGGCCAGAAAATCGCTTTGAAGGTGGGGCACATTCTTTTCAACCAATCAAATATATTTTCTTTATTTTTTTTTATTTCGTTTAATAGGGGGATTTAAAGGGGATTTAAACCATTGCATGCAAGTTAAAGGGATGAGCTTTAAAACTCCCTATGTGACATGACACTGATGTGACGCTGATATAGCATGATAAAGCCCCTAGAGGCTTTATAACACATCTTCCAACCTAATACAAACATTATTAATGTCAACCATTGTTTATAAAAACTTATTATATATATACACGCTCAAAGTTTATATCTTCTCACACACACTGTTCACTGAGTACCAAATATTTATTTTCGGGTATATCTTCTCACACACACTGTTCACTGAGTACCAAATATTTATTTGGAAAAATTTGACGTTTTTTCGATTTCGTTACCGCTTATTTATAAAACGTTACCGCTTGGTCGGAATCCTAGATCCGCCACTGCCTGAACTTTAGTGCCCCAAACATCAAATATAATCATCACTTTTAATCTGAAAGCTGTAACGCAACGTGTGCATAAACTTGTGATGAGGTGGTTTGGTAGGTTAGTTCAGTCGTAGGAAGATTCTTCTTTTCTCTTCCAAATACTACAAGTTGGATATAAGGGACAATGCCAGTCATAAAAGCAATCATGTGAAATCAGATATTTATATTTTTAGGAGTTTTTTCCTAGTTAAATTACTAATTTAAGATAAGAGAACTGTATGATAGAAAAAAAAAAACAAAATCTTAGTCATAATAACAGTGTCACACTTACGATTTTTTTTCACATTTCAATTACGTTTTGAAAATGTATGTTGAATTGGTGTCATCAAGTGAATAACAAAATGAGCATCAAATCTTAATCATTAATAACAGTGTCGAACCCACGATTTTTTCACATTTCAATCACGTTTTAAAAATGTATGTTGAATTGGTGTCACCGAGTGAATAAGAAAATGAGTATCAAATACTATAAAACGTATAAAAATTTTCTGTACTTTGTTATGCCATCCCAAAACCATCAATAGTGTTTCAATGTTAAAAAAGTATAAAGAAAGAACGAATGTTGTATTAATTTTTCTAGAATTTAAAAAACTTTTTTACTGGAAAAAAGCTTTTATAATTTTCCTCACTAAAAGTTACTAGGAATTCTGGATATTTTCAGATGGGCTTTAATTCATTTATTTATGATATCAGGCCCGCCATATTTCTCTTTAATGTCTGTGAGAAGTGGGACTATTGATGAGCAATGTATGTGCTCACTATCTGTAAGGGCCAAGACCACTATTAGCCCAACTCATTAATTTTATCTATGTTTATTTTTAAAGGATGTATACGAAGGGATAGGATATATTAGGGGAGGTGGGGTGGAGCCGTGATGGGCTTTCATCACGCGTGATGCTATTTTGCACACCGCCGCCACCATACATTTTAACGTGTGGAAAACTTCACGCGTTGAACTTTTTTGAAATGTGACCGTTTGGCTTATTTGACCGTTAAAAAACGATAATGTTTAATAAAAAAAACCTTTAAACCATTTATATATACTTCACAATTTTTAACCATTTCACCAACACCGAAACACATATCACACATTCTACATATTTCTGAAATGAATTTTCCTACGGATTCGACATTTCTGATGGACAGCGATATCGATACCCAGTCGTCTTCTGACAATGAGACGCTTAAATATTTTGTGTCGGTGTATAACGAACTTGAATCAAGTTCGTCCAGCCCAAAGAAGAAGATGGTAGATCGTGATCGTATACATGCCAACGAAGTGTTAATGAACGATTATTTTGTGGAGAATCCGGTCTACAATGCCGAAACGTTTAGAGATCGGTTTCGTTTACCAAAAGAATTATTTTTAAAGATTGTTGGAGACATCGAAGCAACCGAAGAATGGTTTCAAGAAGGTTACGATGCGAGGGACAAACCAAGTTTCACGCCGATACAAAAATGCACGTCCGCTATTCGCCAACTAGCGACATGTAACCCTCCCGATCAATTTGATGAATACCTAGCTATGTCGGCCAGAACTTCACGTGAATGTCTACAATTTTTTTGCAATGCGGTCATTAAATTGTATGGTAAAACGTTTTTACGTAAACCAACGAGACACGACATCTCACGTATTTACGCCGCACATAAGGCTAGATGGCATTTTCCAGGGATGCTCGGTAGCATCGATTGTACACATATCGAGTGGAAAAATTGTCCAACAGAGTTGCGAGGGGCGTATGTTAGGGGTGACATCAAAAGACCAACCATCATACTTGAAGCGGTGACGTCGAATGATTTATGGTTTTGTACGAATTTTAAACTGAGCTTTTCTTACCAAACTTTTTCTAAAAAATGGTCAAACCCTTTGTACAAAACGAGATTATCTTGTAACGTTGGTGTGACAATCGACTCAAGTTAATGTCGCGCGACGAGAAAATTTTGTAAGACGAGTTTTAACCACCCTAAAATATTTTAATAACCTAACAAAACTCCTCTCATAGCACCGGCGTGAACATCGAAACAGTTCAACACCGCACTGTGGGAAGAGTTTTCATAAACAAGTTTTCTCCAAACCCTTCCGAATTAATTAACTTTTCGATCAATTCAAAACACTTTTGGATCGCTTTTCGTGTGTTGCCATCTTTTGTTACACGAATCGCCTTACTCACTGCCATCGTTGGTCATCGCAATGCTCTCGCTCATCGAGTTTCAATCGATCACTCGTTTATTTCTGACGCTCTAAATCGCTACTCCCACTCGCATCGATCCTTGCAACCCTTCTGGTGGATTAATTTCGGGACGAAATTTCCTAAAGCAGGGGAGACTGTAACAACCCGCACGTTCGTGCGTTGTTACTACTCGTTACACTCGTTACGCCTAGCACCAGAGATTCGGATCATAATGTAGCTATATCGCATACAACGCTTGTTGATGCAACAAATAATAGACCAAAGATAGTAGCTGGGCTGGTTAGGAAAAAGGGTTGAGGGGTTCAACTTTGCCTAACGCAGGTCGTGGGGTCCCCCCACGTTTGCAAGACGTGGACAGAGGTTCACTAGATTTGTTTTGTTGTTTGCCAAAGATCCTCCTCTGAAGTGTGTTTAGATTCGGATGTGTAAGCAAAAGGAATGTGTGTTTTGAATGTGAAAGCAAGTGACTCGCATGAAGCAAGTACTTGAGAGCAATGATCAGAGATTCTCCAAGAATCAGAGCTGATCGGAGTGTCCTCCTTAGTAAATGAAGTGTCTAATTTATAGGAGAAGACATCACTCGAAGAGGAATGAGTTTAACTAGTGAACATGCTTGCAGTGGGGGACTTACCCTTTCAGGGGTTGAAGCCTTTTGACCCGCGGATAATAGAGTGTGCTCTGTGGACCTGCATTGCTTTTGCGGCTGGTGAGTTGGTGAAGCAATCTAGAGACATGACCTTTTACTGTTCCCGCATTGCTTTATCTCAACTCCCTAGGTTTTTAACCTTTGAACCATTTTGCCTTATGAGCATTCACGTATTTAAGTCATTTATATTTGGTCTTGGGCTACCCCCGTCATCAGCCCCCCAAGTTAGAGGTTTTTGGGAAATGAGCTCAAAGACTTCTGACTTTTATACGTGTATTTTACTGCCTAAAGGCTTCAGGGTTCAAAGGTTGGAAGGTTGAAAACGGTTGAGGTTTTTGAATTTTGAATTTTGGCAAGACAGTTGACATGACTTGTGGCAGTTTGTCAGGCGGCAGTTTTAATTCCATCACTTAATTATATTACTTTTTATCTCATTAATTTACACATATTTTATCCGAAGAATATTACTTGCCCTCTTTTTTCTCAAGGTTTTCCCCTTTATCAAAACAGGTTAGTTTCCTTTGCTTATTTTATGTTTAATTTCTCATATCATGGGTGCTCATAAGGATTTGGCAAAGTCGTTTTCTCGAATGACTCAAGAGGAAGTCGATTTGTTTTGTATGGAATGGGGAATAGGGACGAAGTTTAAACCGGTTGCACCGGCTTGTGATAAGTCTATCGATCAATGTCCCCCTGGTTCGATTACTTTGTATTGTCGACATTTTGAGTTTTCAAATCTTCGTCGTCCGTTTTCAAACTTTGTTTTGAATATCTTGGAATATTATCGCATATCTTTTGGTCAAGTTCACCCCCTTGGAATGGCTAGGGTTTTGCATTTTGAAATTTTGTGTCGGGCTTCCGGGTATGATCCCACTCTTTTGTCATTCCGTCGTTTTTTTCCGATTGGCTAATAACGGTGATTGGTTTACCTTCGAGACCACTCAAGTTGACACATGTTTGATTTCGTCTATGGTTTCTACCCTTGGGGTTTGGAAAGACCGTTTTTTCTGGGTGTCAGAGGAAATTGTTCCTTTTAAACTTGTTTGGAGACACCCGGATGTTGTTTTGAATGAACCTGAGCCTTCTGCGTCTGATATAAATACTCGGTTTTTAGAAACTCTTAGGGAGTGCTCTTCAAGGCTTCGTCCCTTTCCCGAGCATTTATTGGTGTTATTGGGTCTTAGTAAATTGTGGGAAAAACGTGATCGAGACCCGGTGCTCATGAGAGATGGGAAGGGTATGCATTTGTTCTTCTCGTGTTCTTGTGTTCCTATTTCTTTGTTTGCTCATGTGTTTTTATGTTTGTTTTGCAGTTATGTCTGCACTTGACTTTATCAAAAGTGATGATACCTCCGACGTTGCTTTTGATGATGTTGCTGCTACCCCGGGTGAGGATGCGGTTGTTAGGGGTTCTGATTATAGGTTCGAGGGTTCTGGTTATGTAAATGTCCCAAATGTTAAAGGTTTTACCAAGACTACTGCTTCCAAGGTTTCCACTCGTCGTTCCCAGCGCTATCTGAAAGGTGTTGATCAGCCACCTGGTTCGGAGGCTATTGATGTTAGTGATGATATTGAAGTATCGGCAGATCAGGCTATTGATGTCAGCAAGGGTAAGGAGAAGGAGTTAATTGTTTCAAGCAAAAAGAATAAGTTAATTAAGAAAGGTACCACTCCTTTCATTCAAGGTTCGTCAGTTAAAAACGTTGAGAGCTTCGAAGGTTCAGAGGGTCAAGAGGTTTATGTGCCCAACTGGGGGGGTTAAAGTTGGAGATAGTTTTAAAGACCCCACTGTTTGTGCTGAAGCCTTAGCTCATTTTGCTCCTCCTGGTGTTCGAAGCGCTATTTCGGAGATGGAGGCTGATCATCTTATTTCTAGGATGATGCTGAGTTCCTGCAACCTTTCAGCCCTGTTGGCTGAAGGTGTTAAACAGTTTGCCAAAGGCATGCGGGAATATGAGGAGGCCTCTAAGAAGAAGGAAAAGATGAAGGCTTCGATTTCCTCTATGAAGAAAGAGATTGATAGTTTTTCTGAAAAGGAGATGGCTTGGGCCAAGAAAATGAGTGAGTTGACGAGGAGACACGAGATTGAGATGAGTGATCTAAAAAAGGGTTTCGAAGCTGACCGATTGAAGCTGAAATCTGATAGAGAGGCCTTGGTTGTTCAACAGAAGGCTTTTGATGAGGAAAAAGATGGCTTGAAGACTTTGGTTGCCCAAGCCACTGGGGATAACCAGTGGCTTATTGAGCAGGGTTTTCATCAGGTTGTTACCTATCTTCTTCACTCTAAAGATTTTAATTCTGCTCTTGGTCAAGTTTACACTAAACTGCTCAATCTGGGAAAACATCAAGGTCTTATTGCGGGTTATAAGCTTCACGAGTCTGGCCATCCTTTAGAAAAATATCCCTTGTACCGTCCCGAGGCTTCCGATATCTTCAAGAGTTCCGTTGAGCAAATGGAGAGGTTAACATACCCGTATGTGAGCCAGGTTGCTTCTTGCTATGGTAAGCCTTTCTCCGTCTTGCAGGAACTAAAGCCGGATGGTCTAAATGAAAAGGTATGTGTCGAAGTGCTTGGCTCTCTTTCAAGGAAACGTTCCTATTCAGGAGTTAGCGAAGATACCCTTCCTGGAGAACCTGATGCTCCTAAGGATGCCAGCTTAGAGGGTTCAGTTGTTGGTGATAAGGGCCCAAAGGCTAAGAAGGTCAAGAAGACTAAGAAGGCTAAAGGTAACAGTTCTGGGGCCTCTAAGCCTTCTACTGATGCATGATATTCGTAGCTTTCTTAGCACTTTTTAAAACAATGTGTGGTTTGTAATGTTAACTTCAAACAATATTAGGTTTTGCAGGAACCCTTAAGGTTCCTGTTATGTGGTTGTGTTTTAGGCCTGTATGGTCGTTTGAACAATTTCTGAACTTACAAGTCACTAGGACTTGTCTTAACTGATGTTTGGATGGTTGAAAGTCTTTCAAGGCTTTCTTTGCTATGTTACTATGTTTAACCATTTGCTTTGTGTTGTGTTTTTTATACTTTTATTAAGGCAGCTTGTTTGGCTTCAAGCCTTCAGGCTTTCTGGCTATCCTGTATGTAGGTTGAAACCTTTAAGGCCTTGAGTCAACACGTGTGAGTCTGAAGCCTTGAAGGATTCCTAGTTTAGTGGCTTGGCTTGGTTTGCATCTTTAAGTTTTTTATAACTTTCGTTCAAGTTGTTGCATCATCCCTTACGTGATTTCTGTTTTTTTTTTTAGCTTTGTCTTTGTCAAGTTTGTGTTGCCTTTATGTTTTTTATACCTTAAAGGGTTCAGTGCTGCAGTCATTTAGCCTTGGTATTTTTAACAAGAAGGCATAGCACCTATCCTATTTATTTTCTTGTTTTCGTTTGATTTCGTAAGCCTGTTTGTTGATTATTCTTCTAAGGCTTAAGGAAAATTTGGTGTAGGCTGTTCAAACCCGTCTATGAGACAATTTTGTTTTTATTACTAAGTCTCATTGAGTTGTATTGATTTAGAAACTCACCCCTTATATAGGTTCATTCAACCCTTGAACCTATTGAGCGATGTGGTATGGGAGCTCATCCCCTTACATGGCCCTTGCCATGGAGTTTTTTGCTAGGTTCTAAACCTGATCTTAGGATAGAAAGACAAATTTGATAAAACAACTTCATTCATTCAAGAGATACTTGTTTTTACAAAAGGTGTTCGTAGTGCCATTCTTGAAATACAAACCAATCTTTTCCTGTTTAGACATGGAACCTTTTCAAGGTTTTTCCATTCCAATGCCTTGGAAGCCTTTTACCTTCTGAGTATGCTAGCTTGTAAGATCCACCCTTATGTGCTTCAAGGATGGTATACGGGCCTTCCCATTTTGGGCCAAGCTTTCCTTGATTCTCTTTTTTGCTAGCTTCATTGTTTCTAAGGACCAGGTCTCCTGGCTTGAAGCGTTCGTTCTTGACTCTCTTGTTGTAGTAGGCTTCCATTCGTTGCTTGTACTTGGCTTCTTGAATTGCAGCTTGGTCTCGTGCTTCCTCTAGGAGTTGTAAGTTCAACATGGTCTCTTTTTGGTTTGTTTCGGGATCCATGTTGACAATTCGTTGTGTTACAACTCCTACTTCAGCGGGGATCACGGCTTCGGATCCAAATACCAAGCTATAGGGTGTTCTTTTATGGCTTGTTTTTTCGGTTGTTCTTATGGCCCATAGAACACTAGGAAATTCTTCAAGCCAGTTGCTTTCGTACCTTCCCAATCTTGTTTTGATACCTTCCACTATGCTTCGATTTGTCCTTTCAACTTGACCGTTTGATTGTGGGTAAGCCACTGAGCTGAAAACCTGGTTGATTCTGTATTCTTTGCACCAAACGCCAAAAGGTTTCTCAGTAAATTGCTTTCCATTGTCAGTGACAAGTACTCCCGGCAATCCATAACGGCAAATAATGTTCTCCCAAACAAAGTCAATGACCTGTTTTCCCGTGATCTTTGCAAGTGGTTTAACCTCGGGCCACTTGGTGAAATAATCTATGGCCACCAACAAGAACTTTACTCCACCTTTGCTTGGGGGAAACGGACCGACAATGTCCATCCCCCATTTATAGATTGGCCATGCTGAGGTTATTGGGACTAGATCATGCTTGGGACTTTTTGGGATTGGTGCATGAATTTGGCAGGCATCACATTTCCTTAATTGTTCAGCGATATCCTGGTGCATTGAGGGCCAAAAATACCCAAGGTTCATAAGTTTTGCAACCACCGACCTAGCTCCAAAATGAGCTCCGCATAGACCCTCGTGAATTTCTTTGATCAAATACTGACTTTGCTCGGGACCCGCACATCTTAGCAAGGGAGCAAGATAACCTTTTTTGTAAAGGGTTTTACCTTGTAGTATATAATGCCTTGCCTTGATCTTAATCCTTTCAGCTTCTATTTGATCACTTGGCAATTCACCGTTTTTAAGGAATTTCTTGATTGGAGTCATCCAATTTGGATCTTCCTCGGTGACTACATCTTGAACTTCCAACTCATCGATTGATGGAGCCTTTAACACTTCTACCAACACCTTTTTGGTAAGGTGGGCAAAAGTGAGAGATGCAAGCTTACTCAAGGGATCCGCTTTTTTGTTTTGGGACCTGGGAATTTGCTTGATGTTGCATGTTTGGAAGGTATTCATCAGCTCCTTGGATTTTTCTTTGTATCTTTTCATGTTGGGCTCCTTTGCAACGTAGCTATCATTCACTTGGATTGAGACCAACAACGAATCTGTGAACACTTCAAGCTTTCGGACCTTCATTTCTTTAGCCAGTCTTAAGCCGGCGATCAGTGCCTCGTATTCAGCCTCGTTGTTAGTGGTCTGAAAATCAAAACGGAGAGCATACGTGAACTCCAACCCTTCTGGGTTAATCAAAATGAGCCCAGCGCCTGACCCTTCAACGCTTGAAGCCCCATCGGTGAAAAGTTTCCAGGCTTCAAGGTCTGAGGGTTCAGTGGCAGCGGTCTTCACTTCAGTGATTGTTTGCTTTGGGACTTCTACAATGAAATCAGCCAAGACTTGGGCTTTGATATCTTTTCTTGGGACATAGGTGATGTTATGCTCACCTAGTTCCACTGCCCATTTGGCTAATCGTCCCGAGTTTTCTGGTTTTTCAAGCACACTCTTAATAGGTTGGTCGGTGACCACTTGTATAGGGTGTGCTTGAAAATACCTTCGAAGCCTTCTAGCTGCTTGAACTAGGGCTAGGGCAAGTTTTTCAAAAGGAGGATATTTGGTTTTAGCCAATTTTAGAGTTTTGTTGAAGAAATAAACGGGTACCTGAACCTTGTCTCGCTCAATGGTGAGGACCGCGCTTATGGTCTCTTCAGCAACCGAAAGGTACACAGAGATTAACTCTCCCGTTTCTGGGGCTGCAATGTCAGGTAGGGAAGCTAGATGTTGTTTCATCTGGTTGAAGGCTTCTTCAGTCTCCTCAGTCCATTTGAAGTCCTTCTTATCAGAGCAGCTCTTGAGCATTTTGTAAAAGGGTAAAGACCTTTCAGCCAACTTGGAGGTAAAACGCTTCAAGGCTGCAAGCTTCCCATTTAAGCTCTCAACCTCCTTCTTGCTTCTCGGTGGTTTGGTTTCAAGAACAGCTTTCACCTTATTCGGATTGGCTTTAATGCTTTGTTTTCCCACAATATGCTCAAGGAATTTACCTTCCTCAAACCCAAAAGAGCATTTCTCAGGGTTGAGTTTCATGTTGACCTTCCTTAGGTTCTTGAAAGTTTCTTGGATGTCATCGAGCATTTGATACTGCGTCTTGCTTTTAATCACCAAGTCGTCGACATATGCCTCCATGTTTCTACCAATTTGACTTGAAAAAGCCTTGTCAACTAGGCGTTGGTAGGTGGCTCCAGCATTTTTGAGGCCAAAAGGCATCTTTTGATAACAAAAGATCCCTTTGTCCGTGTGAAAAGCGGTCTTTTCTTCATCCTCCTCCTTCATGAGGATTTGATGATAACCTTTGTAGGCATCAAGAAAACATTTGAACGGGTAACCGGTGAGGGAGTCAACCTTGAGATTAATTTCAGGTAATGGGTAGCAGTCTTTGGGACAAGCCTTGTTAAGGTCGTTGAAGTCTATGCACATTCTTCACGAATTGTCTGGTTTTCGGACCATCACCGGGTTTGCAATCCAGGATTGATACTTGACTTCGCGGAGAATGCCGGCTGACACAAGCTTTTCAACCTCTTGGCATGCAGCCAAGCTTCTTTCAGGTGCTAGACTTCGTTTCTTTTGGACGACAGGCTTGACATTGGGTGGTATCTTCAACTCGTGTTCAGCGATGCTTCGAGGGATGCCTGTCATATCTTCTGGGCACCAAGCAAAGACATCACTGTAATGAGTTAACAGCTTTTCAAGGTACGAGAGGGTTTCTTGTGAAAGGCTAGGGTTGACCCTTATCTTCTGCTCAGGGTACTTGGGATTTATGATTAGCCTTTGTTTATCTTCTTCACTTTTGGAACTTTCGCCTTCAACCCTGTAGGCCTCCTGAGAAGGTTGAAGGGTTGCTATTCCCCTCTCGGTGGGAAATTTAACAGTGCCATGACCGATGGACACAACCATATAAAATGCACACTGTCCTGGCCTTCCGATGATCACATCATAGTTTGAAGGTATATTGATAACCATGAAGGTGAGTGGTTGGACTCTCTCTTTCTGACCTTCGCTGAAACGAACATCAAGTGTCAGTTGCCCTAAAGGCTTGAGGGGTATATCGGCAATACCTTTTATGGAGGTTCCGGAGGGTTGAAGCCTTGAACGTTCTTCATTGCTTAGACGGTTGAAGAACTTCTCAAACATGATTTCGGTGGCAGCACCAGTGTCTATGTAAGCTTTACTTGTTTGCAATGTTCCCACTGTAGCATCAACCACAAGAGGGCATGAAAGAGGGTCCTTCTCAGTTGGGGGGAAGCAAACACACTGAAGCTCCCAAGCTTCCAACCGCTGCCTTTTGTGTGGAACCCTTCCATCGAAATCTACCATATTGACTTCCTATCCTTTTCCTTCAGCCATTTTGTCCCTTACTCCCTTTACCAAGTGAGCAAGTTCCCCGGACTTGACGGCTTCTTCGGTCCTCTTTTTAAGTTGGAAGCAATCATTGGTATGGTGTCCCTTTTCTTCATGAAATTCACAGTATTGTGTGGAATTTTTGTTTTTCTGCTTTTGGGGAGAGGTCTAGGAGGCCGAAAGTTCTGCTTGACTTCTTCCATTGCAAGGATTTCTTGAGGAGTCTTTGTGAGGCGTGTGAAACTTATGCCTTTCTCCCTGGTGGAAGGGTTTCGACCTTCAAGCCTTCGATGGTCTGAACCCTTTTGTCGTCTATCATAGGAGTTAAAGTTCCCCCTTTTCCTGGCTGGGCTGTTGCTTCGCCAACTGGATCCTCTTTTCCTTTGCCCTTTAATATCTATTGCCTCCTCTCCCCGGATATGGGCTTCAGCTCTTTTGAGAGCTTCTTCCAAGGTCTTGGGCAGGGATTTGTTGAAATCTCTTGTGAGATATTTTGAGGTGATAGCATTCATAAAACCAGCCACCCTCATTTTTTCGTCTGCCCTTACATATGTTAGACCTTCCTTCTTGTATCGTTCGATAAACTCTCGAAGACTTTCATCATCACGTTTTTTTATCTGAAAGATCACTGTTGCATCTTTGACATATCGCCTTTGTTGGGAGAAATTGGCCAGGAATCCCTTGCTGAGGTCGTCGAAGCTTCGAATGCTTCAAGCAGGTAAATCATTGAACCAAATTCTGGCTGATCCAACAAGAGTTTGCATGAACATTAGACAACATTCAGCGTTTGACCATTTCTCAATCCTTGCTGCACCAGTGAAGATCTGAAGATGGTCCTCAGGATCTTCAGTCCCATCATATGTTTTGATGTGGGATGGCATCTTGATCTTCGTTTGAAAATCATAATCGACTATTTGCTGTGAAAAGCATGAGAGGTTACTCGGCTTGTAAGGTTTGGCCAAATCTTCTTCAGCCCTTGCACCCGTGTTGTTGCCACTGTTGCTGTTCCCCTGAGTGGCCAGCACCTGATTAATAAAGTGTTGCCACGGGAAGCTGGCCATCATCTAGGGCATAGGGTTGAAGCCTTGAAGGCTTCCGGGTGCAACTGGGCAACTAACTCCAAAGGGGGTGCTCATAACAGCACTTCATGCCAAGGGGAGCACGGACAAAGCTTAGTCCCATGAAATTGTCGTAGAAGCTGGAAGGCTTGTTACTGGGGATTATAGGAGCTGGTCTAGGGTCAGCTCATGGCCCAGAGGAGCACCACTCATAGCTGGTTGAGATGAGAAGAGAGGATATGTTGTAGGATTCGGCCTTGCGGACATATACGGGTTAGGGTTTGGAGGATTACTGGGACCAGCCTCATCCCTACATGCAAAATGAGGAATAGGAGGCCCGGGAGATAGTGTTGGTTCTGGCTCGTCATAGTCTAAACGAATCCTTACTCCCTTGTCCCTTTCCCTACTCACATATTGGTTGAGGAGAGACCTCAACTCAAGGAAATTGTTGGCAACCCCTTCAGGGGTAAGTTCAACACGTGGTGGGGTGCTAGAGACACCAACATTAGGGGAAGGGACCCCTGATCTAGATGGGGTTGGAGTGTTGAAAGTGAGAAACTCGGGAGTGCTTCCCGGAGTCGAGAAGGAAGTGGGTATAGCCACATGAGTTTGACTAGTACCTAGGGTAGAGGTGTTTGGAACCTGATTTACTTCTCCCGGGAATCCACTTTTCGACATGGTAGTTTCAAGAGAAAGGAGCTACACTACTAGGTCTTTCGAGGAAAAATAGCGGCGTAGCCCCACGGTGGGCGCCAACTTGTTGATGCAACAAATAATAGACCAAAGATAGTAGCTGGGCTGGTTAGGCAAAAGGGTTGAGGGGTTCAACTTTGCCTAACGCAGGTCGTGGGGTCCCCCCATGTTTGCAAGACGTGGACAGAGGTTCACTAGATTTGTTTTGTTGTTTGCCAAAGATCATCCTCTGAAGTGTGTTCAGATTCGGATGAGTAAGCAAAAGGAATGTGCGTGATGAATGTGAAAGCAAGTGACTCATATGAAGCAAGTACTTGAGTGCAATGATCAGAGATTCTACAAGAATCAGAGCTGATCGGAGTGTCCTCCTTAGTAAATGAAGTGTCTAATTTATAGGAGAAGACATCACTCGAAGAGGAATGAGTTTGACTAGTTAACATGCTTGCAATGGGGGACTTACCCTTTCGGGGGTTGAAGCCTTTTGACCCGCGGATAATAGAGTGTGCTCTGTGGACCTGCATTGCTTTTGCGGCTGGTGAGTTGGTGAAGCAATCTAGAGACATGACCTTTTACTGTTCCCGCATTGCTTTATCTCAACTCCCCAGGTTTTTAACCTTTGAACCATTTTGCCTTATGAGCATTCACGTATTTAAGTCATTTATATTTGGTCGTGGGCTACCCCCGTCATCATCGCTATTTCGCAGTATTCTCGCAAATTACGCATACCTTATCGCTATCACATCACATTGCACCGGCTGAAAACCACGAAGATGTCAAGTGAGTACCAATTCTACCCTCCTTGATAGCCGTGATGTGTCGCAGTGCAACTCAATACTCAAGAAAACGCACTCGCAGGCACGCGTAACTCGATTATCGTAGGATTTGAGATATGGATATGTATATACGACCCTATGTGACTAATTATAATAAATATATGAATATGGGTATGAAAATGTGTAACCAAACAATCGCGACGCTTAACGAACAAAACGAAACATCGAAATGCCATTCGCCGGAGACCACCGATAGAGTGACCACTTGATCGGGTGGCCATCCGATCGGATTACCACCCGATCGGACAGCCACCCGATCGGACAGCCACCCGAGCAGACAGCCACCCGATCGGACAGCCGTCCGATCTGTTGCACTTCTTCCCCTTCACTCCACTTCACCTATAAATAGCACTTGTCACATCACTTGAACAGTGATGTGACAGCTCTCACTCGACCAGCACTCTTTGGGGCTATTTTCTCTCGGTTTCTCGTGATTCTTGTAAGTTTCTACCTCAAATCTTGTACTTCCATGATCTACACGCACTTCTTCATCATTTTATCTTTTGAATCTTAACTTTTAACCTTGAAATCAATGGATTTGAGGTGTTCTAGGAGGATGTCATCATGGAGTTCTTATGAACTTCAAGTGTTGGCCTCATTCCACCAAGAACCACTCAGATCTGAAGGATTTCCGCAAGAATAAACAACTTTCTCACATAGATTTACACATAATAATGGATAAAAGGATTGAAAGATGGTTTTGGTTTTCCAACTTTCTTTCAACTCTTTTACACTCAATGCACTCAAAACCGATAGAATCGGAGCTCGTTCTGATCCGCTACTCTTTCTTACCGATGTGTCAACTCAAGATCTGAATTCTATCTACGAGACAACCGATTTCGGGTTAAGCATGAACAACCGTTACGGACAGTTAACAGATCGGACCAGGGTGATTCCGGTACAATCGAAAGACTTGGTTCGTAATGGAGTTCTGTTGTTTGGCACGTTATCACATCGTCTCGATCAAAACCAAAATCTTTCAAAACAATCAAGTGTCAAGACGATCAAGGCAGTTGGAACGGAATGCCGTCCGATCGGATTACCACCCGATCGGACAGCCACCTGATCGGACAGCCGTCCGATCGGCTTGCACTTGGTTCCTCACTTAAACTATCATTTCAACTTTTCAAAGTCTTGAACGTCGAACGGATTGCCGTCCGATCGGATTGCCACCCGATCGAACGACTATCCGACCATGTGATGTTTGGGACTTCGACACTTAAACAATTTTCAGCATGATCAATACATAGCCAGTTCCAAACGGATTGCCACCGGATCAGATTGCAACCGATCGAGTGACAAACTGCTGTGAACTTGTTCACACTAAGTGTCCTACTAATCAGATCGTCACCCGATCGAGCCGCCATTCGATCGATCGACCTGAAGGGTAGAGATACTTCTCTGTTTTCAAAATGCTACAACGAAAACTTCAAAAGTCAAACCATCATACACAAACACATCTTCACCAAACGAGGTGACAATCCAATCGAATGGCCATCCGATCGGATGACCATCCGAACAGATTGCCACCCGATCGACTGGCCATCCGATCGGATTCCCATTTGACGATTGGTTCACTCGCCACCGTTTAACGCACTGTTCGACGCTTACGCTATCCATCTGTAATCAGGCTATTCTTAGACGCGCTCCCTTCAATCCAAGCAAGTTGTGTTTACTTGCTGAGCACCAACTGTGAGTATACTCGAACCCCTTTTTATCGCATTTTGGGTGTAACATACGTTCCTATTAAATCAAATTCATTATAACGAATTATTCAATCAAACTGTTTATCACTTGCGAATAACTGTTATGCATATTTACACGTGATGCTAGTTACATATATGTTAGGACGTATACTCGCGAGGTCCCGCCTTAACTAGTATAGTACTATAGCACCCAACGGGGTCTAGTTAGGATGAATAGCAATCGTAATGGCAGCTCGAGTGACTTAGCTGGTAGTATCGCTCTTAAATGCATGTATGTTGAGGTATCTCGTTTATGTATTTGGTAATTCGCAGCACTTTTTATCTATTTACGCTACTCTATCAAAACTTTTATACTCGCCAATACTTTTGTATTGACGTTGTTTTAACGTATGTTGCAGGTTAGTCGCAGTCTACATCAAATCAAGCTAGGAAGTCTAGAAACACACATAAAATCTAGGTTGTCGGATTTGTATTGTTTGAGAGAACATGAAAATTCGTGACAGCTTATGTGGTTGTACTTGTTTATTAGTATGGGATAATGAACGCATTAAATACTGTCACAATTTAGTTGTTATGGATTCTCTTGAGCAATCTGATTCGCCTAGTGCCGTGCCCCGATGATTCTGCCATCGGTTGGGGTGTGACAGATTGGTATCAGAGCCATAACCATAGGGAATTAGGAAGGACACGACCTAGTCCGGGTTTGTTGTCTTAGAAATGACCTAGTCTATAGTCTAAGTACCAACGGGCCGACTCGTACAAAACTAGTAGGAATCGCACGAGCCTACTTACTCTCGTTTGAATCCGCTAAAACTACAACTTCGCGTGACCACCGCATATTACAACTTCACGCGAAGAGCCTTTCCTAAGGCTAGAATATTACTTAGCCTTTCCTAAGGCCAACACAATACACACGTTTTCGAAAAATACTCGCGTAACACAACCGAGTGATCCAGTCGAAATCAGGCGTGAAAACCAAGAACTCTCGATAAGATCGCTCACTCAGCGCATTTTTCTAATCACGAGAACTTTCCGTTGAGCTAGGAGTGGCATCCACACCTCGGCGAAAGTCTCCATTTCAAAATCTAGTGGAACTCACGAATTTATTCGAAGAGCATAACCACAATTAGGAACGAAGTAGTTAAGTCAGGGGTGAAACCCGTATCTTAATAAACCGTTCCACTCTCTAAAATGGTTTTCGAAAAGATCTCACCAAGGACTCGACCATAACAATGACTCGAGCCACGCGGTGAATAGGAGGACGAATGCCATGAGCTGCATCCCAGTGGAAGCATAAGTCCTCTAGGTCAATGCGCATGCACGAACTTGTTGGGTATAGTTGGGTTACCTTGGGTAGTCGACGCCTAAACACCCGAGGCACTCCGATTATTTTACTAAGCCTACGACTCGCCGGTTTTACGCCTTAATTACGCTTTATGTGTTTATTTTTACGCCTTATCGATTTCTCGATTTACCAATTTTCGCTCCTTTTTTTACAAATCGCACAACTCGCACAGCCATCGCAATCTAAAACGAAAACCGAATGTTCGCAACAAAACTAATGTCTAATTACTCACTCTCGCCCTCTGCATCGCGTCCTCGCGCATTTTACACCGACATGTATGGGTATAAGCATAAACTACAACTATTTATATATACAAAACAAACCAATTTTGTGAGAACTTGGGAATCTCGTGTCTCCTATGTGGCTCCTATGTGAAATCTATTATACTACTCGCTACAAGTTTTGATCGCGCTCAATCGCATCGCAAAACTCAAAATCATTATGATCGAATCTCATTCCAAATCTCTCTCTGTCTAGATGCCTTCCAACGACTCTACCTCGAGACAAACAGCTAGGAGAAGAGCCAAACAAAACGCTGATAAGAGGATTGCCTCGCTTGTGGACAAGGAAGTGGCCAAAGTCATTCCTCAAATTGTCGCTCAAGTGCACTCTCTCAGCAACTCTCGAACCTCGGAAGACTTCAAGACAGAAGCGCCGCAATCTGCTTTCCTCTACAAACACTTCAAAGCCTGTGACCCGATGGAGTTCACGGGTGAAGGAGGTGTGTCCCAGCTACTCAAGTGGCTCTATTCTATCGACGTTACCCTTCATCAAAGTGGGTGTCCCGATGGGTTTGGTACTACTTGTGCTACCAGAGTATTTCAATCGCGAGCACTCGACTGGTGGACAGCCGAACGTAACAAACGTGGGATCTCCGCAGCTTACGCTCTCTCTTGGGATGAGCTGAAAGAGCTCATGAAGAAAGAGTACTGCCCTCCCCACGAAGTCCAGAAACTAGAAGACGAATTTTGGAAAATCAATCAAGTCAAAGATGACAATACTTGCTACACCGCAAGGTTTAAACAGCTTAGCATAATCTGCCCAAGTCAAGTCAACACCTCAGAAAAAGCCATCACGAAGTACATTCGCGGCTTACCTGAATGTGTGGGCGATTTTGTCGAAGCTGCAAGACCCGCTACCATCAAAGAAACCTATCGTTTGGCCACAGAAATCAACGACAAACGAGCCTTGGACGGATTTTTCTCTAAGAATCCTGTCAAACAAGCTCATTAAGCAATCGTCATCGACTCTTCCGACGATTCTTTTAACGATTCCTCCGACGATTCTTCAGATGAGTCCTCAGACGAATTCTCCGATGATGACACATCGCTACGAGAAGCTCAGTCCAGCCACAAACGAAAGACCATGAGCCCAAACTCTTCAACAACTGAACTGTCGCAGCCAGAACCTCTCCAAGCAATACCAGTCCACTCGAAGCGTGACTACAACGGAACTCATCCCCTCTGTCTCATGTGTACGTATCACCACCCACCAGAAGCTAATTGCCACTATTGCGCAAATTGCAACTGGTATGGTCATCTTACGCAGCACTGTCGCACAGGACCGCAACCTTGAGGAATTTCAGCAACAACCGCAGTCTCCGCAGAAGTACTCCACAGCAACGTTATTTTGCTTCTAATGTTGTTGTAATAATACGACTTATCGCCGTCAATTTCTTTTATGTGTGGAACTAATTCTATCTCTTGACGCATGTGGATTCTATTTCTCTTATACTCGCGTACAAATCTAATGCTAACACTATGTACTATATAATGTATTTTACCCCTACTATGCGTTCTTGAGATAAGGTACGATAAACGTGCAAGAATCAAATTAATCACGGGTGCACACGGGATTATTTTGGCTAGTGCACGGAGATCGTAGTGAGTTTCAATGATGCCTCAACGTTCAGGGTATGGTTAAGCGTGGTGGATACGCCGCTGGTACTTCCTATATATAAGCGTCTTGACCATGTCTGACGAAGTGTGACATCTATTCACAGAACGAAGGCGTATGGTTGAAACATGACGGTGCTTCGCCATGCTAACCGAAGTTTTGTGAAGAAAGTGCCATGTGGAGTTGGAACGTAGACCTATTATACTATTGTGGTTATTTTCGACACACTACACTACATCGCAAGGCGTAACAATCTCAATCGCAACTCAAAGCGTGTAATCGCTAAGACTTTTCGTAAGTCAAACACGCCCGCAATCGCATTATCGCAGGAATCTATCTCGCAATCTCAATCGCTTACTATGTGCAATCGCGTTATCGCATATCATGTGTATCGCTCTATCGCTTGTGTATCGCTCTATCGCTTGTGTAACGCTTTATCACTTGTGTGTCGCTACATCACTCATCGTATATCGCTTAACGTTTATCGCCATCGCTATCGCTTACCGTTATCTATGTTATCTGTGTTATATTAGCGCACATGACCTCGCTTCACGGGACGAAACTCATATGGTTAAAGCATGGTGGATACGCCGCTGGTACTTCCTATATATAAGTGTTTTAGCCATATCAGCAGACTTTTGTGGAAAAGGGCCATGTGGGGTCTAATTTTAGTTAAAATTTGTGGTGTTGTTTAATCTAATCAAATCAAATCGCATGACTTGCAACGCATCGACTGTCGCGTATCGCTCGACGGTTGTCGCTGCCGCCTGTCGCTATCACTCGTCGCTTTTTCGCTTGTCGCTCATCGCTTTTCGCTCATCGCTTTTCGCTTATTGCCGCCGTCTTCGCTTACTATGCTTGGTGTTTGGAATGGTGTAACCAAATTTTCACGTACACTTATTGCTTATCGCACTCGCTCGTGTCACTAAACTGAGTTCGAAAACGGCCTCATCACTCAGTTCGCCTTTCAAGACTTGATCCAACACTTCTCGTTTGGACCGAGTCATCGCAAAATTCGTCTGTACTATGTCGACACGTATGACACTGCCTCACGAGACGGAAACCATATGGTTAAAGCATGGTGGATACGTCGCTGGTACTTCCTATATATAAGTGTTTTAACCATATTGTCGAACTTTCGTGGAAAATGCCATGCGGGGCCGACCTTAAATTTAAATTTTTGGTATTATTAAAAGGCTTTGTCTACACGAATTTTAAACCGAACTTTTCTTACCAAACCTTTTCTAAAAATTGGTCAAAACCTTTGTACAAAACGAGATTATCTTGTAACGTTGGTGTGACAATCGACTCAAGTTAATGCCGCGCGGCGAGAAAATTTCATAAGACGAGTTTTAACCACCCTAAAATATTTTAATAACCAAACAAAACTCCTCTCATAGCACCGGCGTGAACATCGAAACAGTTCAACACCGCACTGTGGGAAGAGTTTTCATAAACAAGGTTTCTCCAAACCCTTCCGAATTAGTTAACTTTTCGAGAATTCAAAACACTTTTGGATCGCTTTTCGTGTGTTGCCATCTTTTGTCACACGAATCACCTTACTCACTGCCATCGTTGGTCATCGCAATGCTCTCGCTCGTCGAGTTTCAATCGATCACTCGTTTATTTCTGACGCTCTAAATCGCTACTCCCACTAGCATCTATCCTCGCAACCCTTCTGGTGGATTAATTTTGGGACGAAATTTCCTAAAGCAGGGGAGACTGTAACAACCCGCACGTTCATGCGTTGTTACTACTCGTTACACTCGTTACGCCTAGCACCAGAGATTCGGATCATAATGTAGCTATATCGCATACATCGCTATTTCGCAGTATTCTCGCATATTACGCATACCTTATCGCTATCACATCACATTGCACCTACTGACAACCACGAAGATGTCAAGTGAGGACTAATTCTACCCTCCTTGATAGCCGTGATGTGTCACAGTGCAACTCAATACCAAGAAAACGCACTCGCAGGCACGCGTAACTTGATTATCGCAGGATTTCAGATATGGATATGTATATACGACCCTATGTGACTAATTATAATAAATATATGAATATGGGTATGAAAATGTGTAACCAAACAATCGCGACGCTTAACGAACAAAACGAAACATCGAAACGCCATTCGCCGGAGACCACCGATCGATTGACCACTCGATCGGGTGGCCATCCGATTAGATTACCACCCGATCGGACAGCCACCCGATCGGACAGCCACCCGATCGGAAAACCGTCCGATCCGTTGCACTTCTTCCCCTTCACTCCACTTCACCTATAAATAGCACTTGTCACATCACTTGAACAGTGATGTGACAGCTCTCACTCGACCAGCACGCTTTGGGGCTATTTTCTCTCGATTTCTCGCGATTCTTGTAAGTTTCTACCTCAAATCTTGTACTTCCATGATCTACACGCACTTCTTCATCATTTTCTCTTTTGAATCTTAACTTTTAACCGTGAAATCAATGGATTTAAGGTGTTCTTTGATGATGTCATCATGGAGTTCTTATGAACTTCAAGTGTTGGCCTCATTCCACCAAGAACCACTCAGATCTGAAGGATTTCCGCAAGAATAAACAACATTCACGCATAGATCTACACATAATCATGGATAAAAGGATTGAAAGATGGTTTTCCAACTTGCTTTCAACTCTTTTACACTCAATGCACTCAAAACCGATAGAATCGGAGCTCGTTCTGATCCTCTACTCTTTCTTAGCGATGTGTCAGCTCAAGATCTGAATTCTATCTACGAGACAACCGATTTCGGGTTAAGCATGAACAACCGTTACGGACAGTTAACTGATAGGACCAGGGTGATTCCGGATCAATCGGAAGACTTGGTTCGTAATGGAGTTCTGTTGTTTGGCACTTTATCACATCGTCTCGATCAAAACCACAATCTTTCAAAACAATCAAGTGTCAAGACGATCAAGGCAGTTGGAACGGAATGCCGTCCGATCGGATTACCACCCGATCGGACAGCCACCTGATCGGACAGCCGTCCGATCGGCTTGCACTTGGTTCCTCACTTAATCTATCATTTCAACTTTTCAAAGTCTTGAACGTCGAACGGATTGCTGTCCGATCGGATTGCCACCCGATCGAACGACTATCCGACCATGTGATGTTTGGGACTTCGACACTTAAACAATTTTCAGCATGATCAATACATAGTCAGTTCCAAACGGATTACCACCCGATCGGATTGCAATCCGATCGAGTGACAAACTGCTGTGAACTTGTTCACACTAAGTGTCCTACTAATCGGATCGTCACCCGATCGAGCCGCTGTTCGATCGATCGACCTGAATGGTAGAGATACTTCTCTGTTTTCAAAATGCTACAACGAAAACTTCAAAAGTCAAACCATCATACACAAACACATCTTCACCAAACGAGGTGACAATCCAATCGAATGGCCATCTGATCGGATGACCATCCGAACGGATTGCCACCCGATCGACTGGCCATCCGATTGGATTGCCATCCGATCGGATTACCATTTGACGCTTGGTTCACTCGCCACCGTTTAACGCACTGTTCGATGCTTACGCTATCAATCTGTAATCAGGCTATTCTCAGACGCGCTCCCTTCAATCCAACCAAGTTGTGTTTACTTGCTGAGCACCAACTGTGAGTATACTCGAACCCCTTTTTATCGCATTTTGGGTGTAACATACGTTCCTATTAAATCAAATTCATCAAAACGAATTATTCAATCAAACTGTTTATCACTTGCGAATAACTGTTATGCATATTTACACGTGATGCTAGTTACATATATGTTAGGACTTATACTCGCGAGGTCCCGCCTTAACTAGTATAGTACTATAGCACCCGGCGGGGTTTAGTTAGGATGAATATCAATCGCAATCGCAGCTCGAGTGACTTAGCTGGTAGTATCGGTCTTAAATGCATGTATGTTGAGGTATCTCGTTTATGTATTTGGTAATTCGCAACACTTTTTATCTATTTACGCTACTCTATCAAAACTTGTATACTCGCCAATACTTTTGTATTGACGTTGTTTTAACGTCTGTTGCAGGTTTAGTCGCAGTCTACATCAAATAAAGCTAGGAAGTCTAGAAACACACATAAAATCTAGGTTGTCGGATTTGTATTGTTTGAGAGAACATGAAAATTCGTGACAGCTTATGTGATTGTACTTGTTTATTAGTATGGGATATTGAACGCATTAAATACTGTCGCAATTTAGTTGTTATGGATTCTCTTGAGCAATCTGATTCGCCTAGTGCCGCGCCCCGATGATTCCGCCATCGGTTGGGGTGTGACAAATATCTCCGGATCGGGTGCCAGATCCTCCTACACAAGTTCACGTTCCATAAAATATCCAACAAGACCTGCGTGATGAAGAAAGTCATTTTCAGTTGAGATACGATTTAATCGAACTAGTAGGTTCTTTAGGTTTGGAGTTTCATGATTCGGACGAGGAGTAGAGTTTCTTTATTATTATTTTTTAAATTGTAGTCTAAAATATTTCTAGTATGTTTAATTGAACTAGTATGTTTTAATTTTAATGAAATTTATAATTTTAGTGTTTTATTGTTAATTTCTAATTAAAAAAAGTTGTGAGTGATGGAATAATGGTTGATGACATGGCGGAACTTGATTGAATGTTGTGAGTGATGAGTGAGTGATGAGTGATGACCACCCCCACCCCCCTTAGGAAGTATTATTTAGGTATGAATGTTAGATTATACGGTATAGTAGGGCATGAAAAGTGGGTGTGAGGCGTCATGTGGCAGCCACGTTAGCACCTATCAGAAAAGTTGTGTGTTGTCAAAAAGTGCGGGGTGGGATGAGGTGTGGAAGAGTGGCGTAGTGTGGCATGTGGCATACCCTTTTTTGTATTTATTTTATATGTAAAAAGTAAAACAAATCTATAAATAAAAAAAATCTATAAGCCACATCCAATCACCATTGCCCACATCATCACCAACAACACAACACCCGACAAAATCTTGCAACCCCTTCCCCCACGCCAGCCACAAGTCCACAACGCCGCCGTATAGTCCTAGGAAGTCATTATAACCACTAGATTGGTAATGAATGGTTAAGATTAAAGAAGTAAAATCCTTAAATTTAAAAGAGATGCGTGAGTTTTAAGAGGGGTATTATGGTCCCTCCAAGTGAATAGTTTATCTCTCCTACAATTCTTCTCATTTTTAAAATGTTAATAACACTTTCATACAACATTATTTTTTTTTATAAAAATTGCACCAGAAAACGAGTGTTTTATCTTTAAAACGAGTATACTATTGCTATAATTTTTTTAAATAAATTTGAAAACCCAGATGTGTAAAACACAATGATAAAATCCAGATCGTAAAACGCAGTTATTAAATGGTTTGCACAAAACCCTTATTAAATGTTTTAATAGATTATCTTTAAGTCAAAACCCTTTAAAACATTTTTATTTTTCCTAAAAACAGAGAATATAATATACATATATTTGAATACTTTTATAAAAAAAACAAATGTAAAAAGCACCGACTAATTTTAAAAAATATGTTACATAATTTTTGGACATATATATATATATATATTATGTAACATGTAATTTTTAACATTTTTTTTAAACTACACTGCGTTTTTTTTTGTTTTTTTTTTACAAAAATGTTTAAATATATGTATGTTACGTTCCCTATTTTAGAAAAAAAAAATGTTACATAGAGTTTTTACATGGGTTTCTTGAATTTTTTTCAACTCAAATAAATTTTCATTTTATCTTTCCCCTATACATATATATATATATACAAACAATAAAACATACATAATGTTCACAACAAAAAAACATATATATGGGAGGAAAACTATTTTTTTTTTTATGATTATATATGTAGTTGTATAATTGATAAAGTACACATATGCTCTTGTGCTTTGCACTTTGTAAAATATTTAGTCCCCATTTTTTTTTAAAAGTACATGGACGGTCCCTACGGTTTTCACTTTGTATCGCATTTAATCTTTTACTTGAACATGCTAAAACCTTTATATTTTGGTTGGGGACTAATACGTTACAAAGTGCAAATCACATGACCATCCGTGTACTTTTGGAGAACTAAGAGTGTACGGTGTGGTAGTCGGCAAAGGGCAGCAAACGGGTTTGCCGATCGGCAAACACCGCCGCCGACCCAATGCCGACGCGGCAAAGCAAACGAATCGGGGACAGCTTGCCGACTCGGGGAAGAAGGATTTTGGAATGTGGGCCAGGTATTAACGGTAATATTACCGTTCAAATAAAAAAAATTATTTTTTCTTTAAAAAATTAAACTATAAATATCAAACCAAATCATAACCAAATACCTTCAAATATATACCCAACCAAACCAAAAAATACCACCAATTCTTCCCAAACATTTACAAAACAAAATGGCGGATGAACTCCCGTTATGGTTCCCACCCATGAGTAGCGACGATTCATCCGATAGTAGCATTCTTTTTTTTCAAAATTTCATCGAAGAAGCCGAACTTCAAGACACGGGCACATCTAACCGAAGGAGATATATAGAACGTCAACGTGAGGAGGGGCATGAGACACTCATGACGGATTATTTTGTCGAAGACCCGAAGTACAACGAAGATATCTTTCGGCATAGGTTCCGTATGTCGAAACGTTTGTTTCTAAAAATTGTGGCCGGCGTGGAAGAGAACGACCCATGGTTTGAAGAGGCCCCCGATGCGCGAGGTAAGAAGGGCTTTACGCCGTTGCAAAAGGTGACATCAGCTATTAAACAGCTCGCAACTGGTAACACTCCAGACGAGAACGACGAGTACTTGCATATGGCCGAAAGAACTTCCCGGGAGTGCCTAGAATATTTTTGCGACACGGTTTGCAAAATATACGGTCCAGATTTCTTACGTAGACCGACAAGCCACGACATGGCACTTTTATACCAAGCTCATGAGGAAAAACATCACCTTCCAGGTATGTTCGGTAGCCTTGATTGCACCCATTTCGTTTGGAGATTTTGTCCGACAGAGTATCGAGGCCAATATATGCGAGGAGATCATCGATGCCCGACTGTTATGCTCGAAGCGGTTGCTTCTCAAGACTTATGGTTTTGGCATGCTTTTGCCGGTCCACCGGGTTCTCAAAACGATATCAATGTTCTACAACAATCTCCATTATTTTTAACAGAACGAAATGGAACCGCGCCAAAATATCCATTTTACGTTAACAACCATTTATACAAACGTGGTTATTTGCTCGTGGATTGAATCTACCCTTCGTGGTCCGTGTTTGTGAAGTCGATCCCTTACCCTCACGAAGTAGACCAAAAGAAATTCAAGAGGCAACATGAGGCGGCAAGAAAAGAAATCGAACGAGCTTTTGGTGTTTTGAAGGCGAAATGGGGTGTATTGAGTCGACCGATGCGAGCAAAATCCGTTAAAAAAATTAGGAGTGTCGTGTACACGTGTATTATTTTACACAATATGATTTTGAAAGATGAAGGAAAGGCGATAGCACCGGTGCACATTCGGGATCCTCCGGTCGAGCCTGCTCTAGACGATACGGTGTTGGGCGAGTTGATGGATGAAGACACGCATTGGAGACTAAAACACGATCTCATAGATCATCTCGCAAGTCAAGATTTACCCCACCTTTTGGTCAATTCCGACGAAGACTAGTTTAAATTGTTTCAAGTTAATGTAATTTTATTGTTTTTTAATTTAGTGTAATTTTGATGTTTTTACTTTAATTTATGAAAGTTTATTGTTTTTAAATTTAATGTATTTATTCTACATTTATTAATACTAAATAAAATAGTGCACAAAAAAATAATAATAAAAGTTTACCACTTCAGCAAGTGTTTAAACCATTGCCAACAATTTTCAGCAAAGTTTAAACACTTTTGACTGATTGACATGGCGCCCTCTGATTGGTCGGTTTTTTGGTTTGTCACTCCAAAGTGTTTAACCACTCCTTACACCCTAAAAATCAAATCCAAAATTTTGGTAAACCACAATGTACTTTACTCTAATTGATATATATATTTTTAAATTTAAATTCAGGTTAACCAAGTAACTTTTTTTAACCCAGTTATCGAGTCGGATACTGCTTTCGGGTTTTGGGTTCCATCTTAATTGGATTCGGGTTGTTTGGGTTCTATCTTAATTAGGTTCGGGTTAATTCGGGTCGGGTTCGGTATTCGGGCTCATATAAAAAAAACATCCCTAATATATAATACTGTAAACAATCTAAATAAAATACATTGTCGATTTAATAATATCAATTTAATAAATGTATTTAAAATTAATAAAATTTAATTGACTTTAAAAATTGTGTGACATGAATAAAATTTACTTGACTTTAAAAAATTGTGTAACATGACAAAGGTGTCATGCACATGTATTCCTCTTTTGCCCCTCTAAATAACCAATAATATATATCAAGCAGCGTCTCTTTTAGTCTTTTACATATTATACATTACATTGTTATCGACCATGAATACAAGATTCGTTAAAATAATTCACAAACAATACAACTAATTCGAGTTCATGCTTACAAATTACAGGTCCGTAATTTATAAATTACTGAAAATATATCAATAAAAAAACGATAGAAAGTGATGATCTCAAAATATTTTGAATTACAAAATCACATGATTGTACAAGCATGAGGGTTATCATCACTAAAGAGCGAGGCAGCGGCTTCATCTGATGCAATAGCGACCGAGTAAACCGAGGGGGTGTGGAAGAAAGCATGGAGATTATGTTGTGACAAATCATTTCGTGATGTCAGATCATGATAGTACTGGTTAGCAATATGAGTCGGATACTTGTAAAACGAAGCAAAATGTGCGTGACTTGGGTAGGGCCATGGCTCGACGGCTTTGCCTGTCCGCTTTATCGCTTTGATCACTTTTCGTTCGTCCAAGGCGTAACCTCTCACCACTATCTTTTGCATCTCCATTTCGATTTCAACTTCTTCCACTCCTTTACAAGATTTAAACAATAATTTTGAAAAATATCTAGCATAATACTATATAATAAGACAAAATGAATAAAAATATATGTACTACTAGTCTTAGTCTTACTAAGGGGGTCGGTGTGATTTCGGTGACTCCGTCGGGGAGTATGTTTCACCGATCCGTGAATTGCCACCACCACCATTTCGGTGAGCGGTGAGTTGGGTTTTCGGTGTAAAGTCACCGCTGTGGGGAAGATGAGGGAAGGAGGAGAGAGGGGGTTTAATGGTGGGTCCCAACCCTTTTCAACCAATCACAATTTTTTTTTTGAATTTTTTACCACTCTCTAGGTGTTTGAATCATTGTCAGTGATTGAGTGCAAAATGGGAAGTGAAACAGTGACTTGACATGGTATAATATTATTCGCTGGACAATGACTCTAACGACTCAAACACCCTAAAGTGTTTGAATCATACCCTCCACCCTAAACATTATATATTTTCTTAAGAGAATTCATAAGGGTGCTACTATTTACACCCAACCTTTTATTATTTGCACTAAGTGATGTGACATAATTAATTAGTACATATTTGTGTTTTTCTTTTATAATTTATCATATATAATGTTTTATTAAAAAAACGAATATGTGTTTTGCGATGTGCTTATTTTTATCTATGTTTTGATACATATTTTATAAAAAACGGAGCCGTATCAAATTTAACGTGTTATAAGTCGTTATAGAATTTTATATTCTGTTTTTTGTTATAAAATTTATATCAAAACGTAGGTAAAAATAAACACATCGTAAAACATATTCGTTTTTTAATAAAACTTTATACATTGGAAGTTATGAGAAAAAAACAAAAATATGTATTTATTAACGTCACACCACTTTGTGCAAATAGCAAAAACTTGTGTGAATAGAATAACTCATTCATAAGACTAGCAGGTGTGGGGCGTTGGTTGGGGCGGGGGATGCCAGGCAACGCTGGCTAACCCATACCGTGCTAGCGTTGGCCACGTCGTTGCCCTTCTATTATGGCTTTGAGGCCTGGTGAGGGGCGGAAGAGGAGGGGGAGAGGTGAGGTGGCTGGCTAGTATTGGTTGGGTGAGAGATGACCGTTGGGCTAGCCGTTGGCCAACGGCTATTTAAAAATAAATCGTTTATTTATATTCTATATAAATCTAACAATTCTTACTCATTTTTACTATCAAAAAATTCATTTTTACTCATTAATATAAAAAACAAAAACAAAAATCGGTCCACATGGCACCCCAACGCCGCCTGGTCACGCCCCTTCCACACCCTACTTTTTTGAATATGGATTAGTAGAGCCTACAAGTAACACGTGTCGAGCAATATGCCCCAACCCAAGCCCCCCACACCCCATAGTGTAATATACATATTCTGATATTCAAGAATCAAGGATCGAGATACTTCTATTAATGATAAAGTAACTGATTTATTTATGGGTATGCCTGCATTTTTCTTACATGCAGAGTATATGTAATAAATAGACTAGTCAACACTTTTCTGGTGGTCAAATGCAGAAAATGGTATTGGACTTGGACCGGTCTAAGCGCAAGCTCCCATAGGCAATAACCAATAGCCCAAAATACATGTTTTATAAGTAAATATGTTTCAGTTTTTTTTTTTTTTCAAACAGAATCAATCCCGAGCATTTTCAGGGCACCCGCTGGACAAATAGAGTATTCCCGAGTAACCCGTTTCAGCTTTGCTTCTCTCGGAGTTTCTGAGTTCAAATTCAGGAAATGAGGATTTAATACTAACTTGGTGATACTAACATATTAACTACTAATCCGGTTAGCGACATCTTAACTGTACACCGTTCAAAAAAAGGTTGAGTTACCCTACATGCACTCTTCTAAATTTAGAAACGATACAAATAAACAATGGATCACAAAATGTAACACAATGCCAATTATAATATAACACAATGACAAAGAAAAAAGATATTAAATCGCAAAAAAACACAATAACTAAAAAAAAAAAAAACACAATGTCAAATAAAGACACATGATCTGAAACAAAAATTTTAAAATTTACAAACTAAAAATCGAAAAGCGAAGCCTAGAATCTAAGATTGTAGAGTTCGACAGACACATGTCAAATAAAGACGGTTCCAATGCCGCTAAATTGAGTTCAATCAGAATACATTTGACAACCTTTCTACAAATTAATGGGAAGAAGAAGAGCTTACCTTTGAGTTTGAAAAGAGCTTTCTTAAGCTTAGAAGCACAGCCATGGCAATCCAAGTTTGGAACTCTCAATTCCACCACCTGTAACCACCCAACATTATCAAGTTATATTATTTTCTTAATATCATATTTTGTGTTATACACACATAATTGCATATGTATTATTGTGTAATGTGTAATAGATAATGGAGATACTCACAGACATGGTTGTGTGTGGAGTAAATACAGAGTGGTTTGGAGTATGACTTTACACAAAGAGAGACACCCTCTATAAATATGGGGTCTGAGAAGATGTTCTAATGCAATATGACAACGGTTATAATATTTGTAATTTCAATTCACAATAATACAAGTTTTAATTTAATACAATAACTTAATAAATAGTTTCTTATATTTGAAATATTTATATTCTAGTAGATAAAATTAGTGGACCAAAATTTTATTTTATCATTTAATCATTGTGAATTGACTAATTTTTAAATTCTAGTTTTCTTCTAAGAATTTTGCAATTCAAAATAATTCCGTTTAAGTGATTATGTGGTAGGAGCGCAAGTTAAGTCGAGTTAAAGTGAAGCTTAGGTCATGGTGTACTCTAACATCTAGAGTGTTAATAATGACATTACATGTTAACTAACATTGTAAACCACTCCCTTCTTGTGTTAAAGTGCATTAAATAAGTTATGTGTTAAGATGTTAACCCAATGTTAAAAGATTGAATTAATTATTATTTTTTTAGACAAAACCCCAATGTTAAAGTGCATTTAATGAGTTATGTGTTAACATGTTCAACCATCTCCTTAGAGTGAGACAAAGTGAAATGAGGAAAAAAAGTTGACGTGCCACTTATGTGGAGTTAAGTTAGGTTAAAATATACTCAAAGGCCTTAAAATATTCACATTCTGTCCGCTAAATTTTGTGAGAGACTCCTCCATATTATAGACAGTGGTTGTGAGGGGTTGTGAGTAGAAATAAGAAAAAAAATGTTATTGTTTATCTATAAATATGAATAAACACTATTCACCTCTATAAATTTTTAATATTTTTAAAAAGTGATTGTGAGTGCAAAAAAAAGATAAAAGTTAATGATAAAGGTATAAAAATGTATTATTTAATTGAAAAAGAAAGACAAAGATAGTAATTTTTAATGTAATTATACAAACGAAAATGGTGGGTAGGATGTAAATGCTCTTAGTTGAATAAGTTTAACAGAGTTTGGCCTTTATATTCAAGTTCGGCTTACAAAAAGCTCGACCGAGACTAAACTCGGTTACATTTTGTTTAAACACATTACTATATTTTTTATTTTAATATATATTATTTATTTATCATAATTATATATAACTACTGTAAAAACCCCCGTGTTGCGGGGTGTAGGTCGTACATCGTGTTAGGTAGTAAGCAAACAACGATCAAAACCGAGAAAATTTTAAAACAAAAACACGAATTTATACCGCCACGTGACATCAATCATAGACAAAGACAAAAGTGAACTTATGTCATGAGTTGCCGTAAAACGTAGACAAACTCGAATTTATAGCAAGAAACGTTAAATTAAAGACATAAAAGACAAAACTTGTAGAGGCAAAAATAAAACATAGAAAACTAAGAGGCTAAAAATGTAAACAAATGAAAAAAGTTACTACAAGATAATAAAAGAAAGAAGAAAGATGAAAGAAGAAAGAAAAAACAATACCCTTTGTTCCTGTTCTCTATAGTGTAAAAAGAGTTAAAAGTTAAAAGTGATAACATTTTAGTAATTAAGTCTGAGATGAAGGCTTATTTTTGTACGGTAGCTAACATGCTACTTAAAATGTATACATATAGTAATTATACGAATTGGGTGGAGTTATCGTAAAAAAGACCAAAAGTGTAAGAAAGTTAAGAAATAATTTCAACCATTAGATCTAAATTAATTGAAAATGGTATAATTGTAAATGCATTAACAAATTCAAATATGGTAATCCTTGATTTAAGGATTTGAAGAGAGAAAATCCTTGATTTAAGGACTTATAACCGTCCATAATTAGAGCATGTTCATGACATGGTGTTTTAAATAAATTCATAGTTCAATTCATGGTGATTTTATAAAAAAATATAACACCATTCAGTAAACAAAATATAACACCATTCAGTACACAAAAAAACACCATTCAGTACAAGATATAACACCATTCAGTAAACAAAAAATAACACCATTCGATAAATAATATAACACCATTCAGTAAACAAAAAATAACACCATTCAGTAAACAATATAACATCATTCAGTAAACAAAAAATAACACAATTCAGTAAACAAAATAACACCATTCAGAAAAAAATAACACCATTCAGAAAATAAAATAAACACCATTACTGAAAAGAAAAAAAAACACCATTAATGAAAAGAAAATAACACAATTCAGAAAAAAAAACACCATTCAGTAAAGAATATAACACCTCTGTATCATCTTCTCCACTTCCGGCACCACCACTGCCGCACCACCATTGCCGATCCGCACCACCACTGCCGCTGCCGCTCGCCGCTGTCACTCGCCGCTCGACATGGATTCCGCCATACACACACCTCCTCTCACCCCCACTATCTCGGTTCCCTCTCTCTATTCTCTGGCCACCGGTGCCGCTTTTCCGGAGGCTGCCGGCGACGGTTTCTCCAGCAAAGACACCCCAACCCCTTCGTTCTCTCACCCTCGTTCTATCACTTTAAAGAAACCCGACCGGACTCCAGCCGGTGAAGTCGGCAGAGCCGGTGTGAATGATTATAACGATGTTAGATGATGATGATGATGATGATGATTATGATGAGAGAGAGATCTTTGATCGTAGATGGAGATCATCTGGAGAGAGAGCGAGAGAGATTGTAGGGATTTTGATTTACAGTTTCTATTTTTGAATTGATATAAAAACTTTATTACCCCTAGAATTTTCAATTCAGTCCAAAAAAATAAACCAAATTTTACAATTTGGTCCCTATTAATCTCAACCATTAGATCAAAAATCTAATGGTGTAGATTCTTTCTTACCCTTCTTGTCACACCCCGACCACGTAGGACAACCAAACGTGGCGGAAAACGTCGGGGAGTGTTGTAACAGAATAATTTGTTTCACAACCATGGATAATAAAGTTTCGTTTTATTAATCAAACATGAAAGTTTACATTGTTTTAAACAAGAACCAAAGAGTACATAACATAAATTAACTAGTTCTTGTCTCGTTTTAAGTCACTAAGGCACAGGTCCGCCTAAGTATGTCTTGATAAGTCCTATGCATCATCTCCTGAAAACACATGTGAAAATAGGTACGTCAGCATAAAAATGTCTGTGAGATACATAGGTTTTGTGAAAACAGAATTCATGACTTATGTTTGAGAAAATGTTTAGTCATGAACCTTGTAATTTGCTTTGTCTTGTAAATCATTTGAAAAACGATAAGATCAGATGATATGTATAAATAAGAGAATAATGTATGATTAAATGAATAACCATGTAAAATGAGTTTGTATAAGATAAGTTGTTTCCAAAACAATGTCTTGTGAAAAGTATGTTATTTGTATAAAATGTTATATGTCTTATGTTGAAACGATGTAAATAACGCTACGATATGTAATACCATACAAGCACTTATATATAGGAAGTACCAGCGGCGTATCCACCATACTTGTATCGTATTACACACGCCTCGTTACTTAAATCACTTACCCAAACCAAACCACCAAAGTAAAATGTTTATGTATAATCAATTGTCAAAATGTTTACGTCTATTGTAAATCATGAATTGTGTATATGAATGTCAAAATGTAAGTATGTGATGAATAACAATGTACTCAGTATGCACATAATGGGCATACATAGCATAAAATGTAATGTAGAACAATGTACTAAGTACGCACACAATGGGCATACATAGCATAGATGTAATGTGAAACAATGTACTAAGTACGCACACAATGGGCATACATAGCATGAAATGTAATGTGAAACAATGTACTAAGTACGCACACAATGGGCATACATAGCATGAAATGTAATGTGAAACAATGTACTAAGTACGCACACAATGGGCATACATAGCATGAAATGTAATGTAAAACAATGTACCAAGTACGCACACAATGGGCATACATAGCATAAAATGTAATGTAGAACAATGTACTAAGTACGCACACAATGGGCATACATAGCATAGATGTAATGTGAAACAATGTACTAAGTACGCACACAATGGGCATACATAGCATGAAATGTAATGTGAAACAATGTACTAAGTACGCACACAATGGGCATACATAGCATGAAATGTAATGTGAAACAATGTACTAAGTACGCACACAATGGGCATACATAGCATGAAATGTAATGTAAAACAATGTACTAAGTACGCACACAATGGGCATACATAGCATAAAATGTAATGTAGAACAATGTACTAAGTACGCACACAATGGGCATACATAGCATAGATGTAATGTGAAACAATGTACTAAGTACGCACACAATGGGCATACATAGCATGAAATGTAATGTGAAACAATGTACTAAGTACGCACACAATGGGCATACATAGCACGAAATGTAATGTGAAACAATGTACTAAGTACGCACACAATGGGCATACATAGCATGAAATGTAATGTAAAACAATGTACTAAGTACGCACACAATGGGCATACATAGCATAAAATGTAATGTAGAACAATGTACTAAGTACGCACACAATGGGCATACATAGCATGAAATGTAATGTAAATCATGTACTATAAATATACTAATGAACATAGCAAGTAAATGATGTGAAAACATGGAAAGCATGAAAGTAACAAGTAGGCACATGTGTTCCACCCCAAAATGTTTGGAAAACAGTAAAAGAGGGGTCTATGTACTCACTTGATATTGCTCAGAAGTCCTAAGATAACCACCAAGCAATGCTAGAGATCACGGATATCAAACGACACCTAGTATAGGTAACTATGTTAATAACCGGACCTAAAGCGGAGGATCGGATAGAATGAGGGTTCGTAAACCAAATGAGTATGAAAACTCATGTAGTATGGTTCAACAAATCCTACATTCTAAATGAAACCTAACCTAAGTGCTCATGACCCGTTACGACCCGTTTAGGTAGCTTGTGCTACTTTAACGCGTCGTTCGCGTAAAACGCGTTCGGAGCGCCCAACTAGTCCTACGATAAGTATAATATGCCTTAACATGTCTAATATTGTTGCCAAATCAGTTTAGATGTTAAAAGTTATGTTACATATGCTTAATTACCAATTATACATGAAAAGGGTATTTTGGTAATTTACCTAAGGCATATAAACTACCTATCATATAACTACTTAAACGAAGCGACCATAAGGTATAACCTCGGAAGGTTATTCCCTATATACTATGGTCACCTAATGTATTTGGTCGGATCCTAAAGATCGACCAAACGGGTCGGGTTCGATGGTATAAGCGATTTATTAGATCACTTACCCTTACGACCCTAGACAACGTGGTAATCAGTAGGCATAGTCACAAAGGACTATAACCATCGTGATTACAATCACGTTGCGAAGTTCAAATGAACTTCGCATTGACCATAAACTGGTCAACGCAGAAAGTCAAACAAAGTTTGACTTTCGGACTCGAAAAACAATAAAAGAACGAAGGAACACTTACAAAGGGTCCCCGAATGCTAATCTAGATCAAAATAGCTCAGGTATGAAACAAAGGTTTCAACTTAGAGCACATTAGATCAGATTCTTGTGAGGAAAAGTGAAAGGTGGAGGTGGGTATTTATAGTTTTTGGTTCACCGTTAGGATCGTTTCTTGGAAAAGGGGGCACGATCTAAGCCGTACACTTGTCGGAATGTTGTGGTAACTCATATTGCTCCCACCACAAGAGTTTGACACTTGGCCTTGGCCTTTGGAGGGGCTAAAGGCTGTTAACAGCAGATTAAACGAGTTTCTGCATATCTGACCCCTGCTTGCGCACCGCAACACTCAGAGTGTTGAGGTGCGCAAGGACCTGCATACCAGAATTTGAAAATTGGCAGAACAGGCCCCTGTGGACGTAACATCGTGTTTTGGCACTTCTAAAACCCGTCAAACCTATTTTTAAGCTTTATAAGGATGTTAAAGTATAGGGAACATGAAACATGCTCAAAAATATGCCGGATGTCAGTTCGTTTGGCCGTACGATTGCGTTGTTCGGTCAATTACGACGGAATGCGCATAAACGCGAAAAACGATCCAAATTGCGTGACGAATGGATTTTTCTTGTGCCAAACACTAAAATAAAATATTTTAGTGCTTACATAAATTTTTGGATGTCCGGATGTATTCAGAACGTAAGTTATGCGCGAAAATGCAAACTTGTGCACTTTTTGACACTTTTAGTCCCTGAATGACCCAAAAGTTTATTTTAGCATACCGAACACCTCAAAGCCTATTTATAAGCTATGTAAAGGATATTTATGGTATGTTTAACTTATGGTCATGTTCCGGAATGTCTGTTACAGTTCAAATTGGCATACTTGCGCAGTTTGTCGAATTTAGTCCCTGTAAGCGAATTTAACCTGATTTTGCCATACCAAAGCCTTCAAAACTTATTTCTAAGTTATGTAAAGGTTATTTAAGGTATGTTAAGCCTATTTCACTATTCTTGAGTGTTGGTTGCATTAAACTGGTTATATTTACGCATCAGCGCGCGTATAACCTTCCAGGAAGCGATTTAGAGCTTGAAATCGAACAAGAGTATGAAATACAATATTTCATTGGTTTGGTATTTGTTTGATGGTCGCAGTGACACAGGTGTCACAGTCTCCCCTACTTTAGGAAATTGCGTCCCGAAATTTATTCGTAGGAGTCTATTTGTGACTTTGTGTTAAATAACCATCAAAGATAAGCAAGGCATAATCCTGTTATTTCTCTTTAATGGACATTTTTCATTAAACGGAGTTATTTTCAACAGGCATTCTTTAGAAACGAAAATGAACGGAACGAGTCATTTTTCCACAATTTCTTCAGAAACAAAAATGAACGGAACGAGTCATTTTTCACAATTTCTTCAGAAATGAAAATGAACGAAACGAGTCATTTTTCACAATTTCTTCAGAAACGAAAATAAACGGAACGAGTCATTTTCCACAATTTCTTCAGAAACAAAAATGAACGGAACGAGTCATTTTTCACAATTTCTTCAGAAACGAAAATGAACGGAACGAGTCATTTTCCACAATTTCTTCAGAAACAAAAATGAACGGAACGAGTCATTTTCCACCATTTCTTCAGAAACAAAAATGAACGGAATAAGTCATTTTTCACAATTTCTTCTGAAACGAAAATGAACGGAACGAGTCATTTTTCACCACAGAACAAGTCCTTTTCCACAATTTCTTCAGAAACAAAAATGAACGGAACGAGTCATTTTTCACCATTTCTTCAGAAACGAAAATGAACGGAACGAGTCATTTTCCACTATCTCTTCAGAAACAAAAATGAACGGAACGAGTCATTTTTTTCACAATTTCTTCAGAAACGAAAATGAACGGAACGAGTCATTTTCCACAATTTCTTCAGAAACAAAAATGAATGGAATGAGTCATTTTTCACAATTTCTTCAGAAACGAAAATGAACGGAACGAGTCATTTTCCACAATTTCTTCAGAAACAAAAATGAACGGAACGAGTCATTTTTCACAATTTCTTCAGAAACGAAAATGAATAGGGTTAACTCTAGATACACGACAAAACTTGCTGTGGATTCTGTGCACTAAATTCCATAATTATGTATGCATCCATAATTACGTAATTCCTTGCACAGTCTGCACAGTTTGTTTTGTAATGTTTTGGGGAAGGATATCAAACTTGTGATGAGGGTGACTAGACTACCATAGGGTCCTTTTAATTAGATCGACAGAGGATCTTCTTAGTTAGGCCACCAAGGAGTCCCTTCAGCTATTTCATCACATGATATTCCTAACCAGATTTTTGGATCAATCTGTTTAACTAGACCACTCAAGGGGTCTAATTATGGAATAATACAATATAATCCAAGGGTCTTTACCATTACGTAAAAGATCATTAAAGATTTAATATAGTACCTTTGGATATCCTACCATGAATCTCTTATATGAAGATATGGAAGATTCTACGAGGATTTGGATAACAAAACTTTGGATCACACAAAACATAAAAGGGAACACATAAGCACATAATCACATAGTTGTTCAACTTGGTTATTAATTTGTTATTAACTTGCTATTGATTGAATATGGATATTCAAGGTACACCAGGAAACCAGTCGATGGACTTCAATGTCCTCTGGGATCTATCTGAAAAGATAGAAAGATCTCCCAAAAATTCGATTTTGTTTTCAAAGAAACGTAATATTCGAATTAAGGAACACCACAATTTTTGGATTTACGGAAATACCCTTAGGTACCCTATTAAGGATTTATAGAGGTACTTTGGGTATTCGTCCAGTGTTGTAACTTGCGCCTTGTACTTCGTTTCCTTGGGAGAAACGGGTACTTAGGAATTTTGTGGACAACGCAAGAGATCATAAAATAGAAAAATCTTGGGGGGTGGTTTGCTTTTTAAGGAATACGATTCCTTGATTGTCGGTATTGTAAGGGATATGTTCTTTATACATACAACCTCATAAATACATTGCAATGTAAATAAAAGATTTATTTATAAACAATGATAACAACTGTTTCATGGACCTTGACAACAAAAGAAAATAATACATAAGACGTAAATTTTTTTCTAAAGGGTGTTGTCTTCTAGTCGGTCAGATGCTCATCCCTGTTCTGGATTAGCATTAGCAAGCTTTGGGCAATTTCTTCGGAAATGACCCATCTCGCCACAATTGTAGCAAGAACCTGGTGGAAAGCGAGCTTGAGCAGGATTGTTGTCAGCTTGATTTGGTGCAACTGCTGCTACGCAAACTTTTGCCGTATGACCTTTACGTCCACAAATTTGGCATTCGCGGCACTTCACACTAGCATGATGATGAAGGTTACATTGGTTGCACAAGGGTGAAGTTCCATTGTATGGCTTCCTAGCAGGGGGTTGAGCCGGTTGGTTGGGGATGGCTTGATCATTGTGAGTAACCATTGCGAAGTTCTGAGAAGCCTTTCGCTTCTTTGACTCCTTAGGGGATCCAGTCTGTACATCCATGGTCTTTGATTCCTCAATTGGTTTCTTGTCACTTTTTCAAAAAAGTTTACCTTTCCTGATTTGAGATTCAGTCAAGGTTGCAGATAGCTCATGGCCTGCCTAACCGTAGTGGGGTTACTACCAGTAACAATGTCCTGAACTGAGTCAGGGAGACCATCAATGTATTTTTCGATCGCCTTATCCAAAGGCGTAACCATGGTAGGACACAACAGGCTCAGCTCCTCATATCGATCGGTGTATGCTCGATGTTCACCGTTGTCTTGCTCAAGATTGTCGAATTCCCTTTCCAAGGCTTTGATCTCGTGACGAGGACAAAATTCCTTCATCATCAGTGCTCGAAGTTCTTCCCACGTTTGAGCCAGTGCCACTTCGGCACCCCTATCTCTCATCACACCGTTCCACCATGTCAAAGCTCGTTTCTCAAAGATACTAGATGCGAAATCTACCTTTCGCTCATTTGGACATTGAACATGTCTGAAGGTGCTCTCTAAACTCTCGAACCATTGCAGAAGTGCGGTCGCTCCTTGAGACCCAGAAAACTTTGATGGCTTAGCCGAGTTGAACGTCTTGAAATTGCAGGGGGCATTATTGTTGTTGAGAGCTTGGTGACATTGAGCAACGATGTTCGGGATTGCAGCAGTCATTTGCTGTGTAATGACAGCTGCCAGCTCTTCAATAGATACTGGATTTTCGCGTCGAGGAGCCATTCTAAAAAAAGGGGAAACAAGAGAGAAAACAAATGAAATGGCATTGGGTAAGAATAGGATGTTACAATTACCGACCAAAACCATGGGTGATTGTCATTTGTTTGAACCACGAAGCAAACAAACAACACAAAGGCTGAGTCAAAGCAAATAGATCCTCATAATGTATCGCGAAGACATGCTCGCCTATAAGTGGACACTCACCCCAGGAGTTCCCAGGTAAGAGTGACTGGTCCGATTATGTGGATTTGTACGAACACTCTAGCCTTAGACATAAAACCCAGGGTACAGGCATCCATTCTTCCAGTTTGCACGTGTTCACACTATTTAGGACCCGAAACTTTGACGAGAGTTTTGAAAACTCAAAGGGGTTCAAAACCTTATAACAGAGGGTTCAAAACCTAGTAATCAATCATCCTAGAACGGATGATTAGTTTTCAAAGCGGTTTTGAAATTTATGTTCTTGTTGTGGTCGTCGCCTAAGGATAGGTGACGGTATTGTTTTATGACTAAACGCAAGTAAACTTGCGTTAGGGTCCTAAGAAGGTTATAGACTAGGTCAAAGTATTACTAATAACCTAATTCCCTATAACCATTGGCTCTGATACCAACTTTTCTGTCACACCCCGACCACGTAGGGCAACCAAACGTGGCGGAAAACGTCGGGGAGTGTTGTAACAGAATCATTTGTTTCACAACCATGGATAATAAAGTTTCGTTTTATTAATCAAACATGAAAGTTTACATTGTTTTAAACAAGAACCAAAGAGTACATAACATAAATTAACTAGTTCTTGTCTCGTTTAAGTCACCAAGGCACAGGTCCGCCTAAGTATGTCTTGATAAGTCCTATGCATCATCTCCTGAAAACACATGTGAAAATAGGTACGTCAGCATAAAAATGCCTGTGAGATACATAGGTTTTGTGAAAACAGAATTCATGACTTATGTTTGAGAAAATGTTTAGTCATGAACCTTGTAATTTGCTTTGTCTTGTAAATCATTTGAAAAACGATAAGATCAGATGATATGTATAAATAAGAGAATAATGTATGGTTAAATGAATAACCATGTAAAATGAGTTTGTATAAGATAAGTTGTTTCCAAAACAATGTCTTGTGAAAAGTATGTTATTTGTATAAAATGTTATATGTCTTATGTTGAAATGATGCAAATAACGCTACGATATGTAATACCATACAAGCACTTATATATAGGAAGTACCAGCGGCGTATCCACCATACTTGTATTGTATTACACACGCCTCGTTACTTAAATCACTTACCCAAACCAAACCACCAAAGTAAAATGTTTATGTATAATCAATTGTCAAAATGTTTATGTCTATTGTAAATCATGAATTGTGTATATGAATGTCAAAATGTAAGTATGTGATGAATAACAATGTACTCAGTATGCACACAATGGGCATACATAGCATAAAATGTAATGTAGAACAATGTACTAAGTACGCACACAATGGGCATACATAGCATAGATGTAATGTGAAACAATGTACTAAGTACGCACACAATGGGCATACATAGCATGAAATGTAATGTGAAACAATGTACTAAGTACGCACACAATGGGCATACATAGCATGAAATGTAATGTGAAACAATGTACTAAGTACGCACACAATGGGCATACATAGCATGAAATGTAATGTAAAACAATGTACTAACTACGCACACAATGGGCATACATAGCATAAAATGTAATGTAGAACAATGTACTAAGTACGCACACAATGGGCATACATAGCATAGATGTAATGTGAAACAATGTACTAAGTACGCACACAATGGGCATACATAGCATGAAATGTAATGTGAAACAATGTACTTAGTACGCACACAATGGGCATACATAGCATGAAATGTAATGTGAAACAATGTACTAAGTACGCACACAATGGGCATACATAGCATAAAATGTAATGTAAAACAATGTACTAAGTACGCACACAATGGGCATACATAGCATGAAATGTAATGTAAAACAATGTACTAAGTACGCACACAATGGGCATACATAGCATAAAATGTAATGTAGAACAATGTACTAAGTACGCACACAATGGGCATACATAGCATAGATGTAATGTGAAACAATGTACTAAGTACGCACACAATGGGCATACATAGCATGAAATGTAATGTGAAACAATGTACTAAGTACGCACACAATGGGCATACATATCATGAAATGTAATGTGAAACAATGTACTAAGTACGCACACAATGGGCATACATAGCATGAAATGTAATGTAAAACAATGTACTAAGTACGCACACAATGGGCATACATAGCATAAAATGTAATGTAGAACAATGTACTAAGTATGCACACAATGGGCATACATAGCATGAAATGTAATGTAAATCATGTACTATAAATGTACTAATGAACATAGCAAGTATATGATGTGAAAACATGGAAAACATGAAAGTAACAAGTAGGCACATGTGTTCCACCCCAAAATGTTTGGAAAACAGTAAAAGAGGGGTCTATGTACTCACTTGAGATTGCTCAGAAGTCCTAAGATAACCACCAAGCAATGCTAGAGATCACGGATATCAAACGGCACCTAGTATAGGTAAATATGTTAATAACCGGACCTAAATCGGAGGATCGGATAGAATGAGGGTTCGTAAACCAAATGAGTATGAAAACTCATGTAGTATGGTTCAACAAAGCCTACATTCTAAATGAAACCTAACCTAAGTGCTCATGACCCGTTACGACCCGTTTAGGTAGCTTGTGCTACTTTAACGCGTCGTTCGCGTAAAACGCGTTCGGAGCGCCCAACTAGTCCTACGATAAGTATAATATGCCTTAACATGTCTAATATTGTTGCCAAATCAGTTTAGATGTTAAAAGTTATGTTACATATGCTTGATTACCAATTATACATGAAAAGGGTATTTTGGTAATTTACCTAAGACATATAAACTACCTATCATATAACTACTTAAACGAAGCGACCATAAGGTATAACCTCGGAAGGTTATTCCCTATATACTATGGTCACCTAATGTATTTGGTCGGATCCTAAAGATCGACCAAATGGGTCGGGTTCGAAGGTATAAGCGATTTATTAGATCGCTTACCCTTACGACCATAGACAACGTGGTAATCAGTAGGCATAGTCACAAAGGACTATAACCATCGTGGTTACAATCACGTTGCGAAGTTCAAACGAACTTCGCATTGACCATAAACTGGTCAACGCAGAAAGTCAAACAAAGTTTGACTTTCGGACTAAAAAAACAATAAAAGAACGAAGGAACACTTACAAAGGGTCCCCGAATGCTAATCTAGATCAAAATAGCTCAGGTATGAAACAAAGGTTTCAACTTAGAGCACATTAGATCAGATTCTTGTGAGGAAAAGTGAAAGGTGGAGGTGGGCATTTATAGTTTTCGGTTCACCGTTAGGATCGTTTCTTGGAAAAGGGGGCACGATCTAAGCCGTACACTTGTCGGAATGTTGTGGTAACTCATATTGCTCCCACCACAAGAGTTTGACACTTGGCCTTGGCCTTTGGAGGGGTTAAAGGTTGTTAACAGCATATTAAACGAGTTTCTGCATATCTGACCCCTGCTTGCACACCGCAACACTCAGAGTGTTGAGGTGCGCAAGGACCTGCAGACCAGAATTTGAAAATTGGCAGAACAGGCCCCTGTGCACGTAACGTCGTGTTTTGGCACTTCTAACACCCGTGAAACCTATTTTTAAGCTTTATAAGGATGTTAAAGTATAGGGAACATGAAACATGCTCAAAAATATGCCGGATGTCAGTTCGTTTGGCCGTACGATTGCGTTGTTCGGTCAATTACGACGGAATGCGCATAAGCGCGAAAAACGATCCAAATTGTGTGACGAATGGATTTTTCTTATGCCAAACACTAAAATAAAATATTTTAGTGCTTACATAAATTTTTGGATGTCCGTATGTATTCAGAACGTAAGTTATGCGCGAAAATGCAAACTTGTGCACTTTTTGACACTTTTAGTCCCTGAATGACCCAAAAGTTTATTTTAGCATACCGAACACCTCAAAGCCTATTTCTAAGCTATGTAAAGGATATTTATGGTATGTTTAACTTATGGTCATGTTCCGGAATGTCTGTTACAGTTCAAATTGGCATACTTGCGCAGTTTGTCGAATTTAGTCCCTGTAAGCGAATTTAACCTGATTTTGCCATACCAAAGCCTTCAAAACTTATTTCTAAGTTATGTAAAGGTTATTTATGGTATGTTAAGCCTATTTCGCTATTCCAGAGTGTTTGTTGCATTAAACTGGTTATATTTACGCATCAGTGCGCGTATAACCTTCCAGAAAGCGATTTAGAGCTTGAAATCGAACAAGAGTTGATATGTGCAAAAGATACACATATTTATACAAGTCCAAAGTATGAAATACAATATTTCATTGGTTTGATATTTGTTTGATGGTTGCAGTGACACAGGTGTCACAGTTCTCACACTTTTAGTCTTTTTTACAGGATCCTAACTCTATACGAATTATGTAATATATTTGTTATACGTAAGAAGCTAATATGTTTTTGTAAATAAAATGGCAATTCAATTATTTAACCAAGTATCTAAAGCAAGACTCATGTCGTTTACTAAACATGTTTTAGTTTAGGCTTGAATTCGGGTTTGAGGTCACTTTAAACTCAACTCGACTCAAGGTGGCCACAATCTTTTTTATCCATCTAGTTTTGAGTAGACCACGATCGACCCGGCCGTCCACACCCTAACTTTCAGTATTTTGTGTTGTAATTTAAAAAAGAACTGAGATATTATTCGGTTATAAGGATTTAAAATCATAATTATTTATTTTCCTATTAAATATTATCGCAGAATTACAGAACATATAAACAGTGCCGCAACTTTCAAGGGGCCGGGAGGGGCGCCCGACCCCCGAACTTTTCGCTAAGTAGTGTTATGTATGTACGTTTCGTATAGAATTTTTTAGGTATATACGTTTTCGACCCCCCAATTTTGTAAAAAAAAAATACTTATATACAATTTTTAGGTTCAATGACTTCCAGCCACCCGGTAGAAATTTTCAAGCTTCGCTACTGCATATAAAATATTACTTTTGTCATGAGGTTAGTAAAAGAAGTTAGAAAACGCAATAAAAAATTATAGAATAAATATCAAATAATGCATTATATATTTAAAAGTAGGTAAAGTTAGTGGTTTAGTACTAAAAAATCAAGAACTTTTATAAAAATAATATTAAATAATCCAAAAGTTATAGCACATTATAGGGGTGGCGGGCCAGGAACATGTTTGAATATTCAAAGGCGCGGAGACAAAGCTAACAAATGGGCTGGAATTGGGGAGCGCACGGGACCCAAGGCCCAACCCAAAAAGCCAACCCCCTTTCTATCCGGTTTTTACCCAAAAGCAAATATCGGTTATGGACTCACGGGTGTTTACCCTGAAATCGGCCAAATCGACTATGGGCGCAGCTTTAAGGGGCTGGGGGCACCAAACCCTTAACTTTTCGCTCAGTAGTGTTATGTATGTACGTTTCGTATAAAACTTTTTAGGTACATACATTTTCGACTCCCAGTTTTGTAAAAAAAAAATTTACTTATATAGAATTTTTAGGTCTGGTACCTTCCGACCCCCCGGTGGAAATTTTCAAGATTCGCCACTGGACTATCGGTTCGGTTTCTTGGTTTTAGTTTTTGGTTGGTTGGTTTAAAATTTTCAAATCACAACGAACAACTTGATTTGCGGCTGATAGTATAAAACCGTACTAGATCGTAAGATATAATAATATATTTAATTAGTTATATTTTTTTATTAAGCAAATTTAAAACTAAACTAAGCTAGATAATACTTGAAGTGGAACCATTGGGCCTTATATTAGCTTATCCACTGTGTGGGCTTAATTAAATTTAAAATGTGTTCTCAAACAAAACTCAATAATTCATGTCGGAAAAAAGTTATCTTATTATTTTGAGTAAACTGCCATTTTGGTCCATGTGGTTTGATTACTTTTGCCACTTTAGTCCAAAACTCAAACTTTTTGCATCTGGGTCACTGTGGTTTTAGTTTTATTGTCATTTTGGTCCAAAAATGAAATCAGGTCATATTTGTCTTATAAAATCATGCTATTTTGTCCTTTTCCGCAGGGGCAAAAGAATCATTTCTTTTTTATAAATAAATATCATATTTTATAAGACAAATATAACCTGATTTGCCCCTGAGGAAAATAATAAAATTGCAGGATTTTAGATGGCAAAAAAACTGAAACCACAGGGACCCAGATGCAAAAGGTTTGAGTTTTCGACTAAAGTGGCAAAAATGACCAAACCTCAGGGACCAAAATGGTAGTTTACTCTATTATTTGGGAATATGTGAGAGAATAGTAACCAGGTTTTAAAAGTGTTTTAATTAAGTCATTCGTATCATTTTTGTCCCAATTAGATAACTTAACATTAAAATCGAGCTATGTCCTTTTTTTCTATGTGTCAAGAAAAAAATGAAGAATAAGATGTTGGGGTCGAATTATTTTAATATGACATTATATTTTATAAAAATAAAAACACTTTAATTACATTAAAAATTAAAAAAAAAAACAAGTTACAGTCCACATCATCACTCGAAGTTAGCATCAAATAAAAGGGAAAAAGAAAATAAAAATCCACATCACCATGGTTACTTATGAAATGGATGAAAAAACCCTTAATTTTAATGAAAAATGAATGTTGAGTGACCTGATTGGAACATTTTTGAACCTTGAGTGACCTAATTGGAACACTTTTAAAACTTGGTTACTATTCTACAAAGTTACCCCTTATTATTTTGATAAAGGATCATGTACAAGAGGCTTCTCTTGTACGAAGGATAGGAGAAAAAACCAGACGATGACATTTTTGTAAATATAAGCTTCGGATAAACAAATAGAGAAAGGATATTCTGGTCCTTTCTCACTTAAATTCCTTCCCATCTTGATTTTCAAACGGCTATAAGTTTTTCATACGTTAATATTTATTTAAAAATTTATACTCTATTAACGAGCATTACATTCTCTTTAATTCGATAAGCCTATTGCAGTAGTTTTCTTAAATAAATACATGATTTTGAACACCCATTACGTGATTACGTGATTTTGAATACCCAGTACTGACTACGTGATTTTGAAAATACCCATTACGTGATTTTATTATAGTATGTAAAACCCTACTAAGTGATTACGTAATTACAAAACAATAGTTGACTATGTAATACTACGTGACTATGTGATTTTAAATACTCATTTCGTTATTACGTGATTTCATAATAGTATTTTATGTGAAACCACACTGAGTGATTACGTAATTACGTAAAAACAAAAACATATAATACATAATATTTCATATGAAATGGCTAATAGTTCAGGTCTAATCACGCATTAAGGATAAATTATATACAAAATATTAACCAAATTAACCTATAATAACTACATAATGTCGTATATTAGAGATTTAATCATGTAATAAAGCATAAACAATCAAGTTCTTATTACTTGAATGTGCAATCACGTAATAAGCATAACTGTAATAACATTAGTTATAACAAATCATATTGAATGTGTAATCACGTAATGGATTTATACTGAATGTGTGATCACGTAATAGTTTATGTTGAATGTGTAATCACGTAATGGGTATTCAAAATCACGTAATCACATAATGGACTAATGGGTATTCAAATCCTGTAAATTGTTTTTTAAGAAAAACTATAACAATAAGGCTGTTTGAATTAAAGAAAATGAAATGCTCGTTAATTCGTGTAATTTTATTTTTTTTTAAATATTAACGTATGAAAAAGTTATAGCCATTTGAAAATCAATTTGGGAAGTTGTTCACTTGAGAAAATGACCAAAATTCCCTTTCTGCCAATGATACTTGTCATCCTCTCCTTCTCGCGTAGGTCTTGTATGTATATGCTCTCTTGTACAGGATAGTTAAAGTTGGGACTACTAGTGGGAATATTCAAAGGTAGGATCAGTAATCGACAATGACGTCTACTTGGGATTATTAGAATCAAGTTTCCCTTTTATTATTAGATTCTAACTCTGTATATAATTACTGGATGCGATTAGAGACAACATTCCAATAAATACGGAGCGTCCGTTTCCCTTTTTTTCTTGGGGAGGGACAGAAAAAAGGCTAAAAAGAGTGGTGATGTTCAACACATGAAATCAAATCGAAACTAAACTGTTATCATAATTTTAAATCTAAACGATTTGGCTTTAGTTTACAATAATAAAAAGGTAAAAAATCATTACTAATAGTTTGGTTTACGATTTGACATAAAAACCATAAAAACCTGCTTATGAACACTTCTAATGTTGGTTTCGGGTTAATTTATATGGTGGTTTTTTGAATGTTTAATATGTTTTTATATGATTTGCAGCTCAAAACCTTGCCCAACTCGAAGAATTCTGACGAAAACACTCTCTCGAGACCCGCGAGAGAGATATGGTAATGGGTCGCGAGGCGCCACCGGCTCACTGACGTCTTCAAATCTATAAGTCTCTCGCCACCCGCGAGAGACACTCTTGCTTGTATCGCGGGCCTCCAGAAGCTCTTTTTCCAGTATTTCAACTCTGTTTCAACTCCCGAGCTCTCCAACACGTTCCAGGACTTGTCTTTTCCATGTTTTAACTCGTTTTATGCATTTTCCAGCAGTTTCAAACGCCCAAGACCTGCAAAACGCAATTGGATCAGAAGTACGCAAATTCTAACGAAAACTAAACTATAACTAACGGAAAACTATACAAACTATACACGAATAAAGGATGTATTTTACAATACATCAAATATCCCCACACTTACTCTTTCTTCGTCCTTGAAAAAGAATCTATGCACACGGAATCAGAGACTGATAAATACTCGGGTCAAAGCTATTAATACATGTTAAAATCAAAACCCGTGTTAGCCGCGATTGCAAATATACTTGTCCCTTTAAACCCAAACCAGGTTCTAAGCCCTTATCATGCAAAATTAATTCAAGTGCGGTCAGTCTACCTAGGGTCTCACACTAGAAGCCACAGTCCACCTAATCCCACCTTAAGCTTATAGAACAAAAGGAACGATCACTGGACCAATTCCTAACCGTTTTATACCAAAGTCAAGAGAATTTAAAACCAAATTTTTTTCTCATTTTTTCTTTTTTCATTTCTTTTCTTTTGAGCTTAGATGTTGCTTTACCTAACCCAGAGACTGTCTCAACCAGAGTCACCATCCCCGAGAGCGACAACGTGAGCGTTGGTAATTTTGTTGCAATTTTGATTTCACACATCCCAGAGGCATTCTAAGTCAGAGTCACTATCCCCAACAAAGATTACATAGGCCTGCGTTACTTTTCTTAGTTTGTAGCTCAATTATTCTACTTTTTTTCTTTTTCATGATTAAAAATTCTAACAATTTTAGCTTATAACGACATTCTTTATACTATTATTGGCGGTTTCAATTTCCCATTTTCCTAGATGAGTACCCAGTGGTAGACCAACAATTAAGGTAATATTAAATCAAAGGAACCTAAAACCGAACCGGGCCTATTCACATATCCCAAACTAGACACAAGCTCAACTTAATTAATCTTATATTATCATTATTTGAACCCGAACAAAAACCCATATTTTCTATCATTTTCCGTTTCAATTTTGCAAACTTCTTTATTCAAAAGACATTTTCTGATTTTTTCAATTTTTTTCGATTTTTTAATAATTTTTTTTTTCAATTTTTTATGACTCGACTACTACTACTACTACTACTATGTATCCCATCCCCCCACTTAAAGATTGCATTGTCCCTAATGCAAGAACGAGAATACGACTCAAACTAACTACCTAAAAATAAAAACTAAAAACTAAATAAACAATACAAAGTATACAAGTGAAACGACTTAGCTGAATATGCGAGACTGTCAAAGTGCCAGTCAATTCCACATATGCCCTCTAATCCGAACACGCTCAGCAAACAATTCCTAACTCTCTCACGCTAACGGAAGCGCAACACCATACCTATCACATCCAAAATAAACATACCAAAATAACATACGCTAGATAAAAGTGTTTTAAAACATCCAACACACCTACGAGTCATCCAATCTACCCCAACCCATCCAACCAAGTAGCCAAGTATTCAAAAATTAGGAGTACAGACCGGATATACTAAAAACAGCATAAAAGCAAAATAATAGATACTGCATAAAACTCCAAATGCTGCCATCCCCACACTAGTCCTCGCCATCTGACTCCTCCTCAGACTGCTGGAAGACCTGATATGGGCTCAACTGTTTGCATACCACTGGGTCCTACCTGTGGCTGTCGAAAATAATGAGGAACTCCTAAACGTAAACCCTCCATTATATGCCTCATACCGTCTTCTAGCCTCTGCTGACCCTGCTCATGAGCTCTATGACTCTCCTCCATCACCTGCCTAACTGCACCAAACTGCTCATCAACATAACCACGCAAATCCCCAAAATCCGTCTACATCGAATCATATAAAGAATTTAAAGTAAGTGGATCGGGTCGTGGCGGTCTCAATGGGTACTGCCTAGCTGGAATCTCATGTCATGTAAGGGGCCTCTGGTAACGAATAGGAATGGCTCCCTGTATAACTGCTGCAGCACCTGAACCAGGAGGAGGCTGAACCTTTAGACCCTGACGAATGGCTTTCCACTCAACCAGATCAGAGTATGTCAATATCCCTGCAGCTTGTAGATCCCTAACACTCATGAAACAAGGGTCTGGGCCCTCTCTCATCCTATCCGCTGGATATCTATCAAAAAACCCCAAGCTCTCAGCCAACCAAGTCACACACGGCCCACAATACACATGAGCACCTGGGCCACCTCTCCAAAGTCTCCTATCGACCATGCGAATATAGTAGCTAAGTTCACCGGCCTCCTCTCAACCATACACATCAAGCAAAAAAGACTGACTTGATTCACCTTATTATCTCCTTGCCCCCTACCAACCAATGTAGCTGAAAGAATCTTGTAGATATATCGATAAACCGGATCAATAATATCACTCGCAACTAAACCAGTAGAGTACGGAACTGTCGATATAGTACCCCAGAATCTAACCAACTCATCAACCTGAACACTGTACCGACGCCTTTTCTTGAACACTCCTTGCAAACTTGTAATAAACTCGGGTGTTTGTACCTCTTCTTGTTTATAAAACTGTGTGGCCACTATGAATTGTGGAATCGTCATCTCGTATGACTGCCTACCCAAGGCAAAGAAAACTGCATCCTTCTCGTTAAAGTTCCCTTGCGTATAATCAAAGGTGGAATGGAATTCTAAAGTAATTTCTTTGTATTGCCTTGCATCACAGTCTAAAACCCTCCTAAACTTCGGACCCAATAACTGCTCGACTCTAGCTCTCGCCCCCAGGCGATGCATCAAACCCCAATCAATCCTTCTAACGGTAGCAGACCTACCGTATACAAATTAGCCAACCTTTGAAATTCACCCGAAGCCAACTCGAATTGCAACAAAGGGCTATCCAAAAACCTCGTACTCTGACCGTGAGGAACCCCCGGTCCAATATATTCAACTACCCTAACATACTCTTGTTGTTGCACTGGTTCCGGTTGAGCCGGGCCTCCTCTTTGGCGAGTGGTTGGACCTCTCTTCCTACCAGCTCTGCTAGATGAACCTTCACCTGACATTCTCCTAAACAATTCAAGATTGACAAGACAAAGCAAAGCAGATTATTAGTAACGAACTATTTTTGGTATTTTTTTTAATTTTTTTTGGATTTTTGTTTTTTTTAAGAAAATGGCATAACCGTATAACATTTCATTCGCGGTTAAAACCAAAAATAAGTGAAAAACAAAATCGGGTTACCGTTTACAAAAGCATAAGTTATAAACAACCTCACCCGAATGGAGATTGAGTACGGGCGAGGTGTTTTGTACCTGTACATGCATATAAGTAAACCCAAAACCAAACTTAAACTTAAACCTAAGACTCGACTCAAAATACAAGACTGAATGTACACTACCTCCTCCCGACACTTTAATTGTCCTCAATTAAATCCCAAGTGCCAAAACCAACTAACATTGAGCGTCAAATGAATGAAAGTTAAAAACTTTATGATACCATTAGTGAAAACGGGTCAAAATTATGTAATAAACCTCAAGTTCTTCTAAAAAATAACCAACCCAAATCCCAACACTCAATTTTACTAAACCCTAGATCATGGTAGCACCAACATGTGTAGAAAACACCAAACTTAGCCACCTGCAACTTGCATTGTACTGAAATACCCAAACCAAACCAACCGCAACCTCAAATTACCACTAACCATAGCAAAACACACGACTAAAACAAGACCCGACACAAAAACTAATGCCAAACTAAGTAAGAACTGAAATAAACGACTCATAGTATAAAGATTACAAGAATACATACCTTGGATTTGAGTTAAACAAGAGAAACTATGATAAATCTGGTTGAAGCTTGAAACCCAAGGAAAAATCCCATTTTTATGGTGAAAAGTGGGGGGATTATGGTAGAAATCGGTTGGGTGATGATTGTAGGTGAAATGGGAGTGTAAGTGTGGGTGAAAATGGCAGATCTACAGTGGTAGGTGATGGTGTAAGGTGGTTTGTGGCAGAGTGGAGGAAGAAGTTAGGTCAAATGTATGAAATTTGGGATTTAAACAAGTCTCAGCCGTAGATAGGGTCTCTCACGCTCCCGTGACGTACATAAGATTGTTTCTCGCGGGCCGCCAGCGAGTGAAATTCATCCGGAGTCATTAGTCTCTCGCGGGCCACGACAAAGAGACATATGTCTCTCGTGCCCCGCCAGAAGCCAATTTTCGCAGAAAGTTTCGTTTTTTGACCAGTTTCATGCCTTAGAAAAATTTTCAAACATTACCAAACCTCCCAAAACTCAACCCAAATTTTTTCTAACACTGGAACTTACCTGAAAACTCGTTTTTCTCGCCAATCCCTGCACATCCTCAGTAATGATTCCCTGCAAATGACTCGAAACACAGAAACTAAGACTGAAACACTACCGAAAACAACCATTAGCTACGAAAAATAAGCAAAATAAACGAAAAATACAAACAGTACAAACTCTACACTTGAGATCACTCAAGACACTAAACGGTGGTGTTTGGAATGTCTTCGAGAGGAGTTTCCACCCTCTCGGTCTTGTCAATCGGGCCACCTAAATAATGCTTCAATCTATGGCCGTTCATCTTCCAAGATCCTTTAGTAACTCCATCAAATAACTCAATCGCGCCATACGGGAACACCTCCTTCACAACATAAGGTCCCGTCCACTTCGACTTCAACTTTCCGGGGAATAACTTGAACCTCGAATTATAAAGAAGCACTTGATCACCGACTTTGAACTCCTTCAACCCCTTAAGCCTCCTATCATGCAACGCTTTCATTTTCTCCTTGATATTCCAAGAACGCTCATACGCCGTATCTCTAAGGGCCCCTAACTCATGAATTTGGAAAAATCTTCTCCTAGCCGCTTGAGTAAGGTCAAGATTGACAGTTTTAAGAGCCCAAAGCGCTCGGTGCTCCAATTCAACCGGGAGATGGCAAGCTTTGCCATAGAAAATCATAAATGGCGTGGTCCCTAAAGGTGTTTTGTAGGCGGTACGAAATGCCCACAAAGCATCATCAAGTTTATCCGACCATTCCTTACGACTCTTTCCTACCTTTTTCTCTAATATTCTCTTCACTCCCTTATTTGCATTCTCTACTTGACCGTTCGTTTGTGGATGGTACGCGGTAGACAAACGGTGAGTAACTCCATAACGCTCTAATGCCTTCTCCATCACGGCATTACAAAAATGTGATCCTTGGTCACTAATGATGGCTTTGGGTATACCGAAATGAGTAAACAACTTCTTTAGGAATCTCACCACCACCCGGGCATCGTTCGTAGGCAAAGCTTGAGCTTCAACCCACTTCAAAACGTAGTCTATCGCCACGAGGATGTACCGATTCCCACTAGAAGGGGGAAAAGGTCCCATGAAGTCGATGCCCCATACATCAAAGATTTCAAGAATTTGAATGGGATTTTGTGGCATCTCATTCTTGGATGAGATATTGCCGGTACGTTGGCAAGCATCGTATGTCCTAACGAATTCTAAAGCATCCTCAACTACCGTAGGCCAAAAGAAACCACAATCAAAGACTTTTTGTGCGGTAGTGTGTGCGCCATGATGACCTCCCGGGAACCCCTCGTGCACGTGTCTAAGAATATCTATACCCTCTTCCTTGCTAACACACCTCCTAAGAATACGATCTACTCCTATCCTAAAAAGGTAAGGATCATCCCATATGTACTTCTTCGCATCCCTAAACAACTTCCTCTTTTGTTGGGCATTCATATCCTTCATCACATACCCATTTGCAAGATAGTTCACCATATCACTAAACCACGGAAACCCTTCTTTCTCCGCCAATACAAAATCTATGGATTCGTGAGGGAATCTATCTCCTATTTCCTCCTCACGAATCTCCTCCCCATTCAGATCCTCTATTCGCGAAAGATGGTCCGCCGCGACATTCTCCGCTCCTTTCTTATCCCTAATTTCTATGTCAAACTCGGAAAGGAGTAGAATCCAGCGGATGAGACAGGGCTTAGCGTCCTTCTTTTGGAAAAGACAACGCAAAGCCGCATGATCGGTGGACACTATGGTCTTTGAAAGCACAAGGTATGAACGGAACTTATCGAAAGCAAAGACGACGGCTAGGAGTTCCTTCTTGGTAGTAGTGTAATTCTCTTGGGCGTCATTGAGGGTTTTACTCGCATAGTAGATTGGGTGAAAGTGATTCTCTCATCTTTGACCCAAGACCGCCCCGACCGCATAGTGGCTCGCGTCGCACATGAGCTCAAACGGTAAGCTCCAATCAGGGGATACAAGAATAGGTGCACTCACGAGTTTTTCTTTAAGGAAATCGAACTCTTGAAGACACTCCTTATCAAAGAAAAATGGGACGTACTTCTCAAGGAGTCGAGTCATGGGGCGAGTAATCTTACAAAAATCCTTAATAAAGCGCCTATAGAAGCCCGCATGACCTAAGAAACTACGAATGGACTTAACACTAGGAGGGAGCCTACTAATTGTATCTATCTTGGCACGATCTACCTCTATCCCGGCTCTAGAAATCTTATGCCCTAAAACAATCCCCTCCGTAACCATGAAGTGACACTTTTCCCAATTAAGCATCAACTTCGTCTCAACACACCTCTTCATCATTCTTGCTAGATTACCTAAACATTGATCAAACGAATCACCATATACCGAGAAATCATCCATAAAAACCTCCATAGAGCTCTCAACCATGTCTTGAAAGATAGCTACCATGCACCGTTGGAATGTAGCCGGAGCGTTACATAGTCCAAAAGGCATGCGTCGGTTACGTGTACTTGCCATATGGACATGTAAAAGTCGTCTTCTCTTGGTCTTTCGGCACGATAGGGATTTGGAAGTAGCCAGAAAAGCCATCAAGGAAATAATAGAATTGTTGCCCCACGAGACGCTCTAGCATTTGGTCGATAAATGGGAGTGGGAAGTGGTCTTTTCGGGTGGCGTCATTGAGCTTGAGGTAGTCAATACACACACGCTGACCGGTGACCGTACGAGAAGGGATGAGCTCATTTTTCTCGTTCACGAAAACAGTCATCCCCCCTTTTAAGGACGACTTGAGTAGGGCTCACCCATGAAGAATCAGATATGGGGTAAATCAAACCGGCTTCCATTAACTTCAACACCTGTTTTCTAACTACCTCTTTCATGTTGGGATTTAGGCGCCTTTGAGGTTGCACCACCGGTTTAAACTCATCCTCCATAAGAATATGGTGGGTACAAAAAGTGGGGCTAATCCCCTTAATGTCGGACAACTTCCAAGCAATAGCCTCCTTGTGCTCCTTTAGCACCTCAACTAATTTCCTCTTCTCCTCCTCCGTCAATTTAGAAGAAATAATGACGGGCATACTCAATTTTTCTCCTAAGAAAACATACTCTAGGTGTGACAGAAGGACCTTAAGATCTAAGGGTGAAGTATCTATAGGTTTACTCTCACTCTCCTCCTTAATCTCACAAAGCTCTAAGGTTTCGGGGACCCAAGTCGAATCTACTTCCTCACCCTCATCAACAAACTCCTCTTCAACTAATCCCTCACTAACTAGATCGGTGCCACTAATAAAATCTATGCACCTATCAACACACGAGATGAACGAATCTAGGAAGTAAACAGAGTGACATGGACCACTAGAATCATCACTACCACTAGGGTGTTGCATGGCTCTATCTATCTCAAAAGTGACTATCTCATTGCCCGCACGAAGTGAAATCTTACCGTCAAAGACATCGATGAATGCCTTTGCGGTGCGAAGGAATGGACGACTAAGAATGATTGGGACTCTCTCATCGGCCTCCATATCTAAAACCACGAAGTCTACGGGAAACACGAACTTATCTACCTTAACAAGCAAATTCTCTATGACTCCACGAGGATACTTGACCGAGCAGTCGGCCAAGGACAATGACATACGCGTGGGTGTAAGCTCTCCTAACCCTAGCTTCTCATAAAGAGAGAATGGCATCAAGTTGATGCTAGCACCTAAGTCGGCTAAGGCATGGGCGGGGGTAACGACACCCCCGAAGAAGCATGGAATGGTGAATGTACCCGGGTCGGTTAGTTTCTCTGGTAGCTTATTCAAGACCACCGCGGAACAACCTCCGGTCAACGGAATGTTTGAAAGCTCACCTATCCTATCCTTACGCTTAAGAAGGTCCTTAAGGAATTTGGCATATTTAGGCATGGACTGTAAGGCTTCGATGAAAGGAAGGTTGATCTTTGATTGCTTGAACATTTCTAGAAATTGACCATATTCCTTAGCATATTTTTGATGCTTAAGGCGGGCGGGGTAAGGGACGCGTGAATGATCAACTAGCGGTGAAGGCCTAACCCCTATGGGACGTTTTTCAACACTCTTTTCTACTTGAGCCTCCTCGGTGTGTGCGATACTTGCTGGGCCTAGCCTATGTTGCACCTTACCGGGAGCTTCCATCTCTATCTCCTCGTCTACTTCATCCTCATCCTCTATCTCTACCTTCTCTCTAACTACCTCCCCTAAACTCTTTCCACTACGGGTAGTAATAGCCTTAGCTGAATGGTTAGCCGGGTTTGGGTAGGTATTTCCCAAAAACTGACCAGGGGGTTCTCTTGTAGTTGTTTAGCTATACCTCCTACTTGTCGCTAAAGATCTAAGAGTGCGGATTGTTGGTTCTTATTCTGAAGCTCTTGATTCTTATTTATTTGCTCTTGATTTTTAGCGAAGTTACCAAATTCGGATAAGGTTTTCTGAGTAACCTGATCTCTCACCATTAACTGAGCAAACATCTCCTCAATCCTACTTAGACTACCCTCTGAACCCTTACCACTAACCTGTCCTTCTTGGTTTGACCCCCACTAGAAAATTGACCACCCGAACCTGAACTACCAAATTGACCCGTCTGACCTGACCCTCCACTAGTGTATAGACTGGCCCCCTGTTTTGATACTGACCGGATGGGAAACCAGGAGGATTATCGGAAGAACGGAAGTTATTATTATTATTACTACTATGCCAGTTGGAGTTATAATTAGAATTATTATTATTAAACGGACCCCTAGACTGACCGACAATGTATATTACCTGCTCGAGTGTAAGTGTGGGACAATCTATCATATCGTGGCCTCCCCTACACACTTCACACCTATCGACCTTTTTCTTAATCTCATTAAGCTCCCGTTTAAAAGTTTTCTCCATCCTATCTAGAGCAGCAGCTACCGATGAGTCCAAGCTAACATGGTTTACCCCTCGAACGGCTGAGGAGGTACTAGTCACAGGAATAGAAGTCCTACTGGTAGTGCTATAGTCCATGTCAGAATGGGCAAAACTCTTAAAAAGATCATTGCACTCAACTACTGTCTTTTTACCCATGAGTTTCCCTCCAGCAGAAGTATCAAACCGGGCTTTAATCTCGGGGGTGAGACCATTGTAGAACTTTTCTATGAGTGCCCAATCCTACAAACCATGCTGAGAACAACGAGAGATCAAGGTTTGGAACCTCTCCCAGGCCAGGTGGTAAGGCTCATCAGACTCCATCCGGAACGAATGGATCTGATCGGTAGACGAGATGCTTTGGCGGGTGGGAAATATTTAGCTAAGAAAGCATCTCGTAAACCTGCCCAGGTGGTGAAAGTTCCTGCTGGTTGCGAATCGAACCAGACGGCTGCGCGGCCAGCGAGAGAAAATGGGAAAACCTGAAGGTATCGGGCATCAAGATTAACACCTTCTATAGAGAAGGTGCTACACAGGCGGGTAATGCGATTAATATGGGCGGGGGCATCCTCATCATCACGGCAGTGGAATTGGCACATTAGTGATGGCCGTCATGATGTAGGACGGGATTTGCCAGGACCTATCATTAGCGATGTTGGGAAGGGTGAAGTAGCACCGATGAAACCGGTGGTGGCTTGTTCGTAAACGGGTCGGTTATTGGCCATTTGGTTATTAGGTGTAGGACTAGGTGTACGGGAACAGGAAGGTGGTGGGAAATTGTGGGGTGACGACTTCAGGATGAAGTCAAAGGCTGGTGGTTTAGATTGGAGTGTAGAGTCAGAAGTAGCTGAAGATGAAGTAGAAGATTTACTAACCTTTAAACTAGAAGACGAGAAGGCAAAGTTCTCGATCGGCGGCTTCGGTGGTCCCTGTGAACGTGTATGGGGCATTCACTGCAAAACCGAAAATAAACAAGTAAGACGACTCTAACAAAAGACTCTAAAATAAAAATAAAAAGATACTAGAACTATTTAGACTCCTATGACTCGAAAACACACAAATAGCACGTAATGATATCAGATGAAGTCCAAACAAAGTAATTAACGCAATTAGCAAGAATCCCTGGCAACGGCGCCAAAAACTTGATGTGCTAAAAAGTAGTTTAATAAAATTAACCTAATTCTAGACTCTAAGTAATACTCTAGACTCACTAAGATACACTAAACTACTAATCGGCAACTGTACCGATCGACTCTAGTATAGCTAATGTAAGTCCGGATATCGAACCCACGAGACTCTATCGAACTACGTTAATGACTCTATTTAGACTAAACTGACACGGACTGAACTATTTTGTTTATTTGATGGAGGGGGTTTCTAAAAATCCTAAGAAAGCAATTAAACTAGATTAATTAACTAAATTAACTAAATGAACTACTTTGGACTTTACTCAGATGGTGGAAACACTACCTAGACTCGAATCCTGGTTGCTTTTAGTTATGGATTTTATTTGAAGATTGATTATTATGGTCCGGGATCGTAAGATTCTAAACCTCTCGAGTTACCAACTAAGCCTCCTAACCCTTCTCAAGAGTACATTAGGGCACCCTAAAGGCTGTTATAGTCACCGGTAATTTAGATTCCTTTTCAAGGTCTCTAATGATTTATGAAAGTACCCTACAAGACTCTCTCCATTTCGGGACTCAAGTCAAGGATAAATTTGGGTTCTTAACTAGACTTGTTAGACAACAGCTAATAGGTTTACTTCCTAAGAAGGACCCACCTTACGGTTTAATCGCTTAGACCTAACAATAACCTCGCACCTTTCAGCTATTGAGGGTTAGTAGAACACTTGATTTTATAAGGGTACCGAATATTGCTTTTAAGGTCTATTACGTATTCAACCCTAAAGATTCACGATTTATTATGTGATATAGACACTCACCAAAATCTAGAACTTAACACAACTCTATTATGTGATAAAGACCGTCACCAAGAATTATGTAAAACAATAAACAATACTCAAACACAATCAAATATGCATACATATCTAGCTAATAATCAAATCGCCTACAATACGTAAATAAATCCATAAATATCATAAATTCATAATAAAAATCCAAACTTTATACAACCATTCATCTTGTCTAGGTAGTTAATTAAATCTAGCCAATCAAAGTCATGGAAACAAGCATAAACAAAGTATTTTTAAAGAAACAAAGCATAGTCAAAGAGAAAGAAACACAAGCGAAAACACCCGGATGTTAAGTAGACGACCCGAATGATTCTCTGGACTTCCAACCTTTAACCAGCAGCTTCGAATGCTCAAAAACGCTTCAAACTCAGCTCCAAGTTCGCCCCAAAGATTGCTAATTCGCCAAGTTAGGGTTTTTTGAATGTTTAATATGATCTGCAGCTGAAAACCTTGCCCAACTCGAAGAATTCTGACCAAAACACTCTCCCGCGACCCGCGAGAGAGATATGGTAATGGGTCGCAGGGCTCCACCGGCTCACTGACGTCTTCAAATCTATAAGTCTCTCGCCACCCGCAAGAGACACTCTTGCTTGTATCGCGGGCTGCCAGAAGCTCTTTTTCCAGTATTTTAACTCTTTTTCAGCTCCCGAGCTCTCCAACAAGTTCCAGGACTTGTCTTTTCCATGTTTTAACTTGTTTTATGCATTTTCCAGCAGTTTCAAACGCCCAAGACCTGCAAAATGCAATTGGATCAGAAGTACGCAAATTCTAACGAAAACTAAACTATAACTAACGGAAAAATATACAAACTATACACGAATAAAGGATGTATTTTACAATACATCAAGGACCAAATAAAACCTTATCATCTCCCAAACACCTTCAAATTACACCCTATCCTCTTCATCTATCTTCAACACCATCGGCCACCATCTCCACCCCAATCACCATGTGCAGTCTACAATCTCATGTTCAAAACAATTCAAGGTAGCATGGGTGTCCCAAGAAAGTCCACTGAAGCTCTCACACACACCACTCTTTTTCTTCGTGCACTGAAATGGAAATGGAAATCAAATCCATTTATACCTGACGTAATCGAGTTGTTAACAGTACTGAAACTGGTTCAATCAGCTCACAGAAACGTCAATGGAGAATGTGTAGGAGGATCGACTTACAGATGAATACGGTGGCGACCATGGGGAAATACGCAGGGAGGATACGAGATCCAAAACAACAAAAAACGTTTTGAAGAGATGTGTTCATCATCATCATCATCATCATCATCATCATCATCATCATAATCTTGTAGCCATGTTTGTTTTTTGATTTGAAAAAAACATTTACTCATTCAAGTATATGTAGTTTCTCTTTTTTTCTTTTCAAAACGGACTATATAGTTTCTTATAGTTGTAACTCTAACTTTCAAGTTTTGGTTTAGAACTATGAAGTGATTGTGGTTATAATTGTTAAAAAAATCTACATATTTCAGTTTAATATCATTATTTTTATTTAATATTTTGTGAGGCTTTAGGACCATTAGGTCCTGGGTTCGATTCCTACAGAGGGGGGGGGGGGGGGGTTTCCCATATTTATTGGGTTTCCTCCTGAATTGGTGTATATGCATTATGCCTATTGGAGATGGATATGATCGGGTGGTTATGTTGGTGGCACAATGATACTCCAGTGTTCCGTCTGTGATCCAAATTTGCCGTTAAAAAAAACTTATTGTGTTTAAACATGGGTTATGTTAATAATGACCCAGATGGGCTTGTGGTTGATTGTAGTTGGGCTTGGTGTTGGATAGCTATTCATGGGCTTAGTTTGGATAGGCTAGCCTGGATTGCATAAAGTGTGAAGGCTTAGTGTCTGTTATAACCACTTAAACTGACTTCCGGTGATATGTATTCAAGTCGGTCAAGATGTGTAGATCCGGGTGGCCTATAAATGCTTGTACCCAGTTCATTACAACCATTCATTCAGATATTTTGTATTGTGTTCTCTCATTTCTCTCTCAGGCGATTTTAGGGTTTCTTTTGTAAGGCTTTTATTCGCCCTGAATCAAAGCTTAGATTATGAGATTCTTGTGTATTTCGTGCGAGATTATCATATTGATAATCTTAGATTGGTGTGATAGTTGAGAGTTGTGTATATCTGTTCTTTATGATCGTTTCAGAATACTTTTAGGGTTAATACAATCTTTGGTTTGGTATTCTGAGTTTGATTGCTAACTAATACCATAATTTTCATATGGTATCAGAGCTATTGAAGCTCTTGAGTTGAAATCTTGGTGTTGGGGTTTCATTCATCTTTCCGTTGTGAGTTCTTGGCTAGATCTGAACTAGATCGGGTGATTCTTGATCAGATTTAAGAAGTCTTGGTAGTATTTATTAATGCAGACTTCAGATTTGTAAGATCGGTGTGTTTCAAAATGTGTACTGGTCATCAGAGGAAAGACTTTTTCTAGGGTTTGCTATCTTGGCGGATGAAGCTGTTATTAGTTGGTCCTTGTAACCCTAAGTGAAGGTTACAAGGCAAACCGACTTGATTATTGTTGCATTTCTTCTGACCTAAATCTTGTAACCCTAAGTGGAGGTTACAAGACATGCTTTGCTTGGAGTTATACTGAGATTGTCCCTTTCCTGAATTTACATTCCTGACACACTTGTTCCGTGTCTAGGCATTGTTTGGTCATGTTAGGGGAGACCCAGGGAAACCTGGGTTGGATCCTTGAGCCAAACGGGTTTTACCGGTAATTTCACCGTCGTGCCTACGGGCGGGTGGGTTACCGGGTTTTCCCCGGAATTGGTGGTGGACTCGGGTTACTCTCGGAGTACTCCGTTTGTCCAGTGGGTACCCCGAGAGTGCTCGGGATTGAGTTTGTTGGCCGTTCAAAAAAAAAAAAGGGGCGCCAATAGTTGATATAGGGAGAGTCGTCCCCTATTTTATTTGTGCATCTTGTTTGTGCATTGATTATTTGGTATTGTGTCAGTGGTTTGATTATTTACCTTGTTATGTGCTACATTTATTGCATTTGCTTTGATAAGGTCTGTGGAGGCACCTATTGAGTGATGAGCCTATGATCGGATCGTCTGTCCTGTTTTCGCCATTATGTATTTTTTCTGTTTGTTGCATTATTGTTTGATTATGTGTGTATCAAGATGGTTGATGGTGTGGTAGATGATGGGATTTTAACATGTTTATCAAAGCAATTTCATCCTTATGAAATAAAAACGCAGCGGAAATTATATTTAAAACATGTTACTTTTATGATATAAATTTCATTTGTAAGTAAAATCCTAAAACCCGGATCCATATATGAAGATGCATACTATCAAACGCAACCATAGGGTGTTTAGAAAACTACCTTCTTGGAGTAATGAGAATGAAACGGATGATGCTTCAAGAATGGTTGCCTTCAGGAGTAGAAGGCCTCAAGCTTGTATACCCCAAGCTTCCAACAAAACACCACGAAATTAGCTAGGATTTTAACACAAAAATCAAAACCGAACACTTTAGAAACACTATGATGGCCGAAATTTTTAGCAAAGTTACTAGCTCTCTTGTCTTAATTTCTTGCCATCTAAATCTAATATAATCTTGAGAGAATGCATGCCTTCATTCTTGCCCAATCACAAGATCTCTAACACATGCAATTGCATGAAAAGTTGTTGGACCAAAGACTTTGGATAGACCACCCAATCTAAATCCATGCATATGCATGAAATGTGATTGGAACAAAAACTTTGGATAGAGACAAAAGGGGGGGCGGCCCCATGTAGGTTTTATAAAAAAAATAAATTTCTTTTATAAAAATTAAGTCTTGGTTCATATATATATATATATTTATAACTTTTATAAATATAACACTACATAAATGCAAGACTTTATACAACCTTTAAAATTGTTATTTAACCCATTAAATAACAAAATAAAATATTCTCTCAAAATAAATTATACATATAATTTATTAGTTTCTCAAGTGTAATTATTTAGAAAACCAATTTCTAAATATTGTAAGTGTTAATATTTATTTGTTTGATCATATCACAAATAAATAATATAAGTGTTTTGTCTAGCTTGTTATTGGGTATGACTCGACTTGGATCATAATGTACTAGCCACATCAATTTAATATGTGTCTTGGGAATACAGAGTCCAACAATCTCCCACTTGCACAAGATACATAGAAGATTGATGCAAACAGTAAATGACGCCTAACTACGGTTTACTACCCCCAATACATATGACTATATTTGCCATTCAATAGCATCACCCCTTTCAAGTCCCTTACTTGAACATGATTTAGGTGAATCTATCATTTATCCTTTCGTTACAGATGTCATGTTAAATTCAGAGACATAGAGTGATCACTCTCTGTTGATTTAACTTTAGCAGGCCTTAGACATCTTACTCTCAACGAATAAGAGGAACAAATCCCGTCTTGACTACATACGTCTCTCACAAACACCTTGTACCACACCTGAGCTTAGCCTTATGTACTGTCATATTACTAACAGCGAAGAAAAAGTCAAGGTATAATATTTGGTGAATATCAAGACCCAATATGTATCTCAGGTCAGAGGATACTATGATATTCGCCTTTACTCAAAATTTACTTATGATCAATCACAAATGATTCCATGCAGTAATATTTGAGAGCGAGCCAGTCCAATATTTGTATCCCACAAATATCTATGAACTTTGGCAGCAACACTTTGCTCTATATTCATTCTAAATGAATATCCACCAATCCAAGTTCATAATAGTCTTACATTCATATTTGTTCCCACAATTATGATCGACTACGGACATTTAGAATAATTAACTTATTCACGGATTTAAACATGCTAATATGAAACATAACTCAAAATACCATAAAAGAGTTAAAATCACAATTGTTTCAATATCCAAATACAAAATTAGATCAAATCCAATCACTAGAATATCGAAGTCCTAAGGAACATGTGTGACCCTCATGTTTTCCTCTGTCAAGGAGCTTCATGAGTGGATCTGCAATGTTTTGATCGGTGTGAACTTGGCGGATACATATCTTTCCTTTTTCAACTTCATCCCTTATGTAGTTGAATCTCCGCTCGATATGTCTAGTCTTTTGGTGCGCACGAGGTTCCTTGATTTGAGCAATCGCACCCTCGTTATCACAAAAGATCTCTAGGGGATCTTGAATGGTAGGGACCACCCCTAGGTCGGCTATAAATTTCTTCAGCCATGCAGCTTCCTGGGCTGCCAATGAAGCGGCGATGTATTCTGATTCTGTAGTGGACAATGCTACCACGTCTTGTTTTGAGCTCTTCCAAGAGACTGCTCCTCCATTTAAAATGAAGACATACCCCGATTGCGATCGAGAATCACTTCGATCGTTTTGGAAACTCGCGTCCGTGTAACCCTTTACAACGAGTTCCTCCTCACCAGATCCATATATTAAGAACATATCCTTAGTCCTCCTAAGATATTTCAATATGCTTTTAACAGCCATCCAATGACTGTTACCTGGATTCTGCTGGTATCTACTCGTCATGCTCAAGGCGCATGACACGTCCGGTCTAGTGCATATCATTGCATACATGATGGATCCTATAGCTGACGCATATGGGATTCTTTTCATTTTCTCTTGCTCATCCTTTGAGCTTGGACATTGAGATGTATTCAATATTGTCCCCTTTTGAATAGGTACAAAACCTCTCTTAGAGTTCTCCATTTGGAACCTATTTAAGACTTTGTCAATGTATGCACTTTGGTTTAAACCTATCAAGCGCCTTGATCTATCCCTATAGACCTTTATTCCCAAAATGTAGGCTACTTCACCAAGATCCTTAATGGAAAAACAACTTCCAAGCCAAGCTTTTACACCTTCCATGGTTGGAATGTTATTCCCAAATAGTAGAATGTCATCGACATATAGTACTAAGAAAGTGATGATGCTCCCACTAGCTTTCTTATACACACAAGCTTCATCGCCGTTCTTGATGAATCCAAAATTCTTAATTTCTTCATCAAAATGGTGATTCCAACTTCTAGATGCTTGTTTCAATCCATAGATTGATTTTTTTTAACTTGCATACTTTGTCAGGATGTTTTGGATCGAAAAAACCTTCAGGCTGAACCATATAGACATCTTCATCAAGATATCCATTAAGAAAATCCGTTTTGACATCCAATTGCCAGATCTCATAGTCATAATGTGCAGCTATGGCAAATAATATCCTGATTGACTTTAGCATCGCCACAGGCGAGAAGGTCTCATCATAATCAATCCCTTGAGTTTGAGTGAAACCTTTTGCTACAAGTCTTGCTTTGTAAGTATCCAAGTTACCATGCATATCTGTTTTCTTCTTGAAGACCCACTTACTTCCAACTACTTTGGAGTTAAGTGGTGGCACAACCAATTCCCAAACTTGGTTGTCATACATGGATTGCATCTCTATGTTCATGGCTTCAAGCCATTTGTCACAATCAGATTTTGACATGGCATCATGGTATGTGGTTGGTTCATCTGAATCTACCACGTAGCATCCATCCATGAAAAATCCATATCTTTCAGGTGGATTACTAATTATACCAGATCTGCGAACATTTTGTGTGTTCTGATCAACCTCTTGATCATTTTCAACAGCCTCTTGTTGAGTGCTAGTGTCAACCAAACGTGTATCGTCTTGTGGTTCTTGATCCTCCTCAAGTTCCACTGTTCTACCACTAGTTCCTTCCATAAGGAACTTAGCTTCTAAGAACTTACCCTTTCGAGCAACAAATACCTTTTGCTCGGTTGCATCGTAGAAATAATATCCTATATCATCTTTAGGATATCCTACAAAGATACACTTAGTGGATCAGACTTCCAATTTATTTGGAGTGTATTGCTTAACATAAGCTTCACAACCCAAACCCTTAAGAATGATAATGATGGAGGGTTTCCATGCCATATTTCAAAAGGTGTCTTTTCCACTTTCTTGGTTGGGGCCATATTTAGTATGCGAACTGCGGAGAGCAAAGCGTAACCCCTGAATGATAGAGGTAATGTGCTTCTAGCCATCATAGATCGAACCATATCTAATAGAGTTCGATTTCTCCTTTCGGACACACCATTGTGTTGTGGTGTTCCAGGTGGAGTAAGTTGTGAGATAATCCCACAACTTTTAAGATGATCTTGAAAGGCACCACTAAGGTATTCACCTCCTCTATCAGTGCGAAGGACTTTGATTGTTTTCTTGAGTTGATTTTCTACTTCACTTTTGAAGTCTTTGAACATTTCAAATGCTTCATCCTTGTGTCTTAGTAAATACACATAACCATAACGACTATAGTCGTCGATAAAGGTAATGAAGTATCTTTCACCATTCCTAGTCACCGGCTTAAAAGGACCACATACATCTGAATGTATGATGCCTAGTAAGTCTTTTGCCCTTTCAAAAGTTCCACTAAAGGGTGTCTTGGTCATTTTGCCTTGTAAACAAGATTCGCATACATCAAATGAATTATCTTCATTTGTACTCAGAAGACCATTTCTCTGAAGTGTATGCATGCGATTCTTGCTTATATGTCCAAGGCGACAATGCCAAAGATAGGAATCACTTAAATCCATTTTGAGTTTCTTGTTGGTTACTTGGTACATTGAGCTATCATATGATGTGTTATCATGATCTAATTCATAAATACCATTTAAAGACATAGCTTTAAAATAAAACACATCATTCTTAGAAACATAAATGTCATAGTTAACAAATTCGAAATTGAAACCAGATTGTTTTAAAAGGGAAACAGAAATTATGTTCCTAGTCAAACTAGGAGCATATAAAACATTCTTCAAAATCACTTCCAAACCACTTGGAAGCTCTAAAACGTAGTCTCCTTGATCTTCGACATCAACCTTTGCTCCGTTGCCCATGAAGAGACTAGCGTCTCCCTTCTTGTAATGTTTATTTCTTTTGAACCCCTGCAACGAATTGCAAATATGAGTTCCACATCCGGTATCTAGTACCCATGTGTTAGAAGAAATAACATTAAGCTCAACATGTATCATGAAGATAGTACCTGAGGTTTGCCCTGCATCCCTCTTGTTTTTCAACTCCTTGAGATAGGTTGGACAATTTCTCTTCCAGTGTCCTATCTCACCACATTCAAAACATGGGTCATTCGTAGCAACCTTTTGCTTCTTCTCCTTCGTTTTGGTGGGTTCTGCTTTAGCTTTTCCCTTTCCTTTTCCCTTGACGTGTCCCTTTCTTTTAGCATAGGTTGCTTTAGAGTCGGGGTGGGGCCTCTTCTTGTTGCCTCCTTCAGAGATCGCTAGGACGGGTAAAGCCTTTTTGCCCATTCCTGCTTCGGCCGTTTTGAGCATTGCATGAAGCTCACCAATGCTCTTGTCCCATCCATTCATGTTGTAATTCATTACAAAGCTCTCAAATTTCTTTGTTAAAGAGTTGAGGATCAAATCCGTAGCCAACTCTTTAGAGACGGGACAATTTAGCCTTTCAAGGCGATCAATGTGGCTTTTCATCTTAAGGACATAAGATGATACCGATTGGGTTTCCTCCATCCAACATGCATGAAGCGCCCGAACAGTTTCGAAGCGTTCTACCCTTGCTTGTTGTAGGAACATTTCCTTTAACTGGGTAATCATGTCGTATGCCCCGTGGTGATCAAAATCCTTTTGAATTTCGGGAATCATAGTTCCCAACATGAGGCATGAGGCTTGCATGGAGTCCTCGGTATACTTAACCCAATCGTTGTAGGCTTCCACATCTTCCACGTTAGATTCATCGGGAATAGGATCGTCCAACACATAGGATATCTCCATGAAGTTGTTATGGTTGAGACGATCCTTTTGAAGGATGGTTCTTAGTGATAGGTTTCAGACGATTTGGTTAGTCGGGTTTGCATTGTTAGCGGCCATCTACAAAATTTAACAAGTTCAATTTTAGTATTTTCGATATTATTATATTTTAATCATTAATACCCTTTTGTGTCTTAAAGACAATTAATAATTAAAATCTAGAATCCAACGTTACATTTAAATATTGGTTAGGTGACCTTTATCCCTCTATTTAAATTAACAAGGTAGTCAACGTTTGACAATTGCAACTCTTTGCAATTTCTAGCCATATGGGATCGATTAAACATCTTTATGTTTAGTTGGCATGTTTAATCCCATCAACACCTTTGTTCCCCATGCTTTGGTGACCCTAAGTTCATGGTTTCCAAATCAAGTCGTCCAACTTACACACACGTGTGAGTTTATACACATAAGTGGTTAGGTGACCTTTATCCCACAAACATGGTAAACCCACCTCGAACATACAAGTTCCCTCAAATGTGGTTAGGTGACCTTTATCCCACAATAAGAGTTCCCAAGTGTTTCGAGTGTTGTATAAAAGGATGGTGTTTGACTTGTTTTATAAAAGGGTTTTTAATATTTCAAAATTCTAGTTTAGAAAATATTATTTACCATACATTTGCATGCATTCAAATCAATGGTACTTTAGTGAAAACTAATTTTCAAGGTTCTTTTAATAAAACCCATTTTATTATAAAATCATTAATTTTTAATAAAACCTTTATTAACCATTTTAATGATTTTGTTAAGAACCAATTTTACGCTTGTTGTTGATTATTAGTTTGTTAAGTCATGTATATCTACATATCATCTAAACAACAAAATAAACAACCACACAAGCATACATAACCATAGGTGCATAACCATAGCCAACTATTTTGACAACACTTGTTAGCCGAAGCAAGTGTGCCAAAAGGTCCTTCCTAAGGGGTGAAAAATGACACAAGTAATGTGTCGATGAACTCCCACTTGATCCCGCATCCAAATGCTTCAAGTTTCCTTCTTATGTTGTGATTTTTCCACCTTCTTTGAGCTTCCAAAAGTCTTTTATATTCAGCTCCAAACTCCTTTGGACTTCAAAAAAAAAATGTGTTTTGGTTATCGGGTTAAAATCCCGTTGAGAACGATGAAGTTCTTTGGACCGAATATTATGGTCCAAACCAAAACCGCATTTTTGTGTGCATCTTCTTTTATAAAATATATCCTAATACATTTTTCTAGTAAAATAAAATGTATCTAATCTATTTATTTTACATACCAAATGAAAATAAATAAATTACATATCTTCTAATGGAAGAACAAAATAATAATTATTACAACCATTGAAATAATAATAAAATGAATCACAACACAATCATTCAACACAAGGTCATGGCTAGGTCATATGCACCAAAATATATATCCAAATATATATATATATATATATATATATATATATATATTAATTTCAAGAAGCATAAAAAAATGGTTCCCTTTTATTAACATTTTCGGCTATGTTCAAAAAACCGAAAAGGTAAGTTTTGTCCAAACAAACAAATCATCCATATGAAATAAATTTTTCAAGATTCTCTTATGCATGTAAGAAAATAATCTTGAAAAACAAAGGGTTAACCATGTTAAAATTTTCGGCCATAGGGTTTTATTCAAACCCGAAACCCGAAATTTTTAATCTATTGAAGTATGCACTCATATAAGCGGCTCTAGATGCCATTGATGGGATTTTAACATGTTTATCAAAGCAATTTCATCCTTATGAAATAAAAACGCAGCAGAAATTATATTTAAAACATGTTACTTTTATGATATAAATTTCATTTATAAGTAAAATCCCAAAACCCGGATCCATATATGAAGATGCATACTATCAAACGCAACTATAGGGTGTTTAGAAAACTACCTTCTTGGAGTAATGAGAATGAAACGGATGATGCTTCAAGAATGGTTGCCTTCAGGAGTAGAAGGCCTCAAGCTTGTATACCCCAAGCTTCCAACAAAACACCACGAAATTAGCTAGGATTTTAACACCAAAATCAAAACCAAACACTTTAGAAACACTATGATGGCCGAAATTTTTAGCAAAGTTACTAGCTCTCTTGTCTTAATTTCTTGCCATCTAAATCTAATATAATCTTGAGAGAATGCATGCCTTCATTCTTGCCCAATCACAAGATCTCTAACACATGCAATTGCATGAAAAGTTGTTGGACCAAAGACTTTGGATAGACCACCCAATCTAAATCCATGCATATGCATGAAATGTGATTAGAACAAAAACTTTGGATAGAGACAAAAGGGTGGGCGGCCCCATGTGGGTTTTTATAAAAAAAAATAAATTTCTTTTATAAAAATTAAGTCTTGGTTCATATATATATATTTATAACTTTTATAAATATAACACTACATAAATGCAAGACTTTATACAACCTTTAAAATTGTTATTTAACCCATTAAATAACAAAATAAAATATTCTCTCAAAATAAATTATCCATATAATTTATTAGTTTCTCAAGTGTAATTATTTAGAAAACCAATTTCTAAATATTGTAAGTGTTAATATTTATTTGTTTGATCATATCACAAATAAATAATATAAGTGTTTTGTTTAGCTTGTTATTGGGTATGACTCGACTTGGATCATAACGTACTAGCCACATCAATTTAATATGTGTCTTGGGCATACAGAGTCCAACAGTAGTTACTTCATCATCAGGGTCTACACCTCCTGAGACCTTAGTTAGCAAGTTCGATACAAGTGATCCATTATACTTGCATCCATCTGATTCTAGTAATGTAACAATAGTGTCAGTTAAAGTTAAACTGAGAAAATTATACAATATGGTCAAATGCAATGCAATTAGCTTTCCAGGTTAAAAATAAATAGGGGGTTTTATTGATAAAAACATGTGAAAATCTAAAACTAATGATGTGTTAGCCAAACAGTGGGATAGAAGCAGTTCACTTGTTCTTAATTGGATATTAAATTCTTTTAGCGAGGAGTTATATATGGGAAAAGTGTTTTCTAAACTGGCTAGTGATGTTTGGTATGGTTTAAAAGAAATCTATAATAAATTAGATGGTTATGTTGTTTTTTACTTGTATTAGAAGATGAATGGTTTTAGTCAAAATGTTCTAACTATCTCAGAATATTATTATAAGCTTAATGTTATGTGGAGACAGTTGGATCAAAGCTTGCAACTGCCTTCTTGTACTTGTGAGGCTGCAAAAGATTTCAATAGTTTTAATCATATGATAAAACTTATGAAATTCTTAATGGGTTTAGATGGTGTCTATCAGGGTGTTAGAAAAAAATTGTTAATGAAAGAAACTTTACCTATAGTTAAAGAAGAATCTGCTATTGTTTCAATGGAAAAATCCCACAGATACACTAGTAGTGGTTTAAAAAAGGATAGTGTTGATGCATGGAATGTCTGTTGACTACGTCTACAAGAAGTCTGAAGTCAAGATTATACAATAGGGGGTCAAAATGTAAATAATATGTATTTTATAAGTCTGGTTCGCTTATGTGTCTAAGTCTGGTTCGCTTATGTGTCTAAGTCTGGTTCGCTTATATGTCTAAGTCTGGTTCGCTTTTATGTCAAGTAGTCTGGACCGCTCATATGGCATGTCGTATGAGTGGACCAGAAACTCTATAAATAGGTGAGAGGTTCATTAGTCTGTAATGTGTATGTGTGTGCTCAGGAGCCGAAACTCTGTCAAAATATCATCAGAAAGCAATAAAAGCAAAGGAAATTAATAGGACAAGCTGTTGTAATCTTACATATTCTGATTCCGCCTTTATATGTGAGAATGAGCTACTCTAACTGACTTTTCGGGTTAAAGAACGGTCCAACAAGTGGTATCAGAGCTTCAAGACGAGGAGTTCATACTACATCAGCTGATTCGACACTATTATCTCATTTCTACTCATATTTCTCTTTTATTTTTCTGATTCAACAAGTTTCATCGGACAAAATGAGTTGAAAGTCAAGTATATTGAGCGAAACTAGTTGTTAAACAATCCGTATAAGTTTCAGACCTTAAAACACAGTAATAATCAATCAATTTTATCAAAAACGCGATCGGTTCACGAACAGATTTTTCAAACTCAGATCTGGAACGATTTTGCGGTTGAAATTGAACAATAATCATATCATTGTGATCGGAATTAAGAGTAGTACAACCCTTGAAAGTATCAGATTGTAATTCGGATTAAAAATCAGTTAAAAACTGTGGTCCGCTTTTACGGTCATCGCTGTGCTTGTTGTTTATCACGTGGTTCGCTTATCCGGACATCTGCTGGTTCGCTCGAACGAACATTAGCTGGTCCGCTGTTACGTACACTATCTGGTCCGCTCGAACGAACAAGTCTGGTCCGCTCGAACGAACAAGTCTGGTCCGCTCGAACAGACATTGTCTGGTTCGCTCATTAGTACACTTTCTGGTTCGCTTATCTGAACCTGTTTGGTTCGTTTATCTGTCACGTGCACAGATTGGTTCGCTTTTGTGTTTCTGTTTTTCAAAAATCTCAAAATTTTTTTTAAGTGTTGATTGATTTTGCAGGTACGATCAAAATGGATGATATTTTCATGAATCCCTTCAGCGATATGTTTGCTTTCACGGGTAGTTCAGGAAACAACGATACTTCTTCAAGCAATGTAAACAAAAGTCCACCGAAAGAAAGAAAGAAGGAAGCTTGGGAGTCCGAAAGCGCATTTGGAACATTTAACAAACCTCCTAAGCTGATGGCTATAGAAGATTACAGCAGGTGGGCAACAAAGTTCGAAGATTGGTTGATGGCATTTGCTTTTCCTAGCTGGAAGAGTATGAAGAGTGGTTATGCCGAAGGAAAGAAGAATGGTGAAGCATTAAGATCAGCTGAAGAGATTGAGAGTTTTGTGGCCGAGCAAAAATGTGTGGCATTATTGTTTCAATCGGTGCGTGAAGACATAATTTCGCTAATAGATTACTCCAATGCTAAAGACTTATGGGAAAAACTCGAAAAGAAGTGTCTTGGAAGCAAAGAGATTGTAAAAAATAAAAAGAAACTTCTTAGGAAAGAGTTTGATATGTTTGGTTGTCTTAAAAATGAATCGGTGTGTAAAATGATTGAAAGGTTCGGTCATCTGAAACTGGAGCTTGCTCGACACAAGATCACGTATTCTGATGAAGAACTAGTTGATAAACTTTTTGATTCATTACCAGACGAAGTGGATTGGAGATATTACGCGCTGATGTTGAAAAACACTATTGCTCCAAAAGATTTGACTCCAGATGTGTTGATTGAAAGACTGGAAAGCCATGAGCTAGAGCTGAAGAAAACGTTTAAAGTTAATAATTCATCTTATCAGCAAAATCTGGATCTGTACTATCCAAAAAGTTTGATTCCGAAAGCTACTTCTCCAAAAACTGCATTTTCTGCTGAGAATGTTTCTCCAGCAAGCAAAGAAAGTCAAAGCAATTCAAGCAGTGGAAGCCATAGTGGTTATCACAGTGGATCTACGTCTTCTGCAAATCATTCTGATGCGAAGTTTTCTTGTAATATCGCGATAGATCTGAAGAACGCACAGAATTTTGATGAGGAGTCGGCCAAGCAACAAATGGTCTTTCTAGCGTCTGTTTTGGAATCCTACGAAGGGTTGGTGGCTGGAAAAATCGGGAATACAAATCTGACGAAAGAAGACTACGATAAGATAGACCCTGAAGAAATGGAGCTGATCGACATTCGTTGGGCAATGGCAAGTGCAGTTCGACGTGCACAACGCTTCATGGAGATTACAGGGAGAAAAACGATCGGTGGTCCGTCTACAAAACTGGGGTTCGACAAGTCAAAAGTAACATGTTTTAAATGTAAGCAGAAGGGTCATTTCAAACGGGAATGCAGGAATGCGTATGCTGATGAGTCAGAGAATCCGTTTCGATATGATTATTACAAAAAGGCAATCTATCATCAGAATAAATCCGAGCCGCCTAGATTGAAGCAGTCTGAAGATAACAGAGACAAATCAAGGGCTCTTGCTGTGATTTATGATGATGAGGGGTATGATTGGAGTAAGGAAGTTCTACCGGAAGAAGATGCGGTGGTTTACGCATTCATGGCAAGCAATGATGAACCCATTAAGTGGAAAGATGATCGTACTGAGGAACAGAAGTATAAATACCGGAAGATGATTGCTGAAACCAAGATTATCAGACTTTCTGGTATTTTTCTGGAAGCTAGAAGAGCAAACAGATGGGATCCAGATAGAGAGTGCTATCTTGATAGATATGGTAACATTGCGATTGATGATAAAACGCTAGATATCGAAGCCATCATCAAGGAGTACAAAGAAGAAGATGAATACTGGCAGCACAAGTGGTGGGGAACACCAACTGAGAAGATGATTGAAGAAGCAAAAGAGAAAGAGAGAAAGGAGAAAGAGGAGAAAGAGAAGAAAGAAAAGCATGTTGATACAGGCTTAATTGATACTACGCAAGAGTTGACAGCAGAGAATTTGGGAATGATGGCTGACAAAGTGCTAGCTGCAAAAGCACTTGAGGTAGATCCTAATTCTGTTACTGAGTCAAAGGGGTCGGTCAGTCAAAGTGTGTCAACAAATGCATCAGGTAACAAGATTGACGGGAATGCTGACTGCAAAAATTGCACCAAACAATGCAATTTTTGTAGCACTGTCACGTATCTTAACAATGAGAAAATTCAGAATCTGACAACAAAGGTTAGAAATGTTGAAGATCAGATTCTCGATCGTGACAAAACTGTAAAAGCTTCAACTGAACGGATCAAAGAATTAACGGCTCAAATTGAAAATGATAAAACTGAACGTGAGAAAATAAAATCTGAAAATGAAAAGTTAATTCTTGAAAACCGTCATATTTCTGAAAAGTTTGAGAAATTGAAAAACATTGTCAAAGATAGTGATGATCGTAATGGCAAAACATTTAAAGAAAATGAACATCTAAGAGCTGTTTTGAGATTAAAAGAAGAATCGATTAATGAACAACTGGATCAAATTGCTAAACTGAAACTTAAAGTTCAAGAAGCTGAAATTGAGAATGAACGAATCTAGTTGAAGCTTAACAGCTATAAATCAGCAAGCTTTGTTTTGCAGCATATTGTTCCTAAACCTATAGGAAAAAACAAAGATGGCGAGGATGTGTTTTCTGATGGAACGGGTGTAGGTTTTCACAAAGTTCCACCGCCAATTTTAGACAACTACACGAAAAAGCAGTCTAGTTTGGTGGAAATTGAGGAAGAAAGTGAAGTTAAACTTCCAGAGAACATTGATGTCATGTTTACGTCTTCCAATGACGATAGTGTCCAAAATGATATTGTAAAAGGTGTTGTTGAAAATGTACTAAAAATGGATAGTGACACTACTGAGGAAGATGGGTGTTTCTTGGACAAGTACATTCAGAAATCACAATCCAAAAACAACTTAAGTGATGAATCGGGTCTTGTGATGTACAAGATGGTTGGATCTGATAAGTTGTATTCGGATTCTGAGTTTCCGATTGAGAATGTTAATGTGAACAAATTGACAAATGTTTTCAAATTGGTTGAAGTTGAGTTGTCAGAAGTGAACAATTTGAATCAAACAAAGAGAAAAATGAGTTTTGAGAAAAATAAATCATATTACAAGAAATCTGTTAATTCACCACGTTTTTACAATAACAATCGAAACAATTGGTCGGGAGGTTATCAGGGTGGTAGGAGTTATCAGAAAAAGAGTTTTCAAAACAAGAGGTTTATTCAAAAGAAGGTGTTTGTAAACAGTTCAAGTTCACTTGCTGATGAAGAAAATGAGATTTTTTCAAAATCGAATGAAGAGTTATTTGAGAAAAGAGCTTCACAGTATCAGTCTGAAGGCACAAGTCGAGTTATTGATACTCGAACATGTTTCAGATGTAACCAAGTTGGTCACATTGCACGAAAGTGTACCAATGTGAAGCATAAGACTGAAACTGTGAAGTTTCAACAGAAGAAAGTTGACATGAAGGGTAAAGCACCAATCATTGTTGAGAAAAAGCATATGAAAAATGACAACATCAAAGTGAAAAATGAACCTGTAAAGAAAATGGTAACTAAAAATGACAAGTTTTACAAACGGGTTGCATTATCTCAACAAGTTTGGAAACCAAAAACTGAAAAGAAAATTTCAACTTCTGAAGTGAAAAAGGCTGAAGAATCAATTTCGGTTGATTATGATGCAAATTTTCCACCTTTGAAGGCTGAAAATTTCAAAATTCAAATTGCGAGAGTCAAGGTTACACCTAAGGCTGATGAGGCCTGGGTGGACACCATGTTCGAATAAGCAGTTTGAATGGCCGGAGCTTCCTGGATTGCGAAGCATGAATCGGCATCTTTATTGAAATGTTTTAAAATCAAATTGTGGTATGTGCAGGATCTTCCAAGAGCCATTTCAAGATGGATCATGGATAGTGGCGCATCTCGACATATAACAGGAAAAACTGCATTACTGTATGATGTGAAGAATATCAATGGTGGTTATGTGGGATTTGCAGGTCATGAAGGTGGTAGAATTGTTGGTGAAGGAACGTTATCCAATGGGATTGTGACGTTTGAGAGAGTTAACTACATCACTGAGCTGGAGAACAATCTGCTTAGTATCTCGCAGATTTGTGATAATCAGTATACTACTCACTACACTGATAAGGAATGTTTGATTTTGAAACCTGGTTTTGTTATTCCAGAAGATTGGATTATCATGAGGGCATCTAGAGTGAATGATTTATATGTGTTAGATATGTCTGTAGCAACTACAACTACTGGTCAAGCACATTGTTTTGTGTCTAGAGCAACTGAGAAAGAATCAAGATTGTGGCACCGAAAGATGGGGCATATTCACCTAAGGAAGATGAATCACTTGGTGCACAATGATTTGGTATTGGGAGTTAATATCAAAGGTTTTCATCTGGAAGGGGAGTGCATTAGCTGCATCAAAGGCAAGCAGAAGAAAAAGTCACCCCCTACAAAGCAAGTCAATTCAGTTTCGAGACCCCTGGAAAGACTTCACATGGATTTGTTTGGTCCGGTGAATGTCAAAAGTATTACAGGAGATTACTATTGTTTAGTCGTTACTGATGATTATTCCAGATTTTCGTGGGTTTCTTTCTTGAAGACGAAAGATGAAACATTTGACAGTTTGATGGGGCTGTTCAGGAAAATTGAGAATTTGTACCAAAGGCGTATTAAGAGAATTCGAAGTGATAATGGTACTGAATTCAAAAACAGCAAGATGGAAGAATTTTGTGATGAAAGAGGTATTTTGCATGAGTTTAGTGCTCCGTACATTCCGCAGCAGAATGGAGTCGCAGAACGCAAAAACCGGACACTAATCGAGACGGCTAGAACTATGCTCGCAGATTCAAAGTTACCGATTAATTTTTGGGCTGAAGCTGTTTCCGCCGCATGCTATACGCTCAACAGGGTTCTTACTGTCAAAAAGTTTAACAAAACATGCTTTGAGCTAATCAATAATCGCAAACCGAATTTGAAGTATCTAGAACCGTTCGGGTCACCCTGTACGGTTATAGAGCCTTTTGGGAAGTTTGGTCCGAAGTGCATTGAGGGTATATTTGTTGGTTATTCAAATCCGTTGAGACGTGTCTTCGTTCCAAGTGAGAAGCGGATTATTGAAGCTGCAAATGTTGAATGTCAAGGTTATACTATGCCGCCGCAGAATCCTGGTGATTCATGGCGTTATCATTATGACAAACTTTGGGATTCGTTTGACATGAGAGAAGAATCAGAGGAAGATGAAGATTTCTTTGATGAGTTGGATATTTTGCGTGAATATGAATCGCAGTTAAGGTTCCCAGCTGAGTATTCAAGAAGACCACGGGAAACTTCAAATGATGATGAAGCAGGTCCGAGTAATGCTGGTGAACATGATGATGTCCAACAGAATGAAGTTGCTCAGGATAATCAGTCGGCTCAGAATGATAATCTAGAAGCTGCAAACATGCCAGTATTTGATCATGGTGATTCAGATTCAGATTCTGAGGGGGAGCAAATTCAGTTTTCAAGTCAAACAAACCAAGTTGGTGAACAAGATGCAGAGCAGAATGTTACTAATCTGGAGGGAAATGTAGATGTTCCAAGCGAAGTGATGCCGCGAACTTTTTCATATCATCCAGAGGAGTTGATCATAGGAGAATTGCAGACAGGCGTTCGCACTCGAAATCAGATTGATAAAGGGCTTACATGTTTTTATACAAAAGTTGCTCCTTTGCAAACTGAATTCTCATTAAGTTGTTTTATCTCGCAGGTTGAGCCAAGAACTTACAAAGAGGCGCTTACTGAAGACTCTTGGGTCAATGCAATGCAGGAGGAACTTAGTCAATTTGAGAAATTGGGAGTGTGGAAGTTAGTTGATTTGCCAGATGGTCAGAGGAAGATTAACACCAAGTGGGTGTTCAAGTGCAAGAGGGACGATAGAGGAGTTGTTGTAAGGAACAAAGCTGGACTCGTTGTTTAGGGATTTAGTCAACAGGAGGGAATTGATTTTACTGAAGTCTATGCTCCTGTAGCAAGACTAGAGGCAATCAGAATTTTCCTAGCATTTGCGTCTTGGAAGAACTTCAAAGTTTATCAGTTGGATGTTAAATCGGCGTTTCTTTACGGGAAGGTTAAAGAGGAGGTTTATGTCGGTTAGCCGCCGGGCTTTACCGATCCAATCCACAAAACCAAGGTCTACTTATTGGACAAAGCGCTGTATGGTTTACATCAGGCCCCGAGAGCCTGGTACGAGACTTTGTCTCAACACCTACTAGCCAACAAGTTCATTCGTGGAAAAGTGGATGCCACTCTCTTCACTAAAGAAGTCGATGGTCATCTTCTGATTGTTCAGATTTATATGGACGATATAATCTTTGGGTCGACAAATGAAAATCTATGCAAAGATTTTGAATCAGTGATGAAGCAGAAGTTTGAAATGTCATCAATGGGGGAGATGAAATTCTTTCTGGGTTTACAAGTTGAACAACTTCCTGAGGGAATTTTCATTCATCAGTCAAAGTACGTTCATGATATTCTAGAGAAATTTGGGATGTCAGGTTCTACTCCAGCTGCTACCCCACTTGCAACAAATCATGGGATTCACCCAGATCTCACTGGAGACAGGGCTGATGAAACTTTTTATCGATCCATGATAGGTTCTTTAATGTACCTAACTGCTTCACGTCCTGATATAATGTACCCAACGTGCCTCGCAGCAAGATTTCAGTCTAACCCGAGAGCATCGCATATGATCATTGTGAAGAGGATATTGCGCTACTTGAAAGGAACTCCTTCATTGGGGTTGTGGTATCCTAGGAAAGGTGATTTTACGCTCGAAGGGTATTCCGATTCGGATTTCGGATGCTGCAAAGTCAATTCAAAGTCAACAACTGCAGGATGCCAGTTCTTTGGTCCTAGATTGGTTACCTGGCAGTGTAAGAAACAAACGTCTGTGGCGTTATCTACATGTGAAGCGGAGTATGTTTCTGCTAGCAGTTGCTGCTCTCAGATCTTGTGGATACAGCAACAGATGCGCGACTACGGTTTGCAGTTTCTTAACACACCTCTTTTTGTTGATAATGAGGCCGCTATAAATATAACAAAGAATCCAGTACATCACGCTAAAACTAAACACATAGAAATTCGTCATCACTTTATTCGTGATTGCTTTGAGAAAAAGTTGATACGAATTGAGAAAATCCACACTGACGAACAGAAAGCTGATTTACATACCAAAGCTTTTGATAAAACTCGGTTTCAATATTTGTTAAAACTGAATGGTATGAAGCTTCTGTCGGTGTCGGATGGCGTAATTGGCGTTGATGAGAGTACTGTTGCGGATGAAGACGAGAAACAATCTGCAATGGTTTGTCGAATTTTTACTTGTTTTGGTATTTAGGGGGAGTAGATGTTTGTACATAGTTATTTTCAGAAAATACAAAAACAGTAAAAAATGCAAAAATACAAAAACATGATAAAATCTGAAAAAGAGCTTGTGTATATAGGGAAAATGATAGTACATCAGCTAGACGATTACAGTATGCTAAAGATTTGAAAAGTATAAAAGAGTTAAACAATCTTACTGATGATGTGTCGATAGGTTTTCGCACATTTAGTAGATTTATTCGGGATATAAACCTAAATTCAAAACTTGTGAATTCGTGGGGAACACTACTTGGATATATAGGTAACCCCTGAAATTTCGTTTGAAAGGTCTCTTAATCTGATATACTAGGTCTTTATACTCAATGATGTCTGGGGTATTATTCCGGGACTTCTGCTGAACGGTGGTTCTGATCTAGTCCTTGGCTAATACTTGCTGCAATGCTTGAAACACAGCATTAAACCCTCAGCATGCTGAAACAATAAAATTGATAAATGCTGCTGTTGTAAGCAAAAAGATCCTCTAAAGGGGACACATCGAAAAGTCGAAGCTGATATCTCTCTGCGTATACGGAAGTATCGACCTGAGATCCCTCGGCCCTCGCATACCTAAATTATATACAGATATCATTGTAGTATTCTCACCTGTAAGACTGATTATTGGGATTCTGGATACGGGAGTATATTCAAGAGGTGGGACGCATGAATGAGCTAAGTTCTTAATTCATCTAAATCGTATCCTGAATAAGTTGAAATTTGTGTGAGAATTTAAGATGGATCAGTATATCGACAATCGAGGTGAATTGTTTAAATCTAAATATGTAATGTAGCTTAACGGTACTTGTGATTTGTCTGAAAAGCTGATATGATTCCCTGACACGCTCACCAAAAATATGTTTGTAAATAGTTTATTTTGTTTAATTTCTGCAATTTAAGTTTTCTGTATTTCATTTCTTAGTTTAGAACACTTTATAAAATCCAAAAAGATTTTATTTCTGCTTTATTTTCCGACAAACCAAAGTGGAGAGTTGATTGTTGGATTCTTAGTTGTTTGAAGCAGATGCAGGAGATTCTGGACTGAAGAATGAGGAGAGCTTATTTTGAAGAAGTTTGAATTATTTGAAAAGTTGAAATAGTCAAAAACAAGTTCATTAACTTGATACTTGTTACTTTCAGAAATTGTTTGAAATTGTTGTTTTAAATCAGTTTGTTTCGTCAAATGATCAACCAAGGTCATTAAATTGGACTTGGTAGATTAATTGAGTAATCAGGGTCATTAACTTGGACCTGAATACTTGAGTGGATTGCTATAACTGATTGAGTTTGTGATTTAATGTTGAAAAGATAGTTTGTAATGTTTGATGGTTGAGTAACAGGTTTGAACTTCATTATTTCCAAAGGAAGCTATTTGTCAAAGCTTGAACCAGATACCTCAGATCCATACTGAGAGGGGGAGTCTGTGAAAGGGGGAGTCTGGATCAACAATCATTGGGAAGTTAATGTTAGAGTCAAGTGTTAATGCTGAAACCTGTGAAGAATGTTTGTGAAGATAGACAGAGTTGGTGAAAAGACTAAGACTGAAGACTACGGATCTAAAGATGCTAAAAGACTACGTCAACATCCAAGGGGGAGTCTGTTGATGCATGGAATGTCTGTTGACTACGTCTACAAGAAGTCTGAAGTCAAGATTAGACAATAGGGGGTCAAAATGTAAATAATATGTATTTTATAAGTCTGGTTCGCTTATGTGTCTAAGTCTGGTTCGCTTATGTGTCTAAGTCTGGTTCGCTTATATGTCTAAGTCTGGTTCGCTTTTATGTCAAGTAGTCTGGACCGCTCATATGGCATGTCGTATGAGTGGACCAGAAACTCTATAAATAGGTGAGAGGTTCATTAGTCTGTAATGTGTATGTGTGTGCTCAGGAGCCGAAACTCTGTCAAAATATCATCAGAAAGCAATAAAAGCAAAGGAAATTAATAGGACAAGCTGTTGTAATCTTACATATTCTGATTCCGCCTTTATATGTGAGAATGAGCTACTCTAACTGACTTTTCAGGTCAAAGAACGGTCCAACAGATAGTCTATAGCTTTTGTGTCTAAAGTTAATCAACCTGTTGAGTTTAAGAAAACTAATAAAGTTTCAAATCAAAACTTAAAATGTTCTTATTGCAATAAGATAGGTCATAGTGTGGATAAATGTTTTAAAATAATAGGCTATCTCTCTTGGATGGAATCAAGAAGGGACCAAGGAAAGAGAGCGGTTGCAAGTAATAGCAGTTCTTTAGGACCTTCTGATGTTTATGTTAAATCTTTGACTAGTGAACAAGTAACCAGACTACTAAGTTTGTTAGGAGATAATCCTATTGAAGTTCCATAAAGTTGTAATGTTTCAGGCAGTGGTCTATGTTGGGCTAATTTGTTTTGTAAACCTATTTTTTGTTTCACTAGTGATTCCCAAAATGAACAGAAAAATGGGTGGATTGTTGATTCTAGGGCCATTTAACATATGATTAAAGATGAAGAGAACTTAACTGATTTTATAGATGTTTTTGAATTTAAAATACAGGTCAAACATCCCAATGGTATAAATGCTTTAGTAACCAAGATTAGAAGTGTAAAATTGGTTAATAATGCGATTCTTGAATATGTTTTTGTAGTTCCTGCACACAACATAGATCTTATTCATGTTCATAAGTAAGCAAACGATAACAAACTGTATGTTGGGTTTGATGGACATAATTGTTATATTTAGGACTTGTTGACTAGGAAAGTCCTAGGAAAATCCTGGTGACTAGTAGTCAGGTTATTGGATTGTATTTATGTGGAAGTTCTTATCTGTCAGATAAGGTGAGTTTTAATACTAGAAGTATAAACAACTTGTGGCATACTAGACTTGGTCATCCATAAGAACAGGTATTAAAGTTTTTTTTTAAATAAACGAAACTTAGGTGTTTTTTATACTAATATTCCTTGTGAAGTATGTGAAAGGGCTAAACAATATAGGGAACTGATGTGTATAAAATGCAACATATACATTACATCAAATGAGGCATAAAACTAACCCCTTTTTAGTACTAATGTTGGGAAAAGTGTGCTTTTGTCTTCCTTTTGTATTTTCAGAGTTAAATGAGCGTAAATGGACAAAAGAAACAAAAATACAGCTAAATCTAACATAAATATAAGAAAAGGGATAAACGTGGCATGCCCGACCCCTCGACAACATTTTCCCAAGCAAAAGCAAGAGATCAGAAGGCTGAACGCGCCCCGTGCCCAGCGGACACGGGGGCGTGCTCAAGTGTCTGCAGAAAAGACAAAGTTGTAGAAGCTTCTATTTCCCAACACGGGGGCGTGCCCAGCTCAACACGGCCGTGGTCAACGCTACGATTCGCAGAATCCAAGCAAATCTTGATAGTACAGATACACTTCTACACACGGGGCCTTGCCCAGCGGACACGAGGGCGTGTGGAGCTAATACAAACAAACTGCAATTAATGAAGAAAGAGAAAGTGGATGGACACGGGGCCGTGTCCGGGCTTCTGTGCAGGCTATAAATAGGGGTACTTGGTTCACTTCAAAGGCATCCCTTGACAAACCACCTCTCTCTCACTTCACCCACACTCCACCACCATCACAACACCCACATCCACCACCATCATCCATCATCCATCATAGAGTGTGTGTAGTAGTCTCGGAATCCAAGATTGATAGTAAGAGTTCTTGACAATCAAAGGCCATGTTTGCCTAAGTCTCTTACGTCACTTGGTGAAGACAAGCATTTAGTGTAATACTTTTGTTTTTTTTAATCTTTTCGCACTTTTTATTTGGTTTTGAATTAATGACTTTAATAACTAGTTTCTTATGTTGAAGGTGAAACTTCCTTATAATTTGTCCGTGGTGTCTTGGCGTTATTTTACTGTCTATATAAAATAAAAGATTTAGACCATTCATATATCTACGGTCTATATAGAGATATGTTGGCTACCTGGTCGGGGGTTAAGGGAATGGTTTGGTAAGGTTCTTCCCTTGTTCAGTGTATAGATCCTGCAAGGACCTGGGTCAAGCTTACTAGGACCTCCTTCAATACCCACTGGTATTGGATGGCGGGGGTGCGAATGGCTTGATCCCCTCATATGTAAACTACTATTAATACATTAACCCGGCTACTTGAGATTGTATCCCTGCTGACTTAAACCACTTAGCTGAGGGTAACGCCACCTTCAAAAGAGGGGCCTACCACATTACGCATTAATAACTTAATTAATTATCTTTCAATATTCCAACCCTTTAGGATTGTATCCTTGCTGACTCAAAGTACTGGGTTGAGAGTTACGTCACCTTCAAAAGAGGGGCCTACTAGTATAACTAAGATAATCTCTTAAAAAGTGCAAAAGTGCGGAAAATATCAAAGGTTACACTAAAGGCGAGTCGGATCGAAGTGATTCATCTTGTCTATCTGTTTTTATTTTATTTTTATTTTCAGCATTTTTAGTTTTTATTTTCATCTTAAAACCTTTCTCTAAACGTTTGATTTGATTAGACGTTGAGGATAAACTGGTATTAAAAGCTCTTGTGTCCTTGGACGACCTCGGTATCTTTCCAACGCTATACTACGCTCACGATGGGTGCACTCGCCTGTGTTTAGTGTTAGTAAAATATCGTGTTTTATAAATTTAAAACTTGACTAAAGTGTAAAAAAATGGCTAAAATATACATAAAAACTTATAACACACAACACGCATCAAGTTTTTGGCACCGTTGCCGGGGACACAAGGATTTTAATAAAGCTTAAAATCGACGGCTTAATCAGTTTTTCAAAACCTTTTTAAATCGCGCACATTTTTCTGCATTTTAGTTAGTTTTTGTATTTACAGTAAACTGAACACGGGGCATTGTTCACTGAACACGGGGCCGTGTTCACTGAACACGGGGCCGTGCTGCACATTTTTTTTCAAATCTCCCAGATACAGAGTCTGAACACGGGGTCGTGCTCACTGAACACACCCCCGTGCTGCACAAAACCAGTCACTTTTATTAAAACGCCCAGATACAGAACCTGAACACGGGCCGTGCTCACTGAACACGGGACCATGTCCAGCCTCTGTTTCCGTTTTCATTTTTGTTTTCTGGTCCCGAGACTCTGTTGTGATCTGCTGAGTGATTCTTATGGATCAATACTCAGGAGATTACAACTACCACTATAAGGAGGATGATTATAGGGAAGACTATTGCACCATTTGTGGTAACCCTTACTCGGTACAATATTGTGACCTCTTTGAACCATCCATTTCATACAACTACTATGAGGAGCCCAGGTACGAGCCGTCCACTTCATATACATCCTATGAAGACCCAAGGTATGAACCTTCTCCCCCATACTCATATTTTGATGAACCAAGGTATGAGCCTTCACACTCATACTTTGAGGAACCAAGATATGAGCCTCCACCTTCATATACTTACTATGAGGAACCATGGCGTGAACAACCCACCTCATTTGAATATTATGAAGAACAAGATTATGACCCTTATCCATCATATACTTACAATGAGGAACAATGGTGTGAACCATCTACCTCATATAAGCATTATGAGGAACCAAGGATCAAACTTTCGAATTCAAGTTTTGAGGATCCAGATCCTTACTCTATCACCCACATAGCCGATAAGATAATAGAACACATTAAAACTATCGAGCGCTGCATAAAAGAATCCCGCGCAAGGGAAGAGGAATCCCGCGCAAGGGAAGAATTAACTTATAATAGAGAAGAGATAGTTGAAAATCTAAAAATGGAAGAACAAGTAAGTGAAAAGCCGACACATGAGTTAAACAACGAAAAAGGTGAGTCCGACAACGTTAAAGTTCAAGAAAAGTCTAATTTTAAAATTAATCTCTTGTCATCTTCTTTTGAAAATCATTGTTTAGTACCCACTCATGCAAAGTTTTTAAAAGAGTTAAACACTAACACGAAAATTGACGAAATGGTAAGCATTAAGTTAACAAATGATCAAACTTCGCTAATAAAAGAAGATCCATTTGAAATTAACATTACACCGGTTCCATATTTTTTTCAAAATTCATTTATTAGTAATATTACAATTGATAAAGATCTTTGTGTTAATATAATGCCAAACTACATTTTCGAAAAATTAAGTATTGGTGATTTTTCTCCACTTCAAATACCCATTTTTCTATCTAATAGGAAAATAATAAAATCAATAGGGGTAGTTGAGGATGTCTTGGTCCAAACAAATCAAATGGTAATCCCAACCGACTTTGTCATCCTTGATGACGCTCCTCTAGTGTAGGGACGACCTTTTGTAAAAACCCACGAAGCCTTGAAAAATCGGAAGTACAACAATCTATCTATTCAATTTGGGGCATTTAAAAAAAGTGTCGATCTTGAGCGTTCAATGAAATATCCATTCGGCAATAATGACCCCCTAATTGAAGATGAACCACCCGATACAAGAGAAGAAATTGACCACTTTGTTGAAGAAGAGGTTGCCATAGAACAAACCTTTGTGGTTCTTGATCAAAATGAGCAACTAAATAAGGAGTCTCCTAAAGACCCACCTCTTGAGCTCAAAGAACTTCCAAAAGGTTTGGAATATGCTTTTCTAGACAAAGATGGTAAATCACCTGTAATTATTTCGTCAAAATTAACTAGTGTAGAAAAAGAAAAATTAATTACACTTTTGAAAAAAACACAAAAACGCGATCATTTGGAAGCTTGTAGATATTAAAGGAATAAGTCCTTCCATGTGCATGCATAAAATTTTAATGAATGATGACTATAAATCGGTAATATAACCACAATGTAGAGTAGATCCAAACGTTCAAGAAGTGGTTAAAAAATGAAGTCATCAAGTTACTTGACGCAAGACTCATCTACCCAATTTCTAATAGTCCTTGGGTAAGTCCCGTGCAAGTAGTTCCAAAGAAAGGAGGTATGACGGTAATAACTAATGAGAAAAACGAATTAATACCAACAAAAACCGTCACAGGATGGAGGGTATGTATAGATTATCGTAGATTAAATGAGGCAACAAGGAAAGATCACTTTCCTTTACCTTTTATTGATCAAATGCTAGAAAGATTATCCGGTCACAAATTTTATTGTTTCATAGATGGTTTTTCAGGTTACTTTCAAATACCGATAGCACCCGAAGACCAAGAAAGACAACATTCACATGTCCCTACGGAACTTTTGCTTATCGACGCATGCCTTTTGGTCTATGCAATGCCCCTGCAACCTTCCAACGTTGCATGGTGGCCATCTTCCATGACATGATAGAAAAGACAATGGAAGTCTTCATGGACGACTTTTCAATCTTTGGGGATTCATACGACCAATGCCTCGATAACCTTGAACGAATGCTATCCCGATGTGAGGAAACTAACCTCGCCCTGAACTGGAAAAAATGTCATTTCATGGTAACGAAGGGAATAGTACTCGGTCACAAAATCTTAAGCGAAGGAATGGAGGTTGATCGAGCAAAAATAGACACTATTTCTCGATTATCACCCCCATCCTCCGTTAGAGCTATCAGAAGTTTCCTAGGGCATGCTAGATTTTATAGATGATTTATCAAAGACTTTTCCAAGATCTCAAGACCTCTAACAAAACTACTTGAAAAAGATACTCCTTTCATCTTTGACAAAGATTGCAATCATGCATTTCTAACACTAAAAGAAATGCTAGTCAATGCACCTATCATGATATCGCCTGATTGGAAACTACCTTTCGAAATCATGTGTGATGCAAGCGACTTTGCAGTTGGAGTCGTCTTGGGACAAAGAAAAGATAAGCATTTTCACCTAATTTATTACGCTAGTAAAACACTTAATGACGCACAAGAAAATTACACAACAACAGAAAAGGAATTACTAGCCGTGGTATTTGCTTTTGATAATTTTTTTATCTTGTTCTTTCTAAAACGATTGTTTATACAGACCATGCAGCCATTCGATATCTCTTTAAGAAACAGGATGCTAAACCGCGTTTAATTCGGTGGATTTTACTCCTCCAAGAATTTGACATTGAAATAAAAGACAAAAGAAGAGCAGAAAACACCGCAGCAGATCATCTTTCTCGCCTGGAAGATCTAGCTTTGGAGGCAACTAGGGACGAGCAAATCAATGAAAAATTCCCAACAGAGTCCCTGGAAATGGTGGAATACCGAGAAGAGCCATGGTACGCCACTATGCTAACTACTTAGCTAGCGGTGTAATCGCAAAAGGATGGCCACATCATCAAAGAAAGAAATTCTTTGCTTATGTAAAGCATTATTTTTGGGAAGATCCTTATCTTTTCAAAATGTGTGCCGACCAACTCATCCGTCGATGCGTACATGGTAGTGAAGCAAGAAGAATTCTCCGCCATTGTCATGAAGGTACATACAGAGGACATCATGGTGCCGCTAGTACCGCACGAAAGGTATTTGATTCAGAATTTTATTAGCCAACCATTTACAAAGACGCTCAAAGTCTTATCAAGACATGTGACGCTTGCCAAAGATCAGGTAATATTTCTTCCAAAAACGAAATGCCACAAAATGGCATTCTTGTTTGTGAATTTTTTGATGTGTGGGGACTCGACTTTATGGGACCTTTCCCACAGTCAAAATGAAACAAATATATACTTGTGGCGGTAGATTACTTGTCTAAATGGGCCGAGGCCGAGGCACTTCCAACAAACGATGGAAGAGTCGTGGTAAGATTTCTGAAACGATTATTCTCTCGTTTTGGAACACCAAAAGCATTAATAAGTGATAGAGGTACCAATTTTTGTAACCATCAACTTGAAATTTTTTTAACAAGGTATGGGGTCTATCACCGGGTCTCAATGGCATATCACCCTCAAACAAATGGACAAGCCGAAGTGACTAATCGAGGTTTAAAAAGAATACTTGAAAAAACCGTAGGGTTAAATAAAAAAGAATGGGCCGATAAATTAGACGATGCTTTATGGGCTTTTCGAACAGCATATAAAACAACAATAGGAACAACCCCATATAAGCTTGTCTATGGAAAAAGTTTTCATTTGCCGGTAGAAATAGCACACAAGGCCTACTGGGCAATTAAAAACGTAAACTTAGACTTAGAAATTGCCGGTAAAAATCGATTTTGTCAATTAAATGAATTAGACGAATTAAGGAATTATGCATACTCTAACTCCGAAATTTATAAGGAAAGAATGAAAAATTTGCATGATAATCACATTAAACCAAATGAATTTCGGGTAGGGGATCAAGTTCTATTGTTTAATTCACGACTTCGATTATTTCCTGGTAAATTAAAGTCTAGGTGGTCGGGACCTTTTTCCATCACCCATATTTTCCCACACGGTGCGGTTGAAATTAAATATCGGAATGGAATCCCATTCAAAGTCAATGGCCAACGGCTAAAGCTCTATCAAGGATTTATTGAGGATGAAGAGAAGGAAATCTCGCTTCAAGCGGCCGAAGAATGAAACGAAGGTTCAAGCATCAACATCATACTTTGTAAGTTACGAATATCGGGAAAGCATTTAAATCGGTAAGATTTCTAAAACCAAGCTTCGGGAAACAGGGGCACTTACACGAGCACTTAAAAAAAATTTAATTTTGCCCGCCCACGGGGCCTTGTCCGCAAAACTGTCGGGGATAAAACCCCTTTTTCTTTCATTTTCTCATTTCAACACGCCCCGTTTCCCCAAGAACTCTCTGGTTCCGGCGAAATTTTTCGCAGATTTCAACGTTTCCCCTTATAACTAGTTAGTTTAAGTACTTGCATGTAGTTTAACATCAAAATTTGGGGAAAAATCTAGGGTTCTTCAACTTGAACCGAATCAAACCTCAAATTTTTTATTAGATCCATTAGAATTAGTTTAGATACATGTTATAGGAAGTAAATCAACTTGTATTGTTTGTATATTTGCCCGATTTCTCACAAAAGCCTCAAACCCTTGTTTTTGAACCGAAAAAGATGAAATTGAAGGGGTAAACAGGTTGTTTTGGAAAAAAACGGCACTTGGGGTTTCATTTTTGGGGAAAACCGCCCCTACTGGACCAAAAATTTTCAAGTTTTCGGGACCGGGTTGAAAAATGGAATTTTGGGGAAACAGACGTCTGAGCACGGGGTCGTGCTCAGCGAGCACGGGGGTGTGTCCAGCTAATTTCAGCCGAACATGGGGCGTGTCCGCCGAACACAGGGTCGTGTTCAGCTGACTGTTTTCAGTTTTCTTCGAAAATTTTACTGTTTCGTTCTAATTGTTTGGTGTTTTCTTTCAGATGGCCAATAAATTTACCAGATTCAAGGCAAGTGAGTTGGCTGCTCACGCGCGATATGAGGTGCTAAGAACTAGGCCCGAAGAGAATCCCCGACAGGTGTGCATGGACACTCTTGAAGCAGTGAACCAAATAGACCTCTTTAACAACATTGTCACCGGACCACTACGAGTGGCTCTTTGCACTCGGCTTCACTCCGTGCATGAATACAACATGGAATTTTACAGCACGTTTTTCTTAAAGACAAGAGGGGATCCGTTTGACAACGAGGGGGTAGAGTTCCGTTGTGCAGGGGTCATGTACTCGATCTCAATCGCACAATTTGGGGGCAATTGTCGGGTTGTACCCGGAAGAGGATGCTAGAGATGAAGAGAACACCGGCGGTCTTCGCGAGCTTCCTGAAAATCAACACGAAGTTGCTTGGGCTTAGATCGGGGAGGGCCACTATAACTCGAGCCGAACTAAGAGCACAATGTTGAGGGACCCCCTCTACCGCTACATCCACAAGGTCCTCAGCTACTCTCTCTGCCAGAGACACGAAAGTGGTGGTGTTGTAGGGTTGCGTGATTTGCTAGTCCTCCATTGGATTCACAACCGTATCAACCTCGATGTTCCATACCTGCTACTCCGTAACATGCACTTGAACCAACTTGCTAATCCCCCGACTCCTATCCTTTTTGGAGGGTGGATCTACCGCCTTTTCAAACATTTTGTGCCAAGGATGTCGAGGTCCTTTCAAAAGGGCCCGTGGTCGGGAAAAGTGGACGTTGTCATTTGCCGCTCCATGAGCTTAATCAACGAAGCGGATGACGGGACGGTCATATTTCAAACAGTTCAAGGGCATGCATGGAACCCTCAAGAAGCTCTCGTCCTACACGCTCCACACATCCGTCCTCCTCCCCAATACCACTACCAGCCCTATGGTGATCCGGGTCAATCTTCCTCTCAAGGAGGTGGTTTTCCTAACTTTCAAAGCTTACATGATTTATTGCAGGAAAATCTTATGTGCACCAGGAACACCTACAACATGGCCAGCAACACGTACGCCCGGGTCAGAGTGATAGAAAGAAATATCTCCGACATGCAGGATGATATTGGGAACATCCGGGAGTATATGGCGGGCCACAGAGGGGATGGTGATGATGAGGATGAGGACATGGATTGAGCTGGAGGAGTGGAGGTAGCATCACACGGTTGAGGTCTAACAGGTTAACCCTTTTATCTCTAAAAAACTATAGCATTGCCTGCGTGCCATTTGTTGAATAATTTACTTCTCTTAACACTTTTTAATTTCTTGCATTTTTTTAACTTGTGATGTGGATGATGAAACTTTGGTAAATTAGGATGTTTGTTATTGTTTGGTCTGGTATTTATTAGTAAAACAGGTACCAACGAGGCTTTAAGCACTAAATATTAATTAGTGCTACTAAAGCCGGGACAGCAGAACCGAAAGCCGAAACCTATTTTAAATGTTTACAGATTGTCCACACGGGGTCGTGCCCAGCCGACACGCCCCCGTGCCCACCGCCCAGACCTGCTGTTTGTCTAATTTATGCAGAGTTCTGCCCAACACGGGGTCGTGTTCACCAGACGCGCCCCCGTGTTCAGCTTCTGTAAGTTCTCGTTACTGGCAATCTGACCATGGGGCCGTGCTCATCCGACACGGGGCCGTGTCCAGATGCCCAGTAACATAAAATTTTACTTTTTGACACCTTTTTACACATTCAATCAACCTAAAAACTTATTTTTGAGACACATTGAGGACAATGTGTAATTTAAGTGTGGTGGGGATGCTAAAACCTTGAATTTTGCAAGTCCTAATTACAAGGCTTACACAAAACTCTATTGGAACCGCTAAACACCCCAAATTTTTTTCAAAAAAAAATTTCATTTTTTTTACTTGTCTTGGTTTAATTTGGGAATAACAAGTTCTAAAAAGTTTATATTTTTACAAATTTACAACCGATAGCGTCGTGATAAAAAGAACCAACATAAGAAAATTATGAAACGTCATGACAAATCTAGTTAAAATTTGGAGTAAATTGCCATTTTAGTCCCTGAGTTTTGTCCAAATTTGCCATTTTGATCCAAATAGTTTTTTTTTTCGCCTGGGGGTCCCTGACTTTTGCATTTTGTTGCCATTTTGTCTAACTCCATCCAACTCCATCCAATTTTGTCTAACTCCATCCAAAAACCCAGTTTGTACATAATCACTAATGTTTTCAGTTGCCATTTTGATCCAATTCCAAAAAATCAAAAAAATTCCAAAAAATCTAAAAATCAAAAAAATTCAAAAAAAATCATAAAAATTCTAAAAAATTCAAAAAAATCTAAAAATCAAAAAAATCATAAAAATTCTAAAAAAACCAAAAAATCATTAAATGTTTCGGCACGAACCGTTTCGAACCGTACCGTATCGAACCGTACCATTTCGAACCGTTTCGACCCGTACCGTATCGAACGGTACCGTATCGAACCGTACCGTTTCGACGCGAACCGTTTCGACGCGAACCGTTTCGACGCCGTACCGTATCGAACCGAACCGTTTCGACCCGTACCGTATCGAACCGTACCGTTTCGACGGTACGGGTCGAAACGGTACGGGTCGAAACGTTACGGTTCGAAACGGTTCGGTTCGATACGGTACGGGTCGAACCGTACCGTTTCGAACCGAACCGTTTCGACCTGTACCGTATCGAACGGTACCGTATCTAACCGTACCGTTTCGACGCGAACCGTTTCGACGCGGTACCGTATCGAACCGTACCGTTTCGACCCGTACCGTATCGAACCGAACCGTTTCGACCCGTACCGTATCGAACTGAACCGTTTCGACCCTTACCGTTTCGACCCGTACCGTATCGAACCGTACCGTTTCGACCCGTACCGTTTCGACGGTACGGGTCGAAACGGTACGGGTCGAAACGGTACGGTTCAAAACGGTTCGGTTCGATACGGTACGGGTCGAAACGGTTCGGTTCGATACGGTACGGGTCGAAACGGTACGGTTCGATACGGTACGGCGTCGAAACGGTACGGTTCGAAACGGTTCGCGTCAAACGGTTCGGTTCGAAACGGTTCGCGTCGAAACGGTACGGTTCGAAATGGTACGGTTCGATACGGTACGGTTCGAAACGGTTCGTGCCGAAACATTTAATGATTTTTTGGATTTTTTAGAATTTTTATGATTTTTTAGAATTTTATTTGATTTTTAGATTTTTTTGAATTTTTTAGAATTTTTATGATTTTTTTTGAATTTTTTTGATTTTTAGATTTTTTGGAATTTTTTTGATTTTTTGGAATTGGATCAAAATGGCAACTGAAAACATTAGTGATTATGTACAAACTGGGTTTTTGGATGGAGTTAGACAAAATTGGATGGAGTTAGACAAAATGATCAAAATGGCAACAAAATGCAAAAGTCAGGGACCCCCAGGCGAAAAAAAAACTATTTGGATCAAAATGGCAAATTTGGACAAAACTCAGGGACTAAAATGGCAATTTACTCTAAAATTTGATTATATATACTTGATCACATTAAAAGTGAGTTTTGAGCCTTTATTGAGCATACAAATACACATGTTTAAACTAAATGCTCATCTTTCGTTTCTTGTGTGAATAGCCGCTTGTTTTCTTACGACTCTAGAACTTGCCATGATGATACATTCCCGGTCCTTACCAACTTAAACCCAAGTAAGTAAATGATGGAGGCATTAGGACTAACCCTTTTTCTTTTCAACACCATTTTTTTACCACCTACCCAAAATCCCCTTAGTTAACCCCTTTGAGCCAAAACCTTTTCATTTCTAAACCCACAAAACAAACACCCTTTACCCACAAAAAAAAAAAACCCCTTTTTATTTTAAACCCTTTATTTTAGTAAAAAGCTCGGTTTTCATGTGACATTCCTTATAAATTTTTTTTTGAAGTATTGCAATAAACAAACAAGTTCCCCAAAAGAAACTTTGTTTGAAAACGCTTCGTTTGAATAAAAAGTCACAAAAATAAAAAGTTTTACGAAAACCGATGCTTTTTACGCCTTTCGCCCTTTTCTACTAACCAATGTTGTAGAAGGCGCTAGGCGCTAGTCGGGCGGTGAGGTACCGCCTAGGGATTAATCGGGATTAATCAGATTGGACTTTTTAAGTACAATTTTACAAATATTTATATATATATATAGATAACTTTATACTTTTTATTAATAAATTTACAAGTTTAGGGGATAACTTTATACTTTTTATTAATAAATTTCAAAGTTTAGGAACAATATGTAAACTAGTGAAAGATAAAGGGGGTTAAATGTTAAAATACCTAAACTTAAATGTTAAAATAGGTTTATAACTAAAATTTGGGCTTTAAACCATGGGCCAGGTTTCAAAAATTGAGTTTTTTGGGTCAAAAAACATGGGACCGATTAGTCCGATTTTGACCGATTTTTACCGATTTTGTCCGACTTTTACCGACTTTGACCGATTTTGACCATAACCGATTTTTTGACCGACTAGCTTAAATTTAGGCAGTAACCCACCGACTAGCGCCTAGGCGCCGATTAATCGGCCGCCTAGGCCGATTTCTGCAACATTGCTACTAACCACTAACCCAAAACCACCTACCTTTAACCCAAGCCTAACTCTTCCCCAAGTCCTCTTGATATTTGCAAAGGTTTTATGTTAAAAAGGAGGAGGATTGATTGCTTGGCAAACATATGGTAGAAGTAAGTTCCATGCCGGTCTCGAGTGTTTCACAAAAATACATCTTCGGCCGAGTGTTGAGTGATCTCCCGTGAGGTATGTGAACTTGTATATAAATGGAATTTTAAAGAGGCACGTTATGCCCAAATAAGTAATTTCTCTTATGAAACGTTCTAAATAAATCATAACGAATACGATTGTAAATAGCATAAAAATAAAACCTAAATAAAGATCTTGGAATCCTGACACTCAAGACAAGCCCAAAACTTCTCTTCTACCCATTCCATTTAGGTGTGTAAGCCACATTAAAAAGAGTTTTGCTTGAGGACAAGCAAAGATTCAAGTGTGGGGGTATTTGATGTGTGTAAAATGCAACATATAAATTACATCAAACGAGGCATAAAACTAACCCTTTTTAGTACTAATGTTGGGAAAAGTGTGCTTTTGTCTTCCTTTTGAATTTTCAGGGTTAAATGAGCGTAAACGGACAAAAGAAGCAAAAATACAGCTAAATCTAACATAAATACAAGAAAAGGGAAACATGAGTGAGAAGGGTTCGCGAAAGTGCGATGACAGAAGAGAGTAAGCACACATGTGTTCAAGCAGCAATAGCTATACAACTAAGCCTATCATGAGCAAAGTTCTACGATATCTAGCATGTAGGTAATAAAACATAAACCATATCACCTAGAATGTCGAGCCTTACACGTGGAGTGAAGCGTCGTTGTGGATCGTAGAGCACTATACAGGTTATAGTATGGTTTTAACAAAAATCATTTTCCCTTATTAAAACCAAGTTCTCTATAACCAATGGCTCTGATACCAATCTGTCACACCCCCAAAATCCACACGCGGAGTATCACCGCTTGGAGGCGTGACTGACCAGGATCAAACCACTAATCATATTGAACAAGCAAGTAATTAATTGTAAAAGTCCAACCAACACAATTAGAGTCCAAAACAATCATAGTTTAAGTTATGAGCGGAAGCATAATGTTTAAAACCAAAACATAAGTTTAAATATCCAAAGGTTTAACATGGCACATAGCTGTCCATGTCCCACAACGACTCTTCCTTGTGCAAGCCCCAGCTAAGTACCTATTGACCTGCAAAGCATGTAGTAACGACTCAACAATAATGTTGAGCGAGTTCACAGTTGGGTGTTGGTTTTAGTTGTTCCAAAAATAGTTCCTTTAACTGGCATCCCTGCCGTGGGGGTTACCCCATATTTGAAAACGTGATTTGTTTAACCCATTAACTCTGGCAATCCAGCCGTGGGGGCTACCCCATGTATACACTAGACTCGTTACCATATCGACTGCTGACTAAAGTCATGTTTAAGTGCCCTGAACTGTCAATGTCTATCAGCATTGACGTGCCCAGATCCATTAGTTCACGCCCGTCCTCTGTGGCACGGTGTGAGGCTTGTCAGACCTAGATAGCGCTATCTAACTAATGACCCGCTCGCCATTGGCCCGGTGATTAAGTCGATATAAAAAGGAGGGACTTCGTGATAGAGTTTTGGTCTAGTAAAAGTTAACTGTCCATGAGGACGAGGAATTACATTCCTGAACCAGTACTATCCTACCCAAGAAAGGACAAGGAATCCATGTTCCTTAACCCCATTCCCAACCCCTGGGAATCCCATGCTTTGTAGAGTGTGAACTCACCTTGGTTTGCTCGGCAGATACACAGAAAGGTCAAGTCTAGATGCTAGTGGTCAACCACGTCCTAACATGGTTACAATACAAGTCAGGTTTTGGTTTCAAGCAGTGCACATAAATATCACATAAGATAGCATATAAGAAACTCACACAGATCATGGCAACATACATCATCACATTCAACCATTAATAGCGTATTCAAGATTGGGCTCGCACAAGCTTAGTGGTCTTGTGCGAGTCATCCGTTGGAGCCCACAAATACCCGGCCCAAAACAAAACGTGAACACGGCCCAAATCAATTAAATCTAAACTTGTGCGATCCGGGCATCTTGTACGATCCGGTTGGGTTGTGCGATTAGAACTGGCCCAGCCCAACATGATCATCCGGCCCAAACAGTTAAACAATCATACAACTTGTGCGATCCAACAGCCTTGTGCGACTGAGAACCTCTTGTGCGACTGGACTCCTTGTGCGACCAGGAGTCTTGTGCGAATGGACTCCTTGTGCGACCAGGAGTCTTGTGCGACCAGTTTAGACATCCGAAACTTATGTAAATCAGTTACAACCATTCAATTGTTTTCCTTATTTACATTTTACTAATAATTGCTAACAACTTCCATATCAAACAGAAGTCGATCAAATCACTATTTTTAACAATTGATTCGCATACACCCTAACATCATAATTATGAACAACAACCTATCAACACACAAACATATTAACATGGATCTCGATTCACCAACATATATCCGATTATGACAACACAAAAATTCATTCTAATCGTAATATACCTCAGCCGATTACAAACCTTCAATCCTAATCATTATGCAAACAATCCGAGAGCATAACATGCTAGCCGATTAACATCACCATACGTATTTGATTGACTAGAACATCATCATGTGATTAACAATCCGAAACATATAACATAACAACCGATTAACAAGCATTTAGTTCCAGATCATAATCATGCAAATCGAATTTGTTTAAACATCAACATATAACATCATTGTTCATCATTCATACAACCCTAACCATTTAATCAAATCATGCAATCATAACAATCGTGTAACTAAACATAAATCATAAACACTAACCGATTGAGAAAAGGGTGATCCGATTCAAGGAATGATCTTCGAGAGAAAGGGGATGCTTGCCGTCGGCTTAGTGAGAGAGGAGAGCACTAGGGTTTTGTGTGTGTGGGTGTTTTGCAACAATTGAGAAGCATACCCACCACCCATGGTTTATGCGACACAAAGGGGGTGGGCCGAACCCTCCTAATGGGCTGCCCATTCGGTTCACTCACAAGAGAGGTGTGGGCCGAGAGTAATAAAGCCCAAAGGCTTGTGCGTTCGGGATTGTGCAATCGGTTTCGTTCGTGTGATAACACATACATATAAACAAACACAACACATATTCACATAACATTTAATAACATAACATTCCATTAAATCATCCGATTCATATAGTCACATAATGTTTACGTTACATCAAGGTACGAAGATAGGTTCAGAAAATACGAGTTGTCACATTATCCCCAAGTTGAAAGAAATTTCGTCCCGAAATTTAGCACGTACTCACTGAGGAAGCTAGTTAAGTTGCATGGTTTTCCTGGTTTTCCTTGGGTGTCACATCCTCCCCCCGTTCCGTAGCTTCAGCCTCAGTAGTAGTTGTACCTTGCGAACAGTTGGGGATACTTTTGTTTCATCTGATTTTCACGTTCCCAGGTGAACTCTTGGCCGCGAAGTGAGTTCCAACGAACTCGAACGAGAGGTATTCTAGTACGTTTGAGGACCTTAACATCCCGGTCTGTGATTTCGACTGGTTCCTCGACGAATCGCTACTGCTCGTTGATAGTGAGTTCCTTCAAAGGAACTATGTGGGTCTCATCTGACAGACACTTCTTCAGATTTGACACGTGGAAAACGTTGTGAACTGCACTAAGTTCCGCTGGTAAGTTCAGTTTGTAGGCTACCTTGCCTATTTTCTCAATAACTTTGAAAGGTCCAATGTATCGTGGGTTAAGTTTGCCTCGTTTACCAAAACGAACCACACCCTTCCAGGGTGAAACTTTGAGTAGTACCTGCTCCCCAACCTGGAGCTCTAATGGTTTTCTGTCCTTATCGGCATAGACTTTCTGACGGTCACGAGCTGCCGCCATTCGTTGTCGTATCTGAGCAATTCGCTCTGTTGTGTCTACCACAAGTTCTGGACCAGTAATCTGACTATCCCCCACCTCTGCCCAACAAAGAGGTGACCGGCATTTACGCCCGTATAATGCTTCAAACGGAGCACCTTTAATGCTAGTGTGGTAGCTATTATTGTACGAAAATTCCACAAGTGGCAGATGCTTTTCCCAGCCGTTGCCAAAGTCAATTACACATGCCCTAAGCATGTCTTCTAGGGTCTGGATGGTGCGTTCAGACTGCCCATCCGTTTGCGGCTGATAAGCTGTGCTCATATCCAAACGTGAGCCAAAGGACTTGTGCATTGCTTGCCACAGTTCTGAAGTAAAACGTGCATCTCGATCCGAGATAATAGAGGTGGGCACCCCGTGCCTCGAGACAACTTCCTTAAGATATATGTCTGCTAGGGTGGAGAACTTATCCGTTTCCTTGATAGCCAGGAAGTGAGCAGACTTTGTGAGTCGATCCACGATCACCTAAATAGTATCGTTACCACGTTGCGATCTAGGCAGGCCAGTAACAAAATCCATGGAAATTTGCTCCCATTTCCATTGTGGTATCTCTGGTTGTTGAAGTGGGCCTGAAGGTTTCTGGTATTCCGCCTTTACTCTCGCACAAGTCAAGCACTTGCTAACATAAGTTGCTATGTGGGCCTTCATGCTAGGCCACCAATATGTAGTTTTGATATCGTGGTACATTTTATCCGAACCAGGATGTACTGAGTAGCGAGACTTGTGTGCCTCATCCATCACAAGCTCTCGTAGGTTGCCATAAAGTGGGACCCAAATGCGTCCTGTTACGTAGTAAGCACCGTCTTCCTTCTGTTCTAAGCGTTGCCTTGAGCCGCGTAAGGCTTCAGCCCTGATGTTTTCTGGTTTCAATGCTTCTACCTGAGCATCTCGTATTTGAGAAGGAAGACTAGACTGTATAGTGAGTTGTAAAGCTCTTACGCGCTTGGGCGCAGTGTCCTTTCGACTGAGGGCGTCAGCCACAACATTGGCTTTGCCTGGGTGATACCTGATCGAGCATTCGTAGTCATTCAGTAGTTCGACCCATCGTCGCTGTCGCATATTGAGTTCCTTCTGTTTGAAGATATGCTCGAGGCTCCTGTGATCAGTGTAGATAGCACATTTGGTACCATACAGGTAGTGTCTCCATATCTTAAGTGCAAAAACAACCGCTCCCAGCTCTAGATCGTGTGTAGTGTAGTTCTTTTCATGAACTTTGAGTTGGCGTGAGGCGTAGGCTATAACTTTATCCCGCTGCATCAATACACAACCAAGGCCCTGAATAGATGCGTCGCAGTAAACCACGAAGTCGCCTGTGCCCTCTGGCAATGAAAGGATAGGTGCACTGCAAAGTCTATCCTTTAAGTGCTGAAACGCTAACTCCTGTGCATTTCCCCAACGATAAACAACGCTCTTCTGCGTTAGTGAGGTGAGAGGCTGTGCAATCTTGGAAAAATCCTTAATAAACCTCCTGTAGTAACCTGCCAATCCTAAGAATTGGCGAATTTCCGTTGGCGTACGAGGTGCAGGCCAGCTCTTGATCGAATCTACCTTGGATGGATCAACGTGAATCCCATCCTTGTTCACTACATGGCCTAAGAAATGGACTTCGCGAAGCCAGAAGTCGCATTTTGAAAACTTGGAATATAGATGTTCTGCTCGAAGGAGTTCCAAAATGAGCCGTAAATGTTGTTCGTGTTCCTCCTGACTCTTAGAATAGATCAGGATGTCGTCAATGAATACAATAACGAATTTGTCTAGGTATGGCTTGCACACTCGATTCATCAAGTCCATAAAGACCGCAGGTGCGTTTGTCAGCCCAAAAGGCATGACCAAAAACTCATAGTGTCCATAACGGGTTCTAAAGGCTGTTTTGGAGACGTCCTCTTCTCGGACTCTCAGCTAGTGATATCCTGATCTCAAATCAATCTTTGAATAGTAGCTCGACCCTTGCAGCTGGTCGAACAAGTCGTCAATGCGTGGAAGAGGGTAGCGATTCTTCACCGTCACCTTGTTAAGTTCACGGTAGTCGATGCACATTCTGAAAGTACCATCCTTCTTCTTTACGAATAGCACTGGAGCTCCCCAAGGCGATGAGCTAGGACGAATAAAACCCTTATCCAAGAGTTCTTGTAGTTGCGTAGAGAGTTCTTTCAACTCTGATGGAGCTAAACGATACGGTGCACGAGCTATGGGCGCTGCTCCAGGGGCTAACTCGATTTGGAACTCGACCTGGCGATGAGGCGGGAGGCCAGGTAGTTCCTCAGGAAATACCTCAGGATAGTCGCGTACAATTGGAAAATCTTCTATCTTCTTTTCTTTCTTTGAGGTGTCAGTAACGAGGGCCAGAATAGCAGTATGGCCCTTACGCAAACACTTTTGGGCCTTAAGGAAAGAGATGATGCTCACAACTGCACCACTCTTGTCGCCACGAATCATAAGGGGTTCATCGCCTGGGCGAGGAATACGGACAATCTTTTCGTTGCAAAGAATCTCTGCTTGGTGTTGGGATAACCAGTCCATCCCAATGACAACGTCGAAACTACCCAGAGTGATAGGAAGGAGGTCGATCGAGAAAGTGTGATCAGCAGGAACAAGATTACAACCTTTGACTACGTGTGTGACCTCTATACTTTTACCATTAGCTAACTCTACAGCGTGCTTGGGGTTTAAAGGTGTTGGGGTACGCTTAAGCAGTTGACTAACTTTTAGGGACACATAACTAGTATCAGCACCCGAATCAAATAAGACAGTAACGTAAAAGTCGTCGAGAAGTAACTTACCCGTCACAACATTGGGATTATTCCTAGCTTCTCCCTGGCCAATAACGAACACACGACCCCTTGCACCATTGCCATTGTTACCCCCGTTGTTCCCATTTCCCTGATTGTTGTTATTATTGTTGTTTTGGTTCCTGTTCAGCTGGGGACAATCTCTCTTGAAGTGGCCTTCAGCTCCACACTGAAAGCACCTTTGTTGTTACCCTGCGGCTGCTGTTGCTGGCGTTGATTCTGTTGAACTTGTTGTTGCTAACGATTCTGGTTTGCGGGGTATAAACTTCTACAATCCTTTGCTGCGTGGCCTGGATTGTTGAACCGGTGACAGTTACCCCTGGTGCATGGCCTGCTGTGATGTAGGTTACAGCGATTGCATTTAGGGTGATTCCCCTTGTACACACCATGACTTTGGCTACCAGATGATTGCTGACAAGGACTCCTATAGTCGTCAGTCCTTCTCCGCTGAGACTGAGATTGCACAGAAGTTGAACCTTTGCTTGAAGCTCCATCCCATTTTCTCTTGTTGTCACTAGGAGCATCCGAAGTAGCTGTAGCACTGATACGCTTGGGTAACCTGTTCTGCTCCACCGCCTGATAAGTGAGACGGTGAGCCAACTGAACAACCTGCTGGATGGTGGTGAGGTTTGCTGAAGTCACATGACTTTGGATTTCTGGCACTAAGCCCTTGAGAAAAAGTTCAATACGCTTAATTGGAGGGTCCACCATGGTAGGACACAATAATGCAAGCTCATTAGATCTCTTAGTATACGCCTCAATTTCTGACCCCGTCATCTTGAGGTTGTAGAACTCGACTTCCAGCTTATGAATGTCGTCACGACTCCAGTATTCCTCCCTGATCATCTCTTTAAAATTGTTCCATGGGGTGGCGTTAGCAGCAACCAACCCCAACATTTGAACCTGAGCGTTCCACCATGTGAGGGCTAAACCCTCGAGAGTACCGGTAGCATACTTCACCCTGCGTGCCTCAGGGAATTCACACATTTCGAACACAGATTCTAGTTTCTCAAACCAGTGGAGGAGACCTACGGCTCCTTCAGTGCCGCTGAAAGTAGTTGGTCGGCAGTCCATAAAGGTTTTGAAGGTGCACACAGGTGGCTGAGCATGCTGACCTGTTGTGGGTGTAAGAAAGGACAAAGTTTAACACAAAGATAGGTTCACGAGAGTAGGACCTAAAGATCCTAGAATGAGTCTTAAACTGCAGGGTATACCTCCTGCCTGTGCGGCTGCAAGTGCCGCAGCAACCTGTTCGTTAATCAGAGCCGTCAACTGGGCTTGAGTCATGTTAATGCATCCAGACATGATCTTCATATCAAGGAAACATGAGTGAGAAGGGTTCGCGAAAGTGCGATGACAGAAGAGAGTAAGCACACATGTGTTCAAGCAGCAATAACTATACAACTAAGCCTATCATGAGCAAAGTTCTACGATATCTAGCATGTAGGTAATAAAACATAAACCATATCACCTAGAATGTCGAGCCTTGCACGTGGAGTGAATCGTCGTTGTGGATCGTAGAGCACTATACAGGTTATAGTCTGGTTTTAACAAAAATCATTTTCCCTTATTAAAACCAAGTTCTCTATAACCAATGGCTCTGATACCAATCTGTCACACCCCCAAAATCCACACGCGGAGTATCACCGCTTGGAGGCGTGACTGACCAGGATCAAACCACTAATCATATTGAACAAGCAAGTAATTAATTATAAAAGTCCAACCAACACAATTAGAGTCCAAAACAAACATAGTTTAAGTTATGAGCGGAAGCATAATGTTTAAAACCAAAACATAAGTTTAAATATCCAAAGGTTTAACATGGCACACAGTTGTCCATGTCCCACAACGACTCTTCCTTGTGCAAGCTCCAGCTAAGTACCTATTGACCTGCAAAGCATGTAGTAACGAGTCAACAATAATGTTGAGCGAGTTCACAGTTGGGTGTTGGTTTTAGTTGTTCCAAAAATAGTTCCTTTAACTGGCATCCCTGCCGTGGGGGTTACCCCATATTTGAAAACGTGATTTGTTTAACCCATTAACTCTGGCAATCCAGCCGTGGGGGCTACCCCATGATAGTTATCTGGCATTTCGGCCGTGGGGGCTACCCCATGTATACACTAGACTCGTTACCATATCGACTGCTGACTAAAGTCATGTTTAAGTGCCCTGAACTGTCAATGTCTATCAGCATTGACGTGCCCAGATCCATTAGTTCACGCCCGTCCTCTGTGGCACGGTGTGAGGCTTGTCAGACCTAGATAGCGCTATCTAACTAATAACCCGCTCGCCATTGGCCCGACGATTAAGTCGATATAAAAAGGAGGGACTTCGTGATAGAGTTTTGGTCTAGTAAAAGTTAACTGTCCATGAGGACGAGGAATTACATTCCTGAACCAGTACTGTCCTACACAAGAAAGGACGAGGAATCCATGTTCCTTAACCCCATTCCCAACCCCTGGGAATCCCATGCTTTGTAGAGTGTGAACTCACCTTGGTTTGCTCGGCAGATACACAGAAAGGTCAAGTCTAGATGCTAGTGGTCAACCACGTCCTAACATGGTTACAATACAAGTCAGGTTTTGGTTTCAAGCAGTGCACATAAATATCACATAAGATAGCATATAAGAAACTCACACAGATCATGGCAACATACATCATCACATTCAACCATTAATAGCGTATTCAAGATTGGGCTCGCACAAGCTTAGTGGTCTTGTGCGAGTCATCCGTTGGAGCCCACAAATACCCGGCCCAAAACAAAACATGAACACGACCCAAATCAATTAAATCTAAACTTGTGCGATCCGGGCATCTTGTACGATCCGGTTGGGTTGTGCGATTAGAACTGGCCCAGCCCAACATGATCATCCGGCCCAAACAGTTAAACAATCATACAACTTGTGCGATCCAACAGCCTTGTGCGACTGAGAACCTCTTGTGCGACTGGACTCCTTGTGCGACCAGGAGTCTTGTGCGACCAGTTTAGACATCCGAAACTTATGTAAATCAGTTACAACCATTCAATTGTTTTCCTTATTTACATTTTACTAATAATTGCTAACAACTTCCATATCAAACAGAAGTCGATCAAATCACTATTTTTAACAATTGATTCGCATACACCCTAACATCATAATTATGAACAACAACCTATCAACACACAAACATATTAACATGGATCTCGATTCACCAACATATATCCGATTATGACAACACAAAAATTCATTCTAATCGTAATATACCTCAGCCGATTACAAACCTTCAATCCTAATCATTATGCAAACAATCCGAGAGCATAACATGCTAGCCGATTAACATCACCATACTTATTTGATTGACTAGAACATCATCATGTGATTAACAATCCGAAACATATAACATAACAGCCTATTAACAAGCATTTAGTTCCAGATCATAATCATGCAATTCGAATTTGTTTAAACATCAACACATAACATCATTGTTCATCATTCATACAACCCTAACCATTTAATCAAATCATGCAATCATAACAATCGTGTAACTAAACATAAATCATAAACACTAACCGATTGAGAAAAGGGTGATCCGATTCAAGGAATGATCTTCGAGAGAAAGGGGATGCTTGCCGTCGGCTTAGAGAGAGAGAGGAGAGCACTAGGGTTTTGTGTGTGTGGGTGTTTTGCAACAATTGAGAAGCATACCCACCACCCATGCGTTATGTGACACAAAGGGGGTGGGCCGAACCCTCCTAATGGGCTGCCCATTCGGTTCACTCACAAGAGAGGTGTGGGCCGAGAGTAATAAAGCCCAAAGGCTTGTGCGTTCGGGATTGTGCAATCGGTTTCTTTCGTGTGATAACACATACATATAAACAAACACAACACATATTCACATAACATTTAATAACATAACATTCCATTAAATCATCCAATTCACATAGTCACATAATGTTTATGTTACATCAAGGTACGAAGATAGGTTCGGAAAATACGAGTTGTCACAATGCCCACCGGACACGGGGCCATGTCTGGGCTTCTGTGTAGGCTATAAATAGGGGTGCTTGATTCACTTCAAAGGCATCCCTTGACAAACCACCTCTCTCTCGCTTCACCCACACCCCACCACCATCACAACACCCACATCCACCACCATCATCCATCATCCATCATAGAGTGTGTGTAGTAGTCTCGTGATCCAAGATTGATAGTAAGAGTTCTTGACAATCAAAGGCCATGTTTGCCTAAGTCTCTTACATCACTTGGTGAAGACAAGCATTTAGTGTAATACTTCTGATTTTTAATCTTTTCACACTTTTTATTTGGTTTTGTATTAATGACTTTAATAACTAGTTTCTTATTTTGAAGGTGAAACTTCCTTATCATTTGTCCGTGGTGTCTTTGTGTTATTTTACTATCTATATAAAATAAAAGATTTACACCATTCATATCTCTACGGTCTATATAGAGATATGTTGGCTACCTGGTCGGGGGTTAAGGGAATGGTTTGGTAAGGTTCTTGCCTTGTTCAGTGTATAGATCCTGCAAGGACCTGGGTCAAGCTTACTAGGACCTCCTTCAATACCCACTGGTATTGGATGGCGGGGGTGCGAATGGCTTGATCCCCTCATATGTAAACTACTATTAATACATTAACCCGGCTACTTGAGATTGTATCCCTACTGACTCAAACCACTTAGCCGAGGGTAACGTCACCTTCAAAAGAGGGGCCTACCACATTACGCATTAATAACTTAATTAATTATCTTTTAATATTCCAACCCTTTAGGATTGTATTCTTGCTGACTCAAACTACTGGGTTGATGGTAACGTCATCTTCAAAAGAGGGGCCTACTACTATAACTAAGATAATCTCTTAAAAAGTGCATAAATGCGGAAAACATCAAAGGTTACACTAAAGGCGAGTCGAATCCAAGTGATTCATCTTGTCTATCTGTTTTTATTTTTTTTTATTTTCAACATTTTTAGTTTTTATTTTCATGTTAAAACCTTTTTCTAAACTTTTGATTTGATTAGACGTTGAGAATAAACCAGTATTAAAAGCTCTTGTGTCCTTGGACGACCTCGGTATCTTACCAACGCTATACTACGCTCACGATGGGTGCACTTGCCCATATGTGTGTTTAGTGTTAGTAAAATATCGTGTTTTATAAATTTAAAACTTGACTAAAGTGTAAAAAAGGGCTAAAAATATACATAAAAACTTATAACACACAACACGCATCAGGAACCATTTCTTTTGAGTAATCATAAAACTACTAATTTAGGGGAACTTATACACTTGGATGTTTCGGGTCCTTATAAAGTTCAAAGTAGGGAAAGACACAAGTCGTTTTTAACTATAGTAGATGATTACTCAAGGGTTGTGTGGGTGTGCTTAATGAAAACCAAACATGAAGCTTTTTAAAATATTGTTGATTTTTTGAATGTAAAATGGGTTAGAATTTGTTAATAATCAAATGACTTTATTGTGTAAAGATAAAGAAGTCATTCATTAAACTTCATGCACATACACACCTTAACAAAATGGAATAGTTGAAAGAAAGCTTAGACACTTGTTAAATGTTGCTAGGGCTTTATTATTCCAAAGTTGATTACCAGTTAGGTTTTGGTCTAAATGTGTATTGACTACTACTTTTTTAATTAAGAGTGCTCCCTCTTCGGTGCTAGGTGGAAAAACTCCCTACGAGTTGGTGTATGGGTTTGAACCTTTCCTTAATCACTTAAAACTATTTGGGTGTTTGTATTTTTGTACCGTGCTAAATGAAACAAACTTTGTAGTAGGGCTGAAAATGTGTTTTTATTGGATACTCTAATAAAAAGAAAGGTTATAAAATGTATAGTTTAGATACTAAACATGTTTTGTTTTTCTTAGATGTAAAGTTCTTTGAAACTTTTTTTCCATTTAAAGATAAGAATGTTTTAAAACAGTTTTAGTGAGATAATTATTTTGAACTTTTTTGACATGTATGAAAACATAAAAACACAATAGTTTCAAATTCCCAATGAAGAAGGAAAGGATCTTAGAGAAGCAGATACACATGGGTCTCAGCAATCAGAGTCAGTTGTACTGCACCTATAGGCTTGGTTGTAGATAAGCAACCCATTAGCAGTGAACTTAACATTGATAGGGCTGAGCATGTGATACGTGTTATTGAAGAACAATCAAGTTCCAAGGGAACAATTAGTGAAGAAGTAGGAAACCAAAGCCAGCCTAGAAGGTCAACTAGGAGTTCTTCCTTTCCTAGAAACCTTAGTGATTTTATAGTAGAAGGAAAAGTTAAATAAGGAATAGAATGGGTAGTGAATTATTCTAACTTGTCTATTGAACATAAGTTTTACACTTCTTTATTAGATAAAAGTTGTGAGCCGAGGAACTTTCATGAGGCTGCTAATGATCCCAATTGGGTGTTAGCCATGAATGAAGATATTGAAGCTCTTCATAGAAATGACACGTGAGATTTAGTTGAATTGTCTCCTGGTAGAAGTGTAGTTAACTGTAAGTGGATATACAAAATAAAATATAAATCCACTGTTGAAATTGAAAGGTTTAAGGCTAGGCTTGTTGCCAAAGGTTATAGTAAAAAACAAGGTGTTGATTTTGATGAAACATTTCTCCTGTTGTTAACTTGTGATTGTTAAATGTATCTTATCTATAGCAGTTGAAACAAGTGGAAGTTGTAGCAGCTTGATGTTATGGTTGTTTTTCTAAAAATGAAAACAGAGTGTGTAAACATGGTGTATTGCTTAGAGTTATTAACTGAGTTTGACATGGGTGCATGCAAACTAGTTAATAACCCTATTGAACAAAATCATTTTTTAACCAATTTATGTAAAAAAACTGTGATGTTGTTGATAATGTCACAGGTTATCAAAAATGGTAGGCAAGTTAATTTATCTTGCACATACCAGGCCTAACATATTATACACTGTTCATTACTTGAGTCAATACATACATTCTCCAACTCAAGGTTATTTAGAAATTGCATTCAGATTATTAAGAAATAGTCACCTGGAAAAGGTGTTCTGTTTAGTAAATGGCCCGAGTTTAATTTAGTTGCATATGTAGACTCTGACTGGGCTAAGTGCCTTGAGTCAAGGAAGTTTGTTGCATGTTTTGTGTGTTTTTAGGAAATTGTTTAGCTTCCTGGAAAAGTAAAAAAAAAAAACTACATTTTCATATCCTCGGTTGAAGCTGAGTATAGATCAATGTGTACTGCAGCTTGTGAAATAATATGGTTGAAAAACATGTTGTTAGAATTGGGTGTTTTATTTGTATTACCTATTTCATTGTGTTGTGATAACACTGCAACACTTTCTATTGCTGCTAATCATGTCTTCCATGACATGACATAACAATTTGAGCTTGATCAGTAACGGATATAATTTCTAAAGGTGTTTTAAAACATTTGAAATTGGTTCTAAGAATCAATTGACAGACTGGTTAATTAAGGGATTGTTAATACAACATAATGGGTTATGTTCTAGTATTAACATCTTTGATCCTTTTAGATATTAAATGGGTGGGTGGGTGGGTGGGGGGGGGGGGGGGGGGTTAAAAATATCTACATATTTCAGTTTAATATCATTATTTATATTTAATATCTTTGTAACTAATACTTATTGTATTTTATTGTGTTTAAACATGGGCTGAGTTAATATGGATCTGGATGGGCTTGTAGCTGATTGCTGCTATGCTTGGTGCTGGAAAGTTGTTCATGGGCTTAGCTTGGATGGGCCAGCCTAGATTGCATAAAGTGTGAAGGCTTGATATCTGTTATAACCACTTAAACAGACTTCAGGTTATATGTATTCAAGTTGGTCAAGATGTGTAAATAGGGGTGTTTAGAATTTGATTAAAAAAGTTCGAATTCGAGTTGATTCGTATTCGAGTCCAGTAATCGAATTAGAATCGAATACGAATTTATGATTTTAAATTCGATTTGAAATTCGAATTCAATTTATATATATTTTTTAATATATGTATATACACACACATACATATATGCACACACATATAATTTCTAAACTTGGCCAAAGTATGAACTATATTCATAAGTAATAAGTTTATTATTCATAACATTACCAAACCTACCGACAAATATCACATACTACTTATTTCTAAATTTTTACCTAACTTAAATCGCTACAATTGACCAACCTATTTTCTAATTTTCGGTGTTTTGACATATTGATAGTTAATTAATTTTGCAAATTTTTATATTTTATGTTGAATATAATTAGTTTGTAGTACTTTTAAAAATGAAAGTAACATAATTTATTGCTTAAGGTGAATTTGAATTAAATCGAATTTATTCGAATTCGGTTCGAATTCGAGTTTCAAATATTTATCGAATCGAATCGAATACGAATTTAGGTAAAAAAAAAAAATTCGAAAAATTCGATTCGAATAATTCGAAAATTCGATTCGATGAACACCCCTATGTGTAAATCCGGATTGCCTATAAATGCTTTTACCCGGTTCATTACAGCCATTCAGATATTGTATTGTGTGCTCTCGTTTCTCTCTCAGGTGATTTTAGGTTTTCTTTTGTAAGGCTTTGATTCACCTTGACTCAAAGCTTAGACTGTGAGATTCTTGTGTATTTCGTGCGAGATTATCATATTGATAATCTCATATTGGTGTGACAGTTGAGAGTTGTGTACATTTGTTCTTTATAATTGTTTCAGAATATTTTTGGGGTTAATACAATCTTGATTTGGGTATTCCGAGTTCGATTGTTGGTTGATACCATAATTTTCACAAGTAATCTCTTGGTTCTATCTAGTGGATATAAGATGTATTGTTTATTAGTTCAAGATTTCAGATGTGAATTTCATGTTTCATTTTGTGATGTAGTGGCGTTGATAATAGGCTAAGGTTTTATTTGTCATCTTAGTTGAGTTTGGATTCGAGCCGAGATCTCACTGGAAGTAGCCTCGATATCCTTCGGGGTAGAGGTAAGGCAGTTTACATCTTACCCTCCTCAAATCCTACCTTAATTTTGCTATTGCCGGAATTTACTAAGTATGATGATGATGATGAATTGGGTTTGGATATATAAATGAGAATCACCTTGAGTTGTGAGAACCATGAGAACTACTAGGCCTTTCAAAATGTTTTTTTCAAAAAAAAAATCTTTAAAAAGTCACTTGTTCCAGCAAAAAAAAAAAAAAATGCCGCATGCAAAAATTTATATTAGGCTTAAACAAAATTTACATTAGGCGTAACTACCGACTCGATTTTTTTTTAATTTTTCTTATAGATGTGTTTATAACATTTTCATCTACGTTTGTGCAAAAAATGGTGGCCCAACTCATGCGGGAAGTAGAAGTTATCATGGTTATCATAAATCGTGGTGGTTCTTAATTGAACAGAATCCTATATATATATATATATATATATATAGTTTTGTGATGAAACTTTTAACATTTATAGTTTTATATATAATTTTCTAGCAATTATCAGATCATAACCACCCACGCTTCAATATATATATATATATATATATATATATATATATATATATATATATATATATAGGATTAGGATCAAGAGTGAACTGAGTGAACTAATCTTGGCACTTGATCATTTTTTAGATTAAAAGGGTAAGATTGACATTACCCAAGTATGTTTAATTAAAATCCCTTAATTTTCTCACCTCTTAACTCTCTCTCTCTCTCTCATTTTTAATTATTTCTCGATTATTTCTTTATCCACAGATTTTGTTTTAATTTTAACTTGAATATTGTTTTTCTTTTATTATCCGTATATATAGATATCATAATACATTGTTTTTAACTTTTTTTTTATAATTTTCAATAAACATTAAAAATTTCTTTGGGATTGAAATTGTAATTATTTTTGGGCATTAATTTTTTTTGAATATGTGATGAAGTTATTTATTTTTGCATACATGTGATACGTTTCATTTTCATTAATTTCATAATTTTTATATGAATCTACTCGTGTCCATGCCTAATATACTATACGTTGTTAATATACACATATGTAACCATTTCTGAATATAATACACATATGTATAAAAGACTGTACACATGTGTATAAACTAACAGTTGTGCATCTTGTATAAACTGATAATTAGCGAGACTGTACACATGTGTATAAACTAACAGCTGTGTATATTGTATAAACTGATACTAGCGAGACTGTAAACATGTGTATACACTAACAACTATGTATCTTGTATATATAGAAACTAGCGAGATTTTAGGGATTTTGATTTTATTGTTTAATAAATGCAATTTACAAAAGACACAAATACCCTCCTGGCATTTATTTTAAAGGGGAGTTACAATATTATAATTACAATCTTGCCATTGTTTAAAAATCTCTAGATGATGTAATCCAATGGCCCAGATTGGTTCACACAGTTCACTCTCAACCTAGTGTTCACTCTAGAACCCTACCCTATATATATATATATATATATATATGAGAAAGACCCGTTAGGAACCACCCCTTATTGCGAGAACCGTGAGAACCAATGTGAACACAACCAAAAATGTCTAAAAATAGCTAAAAAACACACAATTTTTTGTTAATATTTTTTATGTTAAAATCGCTACTTTTAGTAGCCAATTTTAAATTTTAAAATTTTTTTATGGCTACTAAAAGTAGCGATTTTAACATAAAAAATAAAAAAAAAAATTTGATTTTTTTAGGTTTTTTGGGGGGTTTAGTTTTTAGCATTTTAGCTGGGGGGGGGGGGGTAGGTTTTTGGGGAGCGGGGGAGGGGGTTTAGGTTTTGTTTTGGGGGGGGGGGGGTGTTAGGTTTTTTTGGGGTTTTAGTTTTTAGCATTTAGCTTGGGGGGTAGATTTTTTTTTTTTTGGGGTGGGGGGGGGGTTGGGGGGGTTTAGGTTTTTTTTTTTTTGGGGGGGGGGGGGGGGGGGTTAGGTGTTTTTAGGGGTTTTTTAGGTTTTTTTGGGTTTTTTAGGTTTTTTTAGCTATTTTAGGTTGTGTTCACATTGGTTCTCGCGGTTCTCGCAATAAAGGTGGTTCTCGCATGAACCTTACCCTATATATATATATATATAGTATTATATTCTGTAGAAAACGGATAAAAGTGTGAATACTGTGAGAACGATTCTTAGCGACAAGATCTTTTTGATTTGTGGTTGAGATTGATGCGGTGCCAGTTTTGTAAATACAAGGAACCTTAGAACTACCAGGGGTAATACGGGAATATCCAAATAAGGGTGTGCATGCTAATCATGTGTCATTTTTCTGTCATATTTAAACGTCCATAACTTTTTTTATACGTGATTATTTAAAAAAAATTACAGCATAAAATCCAACGTTTTTTAACCTTTCCAACGAGTATACTATTGATATACTTTTCGAAAAAAAATAAACTGGGTTTTTATGGTGTTTTCAACTTTGTTTTTTATTGAGTTTTCAACTAGTTTTTTTATGACTTTTTTTTTTTTTTTTTTTTTCTGAACTAGGTGTTTTTATGGCCTTTTCAAGTAGTTTTTTTCATGGTGTTTTTCTGAACACAGTGCTTTAGGACGTTTTCCACTGGGTTTTTTCGTGGCATTTTTCTGAACTGGGTGTTTTATAGCGTTTTTAACCGAACATTTTATGGTACTAAACTGGGGTTTTTGTGGATTTTTCAACTGGACATTTTATGGTGTTTTTTTTTAATTGGGTTTTACGATGGCGTTTTTAAATTGGAGACATTATTTTGTGTGTTTCTAAACTGGATTTTATGGTGTTTTTATTTTGGATATTTTTCTGGGCGTCTTTCCAAAAACTCCGTAAACACACCCACTATCACGAACACCCAGTTCATGTCACTTTTTTCAAAACTATAGCAATAGTATACTCGTTGAAAAGATAATAAAACAATTGATTTTATGGTGTAATTTCTTTACACAAATAATCACGTATATTAAAGTTATGGGAGTTTAAAAAACATGGTGCAAGATGCAGGTGACTTGCATATGCATTGTCTTTAGCATGTGAGTGACATGTGCATAGGCTTTTTGACAATTGTTGCTACAACAAATATGAGACCAAGAATAGTGGAGAGACTGGATAGGCAAAAGGCTTCACAAGTCTCGGTTTGCCTAACGCAGGTTACGAGTCCCCCTACGTATGCAATACGTAGGGTTGGATCACTTCGTTATCAATTGCTTGGAATTCAAGGCCGAGAGAGACTTAACCCAGGTTCTATGCATGCAATGTGATAGTCTTGTTGAATGTGAAGAATAGAATATGCAATGTGCAGATTCTAGAGAGTGAGTCATAGTTTTTGGAATGTGTTGTTGAATGACCAGGTGTGGTCATTTATAGAGAAGGATAATTCCAATATAGGAAACCTTTGACTAAGTGATCCAAGTATGCAGAGAGGGGGTTGCCCATTTTGGAGGGTTGAAGGCTTTAACCTTTGGATAAAAGAGTGTTTCTCCTCACGTGTCACCTTTTGCGGCTGAGTGAAGGAGTCACACGTAAAGTGTGATGGGACATGTCACTGTCCCATGCTTTTTGCTGTTCACCACATCTGTCCGTCTACCTGAACCTTTTAACCCTTTAACCCTTTAAGCTATATTTGCTCTTATAGTTAGTTTATTAAGCTTGAGCTACCCACATCATCAGCCTCCCAAGTCAGAGGTATTTGTGGTGTACGCCCAAAGGCTTTCGACTTTTGTGATATTTTGTTTAAGTAGCTTAAAGGCTTCGAGGCTTGAAAGGTTCCAAGCTTTATGTGCCGGGGGGCGAAATCAACGTGAATTTGAATTTGAAAAGACAGTTGATTTGACAGACGTGACAGTTTCTTGCAGACGTCAGTTAATGAACCCTAGGTTAATGATGATAACCGTCAAGCCTATTTATCTTCTCTTTTATCAAGAGGCAACTACTTTACCAAATTTTGCTCATTCCTTTCAAGTTTCATCACAAAAATTCCTCTGTTCTTCATGTTAGTTTCATCTTTCCTTTCACTTTTTTCTTTCGATCATTGTTGCTCATGGGTACGAGGAAAGATCAATCCACAAGCTTTTCTTTTATTACGCAAGAAGAAGTTGAGGCATTTTGCCAAAAATGGGGGATTGATCCATGGTTTACACCGGAGGCCCGGTGCTTGGACAAATTGTAAGTTCCTTTAAACGTGATCTTTCAATGATATCAAACAAGAACTTGTGAGAGTGCAGAAATCAAACACAAGTCGATTCAAGAATATATATATATATATAAAATTGAAACAAGATGTAAACAAAACAAACCGGAAGATCTTGCATTCAACGTTGAACGAGACTGATACAAGACTCCACAAAGGTTTCGGCTGGCCTCTAACTTGCAAATGACTGATCAACCTCAAACATATGTTTGAGGTTTACTTATATACTAAACCAAGGTGGGTCGAAACCCCCTAAGGCCCAACTCGAAACCATGACCCATTTACCACTAAATCGTACCAAAACATATCAATACAAAACATTACATATTCAACCCCTGAACTAATATAACCCTCTATGCGTAAACCTTCAAGTTCCAACAATCTCCCCCTAGGTTTATGCATAGAGGTTCTTCTGCCTTTAATTGCCTTCACTGCTGTAGGATCGGTTTTGATTCCCGAACGATTGTGTATGACACATGTGACGTGCGGAATCCGTACACATACGTGGACCGAACACAAGAACGCACTAAGATCTGTGATTCGATTAAATGATATGAAAACGTACAATGGACCGTGAATCACCTTTTGTCTTTCTCTCTCTAGATCCAAGCTCCTAAAATGTTGTAACACCTCGAAAATTCACGTCCTATAATGTGTTGACACGTGTCATATGCTTGAACAGGTGAAAGAATGTTCTAAAGGGACTAAAGTTGACAAACTTGAAAAGTATATGAAAATACGAGTTCTAAATGTCAACAGTGAATAAATATATTGTACATTAACCCTACACGATGTTTATAGCATCAAACGAATAAATCATGGATCATGCGAAGCTAAAAGTGAGAGATTACAAACTACAGGGGTTAAATGTGTCAACATGTTTAAGTTATACCTCTGAGTGACCTTTTGATAAACCCGAAGCTTTGTAACTGTTAATTATGCTCACTAGAATACGCGATATAAATTTCACAAAGTTTCGTTATCGTATGAGAAAGTTATGATCAAATTCGTATGCAAGGGGTTAAAGCATTAACGTTGAAAGTTATGACTTTTCGGGTTAACCAGAAAAGTCCCGGGGACTTGGCAAAGTGGGGATAAGTCCTAAAACCCTTGTAGGTAAATAAAGAGGGCTCAAATTGCAAATATTAAGCTAGTTGACCTTTCGAAGAGCCAAGGGACAAAAATGTGGAAACTTGAAAGTGTGGAAACTGATTAGAAGGCTAAGGCGGGCCGCGTAAAGGTTAATGAAACATTACGCGGGCCGCGTCAGACACACAGTAACAGAAAGTTTAGACAGCAGCCTGTAAACGCGCATAATCGACCCAAAATGGATGTTTCACTTCATGTGCGACCCCTAGGCAACCCCTAGAACACTAGGGACACTTGTTAATCAGTTGTGGTCAGATGTAGACTTGTGTGTCAACTCCTTGTGGTGATTAAATCACTATAAAAGGGCATGAAGTTGCAACCAATTGATCATTCACTTCTTGTGCAATTCTTGAGCTTTTGGGAGCTTAAGAACAGACACCAGACCTTCCTAATCAAGCCTAGGACTTCAGTAAGTTTGCTAAACCTTCCTTAGTTAAGTTTTTACTTAGTTTAAGCTTAAAAGTCAAACCGTCGTAATTAACGGTTGACTTTAAGATTAATCACTAATGGTCCAGTGATTAGGCGAATAAAAAGTAGTTATAAGTTGGTAATTATGTGGGTAATAAACCCTCAAAAGGGTTCCCCCTAATTCCCACTCTACCTAGGTCAAATGTCGGGTCAAACTTGTTAAGAAAAAGTCAACAGGATACTTAAATTCTAATTTATGCATAATTAGCAATGTAGAACATATACAACCTGTTTGATCATTAATATAACTTGGTAATTAGTGTAAGAACATGTCTAAACATGTTCAACCCGACAATTTACTGTTTAGACCCGGTTCGGAACCGAAAGACGCAAGGCTTTGACTTCAGTTCTGACCCGTTTTGGTATGTTTTAGAAATACCTTAGAGCTTCATTTGGACCAGGTTACATGCTAGTATAACCCTCTGTGATTATACACCATGGTTCATTAGTTAACCGATTAATACGCATGATTCCGTTAATTGCTCATATGTTGACCATTATGCCCTTATTACCATAAAACATGATTTTTGGAAATGTAAAAGAGTAGAAACCTTAGTTACTGATATATAAACTTGTATGCAAAGTTTGACATCAGTTTGAGGTGTAGTTTGAGAGTTATGCTCATTAGCGTAAATTGAAAGCTTTATGTTAATTAAACGGCGTAATTAGCGTAGAGACTAATTAAGCCTACTTTTGATATCAAACTTATTACCCAATGATGTAATATATTATTTTGGGATTTTTGAAGATTTTTAATTAATTTTAGGCTGAGCATAACTTATAGTCGTAGGCTTAATTCGGTAATTGTCGGTTTTGCCCTTACGGGCCATAAAATGAGTTTTACATATCTAATCGACTCCAAACCTTTTGCTACTGATCTTAAATGATAAATAAATTATTTTAAGCCTTATGGAATAATAAAAATATCAGATTTCTATATAGAATCCGGAAACGGCTTCTAATCGCCTAATTAAGCGTTTTTAACGCATAGTATGTACTAGAACTATTTTAACATACAAAGGTTGATACCTACTGATATTTTGGGAAAATTATAATATTTTAACAGTAAGCAAAAGTTGTTAAACTCAGACTTTAGTTTTGAGCTTTACGGCTTATGTGAAATTACCAAAATGCCCCTACGGTGCATAGTTTGGTTATAATTGATAAATTTCACATATATACTTTACCCTACTGTTATAACATAGTAAACTAAGTGTTTTTGCTGATTATGTCAGACCTGCAACTCAGGTTAATACTTAAACTCTTTTATAACCTTTTAAATGACCAAACTACCCCTACGGGGCATAGTTTGTGTTTAAATTCGTTTCGGCCATAATAGAAGACATCTTACTGATGCCACAACATATATGAAGCATATTAACTTAGGAAACCTGTAAATGGCTCATATGTATACCCGTTACGCTTATTACGCGTTCGGTTCGATTTATGTAACTAGTTTACATAAATTAGCCTAAACGGGTCAAACCTTATCGGTTTTATCTCAAAATCCAGAATGTGTATGAAATACCCATATTAAGCAAGTCTCCGAACTTGTCGGGTCTAAATCACATTCTATCCGGTCTTCGCTTAATCATGCGTTTGAACCGTATCTTTCGGTAAGACTAACCGGTCTAAGCTTAAGCTTAATTAAAGATCCGTTAGCATTCTAATTGGTTATTTATACCATCATTCCAGACTAGAGCCTTCCGGTAAATGGTACCTACGCTTACTTAAGTGAATACGACTGAGTTATTAAAATTCTTGCTATTTAAGACAGGAGCTAGCTCAGGTAAATACTCTTAACTTATTTTCCCTATACGGGCTTGGGATACGGTATTATAATAATACCGCTTGGTCGGGTATTGAATGTTTAATCGAATTGTGATTAAATTATTGAGGTAACCCGGTTTAATCTGTATTGTTTGAAATAAAAGCCTTTAGGGGTTAATGACCATGTCCCGGATATCCTTGACATCATTGTATTATAAAATGGCCACGTCTTAAGCACGGGGTGTAGGCATACACCTGACAGTTGCTTAAGGAATAACAGTATCTCACTCTCTTGTGGGCCTATACTTGTGGCGTGTCTGTTAATCTGACTCGTTTCTACATCGGGCCCTGAACGTACAAGGAACATGTAAATTTGTATACAAGATTATAAATATAGTTGTCCCAAGTTATAAAAGATTAATTTTGCCTCTGTGCATTTTAATCAAAGTGTCAAATACTTTGTGCCTGGTGCATTTAAATCAATTTTCTTGAACTCTTTTCAAATGAGTCAGTTGAGTGTATTTACCAGTGAAAACTGACGTATTTTCCAAAAGGTTAAGTGACAGGTACTGAACGTAATTGGCTGGAAGCTCAGGGCGCTAATAAGGAATCTTGCAAGTTCTAGGCGTCTAAAGTCTGTTGAACAATGTTTATATTTTTAAGATCCGCCTGTGGATCCTTTACCTTCCGTTGTAATACTTGATATTACTTTATAATCGGATTGTAATATATTTATCTTTTGCTTCCGCTGTGCATTTAAATATTGTGTTGTTTGACTATAATGATATCAACTACGTCACGATACTCCCCACCGGACCCACCGGTGACACGTGGAAAGTCGGGGTGTGACAAATGTGCAAAATGGCAAAAGTTCTAAAACAAGACATTACCCTCCTATTTATAGGCCAAGGCTTATAAGAGATTTCCCCTTATTTACAATATTGCCACCTTGCCTTTTTCTTAAATATTACACTATAATGTCTTGTTTCTTCTGATTTCTGCTACGGACTGGATTGACAGAGGCGATAGACATAAATGCACTCATTGACTCCTCCTTGGATATTGCCGCAGTCAATCTCGTAGCGTCTTGTCTATCTCTCTATCTCTCTGAGTCTTCTTGAAGCTTTATCATCTTCAGTATCCACAGACTCCCTCTTGCTTGAATAGAATCCCGTGGATCTGTCTTCAGCTACAGTTCCTTCCCCTTTCAGTAGACTCTTTCTTCAGGCTCCCCCTTTCGTTAAGCTTCCGTGCTTTAGGGATCAACACCTGGCTTTCCGGATACAAGCTCCCCCTTGTGTCAAGCTCGTTTTCAGACTCCCCCTTAGACTCGACTATCGGGATCATAATCTGGTATAACAACTGCAATTCTCAAACATTTATTAGAGAAAGCATTTTGAATCATCCAGGATTGAAAACCTGGCTTTATAAGCTAAAACATTTCAAATATGCGACAGTGAAAGCATTTACTGTTGTCCAGGAATGATGACCTGGCTTTTTAAAAACTTTTTGAATCAAGAACCTAGTTCTATTTCACAAATATAACGATAAGAATATATTCAGGATTCACTTGACTTTCTCCCCCTATCAAAATACTTTAAAGATTTGACGATTTAAGAATCCAAATCCCTCACAGTTAATCATCCAAGTCCAAGTTAATGACCTTGGAGATTTCACAAACTGTTTTTTGATTTTTGATTTTAAAACTTCAAGTTTCAAATTAATGAACTTGTTTATTTTTCAGAAACACGTTCAGCATACTTAGATTTTGAAACTTAGTATTCAGACATCGGTTGTCGAAAATAAAAAGGAATCAGAATCTTTTTTGTAATTTTCTTAAACATAAAGCAGTAAATAAATATTTACAAAACTTATTTACAGACAATATTTTTGTTTGAGGTTGCGTTAGAGGATCATATCAGTTTATGACAAATCACTAGCACCCTTGAGCTTTAAACACTTTAAGTTCTAAATGATTCACTTAGATTGTCAGTATACTGATCCACTTAAATTTTCACACAAAGTTCAACTGATTCGAGATACGAGATTTAGTGTTTTAAGGACTTAACTTATTCGCGTGTCCCACCTCAGAATTTACTACCGTATCAAAATTCCCTAGATTCAGTTTTACAGGTGAATATACCAATTTGATATCTGTACTCTGGGTTAGTGCGATGCCTTGAGAGCTCAGGTATGAACTACCGTTCAGTTAAAGAGATGAAGGCTCGACTTTGAGGTGTGTTCCCTTTGGGAATCTTCTTTACAACTGCACTTGAATTACATCTTTTGATATTTTTCAATTTTTATGCAGAGGGTAAGCTTTTAAAGCGCGTAAAGTATTATACGAGGTCTAGGCCATTGCTTCCGCAATATCAGAAGACCAGGTATAATACCCCAGATATCAAACAGTATAAAGACCTAGTATCTCAGAATCAGGCAATCTCTCAAGCAAGATTTCAGGGGTTACCCATATATCCGAGAGATGTTCCCTACGAGATAAGTAAGTATTTGATATTTAGGTTTATATCTCGAAAGCAATCTACTAAGCGTGTAAAAACCTACTGGCACATCATCAGTGAGACCGTTTATCACATTTGACTTTCCATTTCTTTAGCGTATTGTGATTGTCTACTGATGTACTATCATTTCCTCTTTTTACACACAACTCATTTTTTAATTTTATCATGTTTTTGGCTTTTTCAAATTTTCTAATGTTTTTGGATTTTCTGACAATGCTTTTACTCCCCCTAAAATTTAAAACATTTTGAAGAAAATTTGATAACCGATGTTGATAGATTTGTCTCGCCATCCATTTTCTGCTTCACATGCTCTTGTTCTGTAGAAAATATACCCCCATGATTTACAACACATTGATATTTTACAGTTTGAAAACCGTTTTTCAATCTTGTGAAATTAACCATGTTTGTTCCGCCGTGAGGGTTTCGGCATATTCACTCAGTATATTTTTAAAATTTTTGATTTTTGAAAAAATTAAAAAACAAACATATTTTTTATTTTTAAAATTTTTCAATTTTTAGGGTTTTAGAAATATGGTTTAATTATGTACAAAAATGAAACAAACTCCCTGTTTAACAGTCGCAGGGACCAGCAGCCTCCTCTCGTGCCAGGCTGCTCTCATTTCCAACTTGATAAACATCTGTTTTCTTGAGGACCTGCACATTCACACTTACTCAATTACTTGAACAATTTTGCCCAGGTCTGTTTGACCTTAGGCATTTCAACATAATATGTTTCATTCAATCTTGGAAAATTATCGTCGTTGGTACAAACAACTTTTCACCTTTTACTTCATCCTTTTTAATTGAATCTTTTTTCTGTTCAGAAGTAGGTTGTGTCTTAACCACCTAGCTTTGTCCTTTAGATGCACTTCTTTTATAAAATCTCGATTCATTTTTTATTTTGAACAATAACTTTTGGTTCCAAAATTGGTTTGGTTTTATTTTGGGTGTCACTAGTTTCCATGTTTGTTGTGATTCAGCCTTTGACATTTTCGGCTTCCAAGTTTCCCTTGAATCAAACTTGGTTGACTTCTGATTCACAACATCAGACTTCTTTTTCGTTTCAACACCAACAAGTTTAAGATTTGGACAATTTCGATTGAGATGTCCAATTTGGTCACACTTAAAGCATGTTCTCTTGGACACATCTTTAACCTGTTGTTGTTGCTTTTTCTTTTGAGCGTAGAACTCTTCATTAGACTTTCGTCTAAATTGGAGTTCTTTCTCTTCTTCAGAACTTGTTCCATGAACATAGTTCATCTTTTCCTGATAATTTGACGTTTCATTTCTTTTCCAATTTTGTTTCTTTTTATAACCCAACCCAGCCTTCATGTTTTTCTTTTTGTAACCAGGTTTGTTATACAAAGTTTTGTGATTCTTTCCAGCAAATTTTGAAATTTCAGACTTTTGAATTTCTACCAGTTTGAAAACTTTGTTGATCTTATCTGAAATCACATTTTGAATTGGGAATTCATTATCCGAAAATAGTTTGTCCGATCCAATCATGGTATAAACCAATCCTTTTGAATCATCATTCACAACTTTTTCAGATTCTGAGTTTTTTCAGATAACCTTCATGAAAACTACCTTCATTTTCATCCTGTGATTCAGATTTACCTGTTTCAACCAACTCTTCTTTCAAAACACTTTCAACGACCTTACCTACCACCTCTGAATCACTAGAATCATCAGATTTGGAATAGGTTACGTCAATGTTATCTGCCAATTGATCAACCATGTTGAAAGCTTTTTCCACCTTCTCGTCATCATAGAACGTGAATTTTTCCTCAAACGGTGGTGGAACCTGATGATATTCCGAGCCAATACCTTTCTTGTTTTGCTCAGAATCTTTACCATCCGGTTTTAGATTGAAAATGTGTTCAAGAACATATGATGAAGCGTGATAACTGTGTAACTTGTTGTTATCTTGTTCTAAATCAGCTATTTTACGCTTTAGCTTAACAACATCTTCAATGTAAGAATTTATAACTTGTTGCTTGATTTCATACTGTCGCTTAAGCGTATCAGATGTTTTAGAACAATGTTTCAATCTCGATTGGACAAGTTTCATTTGACTCTTAACGTCTTCATACGATTCTTTTGTAATATGATATTCAAGTTTTATTGAATCATACTCCTTTTTCATTTCTTGAAACGATTTTTTTTTTGCAAACACTGTTTTGTCATTTTTGAATCCTTTTCTTTTAAAATTTCATTTTCTTTTTCTAAACTTTTGCATTTTTGTGTGAGTTTTTCGTCATTATCTTTCAAAACTTTTTCGTTTTCTAATATTTCTTTGCATTTTTCTTTGAAAACCTTTTCAATTTTAGTGAATTCAATGTCTCTTGTTTTGAATTTTTCATCATTTTCAGTACAAGCATTGCACGTTTCCATGCATTTCTTGCACTGTTCAACAGTTTTATTTAAGAATTCAGATTCAGTTGAAGTATTTACCTCAGTGATTGGCACTTCGGCTTTCTCTTGTGTCTGAGCAACTTCTTTCTCTTGCTGTCCCTCACCATCATCACCACCAATCTCTTCAACCGAACTTTCCAATTTCACATCAACTTCATTCTGTTGTTCTTCAGTAACAACTTCTTCTTCTGCTTTCTGTTCTTCTTTTTCACCTTCTTCTTCTTTGACATCTTCCATTTTTTCTTTAGCAACCTTCTTTAGTTCATCCTCCAGATTTTCAACACTCTTCTTCATCCTCTCTTCATCTCTTTGTCTTAGACTCGCAGTCATGACACCTCTGATGATTTTATCCAGCTTTTTCTCATAATGTTTATCTTTCGCAACATTTGAATAGTACTCACCGGATAGAGGGATTACTGCAAGAACGTCGTCAAACACTACTTCCTTTCGATGGACAACTGGTTCACCTTTGCTGTTGACATAACATTCTCGTTTCTTGTCATAACTTCCATAATTCTTCGCTTCTTCATATTCTTTCTCCATCTCTTCAATTCGATACCCAACAATACATCTTTCTCTGTATGTCTTCTCTTTCAGAATCTCTTCTTTTGTTTTCTCTTTCACAACAGCAGCAAATTCCCTATGTTTATTTGTTGATTCAGTTTTTCCATGTGCTGTGAACGTATAACCGACAACATCCTTTTCAGGAAGCACTTTACTCCAGTCATACCCTTCATCATCTTGGATCACAACACAAGCTCTTGACTTCTCCTTTTCAGAATTATCTTCAATTTGTTTCAACCTTGGTGATTCCTCTCTACTCCTGTGATAGATCGCTTTTTGATAGTAATAGTCTTTAAACGGATTAGCAGTTTCCTGAACAACAGAGTTTCTGCATTCTCTTTTGAAATGACCCTTTTGCTTGCATTTGAAGCAGGTCACTTTTGATTTGTCGAATCCCAGCTTTGTTGATGGTCCACATATTGATTGTCTGCCAGTAATATCCATGAACTGCTAAGCTCTTCGAATGCAGCTTGCCAAAATCCATCTCAGATCAATGAGTTCCATCTCCTCTGGATCTATCTGGTCATAATCTTCCTTTGTCAGTTCAAAATTTCTGATTTTTCCAGCTACCAGATCTTCGTATGATTCCAGAATTGATCCCATAAAACTCATTTGTTGTTTGGCAGCGTTGATGTTCATTGCCAGAGAATTCTTTAGCTTTAAAGCAATGTTGCAGAGAATCACATCAGGTTCTTCAGAGTTTGATGTTGTTGACAATGAATGATATCCTGGATTGTAGCTTGATGAGCTTTTCTGTGAGTCTTTCATTTTTTCAACACTGTAGGCAGTCTTTGGTGATTCACTGACTGTCACCGAAGGTACACTGCCCTTGTAGTAAGACCAACATTCTGGTGATGCGAAGAACTGTTCATCTTGCTTTGCTTTTGTAGCTCAAGCTCATGACTTTCTATCTTTTCTATCAAAACATCAAGAGTAATTGTATCAAACAACAGATCGTTTTTCGAGATAAACACAAACGTTTGCCACTGATCAGCTCGTGGTAACGCTTCAATGATTTTGTCAATGATTTCTTCACGTGTTTTAACAATTTAAAACCTATCAAGTTCAATTTTAAGGTGACAAAATCTTTCAACCATTTGTCGTACAGATTCACCTTTGAGACCATCAAACAAATCAAATTCTTTTTAAGTAAAGCTATTTTATTCTTTTTGATTTGTTTACCCCCCTCAGCTTTAACTCGTAATGCTTCCCATACTGATTTAGATGAACCGTCACGATTAAGCAATGCGAAAATGTCATCTCTAATCGACTGTTGGATTAGAGCTGTCACACCCGGACTTTTGCGGAAGCGTATGATGTGTGACTGGTTTAACATCATTGCATTCAATCATAATAAACAACTACATGATCAAAACGATGTTCATCCATTCATAAAATTTGAGTATTACAAACACCGGTTATTTAAGTTTTAAAACACAACCTTCGACTAGGTTATAAACCAACAAAAGTGGATGACATCTAAACTTGAAGTCTACTTCTAGAAACAACACCCGCACCCAAGATCCAACCTGTCACCTGAAATACATGTAATTTTGGAAAACATCAACAAAAGTTGAGCGAGTTCATGCGTTTTGTGTGAGTACTGGTAAACTTGTAAACCTTTGAGAGACTCCTTTGAAAACAGGTATGAAAAGCGTGTATGAACATACCAAATAAATGTTTTACAAGGACATTAAGGCATGTGAGGATATAGGGAGCACTCAAAATGAGTAGGCTTATACCCTTGTCGATTTTCCCTCGACTATGTCAATTTCCGTTGACTATGTCGAATTTCCCTTCGACTATGTCGAATTTCCCTTCGACTATGTCAATTTACCTTGACTATGTCAATTTCCCTTGACTATGTCGATTTCCCTCGACTAGGACACTGAATCACTCAAGTGATCACATGAGGACCATGAGTGGGGCTCGGCCGTACACGTTAGATCTAACCTTCGTCCCTAATTAAGTATTAATGGCATTTCAATATTTAGTCTATGCTCACATGATCTAATAGTGCATTTCATAGGGATTTCATACCGTTTAAGCATTCGTAACATGTATTCCACCCCCAAGAGTTATAAAACCAAAAAAGTTAAGAGAAAAGGGGGAGCATGAACTCACTGTTTTGTGTCTTCGATACTCGTAACTCAAATCTCTTTGGCAAACACGACTCCCTACAATGTACTAGGGTCTATTAGACGAACGGGCCGTGCCTTGCCTTAGTATTTACGTTTTTTAGTTACGTCTTTTTCATGTCTTCAATGATATTCCAAGTTATAATTATTTGTTAAAATAATAATTATTTTAACTTTAAATTATATTTAATTTTGGAATAATAGTTAAACAATATTTTGTAACAATACTTCTCAAGTATTTATTTTCGTATTTCCTTCCCAAGGATGGGGGTATCTAATACATGTGTATTCGTATTCTTGTATTTGTAGTTTCCAAAATAATATATTTTCAAGTCTTACTTGGAAAATACATATAACTTATTTTGCCCAAAAATAATGTATTTCAAGAAAATATATATTTTTCTCAAAAATCATATGTCTTCTAAATATACTAAGAAAATATATTTTTACTTCCAAAAATAATATATTTTCTCCTTGTCGAAAATATGATATACTTGTAATAAAAATCATATTTTCATCCCTTTCATATCCAAAATAATATTTAACAAAAATATATTTCTAACGACATTTTTGTAGGATCGCGTACGGACCCGAATGAGTCGATCAGAGGCGTTCTACTCAATATGAAAGGCGGAAACAGACATATTGAGTTTGATTTAGCAAGATATACACTTTAACTGTCTTTCTGATTAATCTGACAAAGTTTTACAGCAAGACGAGACTTCGGCAGCACTTCGGCTCCGGAAACACACATACACAACTGACTCAAACGGAATCAGGCAACAGCTATTTATAGGCAACTTAATTCCGTTTGAACATGTTCAAACGGAATCACCTTTCATGTGGAATTACAAGTTCAAACGGGATTACCATCTCAAACGGAATTAATAGGTTAATTTCGTTTGAAATGACATGATCACTTCAAGCGGAATTACACTATGTAATTTCGTTTGAACTTGCCTGTTAACCTATTATCTCGTTTTCTGTGCCCTGATTTATATATACATATACAAGACTCGATACAAGACGAAGTCGACAGACGCATGCACCAACAGACTCCCCCTCGAATGTTGACGAGTCTTAAGTGTCGAGTCTTCAACGTCTTCAGTCTTTATCAGTCTGATAGCTCTCTGAAGTATCTGATAGTGTAAGCATCCTCAAACTTTATCTCTTTCTCCCAGAATATCAACCTGGTTCTATGCTTCCTCTTGATCAGGTCTCTTGATTCCTTAAGCTTTACATCAACAGACTCCCCCTTAAAGTATGATTGGGATCGTAGTCTGGCTTTCACAGGATCAGGATTGTGTCCTGGCTCTATACTCAGAATCAGAATCCAGGCTATCCTGCACATCCTCTACCCAAAAGTAAATTTCACAAATTTAACATTTGACAAATTTATATAATACTTGCAGGTATCTTTCTAGAATGATTTAACACTTAAACAATTTCAGATGACCACTCGTAGGTAAATATTCAAAAAACTTTTCTCATTTAAACACAGACTCCCCCTCACGAAATGCTCATAATGTTTAGCACTAGGAATTTTGAAAATCAGCTCTTCAACATCAGTTGTCGAAAATCTTTTTGAATTTTTCAAAATTTATGCTAAAACACACTGAATTTTTTTTTTGTATTTTTGAATAGAATGAGATGCAATAAAGAAATATTTACAGACAATATTTTTGTGAGTTTGTGTAAGAGAATCATATAAGTTTTTGACAAGTCACAAGTACCGTTGAGCTTAGTTACACATTAAGAATTAAACAATTCACTTAGATTGCCGATATACTGATCCACTTAAATTTTCACACAAAATTCAACTGATTCAGGATATGAATTAGGTGTATTTTGGACTTAAACTCATTCATGTGTCCCACCTCTTGAATATACTCCCGTATCCAGATCCCAATATTCAGTCTTACAGGTGAGTATACCACAGATGATATATGTAAGGGGTTAGATGCGAAGAACCGTGAGAGCTCAGGTCAGAACTTCCGTTCAGCAGAGAGATGACGACTTCGACTTTTGGTGGGTCCCCTTTAGAGGATCTTTTTTACAACAGCACATGATTTGCATTTTTTCAATGTTTCATCATTTTTTATGCTGAGGGCAGGCTTTTATTTCAAGCAAGCGTAAAGTATTCTCCGGGGACTAGGCCATTGCTTCCGCAAAATCAGAAGTCCCGGGATAATACCCCAGATATCACTGAGCATAAAGACCTAGAATCTCAGAAAGAGGGATCCTTCAAATGAAATTTTAGGGGTTACCTATATATCCAAGTAGTGTTCCCCACGAAATAAGCAAGTTTGAATTTAAGTTTATATCCCGAAAAAGCTTACTAAATGTGTAAAAACCTATCGGCATATCATCAGTGAGACCGTTTAACGCTATTTAAACATTACATTTCTTTAGCATACTGTAACTGTCCACTGATGTACTATCATTTCCTCTTTTAGACACCAAAACTCATTTTGTATTTTATCATGTTTTTGTCTTTTTCAAATTTTCTAATGTTTTTGGATTTTCAGAAATTTCTTACTCCCCCTAAAATTCAAACACATTTAAGGAAAATTGAAAACAAACTGTACAAGTAAATTGACAACTGATATCGAATCACTTCAATTCGCCATCCACTTGGCATAAACAATCAGAACTTCCCCTTACAACAAACTATTTTCTCATTATGATTTCAAAACACTTAAGTTTGTTTTAACCAAAATGATTTTTCTGGAAAATAAGTTTTGTTGATTTTACCACACGTTGGTTAGGGGATAAACTCATCACTTTGTTTTCCTCAAAATTACTTGAAAAAATTTAACAATTTTAGATTTTAACAACAATATCACATGTAGAAAACCAAGTACAACTTAATATCCCTGATTTACCACTTGTAAGACGAAATATCACAGTAGTGAATTTCTCAAGAAAGATGCCGATTCCTGCTCCACGATTACCAACTTGGGAGCTCCGGTAAGTCAGGATTTTACTTGTGAAAAACTTCCATCCAAGCCTGACCAAACTTGGATGTTTCCTTCTCAATTTTACTTGGGTAATAAGTTGCGTTCTTTGTTTCATAAAATTCCTTTACCCCTTTAGCCTTTCCCTCGACCATTTTTCCGAAAATCTTTTTCACATTTCCATTAAACACTTTCTCAACATCAAATTCTTTCTTCTCAGAATAGAATTGATTTGAGATCTGAACCTTTCCAATTTTTGATTTAAAATTCTCAGCCCTCAATAGTGGAAAATTATCATCATCCATTGGAGGCACTGAGTTTTCTTCTTTTACCTCAACTTGTGGCTCTTCTGACTTTGTGGAATCAGATTCATTGCCAGGTTTTACCTCTGATTTCTTAACAACCCAAGCTTGATTGTTAAGATTTCCCCTTCGCTTGTAAAACCTTTTTGAACACTCACCAATTTCATATATGGAATTTTTAAACACTTTAAATTTTTCAGTTGGTGGTTCGGTTTTATCAACAACTATTTCTTTGAGTTTTTCTGAAACTCCCTGTTTTGTGTTGGTTGCCTTAGGACAGTTCCAGGCGATGTGACCAACTTCTTTACATTTGTAACAGGTTCTAGTCTCTTTTCTCTGATGAGCTTCATTTTTCTTCATTTCTGCAAGAAATTCCTGATTTGACTATCTCCAGAAAGAGCTCTTCTTTTCATCCTCAGCAGAAGTACCTGACATAAATTTTGTATTTGTTTTAAAAATTTTCTCATTTTTATGATTTTCTAGTGGAATAAAGCCAAGACCTTTCCTTTTGAAATTACCGTTATGGTTTGGTTTCTTTCGATAACCTGAACCAGAACTGTAACCCATTTTCTTGTTTAATTCTTGAAGTGTAAGGCTTAGGTTTTTCAGAAAAATTTTCATTTTTTATTTCAGAAATATTAATTTCTGTTAGTTTGAAAACCTTTTTTTTTTTTTTTTTATCATTTTTGGTTTAACACGTCTTATTGGAAATTCTTTATCAAAATATAATTTGTCAGAATCATTCAAAGTGTATGCCACTTCAAATGTTTCGTCATTCAAATTGGATTTTGACAACAAAAATTCTTTACTATTAACCCGTTTTCCCGACGACTTTGAATTCCTGACAGACGAACTCAAACTCCCAGACTCGGTCATTGACTCGGACTCCTCATCCTTATCCAACACTTGATCGACCATCCTTTTTATTAACTCAGACTCATGATATATGTCGAACGCTGTGAATGTGATATCAATATTGTCTGGTAATACATCGGTTATCTCAGATTCTAACTTTATATTGACTGCCTTTTTTACTTGTTTTTCATTCGGTTTTCTAGGCGAATACCCTTCCCAAATTGGAGGCGGACACTTGTTATAACTGACACTCTGTTTCTTACCAGTATCCTTTCTCTTCGGCTTCTTGTCGTCAAACACTTCCAAACCTGCAACAGTTAGATAAATTCTGTCAATTAAGTAATCAGAACTTGAATAACTTTTCAGTAATCGTCTGATTCTTTCATTTTCAACTTTTTCAATTTCCAACTCCTGCTTCAACTTAGCACATTCTTCAATGTAGTAATTGATCTCTTTTTGTTTGGACATCATTGTAGCATTCATCATTGTCAAAGCATCTTCTCTTTCAGAATTTGTCTTCTGCAAACTATTTACAGTTCTGTTTAACACATCGTATGATTCTTTAACATTCTTGACATCAAACAACAACTTCTCTTTCAACTTCTCAAGCTCACTAAACTTTTCATCTTTATCTTCACATTGTTTGCAAGATTCCAAACATGTAAGACAAGGTTTAGTTACTTCAATAATCTTTTCAATCTCCACAATCTTCTGGACTTCAACTACCTTTTCCACTTCAACAATCTTCTCAACAACCTTAACTTCTTCCATTTCTTTTGCAGCTTTTCTCTCTTTAAGTTTCTTCAATTTATCTGCAAAATAAAATTCAAAACTGTCTGAAGATAAATGAGTTTTTCCAATGTTTATCTGTTCAATTTCTTCATCATCATCACTAGTATCTGTTGAACTGTTTTCAGAAGAAACAGATTCTTCATCTTGACTTTGCTCTTCATTAGCTAACACTGCAATCCATTCTTTCATCAATTCTGGCTTTTGAACAATTTGAGCAATGAAAGCTTTAAAGTCCATATTCTCATCCACAAATCTATCCCAGCTAAATCCTGGAGCCATCTTTTCATCATCTTGATCAATGATACCATAATAAGCTTTCTTATTTGCATCTTCGATCATTCTTGCATGTGCAGTTTGTGGTTCTTTTTGTTGATGCGGTTGATGAACAATTTGTTGATATATAGTCTTCCGATAATAATCATGTCCACCAAACGGATTCTTTGCTCCATTTGCTTCTTGATTTTTACATTCTCGCTTAAAATGTCCTTTCTCCCTGCATAAAAAACAAGTAACTTTAGATTTATCAAAACCTAAAGTAGAGAAATTTGCATCTAAGAAATCATTTCTTCCTGTAATAATTTTGAATTTCTCAGCTCTCCTCAGAACACTAGCTAAACACCATTTAATATCCATAAGCTCCAATTCCTCTGCATTAATCTGGTCATAATCTTCCTTGGTTAGCATAGGATTACCAATTCTTCCAGCAATCAATCCTTCATACGATTCCAAAGCAGTAACCAATAATGCCATATGACTTTTAACAACTTCTTCAGAAAAATTCTGACCATTTTGAAGATGCAATGCAACATTGCACTGAATCATATGTCCATTACCAACATTTGAACTTTGAACACTTGGAGGGTTAACATTTGAAAATCCACTAGTGTTGATTGAACTTTGACTGACTGATCCAGATGAATTTCCTGCACCAAAAGCAGTTTGGATCTTTGGACTTGCTTCAACAGTTTGAACATTTCCTTTATAGTACAATTTGATGTCTTGTTGATTGCTCGAGCTGTTCATTCCGGCAATCTTTTGCTGTTCAAGATCCTGTCCCTCAAGCTTTTCAATAAGCTGTCCAATTGACAATCTACTAATTCTTTAAAATCATGAGATATGTACCCCATTCTTTCTGAGGTAAAGCATCAGCTAACTTTTCAACCCATTCTGCTGGAGTTTTAGTAATTTTCAACTGAGACATGGTACACACAAGATGACAATATCTCTCAATGAGAGTCTTTGTAGATTCATCTGGCATACTTGTAAACAGCTCAAATTCTTTCTTCAATAATGATTTTTTTGCTATTTATCATTTCCGTACTTCCTTCAAATTTCTTGTCAAGTGCCTCCCATATTGAGAAAGCACTATCATCATGCTGAAGCAAAACAAAAATGTCCTCTTTGACAGCTTGTTATAAAAGACTAATCATCATTTTCTCTCCTTTATAACTATCTCTCTCTTTGTCTGAAAATTCTAAGATAATTTTATCAACATTCAAAGCGGTCTGTGGTCTAACATATTTTGTTTCAATGCTTTCCCAAGCTCTCAAATGGTTTGCCTGAACCCAATTCTCAAAACGATTTTTCCAGCCATGGTACTCTTCAATTCCCATAAGTTTCGGGGGGGTTTTTGCATTGTTCCAGTTTCATTTTCCATGTTCATGTTCTTAGCAATGTCAGCCGGAGTAGTCGGGGATGTGGCAAATGCGTTGTAGAATTCCTCTTCCATGATTCGATAAACTTTTTACAACAGACACTTTCAAACGAGATTAGGTCTTTCAAACGAAATCACTCTCAAACGAAATTACTTCTTCAAACGGAATACCAGTTGAAACGAAATTACTTGCAGACAAGTTTCAAACGAAATCCCAACTCAAACGGAATCACTTTGAAGCGGAATTACTGATTGAAACGGAATTACCCTATTTGAAGCGGAATCACCAAACGAAATAACGTTTTCAAGCGGAATAAGCACCAACTTTCAAACGAAATTACTGATTTCAAGCGAAATAAGGTGCAATTTCAAACAGAATTACGCTGATGTCATCATTTCGATTTGAACTTTGTCAAATTGATCAAGTTTTAAGCCGTTTTAAGATCTGAAACTTTCAAGGGTTTGTTAAAATACAGTTTCGCACATTATATGTAAGTTTCAAGTCATTTTGTCCGTTAAAACTTGTAAATTTTGAAAAGAAGGTGTAGAAAACAGAAATTTTGAGCTAAATCGGTAAGAACTCCTCCTCCTGAGCTCTGATACCACATGTAGGATCGCGTACGGACCCGAATGAGTCGATCAGAGGCATTCTACTCAATATGAAAGGCGAAAACAGACATATTGAGTTTGATTCAGCAAGATATACACTTTAACTGTCTTTCTGATTAATCTGACAAAGTTTTACAGCAAGACGAGACTTCGGCTCCGGAAACACACATACACAACTGACTCAAACGGAATCAGGCAACTTAATTCCGTTTGAACATGTTCAAACGGAATCACCTTTCATGCGGAATTACAAGTTCAAACGGGATTACCATCTCAAACGGAATTAACAGGTTAATTTCGTTTGAAATGACATGATCACTTCAAGCGGAATTACACTATGTAATTTCGTTTGAACTTGCCTGTTAACCTATTATCTCGTTTTCCGTGCCCTGATTTATCTATACATATACAAGACTCGATACAAGACGAAGTCGACAGACGCATACACCAACAATTTTCTGGAATATTTGGTAAGTTACGTTCTTGCTCGGTTTACCAATATTACGTGTGTAACTTATATATTTATTCCTTGTGATTTTTGGTAATATTTTGGATTGTAAATTCTTGGCATTTTGTTAAGTTATATTACTTTAAATCCTAAAATGAAATAACTATTACACCAAGTATACAAATAATCACACACAATGTGTTATTAATGTAAATATATATTCTAAATACATATTTATGCATTTTTATTTATAAAAACCAACCTCCAATACTTGTATTTTTGTAGCAAAGTCTATGACAAAGTTTATATTGAAAACCATAGTTAAAACACACTTGTAAATATTTGTTTAGAAAATATTTTTCTAAGTGTTTATATTTTTAGAAAATTTTGCCATAGTTTCCCCTAAAAATGGAGGTGTCCATGCTATCAAAGCATATCATTTTCTTTTCGAAAATCATCACAAACAATCAACAATCAATCTACACTTACCAAGTGCCAAAATATTGCTATCTACATAATAATCATGAACTTGAACTTTCATAAAAACTTGTAGTAACTTGGTAGTGTGTTTAGTAGGTTTAGTTACCATTTAAAGTGAGTTTACTTCTTTAAAAATCTCATTCTTAAAGGATTTAGGTGTTTTCAACTTACTAGATGATTTTTCCAAAAATAATTCTTTTGAATTTCTCTTGTAAACAAAGTGTTCTTATACTTGTTTTACCACTAGAAACATGATTAGTTTCTTTTAAAACAATGTTCATGTAAATCTTTATGATTTAGCTTGGTTTCTTTGGAAAACTATTTTAGAAATCATCCACTCACAAGACTTGTATTTTGTTTAAATCATCATTACATGAAAACAACTTTTATTATTCAAGTTCATGTAAACATAAGGCATGATGATCTTGGTCTTTCACAAGATCATCACATTAACTTACTAGATCGTGTGTTTAATCACCATCTAGTAGGTTCCATGTGATGTCTAACATCATTAACACTAATAGTCAATCAACAAGAAGCAAATAAATACAAATCAACAAGTATTCATATGTTATTAAGCTTATGTTGGAGATTTATGATTTTGTTCTTTAGTGTTCATCATGTTTAACAATGTTTATCATCTATTAACCAACAATATATGAAGTATCAAGAGATCATAAGGGCCTTACTACTAGCACAAGGCTAGGGAAGAACACTTGATGTTGTTGATGACAAATGGGTTGGATAAAAGCAATCGGGAGAGGTCCTTCAAGATCCAAGAGCACCAAGCTTCCTCATGCACCTTCTAACACCTTTGTAGATATATGGATTGTATAGAAGATGATTGATGATGGTGGGTGTATGGGGAGTGGGTTACGGCCGAAAGTAGGGGAAGAAGAAGAGAAGAAAGGGTGTTGGTGCAATGTGATGCAAATGATGGTTATAATCCTCATGGGTATTCTTATAATCCTCCATCCATCTTAATCCAATGGTTAAAGTGTTTCAATAGTACAAGACATATCTCTAAACATATCTTAGGAAGATTCAATATATCTAGCAAGATCAAGAGAAGATATGGGATGGGGCCACATGGTGCCCGTCCACATATATATGGGGAGGGGTCTAAGTGTAAATTTCAACCAATTAGTTATCTAATAGTTAGGATTTAAGTGTATTAGTTAGGTTTTATGCATAATGTGTGTTATATAGTTTGCTAGGGTGTTCGGGGACCATGACTAGCTCAGAAACATTAAAACAATGCTTCTAGTATAATTTTGGTGTTTCGGGTAGTGTCCGGTTGTTCGGTTAGATACCGATTCGTTAAAGTGCCAAACTATTCCGTTAGTGATCTTTATGTACCCTTTTGTGACACTTTTAATTCCCGACACTTAGGAAAGCATTCAAGACCATTTAGTCATATTTTTACATGAAACTAGCTTGTTAAAAAGCTGATTTTTGCTGAATTATGCAGAGTTCTGCACTTTGGGTGAGTTTTAGGCACTTCCCGGCACTTAAACTATCACTTAGGAATTCAGTTTTGTGGTCCTTACTTCCCTACTCACTATACTAGTGTAGAACTTGGTTTCTGGCTCACACTGGTTCTCAAAACATTTCCTGTCTCTGTACTGAACTCCCGTTAGTGCTTTTAGTTTCTCTGATAATGGTGCCAATTCTGTTCTGTGCATTATTAGAACTATATCGTGTTGCATGTAGTAATGATAAAAAGTCTTGCAACATGAAATGCCATTGTATGTATATAACAGTAATCAGAAATTCATTTGTCTCGTAAACTAGATCATGCACAGTTATTAAAGCACAGATTACTGTTCAATTAGTGTACGGAATGTATGGAAAAGTGACAGTTGTCACAGACTCCCCCCGTTAAAAGAATTTCGTCCCGAAATTCAAGCGGGTTCTATAGTAAATTGGAGTTTGTCATTGGCGTGAATCTTGTTTGTGGGAACAACGACTGTTCCTTGAGTCAGACTCCTCTAAAGACTAGACAGAATGTGTCGCGATCACTACTGATCTTTTCTAGAAGTTTCAGTTTGTGAGCAATGATCCCGATCCCTACCAGGATCTCGAAAGGTCTAATATACTGGGGGTCCAACCTTCCACGTTTTCCAAATCGCACCACGCCTTCTCAAGGCGAGGCTCCCTTAATAGCCATACTTCTTATCTCAAATTCCTACGATTTCTGCCGCTCGTCGGTGCAATCTTTCTGTATTCCGCGGGATGTCTTGATATGATCACATATCTGAACGATCTTGCCTCTAATTTTCCCTGAACCAACTTGGGCCAGTAGATTGTTTATCTCCGGTCTCTGTTTAACACAACGGGGATCGACTTATTATGTTCCATCTAAAGCTTCACACGAAGCGATTTAAACAGCGGTGTGATAAATACTGTTGTAGGAAAACTCAACTAAGGGCAAGTGAGTGTTCTTTTCATCAAAGTTTATCACCCAAGCACGTAACATGTCCATACAGTCTGCATCGTTCAGTAGCTCAGTCCATCTAAGTTAATATTTAAGTTCTTACGATCAACAGTGTGCTGCAACCCTTGTGATCAGTAAAGGTCGTGCAGCGCTTTCTTACAGGTAATGACGTCAAATTTGCGGTGCGCAATTACTGTATCTAGATCAAGGTTTCTTCTCATGATCCCTTAATCAACGTGACGCGTATGCAATGCCGTGGTCTCGTTGCATCGACGCGCAATCGAGACTTTGTCGAGAAGCGTAACATAATAGCAACTCTAACTCCTTAGCTCTTGATTGTAGGGTTGGCATGAATCTGGTTGTTATCCACCATGTATCCTAAAGTTCTTACCTCGCGAATTCGAAATCCGCTTTTCAACATCTTAGCACATAACTGTTCTTTCTCCAAGAGTCGCAAGATAAATTGCAGATGTTGCTCACGACCTTCCTTGGTCGTTGGGTATATAAGAATGTAGTCAATAAATATAATCGTGATCTATCCCGGTGTATGGCTTACACGTTCGATTCATGAGGTCCATGAATACTGTCGATGCATGTGTTAAGCCAAATGGTACGACAAGGAACTCGTAATGCTCAAAGCGAGCCCTAAAGGTCGTTTTAAGGATATTTCCTTCTTGTGTTCACAGTTGAGGACATCCTGTCCTCAAGTCGATCTTAGAGTGGTAACTGGAACCTTACGATTGGTCTGTTCATGTCATCAATCCTTGGCAAAGGATACCGATCCTTGATATCCAATTCTCTGGAATTGATGCAAAGTGAAAACTGTCAACTTTCTTCTTGTGTCCTTAACTAAGGGCACTATGTCCTTAATTCCATCTTGGAGTAGTAGCTGGGACCTTGTAGTTGGTTGACAAGTCATCGGTTCTCGGTAAGGGGTACCGATTCTTGTTGGTTAGTTGTCTATCTCCTTGTAACCCATGCGTAATACTTTTCTCCCTCATTATTCCCTCTGAGTTCCTCTCAGATTAGGCTATATACGCGTGTAAAACTGTTGTCCTGTTTCCTAACGAATAACACTGGGGCTTCCCAAGGTGAGAACCGCCGCCTGGTAGATTTCCTCTGTCCAGCAGCTCTCACAGCTGCATTATAGGCTCTTGTATCTCGGACAAAACTAGTTGGTAAGGCGTCATCTTGTCACTGGTGCCGCTCCTGGCACGAGGTTCATCCTAAACTTCTCTTAAGTTTCCAAAATATAGTCCTTAATCATCTCTTTCGCTAAACTAACCTTCTATTCGCCAATTCTAAAGAATATGGGACGTCTATTCTACTCGAAACTAGGCCAAGTAGTTCTTAAGTTCTAAGGATACGAGATTAAAGTTGATGCCAGTATTAATCAGAAATAGATGCATAAGGTTGGTTAATAGGGAATGTACCCGTAACCGCACCTGGATCTTGGCGTGCCTCACGAGCTCCGATCGTGAAGACCTTTCCTTGCTCGGTTCCACCTAGGGCAATCTTTCCTAAAGTGCCCTATTTCACCACACCTGTAGCAGCCTGGAATTTTCCCATTATCTCTTTCATCTGGATCTTTCGCCCAACAGGCATCCTTGCTATGCCCTTCTTTTCCACACTTTCCGCACTTAGGCCTCAGACATCGACCTTCATGGTAAAAATTGCATTCCTCGCACCTCGGCTTAGTCCCCAAGTAAACCTTACCACCAGCCTTATTAGCGGCTCCATAAGCTTTCCTGCCATGTGGCGGGTTCAATTCCTTTCTCTTGTTTGCTTTAGAGCTTCCATAGCTGACTTGGGTGCCTATCTTTAGGTTTGAAGACTTCCTCTTCTTGTTGCCTGATGACTCCACATGAGTCTCTTTCTTGTTATCCTCAGATTCCGAAAATTTTCTCATGCGTAGAGATTCTTCAGTAAGAGTGACACTCAAATCGATAGCCTCTGCGATGGTTGGGGGCCTTGAGGTAGTAACCATGCTCCTAATTTGAGGTGCAAGTCCCCAAATGAATCGCTCAATCCTCTTGAATTCCGGCTTGACTAAGTAGGGAATGACCCTAGACAAGTCGTGAAATCGCTGGACATATTCAAAAATCTTCGGCCCGTCCATTTTCAAATTCCAGAACTCCACCTCAAGCTTCTGGATTTCAGCCCTAGAACAGTATTTCTTCTCCATCATTTCCTTGAGCTCGTCCCAGCTCAGTGCATGAGCAGCATCTTCACCAAGGGTCTGAACCTGAAGGTTCCACCAGGAGAGTGCGCCATCTAAAAATAACCCTGAGATAAAGGTAACACTCTGCTGGGGTGAACATTTACTCATTCTTAGAATGGAGTCAGTCTTTTCTGTCCAACGAATAAATGCAATGGCACCTCCTGTTCCATCAAAATTCAATGGCTTACAGTCCAGGAACTGTTTATAGGTACAACCAGTTGGAGGGTTATTTTCGGTAGTGCCACCGGTGTGTTTAGAGCGGAGGGCTTCATGTCGTGCAATTTCCTGTGAGATGCGTTCTTGAAGCTCGGCTTCTGTCCTTGGTGACATACTGGTGTCTGTGTCTCGTCTGGGCGGCATTCTCTTCTGTCAAAAGGTATGAGGTAGGTTAGACAACATTCCATAATTGTCTACGAGGTACATATTACCACAAGTAAGCATGTAATCACCCAATATCACATGCATATATAATCAATAATATATGAGCGAGGTAACAATCACATAGGCTTGGCAACTTGGCTTATTGTTTGTAATGGGAAAAATAAAATGAACTCGAGGCTACATCGCCTTGGTCATACAAGTTTCATGTAGTGGTAGTTGTTTTCCATAGTTTTACAAGACGGGTATGCTTTCCCTAAGATGGGGGTTGTTTATGTAGGGGTGATAGAGAGTGTAACGTCACTGACTCTTTCCGAATGTTATCCATCTTCACTTGCTTAAATACCGGTTCTCAAACGTCTCGTACACGGGTAGAAGTGTCAGACACGAAGTAGGCAAAGACATGTTTCATACTTTATAAAGTGCTAAAGCAATGGTCTATGTATTGTTTTACCAGATGAAGGCGTGAACACCTATAGCTTATTTTTGGAGGGATGGTGATCATTAACCTGACCCGCAGAGTCCACCAGGATTTCTATGCACTACAAGTCGTTATTACGTGGGCCCTCATAATAATAAATTGTGTAACGTTTCCATTTTTTTCATATAAGAGTTATATGTTGTTTAAATTTATTAACCACTAGTAACTAGTTTTATTTTTTAAAATAATTATTCGACCCATATAGTTTTAAAAACTATTTTATATATAGTTGGTTGGAATGTTATACTAATTAATTGGCCTGTATATGGGTAACATTTCTATTAAAATAAAAGTATATAAAAACTTATATAATTAGACAGGTAGATTACGGGTAAGTTGACAGTTAGAAATATGAAGTACCTAGACGGGCCTAGGAACCGTTAATAATTAAATTATAAAAATACATGATATTTAAACTGACTCCGTTTTTAATGAAACTTGGTTCAAAATGTAGATAAGATTATTCTCGTTCTAATGACATATTCATTGTTTTGTAAAACGTCATATTTTAGAAGTTATACGCGCCAAATAAGTGAAGCAGTTAAATTAATTATAATATATAAATAATAATAATAATAATTAAAATATTGAAATATAACTTGAAGTGGACGTGTGTCCATGTAAATGAAATGGTGGACATGAAGGGTTGCTTCTCCTCGAAGGAAATTCTTAAGTTTACTATAAATATGCTTTTCATCATAACATTTCCCATTCCTTCTTCTGCTTTAGATCTCGCCATCTTTCTTTTATATTCTTTTCTTTTCTTTTTCTTTAATATTTCACTAATAATAATAAAGCTCTGCCTCGTTTTAAGTGTTTTAACCCCTAATCACTGAGTCAATACCCTGTCCGATTGATCTAGGACCCACCAACGCATGTTAAGGCTCTGCCCGACTAAGTACGTTGGGGTTCTGTCTCGTGACGTATTGATAAAGTTGAATTGGGTTACTATACTTAACACGAGTGCATTATATATTTTATTAAATAGCTCAGGAGTTATACCTAAGATTATACCAGGAGGCTTTCTAGTTGAACCCTAAAGTTACAAAGTGAGTCCATTCTACTTTTCTCACCGTTTGTGAGTCCATTCTCTTTTCTCACAGTTTTATCACCTTTTTGTGATACAGATATATTTAAAAATGCTTTCCAAAATCCTAAATATTTATCAGTTATACTTACAGTAATTAAATTTTTATATTCTGCAATAACTGCCGGTAGGAGAGGTTTTATACATTACTTGACCCTCGTTACTATTGGCCAAAAAGTTAGCCAATAGTAGCATGACCACAAGCACGGGGGAATTATGCACCAGTAGCCATAGCCTATAACTAATATTATTTTTACATTACTATATTAAAAATATTGAATATATCTTATAAATTTATATAAGATATATGGAATGGGCAATGTTATGCAGTTGGTTTGGGACACCTAGCTAGGCCAAGTTTGTCAAAGAAAATTAACATGATGAATAAACTTATATATAAATAATGAAAAAGAAAAAGACTTAAATATATTTTACTAGACTATTAAACATCATATATTTTCTACAAGTATAATATAATATGTAATATACTAAATTATTACATGTTATATTTGACATAAATGTATATCATAATAAAATATGTCAAAAATAATATATTCTACTTTTAATATACTAAGATTATATTTTAATCTTAGTTACGTTAATATATTAAAGAATAATATCAACATTATTTAATTAATATATTATATGTGGTAAGTTATAACTATTAGTTTGACAGAAAATGATATATTTCATTTTCTGGGCTAAGCGGTTTTGTGTCATAGAAAATATAATTGACAAAGTAATGTCACGGGACACTACTAAGTCTAGAGTCACTAGTTGAGAGAATGATCAACAGTGGCATGACCAAAGGCACTAGTTGAGAGAACGATCAACAGTGTTATGACCAGAGTCACTAGTTGAGAGAACGATCAACAGTGACATGACCAGAGGCACTAGTTGAGAGAATGATCAATAGTGTTATGACCAGAGTCACTAGTTGAAAGAATGACCAACAGTGATATGACCAGAGTCACTAGTTGAAAGAATGATCAACAGTGATTTAACCACCGTCACGGGAATCGCCTAGTGACCGATACCATTGAGTCATAATAAGATATATTTTATATTTATTACTTGATAAACTTCACTATTGGACGAAAGTTAGCCAATGAGTGATATGACCACCGTCACATCGGAATTGCCACCATGTGACAAATACTGATTGAGTTTTTGGGTAAATGTAAACAAATATAAAAATCTTGATGCTGTAAAGTATAACAATATATTTTATAAAAATGGAATGAACTCGCCAGTATTTATTACTGATAATATATTTTCAAAACATGTTTCAGGTAATTTGCTAGAAGCCAGCTATGGAGCACTGAAGGCTTAAATAAAGTGGTTATAAATACCTGAATAAAAGAAGAAATTATGTTTTATTTATTTGGGTTTATCCCTATAAAAACAATTGAATTGAATATGGGTTTGAGCCCATTTATTTAATATTAAAAGTTCGGTGTTTTACAAACTCAGAAATTATTTCCTAACTACGATCCTGATGAAAATTTTTCCGCTGCGTAATTAATAAACATCGGTTCCACTTGACTGGTTCACGACTCCCGCTCCCAAGGTGGGGTCGGGGGCTGTGACAAATTGTTTTGCACAGTTACCCCAATTTTCCCTCATCCAAGCAGATGATCAACCAAGGAGGGGACACTACTGTCCTTATACATCTGACATGGAAAGGACCATTGCGGTGGTCCACGCGCTAACACTCGTTATCGTTACGCGCGAATAGGCACGATGATTAAGAGAAATAGGAATAAGGAGAATTCCTAGTAGTTGGAGGGGCACCTTCAAGATGAATACTTCATCTTCCTTGTCTGGTCAGGTGTGTCGTCAATCTCGCTTCACAAAATCCGCAGGGATCTCGTCCCGCTGATTAAGAAGTTGCTCAAGGTTGCCTCCTCTGCCTCGCCGTCACTACCGTAGTCAGGCAACTCCACGATCGAGAGGGAATAGCAGCCATCTCCTACGGAAAAAAGCTCAGAATCTTTTTTGGTAATCACTCCAGCCATGAGCTTTGCAACGAACGCGAGGTCGATAACTTCATCATGCGAGTAAGAACAATAATAGGATTCGGAGTCGAAGGTATCTTATTCACGTCAATAATTTTTCCGTACACTTATTCGTATGTATATATCAATAAACAAATATGTTACTTAGCATAAACGGGCAATTCGATGCATCATATCACATATAACTCTCGTTTATCCTTTGGGGGGTCATTTTGTCTTTGGCAAGTCTAACTCGTGTAGACTATGCCTTAGTTGGCACCTTATTTTGGGGTATTCTCCTCCCTACTAATGTCCTTGCCTTATCTCTTCTTTGAAAAATGTTTGACTCATGGATCTTGACGCTTACGTGAATACAATGAAAAAACCTTTTTTTTGTAAAAATGTTTTTGTGAGAGAGTTCTAGTGATTGTAGTCTAGACTCGAGAAGGAATCATAGTTCACTACAATCGAAGCTCTGATACCAAACTGTCACACCCTGACTTTTGCGGAAGCGTATGATGTGTGACTGGTTTAACATCATTGCATTCAATCATAATAAACAACTACATGATCAAAACAATGTTCATCCATTCATAAAATTTGAGTATTACAAACACTGGTTATTTAAGTTTTAAAACACAACCTTCGACTAGGTTATAAACCAACAAAAGTGGATGTCATCTAAACTTGAAGTCTACTTCTAGAAACAACACCCGCGCCCAAGATCCAACCTGTCACCTGAAATACATGTAATTTTGGAAAACATCAACAAAAGTTGAGCGAGTTCATGCGTTTTGTGTGAGTACTGGTAAACTTGTAAACCTTTGAGAGACTCCTTTGAAAATAGGTATGAAAAACGTGTATGAACATACCAAATAAATGTTTTACAAGGACATTAAGGCATGTGAGGACATAGGGAGCACTCAAAATGAGTAGGCTTATACCCTTGTCGATTTTCCCTCGACTATGTCGATTTTCCCTCGACTATGTCGATTTTCCCTCGACTATTCCCTTCGACTATGTCAATTTACCTTGACTATGTCGATTTCCCTCGACTGGGACACCGAAGCACTCAAGTGATCACATGAGGACCATGAGTGGGGCTCGGTCGTACCCGTTAGATCTATCCTTCGTCCCTAATTAAGTATTAATGGCATTTCAATATTTAGTCTATGCTCACATGATCTAATAGGGCATTTCATAGGCATTTCATACCCTTTGTAACATGTATTCCACCCCCGAGAGTTATAAAACCAAAAACAGTTAAGAGAAAAGGGGGAGCATGAACTCACTGTTTTGCATCTTCGGTGCTCGTAACTCAAATCTCTTTGGCAAACACGACTCCCTACAATGTACTAGGGTCTATTAGACGAACGGGCCGTGCCTTGCCTTAGTATTTACGTTTTTGAGTTACGTCTTTTTCATGTCTTCAATGATATTCCAAGTTATAATTATTTGTTAAAATAATAATTATTTTAACTTTAAATTATATTTAATTTTGGAATAATAGTTAAACAATATTTTTGTAACAATACTTCTCAAGTATTTATTTTCGTATTTCCTTCCCAAGGATGGGGGTATCTCATACATGTGTATTCGTATTCTTGTATTTGTAGTTTCCGAAATAATATATTTTCAAGTCTTACTTGGAAAATACATATAACTTATTTTGCCCAAAAATAATGTATTTCAAAAAAATATATATTTTTCTCAAAAATCATATATCTTCTAAATATACTAAGAAAATATATTTTTACTTCCAAAAATAATATATTTTCTCCTTGTCGAAAATATGATATACTTGTAATAAAAATCATATTTTCATCCCTTTCGTATCCAAAATAATATTTACCAAAAATATATTTATAACGACATTTTCCGGAATATTTTGTAAGTTACGTTCTTGCTCGGTTTACCAATATTACGTGTGTAACTTATATATATATATATTCTTTGTAATTTTTGGTAATATTTTGGATTGTAAATTCTTGGCATTTTGTTAACTTATATTACTTTAAATCCTAAAATAATATAACTATTACACCAAGTATACAAATAATCACACACAATGTGTTATTAATGTAAATATATATTCTAAATACATATTTATCCATTTTTATTTATAAAAACCAACCTCCAATACTTGTATTTTTGTAGCAAAGTCTATGGCAAAGTTTATATTGAAAACAATAGTTAAAACACACTTGTAAATATTTGTTTAGAAAATATTTTTCTAAGTGTTTATATTTTTAGAAAATTTTGCCATAGTTTCCCCTAAAAATAGAGGTGTCCATGCTATCAAAGCATATCATTTTCTTTTCGAAAATCATCACAAGCATTCAACAATCAATCTACACTTATCAAGTGCCAAAATATTGCTATCTACATAATAATCATGAACTTGAACTTTCATAAAAAAACTTGTAGTAACTTGGTAGTGTGTTTAGTAGGTTTAGTTACCCTTTAAAGTGTGTTTACTTCTTTAAAAATCTCATTCTTAAAGGATTTAGGTGTTTACAACTTACTAGATGATTTTTCCAAAAATCATTCTTTTGAATTTCTCTTGTAAACAAAGTGTTCTTATACTTGTTTTACCACTAGAAACATGATTAGTTTCTTTTAAAACAATGTTCATGTAAATCTTTGTGATTTAGCTTGGTTTCTTTGGAAAACTATTTTAGAAATCATCCACTCACAAGACTTGTATTTTGTTTAAATCATCATTACATGAAAACAACTTTTATTATTCAAGTTCATGTAAACATAAGGCATGATGATCTTGGTCTTTCACAAGATCATCACATTAACTTACTAGATCGTGTGTTTAATCACCATCTAGTAGGTTCCATGTGATGTCTAACATCATTAACACTAATAGTCAATCAACAAGAAGCAAATAAACACAAATCAACAAGTATTCATATGTTATTAAGCTTATGTTAGAGATTTATGATTTTGTTCTTTAGTGTTCTTCATGTTTAACAATGTTCATCATCTATTAACCAACAATATATGAAATCAAGAGATCATAAGGGCCTTACTACTAGCACATGGCTAGGGAAGAACACTTGATGTTGTTGATGACAAATGGGATGGATAAAAGCAATTGGGAGAGGTCCTTCAAGATCCAAGAGCACCAAGCTTCCTCATGCACCTTCTAACACCTTTGTAGATATATGGATTGTATAGAAGATGATTGATGATGGTGGGTGTATGGAGAGTGCGTTACGGCCGAAAGTAGGGGGAGAAGAAGAGAAGAAAGGGTGTTGGTGTAATGTGATGCAAATGATGGTTATAATCCTCATGGGTATTCTTATAATCCCCCATCCATCTTAATCTAATGGTTAAAGTGTTTCAATAGTACAAGACATATCTCTAAACATATCTTAGGAAGATTCAATATATCTAGCAAGAACAAGAGAAGATTTGGGGTGGGGCCACATGGTGACCGTCCACATATATGGGGGGGGGGTCTATGTGTAAATTTCAACCAATTAGTTATCTTATAGTTAGGATTTAAGTGTATTAGTTTGGTTTTATGCATAATGTGTGTTATATAGTGTGCTAGGGTGTTAGGGGACCATGACTAGCTCAGAAACATTAAAACAATGCTTCTAGTATAATTTTGGTGTTTCGGGTAGTGTCCGGTTGTTCGGTTAGATACCGGTTCGTTAAAGTGTCAAACTATTCCGTTTAGTGATCTTTATGTACCCTTTTGTGACACTTTTAATTCCCGACACTTAGAAAAGCATTCAGGACCATTTAGTCATATTTTTACAGTAAACTAGCTTGTTAAAAAGCTGATTTTTGCTGAATTATGCAGAGTTCTGCACTTTGGGTGAGTTTTAGGCACTTCCCGACACTTAAACTATCACTTAGGAATGCAGTTTTGTGGTTCTTACTTCCCTACACACTATACTAGTGTAGAACTTGGTTTCTGGCTCACACTGGTTCTCAAAACATTTCCTGTCTCTGTACTGAACTCCCGTCAGTGCTTTTAGTTTGTCTGATAATGGTGCCAATTCTGTTCTGTGCATTATTAGAACTATATCGTGTTGCATGTAGTAATGATAAAAGTCTTGCAACATGAAATGCCATTGTATGTATATAACAGTAATCAGAAATTCAGTTGTCTCGTAAACTAGATCATGCACAGTTATTAAAGCACATATTACTGTTCAATTAGTGTACGGAATGTACGGAAAAGTGACAGTTGTCACAAGAGCAATCATTCTTTGTTCATATGAGAAGTTCTTTTTGTCATCAACGGATAAGCTTTTGAGTGGAATTTCTTCGTTTTTATCATCGACTGGTCTACTGTATCCGAATTCCATGCAAAACCAGCTTTCGTGCACATAAGCTTTGGCCCAGTTGATGAATCGCTCTTTCCACCATGTATAATCTTCAATACTGTCGAGCTTTGGTGGTTTCGAATGGGTTCCGTAAAAATTATCATGGTTAATATTTTCAGTCATTGCTTTCGATAAGCTTTTCGATGTGACAGTCGATGTTTCGGAAGACTCTGACGTGAACGCCTTGTAAAACGTGTTGTGGAACTCTTCAGCCATGACGGTTGATTCCATGTTTTTCTTCTCCGTGTAACACACCTTGAATTTTCTCCTTGTTTATCACCTAAAAACACAACAAATAAACGATCAGATTAAACAGTCAGTTGGATCGGATGAGTAACCGATCGAACGGGGTCAATGAAAGTCAATCAGATGGCTATGATCGGATGTGGTCAACGTTACTTGATAGGATGGCCTTTGACTTTTGTATGTTGATTGGATGGGGTCAAACTCTTTCGATCGAATGACTTTGACTTTTAACTACACACCTCGTCTGGATAGTCGTTCGATTGAACGACCCTCCGAGTGATGTAATGATACACTGATACAATAACTCCTCGGTATGAAAATAAAGACAATCTCCACCTCAAATCTAATTGGACCACAAAATTGTCCACTTAACTTTCAAAGCATATCTCAAACAACTTTAATTTTGAATTGACTGATCACACCTGTTTTCATGCAGACTTGAATTAAGGCCGACCGTAATTCATTAAATGCACTTAATATGTTTGAATAAAATCACTAAAGTTTAATTAAATGATATTGCATGTTATTGGGCCGATCAACACGTGTAATAGATCAATTTCAAATACAAACAATTAATGAATCTTGTCAACCTTCATGAATATGCAAAATATGATTGGACCTCACATGTTTTTTGTTTCATTGAACTGCCGATTTGAAAATTATTAAACCTATAAATCTGTTTCACTATTGTTGGATATTTTAGTGTAATTTGAGATTGCGTGTGACATACAAATAAGAGTGCACGCTTATTTGAATGTCACCGGGACTAACGGGGGATCCAAGGGGGCAGCGCCCCCTTGGCGGGGGTTCGGGGGCAGCGCCCCCGAGAGAAGCGGGGTCCAAGGGGCGGCAGCCCCTGGCGGGGTCCAAGGGGCAGAGCCCCTGGCTGGGGTCGAGCTAAATATGCACTTTTGAAAATGCATCAGAAATTAAATTTCGGGCTAAATATGCACTTTTGAAACATGAGGGACTAAAGACGTTTTTTGTTCAAAATTGAAAACTGCAAGCAGTTGTGGAAACTGCAAATACGCTCTCAAACGGTTTTGCAAACCCTAGATGAATTTACAGTTCGTCAAAAATCCCTCAAAATTCTCTCAACCAAATTCATACAGAAATCTAGAATCAATCTGATTTTATCCGATCAAAGATTGGTAGCCACTCCAATTGTTTGATCTGAAAGTGATTACACGACTTCAGATTTATCCAAGCAATTTTCGAATTTCCCCAACAACTATCACATGTAATATCTGAGATACTTTGATTGTTATAAATTTGGCCGACTAGATCACGTGAAAGCCTGACAAGATAATGGATATTATCTAAGTGAATCTCAACACTTATTGGACCGTTTGTATTTGAACAGATGACTTTTGAAAATGTGTATGGATCGAATCAGTTTAAATGTAAAAAGGAATGGATTAGTTTTGATCTGATGGTCCTTCGATCGAAGGGCCATCCGGCACTTGTCACCTATACACATCCGATCGGATGTCTTTTTCAATGTGTTATTTGATCAGATCACTTTTGTGTGTAGGAATTCGATTCATGAAATCCTTTATTCAAGTGATGTTATGATTAAAAAATTATAGCCGACAACTGATACTCAATTCACATGCAAACTGAACATTATGTTTAGTGATTTTCTTTATTGGACCTATTACACTGTCAAATAACTTGGGCGGATGACAATCAAAGAATCACATGGGCCATTGTCAGAAGTAAAATTGATTGCTGTATAAGGATTGGGCCAATAACTGTCACCGATCGGATGAGTTTAAGAAGTAAAATTGAACGAATTAGTTTTGGATCGGATGGTCATCCGATTGGATGGCCATCCGATTGGATGGCCATCCGATCGGTGAACATGAACATCAACAGCTAACAACTTTAACATATTCGGACAGAAAAATCTCGATTTCTCACAAACCGCTTGGAATTAAGTTCTGAAAATTTGAACGCTTTTAGAACTAAGATTTGCTCACAAAATGTCAAAATTTCAGCAATTTTTATCCGTAAAAACCTCGTTAATTTTGTGTTTTTTTTTTCTAAAAAACGTGAAGAAGATAAAAAGATGAAGAAATTGACCAATCTGATGCAATTTTTTGATCTGAATCTGTTGATTTCTTGTGCGATTGATCCGTGCAATCGAGCTCTTACTCTGATACCACTTGTAGGATCTGTTTTGATTCCCGAACGATTGCGTATGACACGTGTGACGTGTGGAATCCGTATACGTGCGTGGACCGAACACAATCTGTGATTCGATTGAATGATATGAAAACGTACAATGAACCGTGAATCACCTTTTGTCTTTCTCTCTCTAGATCCAAGCTCCTAAAATGTGCAAAATGGCAAAAGTTCTAAAACTAAGACATTACCCTCCTATCTATAGGCCAAGGCTTATAAGAGATTTCCCCTTATTTACAATATTGCCACCTTGCCTTTTTCTTAAATATTACACTATAATGTCTTGTTTTCTTCTGATTTCTGCTACGGACTGGATTGACGGAGGCGATAGACATAAATGCACTCACAACTGCGTTCCAACTTATCTTTGTAGCCGTTCGTGAAATCCCTTTTTACTGATTTGTAAAACACCAGCAACAACTGACGTCCAATCCTTAGCAACGGCTTCAAACTTCTCTGTGGCTCTAATTTGAGTTTGAGCAAGCAATTCTAGATTCTCTTGATCCAAGTTCAGTAAGTCAATTGGATCAGTCAAACGGTAGGTTTCATCACCGTCACATACAATAACAGCTTGACCTAATCTTTCATCATATGCCTAGAAATGCATGGTCTTTAGAGCTCCGTTGGGAATCTTCTTAACCAAAGGAATTGTCTTCTCTTTGTCAGTTGGTGGCCATGAAACTATCTTCATCCTTTTGTTTTATGCGGATCTCTAACACCTTTAGCAGAAGAGACAATAGATTCAGCAGTATGCATTGAAGGGAATCCATGGGCCACATCTCTTTGTAATCGCTCAAACAATAGATATCCACGTCCCCCAGGTTTATCATCCACATAAGGTGACTTTGACAAAATAGTCAAATCCACCATAGTAAATGTCTAGAATTGTGCAGGGTTCTTGTACGACTCCACTGGTTCAACCTTCCTCTTAATCCACCACCTAATAATGACCGAAACCCCAACTAACAATACATGAGCGGTTCCCAACTTTATCATAATAATTTTCACCAACATCCATCAAATGATGAGTGGCTTGAACATCGTCATTAGAAGGATTGAGGTTCTTGTTCTTCAGAACCACATACTCTCTTTTCTTCTTTATCCTATCTGCCTTTGCTTTATCAGCATCTTTATCGGTAAGCTTCTTGAAGTAATGATCCATTGCAGCAGCCCTTTCAGCGTCATTGTTAGTGCATTATGTCTGTAGCTTCCGTCTGTATCGAGTCTATGTATTTTGTCCCGTATGTGTCGTTTTACTTTTGTGTATGTATGTTATTTTGTATCTAAACGAAACGGGAGACGGAACTTAAGGTTGGAAAGTGATCCGGACGGATGACCATCCGACCGGATGACATCCACCTCTCCCAAGTTCCCTATAAATAGGAGTGTAGGGGTCTTAGTTTAGAACCTTTTGCTAGTTTATGCAGCGAAGCTCTGTCCAGTTGTCATCAGGATCTTTGTACTTTCACATTTCTCAATGAGATTGGACATGTTTATTGATGATATCGTTGTTGATGATTCTCTGACGATGCCGAGGGATTCCGTACCTCTGTATTGATCGATTCGCACCACGTTCTTCATCTCATAGAACCGTTCCTGCTCGCTCACAAGTGGTATCAGAGCCACATGAGGTCGAATCGGAGATAATTACAGCGATTTCACTAGGATTTCAGCCGTTTTCAGTCAAATCTCACCGGAGATTTTGACCATTTCATTATCTTCTTCTACATTTCTATCTGTTTTTCATATTTTGACACCTAAAACTCAGAAAAACTCAAAATTGACAGACAATTTACGGACAAATTGGACTGAAATTTACATCAAACTGACCGGAATCTGTAAAAGCATAATCCTACAAAGTTTCAATTCAAAACTTGAGCTAAAACACGTCCAAATCGATCAAAAACATGAAAAGTTCTTCGAGTTTGATGACGTCACTCATCCGATCGGACTGCCATCCGATCGGATTGCACTAGATATTGTTCTTATTTCATTTGCTGACGTCATACTCATCAGATCGGATTACCATCCGACCGGATAAGTATTGAAGTATTTGAAGAGTTTAAGTCTCAATTCAACGAACAACCATCCGATCGGATTGCCATCCGATTGGATTGCCATTCCTCACTTGGTTTACTTGTTGCTTAATTCATTGTGTCATCCGTACGAACGACCATTCGATCCAAGTGTTTGACTTTTTGAAATTTGACCAAGTGTTTGACTTTTCAGGTACGATCATGGCAGACGAATTCATGAATCCTTTCAGCGATATTTTTGCCTACAACACAGGAGATACATCTTCCAACACGAATACCAATACAAATCCAAAGACTGCTTCCAAGGCGATTTCTGACTCATTGAGTGTCGACAATGCATACGACACATACAACAAACCTCCAAAGCTAATGGCGATTGAGGGTTATAATAGATGGGAGAAGCGGTTCGATGGGTGGTTGAAGGCATTTGCATACGATAGCTGGAAATGCATGAAACATGCTTACAAAGCTCCGAGGGAAGATCATGAAAACTTGGTAGAACAGGAGCAGGATGAGTTTATAGATGAACAAAAATGCGTTGCCCTGCTACATCAGTCAGTTTGAGATAATATTATATCATTGATCGACTACGATAACTCGAAGGATTTGTGGTCAAATCTTGAAAAGAAATGTACGGGGGGGGGGGGTGAGGAAATAGTGAAAAATAAGAAAAGATTGTTAAAAAAAGGAATTTGATTTGTTCACATGTATGAAAAACGAGAGCGTACGTCAAATGATTGAAAGATTCTGTCATCTGAAGGCAGAATTAGACAGATATGGAATCAAGATAGACAAAGATGAGATGGTTGATAAAATATTCGAGGCATTGCCAAATGATCAAGACTGGCAATATTTCGGTCTTGTGCTAAAAAACACCAAGCCAATGGCAGAAATGACGATAGATTGGTTGATCGAGAGACTTGAAGGTCATGAACTGGAAATAAAGAAGATGAACAAGGTGAACAGCACACAATATCAGCAAAACGTTGATCTGTATTATCGAGGCAGTATGATTCCCAAAGCTACATCACCAAAAACTGCATTTAGTGCGGAAAGCTCAAATGCTGTGACACCAGAGAAGCCCAGCAACGGTTCTTCATCAAACAGCGGTTATCACGGAACTGGTTCGAATACATCTTCATCATCGAACAATCAATAGTCACAAAATGCTTCAAAGAATGTATTCTAGTGCAACATTGCTGTTAATCTGAACAACGCACAGAATTTCAACGAAGAAAAAGCAAAGCAGTAGATGGTATTTCTAGCATCAATTCTGGAGTCGTACGAAAGCTTAGTTGCCGGAAAGATTGGGAATACCAATCTGACCAAAGAAGCCTACGACCAAATAGATCCAGCGGAGATGGAGCTTATTGATATTCAATGGTGTATGGCGAGTGTGGTTCGCAGAGCTCAAAGATTTATGGAAATTAATGGGAGAAATTCTATTGGAGGTCCTTCAACGAAGCTTGGTTTCGATAAATCAAAGGTGACTTGCTTAAAATGCAAGAAAAAGGGACACTTCAAGCGAGAATGTCGAAACTCAGCAACCAATGAGACTGCAAATCCGTTTCATGATGATTATTACAGAAATGCAGTCTATCATCGAAACCGTGAAGAGCCACCTAGGATGAAGCAGATGAGGAAACTCCAAAAGAAAAATCAAGAGCTTTAGCAGTGATTCAGGATGATGAGGGATTTGATTGGAGTGAATTTCTTCCTGATGAGGACACTGTCGGTTATGCATTTATGGCAACTACTTCTTCATCAACAAAGTCAGCATATAACCAAGAGACGAGTATTGCAAAAAGACAGAAGCATAAGATCTACGAAATTTACAAAGAAGCAAGAAAAGCTAGAAGATGGGATCCGGATCGTGAGTGTTATTTGGATCCAAAAGGCAATATCTGCATCTATCTATCAACCATTGATTTGGAAACTCTCATAAAAGCTGTCCCACCAGTTGAAGAATAGATCAAGATCGACAATGCAAACAGAGCCGAGAAAGAAAGGCTCAAACAGGAAAGTCGTGAAAGATATTTGAGGTCCATAGAACCAAAGAAAGTGGACAAAGGGATCATCGACACAGAAAAGGAGATGACAACCGAGAACCTGACAATGATGGCAGACCAAGTTCTAATGGCGAAAGCACTTGAGGTAGATTACAAGTTTGCTTCTAGTTCTGAGTCATCAGGTAATAGTGGTTTTGAAAATGAATCAGGTAAGGTTGACAGTGCTAAAACTGAAAGTGCTTGCAGGGGTTGCACGAAAGAGTGCAAAGTCTGCAACACACATGCATATCTCACAAACAAAAGAATCCATGAGCTGGTTGAAAAAGTTGGTTCAATCGATAGAGAAGTTCTAAGTCGAGATAAACTGATTAAAGCTTCAAATGAAAGAATCCAAGAATTAAACGAAAAGATTAAAAATGATAAAAATGATGTTGAACGTTTTCAGAAAGAAAATGAAAAATTAACTCTTGAAAATAGAAAAATTTCAGAAAGTTTTGACAAGTTGAAAAGATCGGTAAAAAATTTAGATGAACGCTACTAAAAAACTTGCAAAGAAAACACTCATTTATCAGGAGTTCTTAAAGTGAAAGAAAGTATGATAAACCAGCAACTGGATGAGATTGCAAGTTTAAAGCTTCAATTTCAAGAAGCTAAGATTGAAAATGAGAGAATAAATCTGAAGCTAAGCAGCTATAACGCCGCTAGCTTTGTTCTTCAACATATAGTTCCCAAACCAATCAGGAAGAACAAAGCTGGTGAGGATGTTTACTCAGATGGAACTGGGGTGGGTTATCATCAAGTTCCTCCACATGTGCTTAACAATTTCTCAAAGAAACAGTCTGGGTTGGCTAATGAATCCGAAACAAATGATAAAATAGATGTTGAAAAACTTCCTGAAAACATTGATGTTACATTCAACTCATAAACCAATGAAGTTAGCATTACATCTGAGGTTGTAGAAAATGTTGTTGAAAATGTCTTAAAATCTGACAGTGATTCTGTTAGTGAAGTAATGTCTATCGCCTCCGTCAATCCAGTTCGTAGCTGAATCTAAAGAAAACAAGACTTTATAGTGTTATATTTAGAGTAAAGGCAAGGTGGCATTTATGTAATTAATGAGATTTCTCATTAAACCCCTTGGCCTATAAATAGGAATCTAATGTCTTTGTTTTAGGACTTTTGCCATTTTGCACTTTGGAGAGCTATAGTGTTAGAGATAGAAGCTAGAGAGAGAAAGTGCTGTGTACGTGATTCAGGTACTGTACATTTTCAGATCATTCAACAGAATCACAGTTATAATTATATCGTGTGTGTTCAGTCACGTTCGTGTACGGATTCCGCACGTTACACGAGTTGGCTCGCAATCTTTTCAGAGTCGAAAACCGATCCTACAAGTGGTATCAGAGCAGGAGCTCGATTGCACTGATCTATCACATAGATTCATACAGGATTTCATCAGATTCAGATCTAAATTTCATCCAGATTTGTCAAATTGCTTCATTCTTCATCTTTTTCACTTTTTAGACTGAAAATTGCGAAATTAACATGGCTTTTACGGTTAAAAGTGGCTGATTTTTGGATATTATATGCGAAAATCATTGATCTATAAGCCTACAAAATTTCAGATCAAAACTCCAAGTAATTTGTGAGAAATTAAGAATTTTCTGTCCGACCTGTTCAACATGTTCGTTAATGTTCTTGGTGATGTTCACCGATCGGATGGCAATCCGATCGGATGACCACCTGATCCATTGCAATTCATTAAAAAGTTTGACTTTGTTGACTCACTCGATCAGATCACCATCCGATCCTTAGCTCATTGTTTGTTTAAGGTTCCAAAGTGCAAAGAATTGAGTGGCAATCCGAACGAATTGCCACCCGATGCTAATCATTTCATTTTGTTTTTGATTCAGGTGATTGTCAAAATATCGGATACCTGCTCGATCGAGTAGCCACCCGATCCAAGGAACATTGTCACTCGGTCGGATCTCCACCCGATCCAAGGCACACTGTCAATCATCGGATCGTCACTCGATCGGATCACCATCCGATCCGTAGCCACCCGATCATTTTTACTGTTGACTTTTGTTGACTTCACTCGATCGGATACCCGCCCGATCCAGTTGTTTGATAGGGTTTAAACTGATTGTTTTTGTCTGTATTCAGGTGCTTGTGTGAAAAACAAGGAGCATCATGGCTGAAGAATTTTATAACACGTTCTACAAGGCATTTACATCCGAATCGTCTGAAACATCGACAGTAGCACCAAAAAGCATCTCAAAAGCAATAACAGAAAATATCAATCATGATAATTTTTATGGGATGCATTCAAAACCACCAAAGCTAGATAGTATTGAGGACTATACTTGGTGGAAGGAGCGTTTCATCAACTGGGCAAAAGCATACGCGCGCAAGAGTTGGTTTTGTTTAGAGTTTGGATATGATAGACCTGTCGATGACATAGGAGAAGAAATCCCACTCAAGAGCCTAACTACTGATGACAAGAAAAACTTCTCATATGAACAGAGAATGATTGCTCTAATTCAATCATCGATTAGAAACGACATTGTTGCATTACTTGAACATGACGGGTCATCAAAATCTGTTTGGGAAGCTTTAAGGATTAAGGCTGAGGGGGGGGGGTAAACAAATAAAGAAAAATAAAATTGCGTTGTTAAAGAAAGAGTTTGATTTGTTTGATAGTTTAAAAGGAGAGACAGTGAGGCAAATGATTGAGAGATTTTGCCAATTAAAATTTGAGCTTGATAGGTTTAATATTGTTAAAACACGAGAGGAAATTATTGATAAAATCATAGAAGCGTTACCACGAGCTGATCTGTGGCAAACGTTCGTATTTATCTTGAAGAATGATGTTTTGTATGAAACAATTACTCTTGATGTGTTGATTGAAAAGATTGAAACTCATGAGCTTGAATTGCAGAAACAAAGCAAGATGAACAGTTCTTCACATCAACAGAATGTTGGTCTTTATTACAAAGGTAGCATATCTTCGGTGACAGTTGGTGAATCACCAAAGACAACATTCAGTGTTGAGAAGACAAAAGAACCACAGGAAAGCTCATCAAGCTACAATACAGGATATTATTCATCTTCTGCAAAAGCAAATCCTGAAGAATCAGAAGAAGTTCTTTGCAACATTGCTCTGAAGTTAAAGAATTCTCCTGCAATGAGCATTAAATCTGCTAAGCAGCAAATGAGTTTTCTCGAATCTGTCCTGGAATCATATGAAGGTCTAGTAGCTGGCAAAACCAGAAATTCTGAATTTACCAAGGAAGACTATGAGCAGATCGATCCGGAAGAGATGGAACTCATTGACATACGTTGGTGTCTAGCAAGTTGCATACGCAGAGCTCAAATTACATGGAGATTACTGGGAAACAGACAATCGGTAGTCCATAAACGAAGCTGGGATTTGATAAATCCAAAGTGACCTGCTTCAAGTGCAAGCAAAAAGGTCATTTCAAAAGAGAATGCACCAATTCTGCAGTTGATGGAAATGAAAATCCTTTCAAAGAGGATTATTACCAAAAGGCAATTTACCACCGTAGCAAAGAAGAGCCGAAATTGATTGAAAATAAACCGAAAGATAAATTAAGAGCATGTGTAGTGATATAAGATGACGAAGGGTTTGACTGGAGCGAATTTTTTCTAGAAGATGATCTTGTTGATGATCAGTTCACAGCACATGGCAAAACTGTATCAAAGAATAAACATCATGCTTTCATCGCTGAGATAAAAGAGAAGACTCGAGAAGAGATTCTGAATGAAAAGACATACAGAGAAAGATGTATCGCTGGTTATCGGATTGAAAAATGGAAAAAGAGTATGAAGAAGCGAGAAGCAATGGAAGATATGACAAGAAGCGGGAATGCTACGTCAATAGAGATGGTGAACCAGTTGTCCACTGAAAGGAGATAGTATATGAAGATGTTCTTGAAGTAATCCATCTTTCAGGCGAGTTTTATTCAAATCTTGCAAAAGATAAGAATTATGAGAAAAAGCTGAAGAAACTTGTCAGAGACGTCATGACTGTGAGTCTTAGACGAAGAGATGAAGAGAGGATGAAGAAGAATGTTGAATGCATGGTGGATAAACTGAAGAAAGTTGTTGTAAAAAAGAAAATGTTGAAGAAAAAGAAGTTGTTAGCGAAGAACAGCAGATTGGAGAAGAAATAAAGAAGAAAGAAGAAGAAGAAGTGAAGTTAGAGAGATCGGATGCTGATGTTGATGGTGATGGTGATGATGGTGCTGGTACTGGTGTAGAAGAATAGAAGAAAGATGCTGATCAGACAGAGACAGCAGAAAAAGTCGAAGAATAGTCCAGATTGATGTAAGTCCCGTTTAACCGGATCTTTCAATGATATCAAACAATCACCAAGTTTGTGCGGAATCCAAACTAGGTGAGATTCAAGAAATAAAACCAAAACCAACAAGAAATATGAACAATGAAGAACAAACCAGAATCACTTTCAAACTTGCACACGATTCTATTACTATGAACTAGCAAAATCGCCTGGTACAAGCTCACTACTACCAATCGCCTCCCACTCTAGCTTCTCTAGGAATTCTGTAACTTGGAGGTTCTAAGAAGTTCAAACCTAAAAACAAGTTAGAAACTTGTTTATATACATGCTAAAGCCCACTTCCCTACATGGGCTCCCCTTGGGCCTGCTTGGCCCACATGGCCTAAAGCTTGGCCCAAGTGACCTATAAAGGTCCAAAACCTAATATAAACTAACCCGGTAAAGCCCAGTTCGTAACCATAACCCGTTGTGTTAATTTGATGCGTCAGTCTCACACTTTAGGGCCTAACAATCTCCCCCTAGACTGATGCCATCAAATTGTCTTCATAACATGAAATCAGCAACGTCTTCAATGTAGTCTATGGTTGTCACTATGCTACAGATGTTGTGGAAGTTCTTGACTTCTGAACTCTCAGCACTGGGTCTCTTTCTTCAGCTTTTGTGGTTAGCTTCATATCAGGATCTCGATCAGCTTTGCTTGAAAATCTTGTTAAAAAGAATGTGAGAGGAGGATTCTCAGCATCTCTTTTCTTCTTCAATCTTTGTCTTTCAAGCAGGTTCACGGTACTTCTTCAAATGCACTATCATTGTCAGACGGCGTTTCGTATCCAGTTTTTCTGACTCAGGTACATCTTGTAATCGTGCTGCTCCATGCTTCGTCAGCAGCTAACAGCATCTCAGTCTTCAACAACCCCTGTTCTTGATTAAAATCAAGTTCTGCACATGCTCACAAACTCATAAGCAAACATTTCTTATGCAACAGGGAGAGTACCACATGAACACTAGGTACATCCAAGTATTTGTACTCAGATTTCACAATTTAAATTCTTTCAACTTTTGATGATCAGTCAAATCTTCAAGAACGGTTACATTTTTAATTTTAAGAAAAACAAATAAGCACTCTATTTTTTAATTTTTGAATTTTTCAAAATTTTATTTTTAATTTTAAGAGCAAGAAACAAATAAAAACTCATAATATAAACAACTACCATAATATACAATTACAATTGCAATAGGATTAAAATTCGTTCTCAAGCAGACTAAGGAACACTTTTCAGTACGAGCTTAATCAAACTGGTCTATGCGATTGCCAATATGTTTATCCACTTAAACTTTAACGCTCAACTTTCAATTTTTCAACTTCGTGATATGCTTTAGGTAATATTATACTATTATACCCGTGTGTCCCATTCCAAGGCATACCCCCGCGATCAAGGTAAGCACAACGATTTATCGTAGCAGGTGAGTATACTGATGTCATCCTTTAAGATATCCTGACTGTGTCTAGGTCTGCATATAATCTCTTTTATCATGTTTTGATTTCTTTAACAATGAACACCCAAATAAATACTAATCAAATCCTGGAAATATAAACAGCACACTCTATCATGCAAGTATCTTCCCTACCACATATTTCACAAGTCCAATCCAGATTTCTGAAATCTAAACTGGGAATAGGTTGAGAAGAGAACAGAATAGATCTTTTGCAGAGATGGTATAATATACAGATCAAATGAGTTTTTCTCAGTTTGATATAGGTTTCTTGGGTTTCTTTTGGGCACTTGAGGGCCTCTTTCGGGTGTATTAGATCTATAGCGCGACAACGTACAGCTAGGTCAGCATGTATCTGGATGCAGCAGAAGCTGTCGTTGCCTAGCACCTCCAGGTCTGCATATATCTGGATGCAGCAGAGGAGGTACACGACTTTTTTCAGAGAAGATTTCAGAATCAGATCAAAATTGTGTGTATCGGGACAACATACAGGCATTCAAATAGAAATGAGCTAATTCCAAGTGACTTTCTTTCCTGGGGATGATTCAACAATATAAAGACCCGAAACCTCAGATGTTGGCTATCTATCAACGCAAGATTTAAGACCATAAAATCATACGCCGTTGGTATGTTACCCACATGGTACATAGTTCGTTATGTTTATATCACTTAGTATCTTTTATCATGTTGAGTGTCAAGCCTATCGACATATCGCAGTAGATCCTATTCTTTTCAGCTATGGCACCTTACATGTATTAGTCAAACCCTTTAACACGAACATTTATTTCACTTCCCATATCATGCAATCTTTCTTTTTGGCTTTTTCATTTTTCTAATGTTTTTGTATTTTTCTCATTTTCTCCCCCTAAAACAATACATATTTACTGCAAACTCTTTTTGTATTTTCTGAGTTTTCTCCTCCTAAACTCTATATCTATCTATATGTTCCTCTCCCCCCTAAATTTGTGCATAAATCTTGTATTTTTGTGCAAATTTACCATTTACTATAGAAAGGACAATTTATATACAAAGTATAAACTAAGAAAAGAGAGAAAAATATTTTTGCTTAACCGTTCTGTCATCAGATTGAAGACTAATCAAAATTCAAATCAAAGTACTGAATTTAAACAGTACCTTTTGCTGATCATTTCTTACTTCTTTTATCTCCTCCAAAGGAAACATATCATCTGTAAAAAAAATTTGAACTTTTTGCAACAGTGAAATGTTACCCGTTTTTATCTCTGGAACAACCGCTATCAACATTCCAGAGGTTGTCAACAGCTCCTCTTAGTTGTTCCTGAAAAGTAAGGAGATTAGTAAGACATGGGTACCCAGGCCATCGTGGTCCTGGGATTTCCTGAAGCATCAAAATAAGACACTTCCTTTAAACACAAGTCCCCTTTTGTCTCAAGGATTGGAGACGTCACTGCTTTGGATTTGGGTTTCCAAATCTGTTTCGGTTTAACAAACGTGTTTGTTGCCTTCTGTTGAGCAACTTTAGCTGATTCAGGCTTGTTAGTTTTAGAAAAACATTTTTGTTCTTGAACAGCCTTGCGTTTGTTTTTAGCCGCGTTCCAATCCCCATCAGAAGGTTTAACCTTAGGATTCACATTCTTCATTGCCTTAGGTGAAGATACCTTCATTGTCTTGGAATGATTGTTATCCTTTGGTGTAACTCTCTGATTTTGCACATGATAGGGTATATAGGGACGATGTGTGCAGTTTCGAGCAATGTGACCAGCAATGCCGCAATTGAAGCATGTTTGTCTCTTCATGTAGAAAGTATTCTGATCAGCTGGATTTGCTCTTGCAGGCCCTGAAGGACGAACCGGTCCTTTCTGTGCTTGTTTGTATTGCACATTTCCCGCAGACGAAGATGAATTTAGATGTCTGTACTTGTCGTTTGCTGGGGCCTTCTGTGGTGGAGATTTCTTTTGATTCTTCTTGTTTTGTTTAGACTGCAAGTCTTGTTCAGAAATCTCACCAGTCTTTCCGAAAGCTTTGTTAGCACAGTCAAATGCATATTTCTCACATTTGCCATTAATGACTGGCTTAACAAAAGCATTTTTCACGTCACGGGTCTTTTGAGGACTATTGCTGCCCGTTGAGGACTGTGGAGAGCCTGATCGTTTGTGATGTTTAGGCTTCTTATTTCCGCGTCCTTTACCTGCTCGCTTCGGCTCTTATTGCTTGATCTGAACCTTTTCATCACTAACAGAAGGCTCAGATTGTTCAGCTTGCATACTTGGAGTCTTGTTCATGTCAGTTTTCACTTCATCAGCTTTGGTAGGATCCGAGACTTCTGGTTTATCAGCTGAAACACCAGAAACTTCAGCAAAAACTTCAGCTGAAACATTAGACGAATTTTCAGCACAAGACGGTTCTGCACATGACGCCTTTGAGCTGAATCCACTAGAATCAACTGATTCCAATTTCTCAGAATCAGTTGCTTCAGATGATTCACATTTGGAATCAGATGGTTCAACTGGCTCATTCGTTTCATATGTCGTTTCAGTCTTTGTTTCACAAGCATCAACGTTTTCGCCCAAACCGTCAGGCCTGAAATTAATCACAGAGCGAAAAACCGAGTTAAAAATATCACACGTCGAAATAGAGTCTTGATTAAGTTCATTTATTAAATTTTCATAAGAACCAGACTCTGATGCTTGTTCATCCCTAACTACATTTTCAACTGTTACTTCATCTGCAAAAGAAGACGAAGCATTAGTATCATTTGCACAATTAGCAACAAACGTGATCGACTGAGTTGCTCGACTCTCAACATGTTCACTGTTGATCGATGACTTATCAGTTTTTGGTCCATAAGTCATCTTGTCCTCATTCATCAATTCCTCCTCAGTCATGGGTAAATATGTGTAATTGTCATTATAAGGAGGAGGAGCCTGATTAAAACCCAAACCACGCCCTTTATTTTCTTTGTATGCGAGCTGTTGATCACACAAGTTTTTGACTAATTTGCTGGAAGAATCAAATTTCTTAATATTAAGCTCATTTATTTGATATCTATCTCTGATATCTTCTAATTCCTTAGTTACAGTGCACAGTTTCTCCTAAACATATAAGAGTTGAGATGATTTCACACTTACATCATCCTTGAGTTTGACGATGTCTTTTCACTGAGCTTCAATTTTATCTTTATAAAGCTTTTTATTCTTTGATAAAGTAAAATTTTTATTTTTTATGTCTTGATAATCTTGTATTAGCTCAGCGTTGTGTAAATGATATGCCTTAACCCTTTCTCTACACTCAGGAGTGCAAAAGACAGAAAGTATATCTTCACGTTCTTTAGTAATTCCTTGAGCCAGGGGTTTGTTAAACATAAATGCTGAATTTTGTGTGGATGAGCAACTAGCAGCAGATGTGTTGCCTTGAGTAGATTGCTTGTCAGCATTGTCATATGATTTGATAAGTGAGATTAGCTCATCTGACTTCATTTTGTAACAGTTGCTCTCGGTTGTCACTAATATCTGATTAACATTTCGAAACCAACTACAGTTCGCCTGATCTGGAATCCCTTTTATAGCATCCAGAAGCTTTCTGTTGCTCATGCGAGTAGACACCACCATCTCTGCCTTCTCCATTTTAGAGAGCAGTTCAGCAAACCGGCCTGTAAGTGCTTCTATAGATTCACCATATGAGTAACTGAATCCTTGGAGTTCCTGCTCAAGCACCTCTCTCTTAGAAGACATTTTAAGATGTGATCCTCAAAAAATGTGTTTTCTTTTAACTATTTCCTCAACACAAGCTCAAAGCGAGAACCTGTGTACTCGCTAACTCAAACCCTTTGCAAGCGAACGAACCTCTTTCAGAACTACACCTCGAAACCTGTCAAAACTTTTCACAACCAAACAAATCCTTTTTTTTTAAGTTACTTTAATAAATTTAATAAATATAAAGGTTTATTATTATTATTATTAAAAAAAATGATTATGCAATGATGACCTAATGATTATTATTATAATTAATATTATTAAACTATTAATTAATTCAAATAATATATTAATGATTAAAAGAAACAGCTCTTCTTCTTCGTAAACTAACCGAACCGAAACCCTAATTTCAGTTCAGTCAGCCGCTCGGTCAATATCCTCTATTCAATTTCCGATGGCTGTTTCATGTATGTTTCTCGTCGGAGGTGATCGGAGGAGATGCGACGGAGATGACGATGGTGAAAGTTGTGACCGGAGTAGGTGCGATGTGGTCGGACGATGTAGGTGTTGTCGGAGACAATGAACGTGCAGGTCGACTGATCAGAGTTGATTGACGACGAAAAGGATTGCTGAGATGAATGGATGGGTTTCGAATGGAGACGATGTTGATGAAGACTGAGTTGATGTTCGCTTGACCGGAGGTTGACGTGATGATCACGGGTGAATGTCTGAGATAATGAAGATGATGGGGTCGGAAGTCGATGGTTTTCTCAGATTGTGTTTTGATGAAGATGAGTCGAAACTGATGATGGTTGCGAGTCGAAACCAAACAGGATGAGCCGAAACTGATGATGGTTGCGAGTCGAAACCAAACAGGATGAACCGAAACTGATGATGGTTGCGAGTCGGAACGGTGGATGCGGTTGCGAGTCGGAACCGAGGTTGCGACTCGAGACTGCTCGTGATGAGGATGACTCGTGACCAGTGAGGATATGGATGTTGACTTGAGACCTGCGAAGAAGATGGGACTCGAGACCGTGAACTTGTTGCGACTCGGAATTCACGTGTGGAGAATAAAGCTATGTCAACTATGTCAACTGAATTCACGTGAACTTTCCAAAAACATAGGAATTTTGAATGTTTTAAAAATTTAAAGATATTTCAAGAATTTTAAGATTTTAAAAAATTAATTTTAACTTTTCAATAACACTTTCAAAACAGATCAAAGAGCCAAAATATGTATTATTAAGATAAACTCACGAATAGGAAACTTATTTTACTACTTCAAACCCACTTCTCGAGCCCTAGGCTCTGATACCAAATGTTGGTTCCAGGCCCCAAACACACACTCACACTCTCACGTAAGTATGTGTATATTACGCAGAGATGAAAAGTTAACAAGCAGTTGTATTCGATTATTATCAAAAGGGTTACATAACAAAACCTTAACTCTAATATTTATACTAAAGAATTAAACACATGCAAATTAAACTTAGTCCAAGATGCCTAACGAATTATGGCTTTAACCTCCACTACTTTTCCACATAACTCGGTCCTCCATGCACTTGTAATTCTCCAACGTAAACTTGCATGTAATTCGGTCAACACAATACCAGCTCATTCAATAAAACGTGCAGCTACACATGGGTATAATCCCTTTTAACATGCAGCCTATTGTTGACTGTTTCATGACCCGTAATTAAATCCGTGACCCGATAACGCACCGACCCGTGACCCGTAAACAAACCCGAATAATCCAACAATCACCCTCTTAATCGGTGTTTTACGCCTTCACCGCAGCACCGAATCACCTCGGTTTCGAACCATCTCGACTTCTACCAGACACCCGATCTTCACCTCGATCACGTCCAAAGTCTTCTCGGTTCAACCCGAATCTTCACCACACTTGTAACATCTCACATGGCATCACGCTGGAAACGTTCACTAACATCTTGACTCATCACAGATTGACGACCTCTTCCCCGGCCAAATCCAAAGCCACCCGATTTGAAGTCCAACGCCATAATGTCACACCGTGTTCTTCTCCAATATCTTCCTTTTTACGACCGGATTTGTTCAAGAGGCCACTCCACCGACAAAGAAAACAAGCCACCCGCTTTTTCCGTTTTCTTTCAACTTGCCAAACGAGACGAATCCAAAGCCACCTGCTTTGACGGATCCTTTCTTCCCGCTTTTCACGCACTACGCCGGTCTCCTCTTATCACGAACAATCCGATCAAGGCAACTGCGAAACATGCTGTTGTCACCGGATATATACCAGTTGCTCAAACCCGCAACTAATAACCGAACATCCTCGTTCTTCCTCCTTTCATCACCACTAACAGCCACGGAACACAAGTGTTTATCACCGGTCACCCCCGTCGTCTAAACTGGTACGTCTACCACAACAACGGCCTACCGGAACACCTTAACGCTTCCGTCTACTACTGTTAAACGATCCGAAAACAGCCACCTGCCGTCTCGAACCTTCATCACCTTCTTTCACTCCTGCCCTCCACCAACCGACACACCCGCCGGCGGCGGAGGCTTCCTTCGATCTTCAAACCCGCTTCTCTCTTGCGAACTTCTTATTCTTTTCTTCTCGTTCTTTCTAACTTCTCACCCCGCAGTTTAGAGGGCTGCTCCCCTCTTCTCTCGGAACCGACTCTCAAAACGGCCCTCGTTTCTAACCCTCGCTAAACCCACGGTATGAGCCTGGAGCTCTGATACCACTTGTAAGTCCCGTTTAACCGGATCTTTCAATGATATCAAACAATCACCAAGTTTGTGCGGAATCCAAACTAGGTGAGATTCAAGAAATAAAACCAAAACCAACAAGAAATATGAACAATGAAGAACAAACCGGAATCATTTTCAAACTTGCACACGATTCTATTACTATGAACTAGCAAAATCGTCTGGTACAAGCTCACTACTACCAATCGCCTCCCACTCTAGCTTCTCTAGGAATTCTGTAACTTGGAGGTTCTAAGAAGTTCAAACCTAAAAACAAGTTAGAAACTTGTTTATATACATGCTAAAGCCCACTTCCCTACATGGGCTCCCCTTGGGCCTGCTTGGCCCACATGGCCTAAAGCTTGGCCCAAGTGACCTATAAAGGTCCAAAACCTAATATAAACTAACCCGGTAAAGCCCAGTTCGTAACCATAACCCGTTGTGTTAATTTGATGCGTCAGTCTCACACTTTAGGGCCTAAATATTGTTTTGAAACAACTGATACGCTGAAGCGACAGTATGAAATTAAGCAACAAGTTGTAAATTCTTACATTGAAGATGTTGCTAAGCTAAAGCGTAAAATAGCTGATTTAGAACAAGAAAACAACAAGTTACACAGTTATCACGCTTCATCATATGTTCTTGAACGCATTTTCAATCTAAAACCGGATGGTAAAGATTCTGAGCTAAACAAGAAAGGTATTGGCTCGGAATATCATCAGGTTCCACCACCGTTTGAGGAAAAGTTCACATTCTATGATGACGTGAAGGTGGAAAAAGCTTTCAACCTGGTCGATCAATTTCCAGATAACAATGACATAACCTATTCCAAATCTGATGATTCTAGTGATTCAGAGGTGGTAGGTAAGGTTGTTGAAAGTGTATTGAAAGAAGAGTCGGTTGAAACAGGTAAATCTGAATCACAAGATGAAAATGAAGGCAGTTTTCATGAAGGTTATATGAAAAACTCAGAATTTTAGAAAAATGCGAATGATGATTCAAAAGGATTGGTCTATACCATAATTGGATCGGACAAATTATTCTCAAATCTTGAAGTCCCGATTCAGAATGTGATTTCAGATAAGAATGACAAAGTTTTCAAAATGATTAAAATTGAAAAATTTGAGATTCCAAAGTTTGCTGGAAAGAGTCACAAAACTTTTTATAACAAACCTGGTTACAAAAAGAAAAACATGAAGGCTGGATTGGGTTATAAAAGAAACATAATTGGAAAAGAAATGAAACGCAAAATTATCAGAAAAAGATGAACTTTGTTCACGAAACGGGTTCCGAAGAAGAGAAAGAACTCCAATTTTGACGACAGTCTAATGAAGAGTTCTATGCTCAAAAGAAAAAGCAACAACAACAGGTGAAAACGGTCTCAACAGAATCACAGTTATAATTACCTCTCGTGTGTTCGGTCACGTTCGTGTACGGATTCCGCACATTACACGAGTCGGTTCGTAATCGTTTCGGAGTCGAAAACCGATCCTACAAATTCCACAGCTGAGGATGAAGAATGTTTCCTAAACAACTACATCTCGAAACCAAAATCCCAGAACAACTTAAATGATGTACCGACTCTTGTGATGTACAAGATGGAAGGTTCGGATAAGTTGTACTCGGATATTGAGTTTCCAATTGAAAACGTTAACGTGGATAAGCTAAAAGATGTTTTTAAACTTGTTGAGATTGGTGTTTCTGAAATTGAAGGTGTGAAAAGTTCTAAGAGATTTTTGAACTTTGAACGAGATAAATCTTATTAGAAAAAACCAGTTGTGCCAGCACGTTTTAACAGAAACAATCAAAACAGATGGTCGGGTGGACATCAGGGGGCTAAGAATTACCAAAGAAGGAACTTTCAGAAACAAAAGTTTGTTGAAAAGAAAACATTTGTAAAGAGCTCAAGCTCAATGACCGATCAAGAATCAGAAATCTTTTCAAAAACAAATGAAGATTTTTTTGCAAAAAAGGCCTTACAGCCGCAGACTGAAGGTAAAAGTCGGGATGTTGATACCCGAACGTGTTTCAGATGCAATCAATCTGGGCACATTGCACGAAAATGTCCAAACCAAAATCCTAAATATGTGGTTGTTGAGAACCCAAAGAAAGCAAACGATGTCAAAAGCAAAGCGCCTATGTATGTTGAGAAGAAAATTTCGAAATCTGAAAAGGTTAAAACAGAAATTAAACCTGTTAAACAACCGGCCACATCACAACCGGTAAAGAGAAATGATAAATTTTACAAACGGGTTGCTTCTCCTCAACAAACGTGGATGCCAAAGTCAAAATCACAAGCCAAGATATCTAATGAAGCAAAACCAAAGGTCCAGTCAAAACAATCGTCTTCAACCAAACCGGTTAAGATGAATGTACCTTTAGATTTGTATCAAAAACTTGAGAAACAAACTTCAATCCCACCAGGAAAGAAGTACGTTCCAAAGAAGGTTGAACCATCTGGTCAACCTAAAGAAGATGTATTTTTGCTATACAAAAAGGTTGAGTATGGAACCGAAGAAAGTTTGAAAATGAATGATGAAAACTTCCCACCTTTGTACACAAAGACAAATCACCTTAACGTCAAGCTACCCGAGTCAAAGGAGGCTTGGGTTGCTTCAACTTCTAACTAAATTGTTTTGATATATGCAGGAGCTCCCAAGATCTATTTCGAAGTGGATTATGGATAGTGGAGCGTCCCGGCACATGACAGGGCGGAAGACCCTTATTTACGATGTTAGAAGTTTCAACGGTGGTTATGTTGGTTTCGCTGGAAACCAAGATGGACGCATTATCGGGGAGGGCACGTTATTAAACGGTGTCATTACTTTTGAAAGAGTCAACTACATACCAGAGCTGGAGAACAATTTACTCAACATTTCTCAGATTTGTGACAGAATGTACACAACTCACTTTACCGACAAGGAGTGTCTTATTCTGAAGCCAGGATTTGTTATTCCTGAGGAGTGGATCATCATGCGAGCACCAAGGGTAAACGATCTATACGTGTTGGACATGAGCGTTGCTACGACTACCATGGGTCACCCTCAGTGTTTCGTATTGAAAGCTACTGAGAAGGAGTCAGTGATGTGGCATCGAAAAATGGGTCACATTCACCTACGTAAAATGAACCACCTGGTGCACAACGATCTTGTTAGAGGTGTTCATTTGAAGAATTTCCATCTGGAAGGAGAATGTATTAGCTGTCTGAAAGGAAAGCAACATAAGAAATCCCATCCAAGAAAGACGGAGAACTCAATCTCGAAGCCACTTGAAAGACTTCATATGGTTCTCTTCGGTCATGTGAATGTCAAGAGCATTACTGGAGATCTTTACTATCTAGTGGTTACCGATGACTATTCGAGATTCTTGTGGGTGATGTTCTTTTTTTTTTTGGGTAAAGGGTTACCCCGGTGATTCTATTAAAATAACCGCAATTAAGTACAAGTAGTGAGGATAATCCACACTAATTCATATACAGGACATGCCCCATATATGTGATGTTCCTGAAGTCTAAAGATGAAACATTTGAGAGTTTGCTGAGATTATTCAGAAAGATAGAGAACCTGTACCAGACCCGCATATACAGACTACGAAGTGACAACGGTACGGAGTTCAAGAACAGCAAAATGGAAGAATTCTATGACAAAAAGGGTATATTGCAAGAGTTCAGCGCACCATACACTCCACAACAGAATGGAGTTACAGAAAGAAAGAACAGGACGCTGATCAAAACGGCACGAACGATGCTAGCTGATTCAAAGTTACCCATCAACTTTTGGGGAGAAGTTGTGTCTGCCGCTTTCTATACTCTCAACAGGGTACTCACTGTGAAGAAGCATAATAAAATGTGTTTCGAACTCCTTAACAAACGCAAGCCGAATCTTGAAATATCTGGAACCGTTCGGGTCTCCCTGCACAGTTCTAGATTCCGATGGAAAGTTTGGATCGAAGAATTTGGAAGGAATCTTCGTGGGCTATTCTAGTCCACTTAGACGAGTTTTTGTTCCAAGTCTCGGGAGGATCATCGAAGCACAACACGTAGAATGTCAAGGTTATACTATGCCTTCACAGAAGCCCGCAGACTCATGGCGATTCAATTATGATTCTTTATGGGATTCATTCGATTCAATAGAAGAGCCAGAGTACTTTGATGAATTAGACATTTTACGGGATTATGAAGCATCCCAGGGCAGATTTCCAGCAAGGTCTTCTAAACATCAACATACTTCCAATGATAATGAAGCAGGTCCCAGTCATGCTGGTGAAAATGATGATGTTCAGCAAACTCCGACTATTTCTGAACTAGAGCCTGCTCCAGAAAATCAGACAACGACAGTTTATGATGATAATTCAGAGTCTGATTCAGATAGCCCAACATTTGATTGCGGTGATTCAGAATCTGAGGGGGAGCAGATCCAATCTTTAGAACAGACAATTCATGTTGATGAACAAGTTACGGACCAGAATGTCACAAATTTGGAAGGCGAGGTGAACGTTCCCGGGGAAGTTATGCAGAGGACCTTATCCTACCACCCCGAGGAGTTGATTATAGGAGAATTTCAATCAGGAGTTCGCTCAAGAAGCCAAATTGACCATGGCCTTACATGTTTTTATACTAAAACTGCTCCATTACAAACTGAATTCTCACTCAGTTGCTTTATTTCACATATTGAACCTCAAACATACAAAGAAGCACTGACTGAAGAATCGTGGGTGAATGCGATACAGGAGGAGCTAAGTCAATTTGAGAAGCTCTAAGTGTGGAAACTTGTTGATCTACCTAACGGACACAGAAAGATAAACACTAAATGGGTGTTCAAATGCAAGAGAGACGATCGTGGAGTAATTGTCAGAAACAAAGCTCGACTCGTTGTTCAGGGCTTTAGCTAGCAAGAGGGGATAGACTTCACTGAGGTTTACGCTCCAGTTACTAGACTTGAGGACATCAAAATATTTCTTGCTTTCGCTTCATTCAAAGGATTTAAAGTTTACCAGTTAGATGTAAAGTCGGCATTCCTTTACGGAAAGGTGAAAGAGGAGGTATATGTCGGTCAGCCACCGGGCTTTACCGGTCCGATACACAAAGACAAGGTCTACCTCTTGGATAAAGCGCTGTATGGTTTGCGTCAGGCCCCGAGAGCCTGGTATGAGACACTCTCTTAACACTTGCTTGCCAACGGATTTATTCGAGGCAAGGTGGATGCTACACTCTTCACTAAGGAAGTCGATGGTCATCTGCCGATCGTTCAGATATATCTTGAAGACATTATTTTTGGGTCAACAAATGAAGAACTCTCCAAAGATTTCGAGCAAGTTATGAAGCAGAAGTTCGAGATGTCGTCAATGGGTGAGATGAAGTTCTTCCTAGGGCTACAAGTCGATCAGATGCCTGAGGGAACTTTCATACATCAAATGAAGTACGTCTACGATGTTCTGGAGAAATTCGGGATGTCCGGGACTACACCATTGTCCACCCCATTAGCAACTAATCACGGTATCCATCCTGATCTCACCAGAGAGAAGGTCGACGAGACTTTATACCATTCAATGATTGGTTCGCTGATGTACTTGACAGCATCCAGACCTGATATAATGTACCCGACATGCCTTGCGGCCCGATTTCAGTCGAGTCCTAGAGCCTCGCACATGTCTATCGTCAAAAGGATCCTATGCTACCTGAAAGGAACCCCAAGCTTGGGGTTGTGGTATCCCAAAGACGGTGATTTCAAGCTCGAAGGATATTTAGACTCAGATTTCGGTTGCTGCAAAATCAATTCAAAATCAACAACTGCAGGATGCCAATTCTTTGGACCTCGCTTGGTCACTTGGCAGTGTAAGAAGCAAATAACCGTTGCTCTTTCAACGTGCGAAGCAGAATACGTGTCAGCCAGCAGCTGCTGCTCACAAATTCTGTGGATACAACAACAAATGCAAAATTACGTTTTGCAATTTCTTAACTCTCCTATTTTTGTTGATAACGAGGTTGCAATCAACATAACGAAAAATCCGGTACATCACGCTAAAACTAAACATATAGAAATTCGACATCACTTCATCCGAGATTATTTCGAGAAGAAGTTGATTCGAATAGATAAAATGCACACCCATGAACAAAAGGCAGATTTACATACCAAAGCATTTGATAAATCACGATTTTTATACTTGCTAAAATTGAATGGTATGAAGCTTTTGACGTCAGGGGGTGATGTAATTGGTGTTGATGAGAAAACCAAAGCAGAGGATGTCATAAAGCTGACTGCTTTGGTTTGTCGTCTTTTTAATTGTTTTGGCTTTTAGGGGGATATAGATTTTCAGAAAAAGAAAAAAAAAACATTAAAATTTGCAAAAATACAAAAACAATAGATATTTTCAAAATCCAAAAACATTAGAAAACCAAAAAGAGTTTGTGAAAAAAAGGGGAAATGATAGTACATCAGCTAAACAGGTACGGTATGCTAAAGAAATGTAAAGTTTTAAAGCATTAAACGGTCTCACTGATGATATGCTGATAGGTTTTTACACATTTAGTAGACTCTTTCGGTATATAAACAAAAAAATCATATCTTGCTTATTTCGTGGGGAACATCTCTCGGATATATAGGTAACCCCTGAAATCTTGTTTGAAGGATTTTTCTATTTCTGACATACTAGGTCTATGTACTTGATGATATCTGGGGTATTATACCTGGACTTCTGATTTTGCAGAAGCAATAGCCTAGTCCTCGTATAATACTCTACATACATCTTTAATCTTTAAAGCCTCCCCTCAGCATAAAAAATGATAAACATCGCAAAATGTGAATCATGTGCTGTTGAAGAAAAGATCCCCAAGAGGGACACACCAAAAGACGAGCCATCATCTCTTTGTCTGAACGGAAGTTCTAACCTGAGCTCTCATGGCCTCGCACTACCCTTTACAGATACTATTATTGTACGTTCTCCTGTAAGACTGAATATAGGGATCTGGATACGAGAGTATATTCTGAGGTGGGATACGCGAATAAGTGAAGTACTTAAAACATTAAATCATATCCTGAATTAGTTGAAATCTGTGTGAAAATTTAAAAGGATCAGTATATTGGCAATTTAAGTGATTTGTTTAAAGCTTATTGTGAAATTAAGCTCAACGGTACTTGTAACTAGTCGGAAGCTGACATGACCCTCTAACACACTCATCAAAAATATGTTTGTAAATAGTTTATTGTTTACTTTACAACATTTCATTTTAGTTTAGCTTAAAAACCCAAAAAGATCTTTGAATTTTAGCTTAAACTTTCTCAAAATCCCAAAAAGATTTTATCTTCTGCTTTAGTTTTTATGACAAACCAAGGTGGAAAGCTGATCCTCAGAATCTGAGAAGTGAAGCGAAGCAGGAATTTTCTGGGCTGAACAACAAGGTTGGGAGCTAATCTTTAATGTTTGAGATTTTCAATGACAAACAAGTTCATTAACTTGACACTTGTACAATATTTTCAGAAAAAAAGTATTGAAAAAGTTTGACAAAATGTCAGTTGTTTTGTTTCGGGTCAACCAAGGTCATTAACTTGGACTTGGTAGGCAAATTGAGTACCTAGGGTCATTAATTTGGACCTAGATACTTGAGTGGATACCTAAAACTGACCAAAATAGATAAAATTCGAGTAAAATGAAAAAGTTAAAAATTTAAAAAGGATGAGAGTGGATCGGATGACAATCCGATCGGATGGCCATCCGAGTGGTGGTCAAGGGTTATAAAAGGAGGGTCAATTGTTTTAGTCAACCTCATTCGGTCGAACCGCCCTTCGTCACTCTCACAAACACTCTCAACCAATCTTGATCTTGATCTCACATTCTTGCTTTCCGAGTTACATAGGATAGTTGGCACACACAACCTTCACTATGGGAAAGGTAAGTTCCCTAATTTTCATCGTTAAATTTGATGTATTTGATGTTTTTTATGAGGTGTCGGCTCGGACATAGGAGAAATCATAGATCTAGGCTTGTTTAAGCTTTATTTGTTCAAATTCTTGTTAGATCTAGGTTAATCAGCCTGAGTTTGATAGATTTACCGTCCCAATTTCATGAAAAGCACACTAGAATTGAACATAGGTTGTTTGAAGTTGTCGGTAAGCCGAGATACATATTGTCAAATTAAACCAAATCTGCTAAGTTTTGAGAAAATCTGAACATAGGGTTTTGTTAGTCGGCCAAATCTCTACATGAAAGTGTGTTCAATTTTGTAAAAAGTTCAAAAATTTGATCTTTGATTGTGTATACTCAAACTGTTCTTCATAGTCACATGGAACGAATGACCATCCTATCAGAGGGCCATCCGATCCATGATACTCTTACATGTTTGAATATTTTCTAAGTATTTTAGTGTTCAAGTGTTGTATATTTTGTCAAAAACACATACTTATGTTCTTGCTTAACTGTTGATGTTTTCTCTCGAATGGCAATCCGATCGGAGGGCCATCCGATCCAAAACACACATTCATATGTTTGTTTCATCATTGGGCTTGTCTGTTCACAACACTTGGAACGAATGACAATCCGATCGGATGACCATCCGATTGGATGGCCATCTGATCCAAAAGCACTATGTCCTGAATGTTACATTGGATAAGCTCATCTGATCGGATGACCATCCGATCGGATGGCCATCCGATCATTAGTACTGTAGAGAGTATAAGAGGCAAAAGTGTTAGAAAAATTTTCAAGTTTTTCAAAATTTTCATTTTTCATAGTATGTCTCAAAATTCGTGCAGATTCTAACATTGATATTTTTGCAGGCAAGAGCATCTGATTGGCAGGCAAATCACAACATTTATTGCATTCTGGAAGAAAACTATGCGAATATGGAACCATTCAAAGATATAGTGCCATTTTTAAAGGATAGTAGAATTGCTAAAGCAATGACAGATAAGACGAGATGTTATGAGTCACATGCAAGGTTATTTTGGAACTCTGCAAGATACGACGAAACAGAAAAGATGATATATTCGGCAGTAAAGAAGAAAGATGAGAAAGGAAAGGATATAGATATTGAGGTTAAGTTCTCAGTGGGGGACGTAAGAAGGGTTCTAGATTTAAAGGATAGTGATGATGACCCAATCATTGTTCCAGAGAGGTTATGCAAGGGTTTGTGGTTTAGAATGGGTTATACAGGGCACGTGAACGACAAATATCTAAAGTCTAGATTCTGTAGACCATACAAGTTCATGGTTCATTGTGTTATACAAGCTTTATCACCTAGAAAACGGGCTTATGATGAGACATCGGACTATATTATGAATATTATTACATGTCTGGTGTTGAATAGGCCTTACAACATTTCACAAGTGTTGTTTAACCACATGATTGACAACATCAAAGGCGAGAAATATATTATGTATCCAAGATTCATTCAGATGTTGATAGATGATCAAGTGCCTGATTTACCAAAGGATCCAGCTGATGGAATAAAGTTGCAACATATGAGCGCTGAAACTATGTGGCACCTGCAAATATAAAGGATTGAAAGAAGATTAGGAGCCTAGAGTTAAAGGAATGATTTGTAGGATTAAAGATCCAAACTATGTGGCACCTGCAAATGATCACTGGAGACATGAAAATAGTGATTCAGAAGATGAAACATAATGATTAAGTGAGATGCATGAAAAGAAGCTAAGGTTCTGGTTTGAAAAAGATGGAAAGAGGAAGAGAACTCCAAAGATATCACCCAAAGTGGTGACACCAAAGATTGTCATTAAGGGTAAAGTCGGAAAGGGGGTTCAAATGAAAGGTTCGTAGATTATTCTTTGTTATATCACACTAATAAGTGTTGTAATTTGTATTGCAGAGCCTGAAAAGAAGAAGTCTACACCAAAACTTGTAGATGAACCAGTGATACCTCCTACAGAAATGATCCAACAAGGTGTTGATCTTTTGAACGTGTCACTTGAAGATTTCTTAAGGAAAAATGAGGAGGACAAAGCTATTAAAGATACAAAGGAAGCTGAAACTTCTGCAAAGAACGTTGAAGCTAAAAATATTAAAGAAAAGGAGGTTGAAGGTGTTGCAGAAGCAGATTCGAGCGCAACAGAAAGTGAACCTAAATATGATACATCAAAGTTGGGCGTTGGAAAGATAAAGTTAAAGATGAAGCTTCCAAAGAAAAAGAAAGGTTTAGACGAGGAAGATGCGACGTATATTCCAACTCCAGAAGAGAAAAAGAAAGGCTTAAGGAAAAGCAAAGCAAGACCAACTGGAGTTGTGTTAAGAAGTGTTAAAGCAAGAAGAGATTCTGATGCTGAAAAACATGTTACAATTACTCTTGAAGTTCAAAGTGTGAATGTTCCAGAGGTTGAAGCTCAAAATGTTCCAATTATTGTTCAATATGTTGAAGCTGAGAAGAAAGCGCCTAAAAGTCCTATCTTTGAAAAGGTTGAAAAGGATGTTGAAGCTGAGAAGGTTGATGATGAGGTAGAGTATATGGGTGAAAGAGAGTCTACTCCACCACCACCACCACCACCAGTAAATCTAACTATTCATATTCAAGACGATCCAAAGGAATCACCTGAAAAGAAAGATACTTCTACTAGTTTATTTGATGATTTTCCGGAAGTTCATGGTGAGTTTCCAGTTGATCTTCCAGAAGGTGATTTTGATGTATTCAATGAAGGAAAGATAAACGTGCTCACAAAGAAAGTCAGCTTGTTAGAGAAAGCAAAGAAGAAAGCAGAAGATGAATGTGACGATCTGAAAAAGAAGCTTGAAAAGGTAATTGTAGTGAATGAAGAGTTGAAGAAAGCAGTGAATGATCATGCTGAAAGCATTGATGATTTAACTGATGACTCTGGAAATAATGCTAAAGTCGTTGATAGACTCACTGTAGAGCTTGCAGAAGTGAATGAAAGGTATGAATTGCTAAGTGAAACTAACAAGACACTGCATCAAATGATAGGTGAGCTGCATGAATCGTCATCAAATGAAAACAAAGTTCTAAGGCAAGAGATAGAAGCTCCGAGGGTAGATAAAGCTGTGAAAGACGAGCAGTTGAACATGTTATATGCTGTGATAGAACACAAGCTTGGAATCAATGTCCAAGCTGTGTATAATAACTTGGAGATTCAAAGGGTCGAAGAGCGAAGAGTTCAAAGGGAGAAAGAGTTGGCGGAAGAAGCAACAAAGAAGAAGAAAGGGTTGGTGATTGATAATGAAGAGATACTTGGGTCTTCTAGCCAACAAGTTCAACCTGATATTGAAATGACAGAATCAGAGGTGAATGCTGAAGAGGAAAACATGGATGTTGATAATGAAGTTGATCCAGAACAAGGTTTTATCTTTATTGGTGAATCTTTTTCATTACCTTATAGTCTTAAAGAGGTAATCCGTTTAGTGAAAGCTGATCATAGAAAACGGAAGGCGAGAAAACCTCAGGGAGCTCAAAATGATTCTGATACAAAATTACTATGTTATAAAGAGGAGAAAGAAGAAGAGGAAGAGGATCCAGAATTGAAAGATATTCTTGATGTTAATGAGAATTATGATCGTTCATGGGATGACTTTAAAGATGATGATGATCAAGGGACAAGAGGGTTGTTAGTGAAGCCTCCGGCTCGGAATACGCTTGATGACTTCTTAAATGATGAACTGAATGAGCAAGAGGAGGATCAACAGCATGAGTCTTCGTCTTCTAGCAAACAACATACCCAAAGTTATTTACTTGCTTTCTACGTTTGAGGGGGAGTTAGAGGTTCATAGGACGAGAGAGGAGATGTTAGAGGAATTGGGGATGGATGACGGTAATTTGAAGTTTGATATAGAAGATGAAATCCCATCATCTCCAGACAGAGATTATGTTTTTAAGCTTGCAAATGAAGCAGACAACTTCAATGATGTTATAGTTGAAGAGGGCTATGATGTGTCCGATGAAGACACTCCCTTTCACTACTCAGGTATTGATGATACATTTCCTACATTCGATGAAATGTTCAAAACATATAATGAAGATGAAGTGCGTAGGAAAGTGTTGGAAAAGATAAGTTCTGAAGGTATTCCAGAGATAGTTCCACGGGAAGAATTGTTAGAAGGAAGAAAGATTGGTTCAAAGTTATGCCTAAAGAGAGGAAGTTCAAGAGACCTTTACAGTACTTCACAGATCATCCAGATAAATCTCTGGGTGATATTCTATCTTGGCGTTATCTTGAAGATCTTCAGGTGTATGTTATTAGAAGGGAACACGGGGTTCAGTATTTCGAGTTCTTGGCAGACATCAAAACACTCCCATGGTGGGATGTGGAGGAGCTCCTACAAATAAAGAATATAAAATAGTTCTATTATGGTCCTGATGTGAAGATGCATGACCAGAAGTTATGGAACTACATAAAGCTCAAAGCAAAGAACAGATTTCCTGATTGGAAGCCACACTATCCAGAGCAAATTGTCAAATACGATCCAATCACTGGAGAAAAAGATGTAAGACTGAAGATAAAGGCGCCAAGATGTCTAAAGAATATGCCACAGCGTGCAATGGAACAATACTTTCACGAAGACTTTCAAGGTTGGATGTATAACCAAAGCACGACAAAAGGAGAAGCTAGGAGGATCAATGTGTTAGATCCTATGTGGTTGGTTAATTGTTCGAAGAAGGATATTGATTGTTTATTTTTCAACAAGATTGTGTATGATGGTCCTGACAAAGCTCAAGCGCAACAGTATCAGAATCTATGCTTTGCAAAGGATATAAACTCAGGAAGATATTGGGAGTCGAAGTTCAGAGACCTTGAGTTAAAGGAGTTCCTAAAGAAAGAAAAGAGAAGAGAAGAGAGAAGTTCAGAAAGATAGCTGAAAGAGCTGCGGTTTTGGGAAGAAGGAAACTCTTCAGGCCTCCAACAACTGACCAAACGCCGATAGAATCAGAGGAAAACAAAATCCCAAGGTGGGATAGGAAGAGAGATGGAGATCCTGAGTACAAGAAATATTGGAATGAAATTGGAAGGCCTCTCAGACGTAAAATGTTAGTAGAGAAAGCAGAGGCTAGAAGATAAAAAGCCAGAGCTAGCAGGCGTAGCAGGAAGGTGAAATAAAGACTATGTAGGAAGGAAGAATACAACTACATCTAAGGGGGAGTCTGTTAGTGCATTATGTCTATAGCTTCTGTCTGTATCGAGTCTATGTATTTTGTCTTGTATGTGTTGTACATTTGTGTATGTATGTTATTTTTTTATCTAAACGAAACGGGAGACGGAACTTAATGTTGGAAAGTGATCCAGATGGATGGCCATCCGACCGGATGACATCCACCTCTCCTAAGTTCCCTATAAATAGGAGTGTAGGGGTCTTAGTTTAGATCCTTTTGCCAGTTTATGCAGTGAAGCTCTGTCCAATTGTCATCAGGATCTTTGTACTTTCACATTTCTCAATGAGATTGGACATGTTTATTGATGATATCGTTGTTGATGATTCTCTGACGATGCCGAGGGATTCCGCACCTCTGTATTGATCGATTCACACCACGTTCTTCATCTAATAGAACCGTTTCTGCACGATCACAGTCATCCTTAGCAAAAGCTCTTGCTCGATCTTCCTCAGCTTTTCTCCTACTCTCCGTGTCAGTCGGATCAGAAAATTCATTACCAAACTTCTTCTCCAGTTTTCCACGAAGATCATACACCATGTTAAACAACAAACTGACGTCACCTTGTAACTGATCAATTTGTTGATTCTTTTGTATAATTGTGTCTTCGAGATGCATAATCTTTGCATCTTTGTGGATCGAGTCTTGTTCAAGCACAACAATTCTTTTCTTCATCTCTCCCATACTAAAAAACTCATAATCATCACTTGAATCGTCAACGAACGGCATTCTCAGTGGTTCTTCAGGTCGTTTTCCACTTGAGCTGCATGGTTCATCACGAACTGTTCCAGATGAACTTGCAATAGCAGCAGTAACAGGCATTGTTGACTCGGTGACTGGAGCAGAAACAGTAGTAGTAACAAGAATCTCCATAGGAGTAACATCTACATCCATTCTCGTTGTATCAACATCAAAATCAAACCCTTTTCTGTAGCAGTGACAGTAGCAGTCGTATCTTTCTCAAAGTCAAAATCATATAAACCATCTTCATCGTTAGCATCAGTTGTAGGTTGATCTTTGTTTTGTTCAATATATACACCAGGTCGAGGATCCCTTCTTCTTCGCTTCACTTGTTGAGTATCCGGATCCTTTGGGTCTTCAGTCGTTTGCTCTTTACTTTGAATTGAATGATCGGAAGGAGGATTTCCCATCTGTTCAATTAAGGACTTTAACAGCAAAGCCAAACTCTCAGACGAAATCACCTGGTTGAACAGCAGAAACAGCAGAACTAACTCCAGCTTCAGGAGGAAGCTCAACTTCATCATCATCATCATCACAACTAATCTCAACGCCTTCATCGTTAGAGTTTATCATCAGAATCTCTGTCTCAGGCTCTTCATCGGCAGCATCTTGAACAACGTGTTCTTCTACAATCATTGCATTAACTGGTACATTTACTAGTGCAGCATTAACAGGTTCAGGTTGTACTATTACTGGTTCAGCTGCCACATCCTCTGTCTCAGCAAATTGACCAATTTTTTCAAGAGCAATTATTCCTTCGAACTTTTTCTCAGTACCCTTCTTAGAAGTGAGAGCACCAAAACATGCAGGACTCATTGGCTTTAGATCCAAAGTGTTTCCAGTTCTCTCCAAGTATGAATAACGAGCGTTGAAGATCATTTGCAAGAACCTTGGATACATGACAAACTTATCCTTTCGCACACCAGTTACATTCCTCTTCATGCCTTCAAACACGTACCTCGAGTAGTTGAATGGTTGGTTCATTATCAGATAAACGAATGCTGCAGACTGTGTAATATTTAGCTGATATGTTCCTCCTCTGTTTTCAGTATACACATTATAAACATGTGCATCAACAAACGCCAATATGGATGCACGAACTTCTTCATCAGAGAGGGATACGTTCCTTCATAGCTTAATCGAGGCAAAATAGCTTCAACGGTTCCACCTGGAAGATCAATGGGATCAGTCTCTTGATCGTTAAACTGTAAAACCTCCCTTATAATCTGTTCGGTTACAGTAAGGTTCTTCTTTTGAATCTCTGCTTCAATTGATCCTTTACCATCTGCTCCTAGCGCGTCGAATTTTGTCGTCTTCCAGAATTCCTGAACAAGACTTTCATATATGACAGGATTACTCGTAAAGCGTGAACGATTCGGCAACTGGTCAATCCTTTGATCAATGAAGCATACATCTTCTTGTGTTTCTCCGGAGGTGGTGCTAAGTACCCCGCTTGGTTATGTGTTGAGATGAATTTCAAATCCATGGCCTACACAAAATTTATAAATTAAGTATAGAATCTTGTTTGAGAAACTAGTCAACAGGTCAACACAGGTCAACAGTCGAGACCAGGAGACAACTCAGATTGCGAGTGAAAATAATAATAATTTTTTAATGTCTGACACAAGGTTTCGAGTCGAGACCAGAAGATTCGAGTCGAGATCAAGAAGTTCTGAGTCGAAATCCCAGTCGAGACCAGGAAGTTCTGAGTCGAAATCCTTGTCGAGACCATCGAGGTTGCGACTCGCTACCAGAGGTCTCGAGTCCTTATGTCTTCAGTTGCAATCTGAGTCAAGACCACGTAAACATGTTTTGATCAGCCTAATTTTGGATCAAAATCCAAAAACACTCTTTGATTGTGTTGAAGACCAGATTATGTTCACAATTAGGGTTCTTATCCATCTTCTAATCTTCATCAAATCTTCATAATATCTGCAAATCTTCAACTGAAATCATCATTAAGTTCATAATACCTTCAAGTATTTGAATATTACTAGCCGAGATTGGAGAGAAACAAGCCGAAATAAGAAGTCTCGCCGGAAAGTTGAGAGAAAATTGATGTAAACAGTAAGAGGTCTCGAGTGAAATGAGAGGTTTCGACTCGAGACCGCTTTATACTCCCACATATATGGGCTGGGCCTTGTATTGGGCCGAGACCATAAATATTGAGTCGAGACCATCAAGAAATTCATTTTCAGGATTTTATTTAACATTTTTCAATTATTTCAAAAATCCATTCAAACAATAATTTTAAATAACCCTTTTTAACCTTCCGAGCACGTTTTGCGAGATCAAGAACCTAAAAACACAAAAATAAATAATATGAACAATTATTTACAAACAAATAAAATAGGAAATATCGTAATTGCTCAGGGATCAAATCACGAGGTTTTGAGCTTGACTTCACTTATCAACACTGATATACTACTGAATGATCTAAACGATTGCCAGTATATTTGTCCACCTAAACTCATTTCCCTAGAACTTTTCCATGTGACTGTCTGTAATTATTTTTATTATGTTTTGATTTCTTAACAATGAACGCCCAAACAAATACTAATCAGATCTTGGAATCATCAGCAACACACTCTATCATGCAAGCGGTTTCCCTACCACATATTTCCACATGTCCGTTCTAGATTTCTGAAACCTTGACCGGGACTAGATTGAGAAGAGAACATAATAGATCATAAGCAGAGATGATATTATGTAGAGATCAAATGAGTTTTCTCAATTTGCTATAGGTTTTTGGGTTTCTTTTGGTCACTTGAGGGCCTCTTTCGGGTGTAAATTGATCTATAAGGTGACAGAAGTACAGCTAGGTCTTTGCTCACGCAAAACAGAAGCTAAACGCTATCTAGCACCTCCAGGTCTTTGCTCACGCAAAAAAAGGAGATACACGACTTTTTCAGAAAAGATTTCAGAACTAGACCAAAATTGTGTGTATCGGGACATCACACATGCATTCAAGTAGAAATGAGCTAATTACAAGTGATGTTCTTTCCTGAGGTCGTAGACTAATTTAGGTTCTGAACAAAAACAACCAATGTTTCCAGCCTTAAGGATAGAGCCTGCCAACATATCATTCTAGAGTCAAACTATTTCGATACTGGTTTTACATGAGTCAGCCCTTCATCACAATGTGAAAATTCATTTCATTTCCCATGTCATGCAATGTTTCTTTTTGTATTTTTCAAATTTTTCAATGTTTTTGTATTTTTCAAAATTTTTTTTAATGTTTTTGTATTTTTCAAAATTTCTTCCCCTAAATTTGTGCATAAATAAAAACTACCTATGAATAGAAAACTTTATGAACAAATTTACCTAAGAAAAACAAAAACATGCCCAGTCGGTGTAACGTATCATTTTCAGAAAATTCACAAGCACTTGAAACTTTGAGCTGCTGACAGGTTTTGTGAACAAATCGGCATCGTTTGCATCTGTGTCGATTTGCTCCAGTTTGATAAGACCTCTGTCAAAACAGTCTCTTATAAAGTGAACCTTAATATCAATGTGCTTGGTTTTTTAGTGGAAGACATGATTTTTCACAATTTGAATTGCAATATCATTATCGCAGTAAATGGTAGTATTAAGATAAGTCAAACCGTAATCCTGCAATTGATGCTGCATCCACACCACTTGGGAACAAGATGCAGAAGTCGCAACATATTCTGCTTCAGCTATGGAGATCACCACCATTTGCTGTTGCTTGCATTGCCAAGAAATGAGCCTATCACCCAAAAATTGACATCCAGCTGGTGTGGATTTCCTATCCTTATTAGTGCCTCCAAAATTACTATCAGAAAACGCAAACAAGTCAAAATTAGAATCTCTTGGATACCATAGACCAAACTGAGGTCGGCCTTTAAGGTACCAAAAGATTCGTTTAACAGCAGTAAGATGAGAGTTTTTAGGATTAGCCTGATTTCGCGTTCAGTTGCATACAACAAACATGATGTCTGGACGGCTCGCAGTCAGATACATCAACGATCCGATCATAGACCTATAAAGGCATTGATCAACAGGGGATCCTTCTGCATCTTCAGTCAGTAATGGTCTTTCTGCCATTGGAGTGTCAGCCAATTTTGCATCAGTGAACTTGAATTTTGCCAGCACATTGTCCACATACTTTCCTTGATAAATAAGAATGCCTCGAGAATCATGTTTAACTTGTAAACCCAAGAACATGGTCATCACCCAGAGCGCACTCATCTCGAATTTATTTTTCATAACTCTCTCAAATGCCTTGCAAAGCTCGTCACTTGTTGATCCGAAGATAATTTCATCGACATAAATTTGAACCAAGATCAGATCCTTGCCCACTCTCTTGATAAACATCGTCTGATCTATTGTGCCACGTGTGTATCCATGAGCTAGAAGATGTTCAGTCAGAGTTGCGTACCAAGCTCTTGGTGCTTGGTGCAATCCATACAATGCCTTGTCAAGCTTGTAGGAATATTTTGGATGATCTGGATGGACAAAACCCGATGGTTGCTCAACAATGATTTCCTCCTTCACATCTCCATATAAAAACGCGGTCTTGACGTCTATTTGATAAACAGTGAACCCCATATAAGACGCGTAGGCTAAGAAGATCCGGATGGCCTAAATTCGTGCAACTGGGGTGTAAACTTCATCGTAATCCAGTCCCTCTATCTGTCTGAATCCCTGGAGCACGAATCTTGCTTTGTTTCGAACAATAACCCCTGCAGAATCTTGCTTGTTTCTGAACCCCCATCGAGTTCCGAGTTTGCGTTTCCCTTTCAGCAACTCCACAGGCTTCCATACTCCGAGCTTCTCAAACTGGTTCAGCTCTTCATGCATAGCGTCCACCCAGCCGGGTTCCTGAAAAGTTACATCAATGGTTTTAGGTTCTATTTGAGAAACGTAGCATGAGTATAAGCAAGTATTAACGGTTCCTGATTGGCTCCTGGTTTGAACTCCTGCATCTACAAGACCAATCACGTTCTCAATAGGATGATTTCTTTGAACACTTGTTGGGATGGCAAATTCAGGTATGATCTCGTCTTGAGTTGTGTTGATGTTGCTCGACTCCCCCTCATTAGGTACTATAGTACTGTGAACTACATGAGTAGTAACAATACAATCTTCATGAATGGGGTCAGGAAATAATGCATATATTGAATCATTTGAGTTAACACCTCCGGATAAAGCACCTTCAGGGGATTGATGGGACATTTTTTGTGACACCTGTGTCACTTCAACCATCAAAAAAATTCCAAACCAATGAAATATTGTATTTCATACTTGGTATTTGTAAAAATATGTGTATCGTTTGCACATATCAACTCTTGTTCGATTTCAAGCTTTAAATCACTTTCTGAGGGTTATACGCGCTCTGATGCGTAAATATAACTAGTTTAATGAAACGAACACTCCGGAATAGTGAAATAGGCTTAACATACCTTAAGTAACCTCAACATAACTTAGAAATAAGTTTTGGATGGTTTGGTGTGTTGAAATCAAGTTTGTTCGATCGTAGGGACTATTTGTGTCAAACTACGAAACTATGCCGATTTGTATAGTAACGAACATTCTGGAACTTGATCATAGGCTAAACATACCCTAAATAACCTTTACATAGCTTAGAAATAGGCTTTGAGGGGTACGGTATGCTAAAATAAACTTTATTGATCCATAGGGACTAGAAGCGTCAAAAAGTGCATAAGTTTGCATTTTCATATCTTCCGTTCTGAATATATCCGGACATCCAAAAATTTATGTAATCATTAAAATATTATGTTTTAATGATTGGCATGATAAAAATCCATTCGTCGCTTAATTTGGATCGTTTTTGCGTTCGATACGACTTCCGTCGTAATTTATCGAACAACGCAACCGTACGACCAAACGAGCCAACATCCGAGATATTTTTGAGCACATTTTAAGTTCCCTATACTTTAAATTCATTTTAGAGCTTTGAAATGGGGTTAACGGGGCTTAAACGTGTCAAAAATGCAACAAAAACCAAGTTTGGGGCTTCAGGGACTAAAACTGCCAATTTTGAAAGTTGCTGACCTGCAAGGTCCTTACGGTCCGTATGGACCTTTGCTTACGGTCCGTAAGCCATCCCCAGACCAGCAGAATGTGTTTCCAGCTATTTCCAGCTCATTCCAGCTCTTGCAAATGGTTTTTGATCAATCTATGGATTTTGATGGTTTTTGAGTGCCCCTTGTATTCAAATACCATGTGCCCACTTGTACGGATGAGATTAAAGCTCGGTTTTCAAGAAACGATCCTAACGGTGGTCCATTTCCTATATATACCCACCCCCATTTCACTCCCAAAGCACAAATGATCTGATTTCTGCTCTCTAAGTTGAAGTTTATGCTTCATACCTAAGAGTAAATCGGATCATAGCTTGCGAAGTGTTCCTTCGTTCTTTTATCGCTTTTCGAGTCTGAAAGTCAAAATGCGTTTGACTTTCTGCTTTGACCAGTTTATGGTCAATGCGAAGTTCGTTTGAACTTCATAACGTGAACGTAATCACGATGGTTATAGTCCCTAGTGACTATACCTACTGATTACCACGTTATCTAGGTGTAGTGACGAGTCGTAGTTTCGGCCAAAATGCGCATTCTTGCGTATTTTGTAACCAAACTACTTTTAGGTATCAAAACCGTTTGTTTTGATACCAAACCTGTTTTATAACTTAACTAAACATGTTTTAGCATGTTTAGCTCGTCACTTTTTAGTTTAGTGCTTATGTAGAGTAGTAAGTCAAGCGGACTAAACACCCGCTTAGACTTACGAACTAGACCCGTTTGGTCGATCTTTAGGATCTGACCAAACACATTAGGTGACCATAGTTGTATAGGGAATAACCTTCCGAGGTTATACCTTATGGTCACTTCGTTTAACTAGTTGTATGATAGGTAGTTTATATGCCTTAGGAAAATTACCAAAATACCCTTTTTATGCATAATTGATATTTAAGCATATGTAACACAAACTCTTGTCACTTAACTGATTATGTAACATAATTAAGTATGTTAGGGCATATAATACTTGTCATAGGACTAGTTAGGCGGTCTGAATGCGTTATACGCGAACGACGCGTTAAAGTAGGATAAGCTACCTAGACGGGTCGTGATGGGTCGTAAGCACTTAGGATAGGTTTCCTTTTAGGATGTAGGATTTGTTAGACCATATTATATGAGTTCCTATACTCATTTGGTTTACGAAACCTCATCCTATCTGATCTTCCGAATTAGGTCCGGTTTATTTATGTAGTTACCCATATTTGGTGTCGTCTGATTACGTGCTCCCTCTAGCTTGCTTGGTAGTTGTTCAAGACTCCTAAGCACTCTCAGGTGAGTACATAGTCCCCTCTTTTACTGTTTTCTAACTGTTTTGGGGTGAAGCATGTGTACCTATCTGTTATTTTCATGTTTTCAAAAGTATAATTGATTATACATATTTGTACTTATCTTTTTACAAACTGAATGATTATTTATGACTTAAACTCTATTTTTTTCAAAGATTATAAAATAAATGTTTGGAATAGTACTTATTTTGTTCACCAGGCCGATTGGTAGTATGATATAGTGCTATAGGATTTGACACCCCATTCCTGTTGTCAGGGAATGTCTGAAACCAATTTGTTTCTCCATCCAAATAGGGATTGCCTTTGTGGTATTCCTATAGTCTCAAAGGTGTATTTTGATGCACTAGGTCTGAATGAATTCTTAAGTCACATTATTTTTGTATATTAAGTTATACTCCCAAAAGTATAGTTTGATATGCTCTCATATGTGATATTGTACAAAACCAACATATATTTTGTTAAAAATCCAAAGCATAGTTTTATATGTTATTTTCAAAATCTAAAACATAGTTTAATGTGTTATTTGTAATCCAAAACATAGTTTAATATGTTATTTGTTATCCAAAACATAGTTTAATATGTTATTTGTAATCCAAAACATAGTTTAATATGTTATTTATAAATCCAAAGTATACTTTTGATATACTACTGAAATTTTTTATTTTAAACAACTAAGGTATATTTAATATACTATTTGTCTAACGATTGGGTTTTGGTTAGTGTTTAGATAACGGGACGGGTGTAATGTGATGAAAACATGGTAGATACGCCGCTGGTACTTCTTATATATAAGTGTTTTCATCACATTGCATACCGTGGCGTTATTTAGTGCACTTGGGTTAACAATATTGGAACTGAAATATATTTTAATATATTACTCATTTGATTTTCTTAAAAACCAAAGTATATTTTTATATATACTATAAACCTTTTTATCAAAATATTGTTTTTCAAACAATATATTTTATACAAACTCATTTTACTTACTTATTAAATTTTCTATGTATTATTATTTTATACCATCTGATTTCTTATAAATGATTTATAAAAGAAAACCTTTTTTTCAAGGATCATGACTAATTTTCTTAAACATTTTTCTTTAAACTCATAAGTCATGAATCCTAAAATCAATAAAACATATGTATCTCACAAGCATTATTATGCTGACATACCTATTTTTACACATGTTTCGGGTGCTGCTTTATGATGATTGTGGATACATGCTACACTTAGGGTGGACTCGTGCCTTAGCGACTTTAAAACTTGAAAGATAATATTTGTATTTATCTGATTTGTAATAGAACAAAGATTTCAATGATTCAATAAAACAAAATTATTTATTCCATGGTTGTGAAACAATGATTCTGTTACAACACTCCCCGACGTTTCCGCCACGTCTTGTTGTTTTACGTGGTCGGGGTGTGACAAAAAAGTTGGTATCAGAGCCAATGGTTATAGGGAATTAGGTTATTAGTGATGCTTTGACCTAGACTATAACCTTCCTAGGACCCTAACACAAGTTACCTTGTGTTTAGCTTTTAAAACAATACCGTCACTTATCCTTAGGAGACAACCACAATAAGAGCAAAAATTTTGAATCCGCTTTGAAAACTAATCATCTGTTCTAGGATGATTGATTACTAGATTTTGAAATTTCAAAGTTTTCAAAATCTCGTCAAAGTTTGGTCTAAATAATGTGAACAGGTGCAAACTGGAAGGGTGGGTGCCTGTACCCTGGGTCTTCTGCCTAGGCTAGAGTGTTTGTACAAATCCGCAGTATCGGACCAGTCACTCTTACCTGGGAACTCTTGTGGTGAGTGTCCACTTATAGGCAAGCATGTCTTCGCCATACATTATATTGACCCATTTACTTTGATTAGTCACCGTCTCATTTGTTTGCCTTAGGTAACAAACAAATGATCGCAATTTTATGCATTGTTATTCTGTTTTCATTTCCCTTGTTTCCTCCCATGTCTCCCATTTTCTTCATGGTGCATCTTCATCACAACAACAATGTCCGAACTAGGTGCTGCAATTGTCCATCAATTAGGCGTCGTACTACCAGAAGGCCGTTGATTTAGCTATCACCGTGACTCGTCTCAGGGATGAAGCCATACAAGGGAACCACTCCTTAGAGTAATCAATGCAACCGTCATTATCCGAATCAGATACTCTATTTCAAATATACCCACAGTGGACGATGGGGGATATTTGATTAACATGTGCCGCTTTGCAATCCAAAGCAAAGCTGTTACAAATCCTGCTGCTGCTCAACCTCTTGCAAGGAAACCTAATGCCGGTATGTGCTTATGTGCAACAAATGTAATGCACCTCACCAAGCTTACCTGCAGTGTCGACTGTGTGCATCACGTCGACGACTCGGTCACCTGACAAATGCTTGTCAATTCAACCTAAACCAAGGTGGTCTAAACCAACCCTAAGTCAACCCTGCTCGTATAATCGACTTAACATACGTAGTACCCAACCTTCAAACTCTGCTTCATATGTCGCTTGGCATATCTAGCACCTCAACCTCATGAACTTTCTACCTTGTGTATCGACTTAAGCACACATAGTGCAAGGTGTCGAAACACCTTTCGTTACACAAAATTACAAAATCCAAAATAGGATCTTTCTATCCTCATAATTAGATCCTTATGGATAATTATCAATCAAATCGGAGCCCTTAATTGAATTATTCGTATGTCTTAATACGTAAATTACGATTCAATAAGGATAAATCTGAATTCCTATTAAGATCTTTCTATCTCCATAGTTAGATTCTTATGTTTAAAGTGCCAAATGGAATCCACGGATTGGATTCCTGGTGTGCTTTAAATACCCGTATCCAAAGATAACAAATTAAAAATCAAGTTAATTAATTATGTGATTATGTGTTTTGTGTTTTTGTGTGATCCAAATGTTCATTATCCAAATCCTCATAGAATCTTCCATATCTCATATGAGAGATTCATAATAGGATATCCAAAGGTACTATCTTAAATCCTTAAATGGACTTCAACATTGTAGTTAAGTCCTTTGGGTTATAAAGTACTATTCTATAATTGGACCCCTTGAGTGGTCTAGTTAAACAGATTTATTTGAAAATCTGGTTAGGAATATCATGTGATGATATAATTGAAAAGATCCCTTAAGTGGTCTATTTAAGGAGATTGTACGACGGTCTAGTTAAGAAGATCATGTGTTGATCTAGTTAAAAAGATCGTTCGTTGATCTAGTTAAAAAGATTTCCCCCTACGCATTATGAAATGAACTGTGCGGACTGTGCAGGGAATTACGTAATTATGGAGGCCTACATAATTATGGAATTCAGTGCACAGAAACCACAGGAAGTTTTGTCGTGTGTTAAGACCTATAGTGACAAGAGTAATGATACGGGAGAAGTCTTGGACCTCGACCAATGTCATTTATTCTTACACTCCCCAATTCTGATTTCAAGCACACACAAGTTTCCAATGATAAGTCTTCACGGGAAACGTTCTCCTGTCTATAGTTTGAAACTCCATGTTTTGCTACTTCAAGGACTTCACTTTGAGGGTTGAAAATTTCACTAAGAACCCTATCATCGCCCAGAGTTCTACTTAGGGTTCAAGGGATTCATTCAAAAGCGAAAACATCACAGTTGTCCTCACAAGTTTCTCCTAAAATTAAATTTCGGGACGAAATTTCCTAAAGTAGGGGAGACTGTGACACCTGTGTCACTTCAACCATCAAAAAAATTCCAAACCAATGAAATATTGTATTTCATACTTGGGATTTGTAAAAATATGTGTATCGTTTGCACATATCAACTCTTGTTCGATTTCAAGCTTTAAATCGCTTTCTGGAGGGTTATACGCGCTCTGATGCGTAAATATAACCAGTTTAATGAAACCAACACTCCAGAATAGTGAAATAGGCTTAACATACCTTAAATAACCTCAAAATAACTTAGAAATAAGTTTTGGATGGTTTGGTGTGTTGAAATCAAGTTTGTTCGATCGCAGGGACTATTTGTGTCAAACTGCGAAACTATGGCGATTTGTATAGTAATGAACATTCCGGAACTTGATCATAGGTTAAACATACCCTAAATAACCTTTACATAGCTTAGAAATAGGTTTTTAGGGGTACGGTATGCTAAAATAAACTTTATTGATCCATAGGGACTAAAAGCGTCAAAAAGTGCATAAGTTTGCATTTTCGCGCATATCTTCCGTTCTGAATATATCCGGACATCCAAAAATTTTTGTAATCATTAAAATATTATGTTTTAATGATTGGCATGATAAAAATCCATTCGTCGCTTAATTTGGATCGTTTTTGAGTTCGTTACGACTTCCGTCGTTATTTACCGAACAACGCAACCGTACGACCAAACGAGCCGACATCCGAGATATTTTTGAGCACATTTTAAGTTCCCTATACTTTAACTTCATTTTAGAGCTTTGAAATGGGGTTAACGAGGCTTAAACGTGTCAAAAATGCATCAAAAAACAAGTTTGGGGCTTCAGGGACTAAAACTGCCAATTTTGAAAGTTGCTGACCAAGGTCCTTACGGTCCATATGGACCTTTTCTTACGGTCTGTAAGCCATCTTCAAATACCATGTGCCTACTTGTACGGATGAGATTAAAGCTCGGTTTTCAAGAAACGATCCTAACGGTGGTCCATTTCCTATATATACCCACCCCCATTTCACTCCCAAAGCACAAATGATCTGATTTCTGCTCTCTAAGTTGAAGTTTATGCTTCATACCTGAGAGTAAATCGGATCATAGCTTGCGGGGACCCTTTGTAAGTGTTCCTTCGTTCTTTTATCGCTTTTCGAGTCTGAAAGTTAAACTGCGTTTGACTTTCTGCATTGACCAGTTTATGGTCAATGCGAAGTTCGTTTGAACTTCATAACGTGAACGTAATCACGATGGTTATAGTCCCTAGTGACTATACCTACTGATCACCACGTTATCTAGGTGTAGTGACGAGTCGTAGTTTGGGCCAAAATGCGCATTCTTGCGTATTTTGTAACCAAACTACTTTTAGGTATCAAAATCGTTTGTTTTGATACCAAACCTATTTTCTAACTTAACTAAACATGTTTTAGCATGTTTAGCTCGTCACTTTTTAGTTTAGTGCTTGTGTAGAGTCGTAAGTCAAGCGGACTAAACACCCGCTTAGACTTACGAACTAGACCCGTTTGGTCGATCTTTAGGATCCGACCAAACACATTAGGTGACCATAGTTGTATAGGGAATAAACTTCTGAGGTTATTGTCACACCCTGGCTTTGCGGAAGCGTGGGTTTATTTTGGTGTGACTTTTTAATACCATAGCACAATCACAACCATGCTATATGAAAATAAAACCATGATGTTCATCCATTCAACAAGTTTTAAAAGTTGCCAAGACAACATTGTTTAAAAGTCGACACATGAAACGAATTACAACCATGACATAATTAAAAACTTGTTCACAGGACACAACCAAAAGACATGAATAAAAACACAGTTTAAGACTTGTGACCCGTCCAGGCAAAGATCACATTTCCTAAACTCGGATGACATCATTATTCCTACGCAGCTTGACGGCATTGCATACCTTGCCAGATCCCCTAGTTTCCTGAAATACATGTAGTTTGAAAAATCAACAAAAAGTTGAGCGAGTTCATGTAAAAGTGAGTATGTACAAACCTTTGTAATATGTCTGTATGTATGAAAATCCCTGGTGTGTAGCAATTAAGGAAAAAGAGATGACCATTGGGTTGCAAAGCCAATGATATGTGAGAAGTGATGCAGGAAGACTCAAACCTAGCAGATTTTTGCGTCGGGCTCAAAGTCACCCCATGGTCCGTACAGTGGACTCAGGAGTTGGGCTCGCTACACCCAAATAGATCTATCGCTCATGACCCTCGGTCCTACAATGAGGATTAATGGCCCCAAGTAATACCTACCCACTCACATGATCTAAGTAGTAAACCCTCCTTAAGCTAACCATACCATGTATATAAAAGTCTGTAATTACTGTAACATGTATTCCACCCCCGAAGTATAAAAACTGAAAAAAGTTAAGAGAAAAGGGGGACATGAACTCACTGAAGTGCGTATCCCGAAACGTAAGTCTCCAACTCAACCTGCTAAGTGACGACCTACACGTACTAATGCCTATTAGTCGGATGGCCGTGCCTTGGCTTAGGGTTTAACGTTTTTGGAGAAATAGTTAGGTAACTATTCCGTATTCAGACTTCTTATTTATTTTATATTTCCTTCCCAAGGATGGGGGGTTTTTATACATGTAAGCGTTTTAATTCCGAAAATACATTTTTAAGTATCACTTGAAAAATATATTTTAATCACTTGTCTAAAACATCTAAATTCCAAAATATACATATTTTTCCCCAAAAATATTATATTTTACCTCATACATTTTCCAAAATAATACTTATCAAAATATACATATGAGAGTATTTTCCGAAATATACATAAGTTACGTTTTAAAGTGCGCGTTGTAATAACAATACCAGTGTAACTTAAATATTTATTTGTAAGAGCGTTGGTGTTATTTTGGAGTCGTAATTTCATAATATTCTCAAGTTATATTATTTTTAGGGTAAATATCTAGTTCACATAATAAACAAACAATCACACAAGCGTTTTATTATAAAATATATATTCTAAATATATATTCATCAAGTTTTATTTACGAAAATCCACCTCCGGTACTTGGTAATTTTTGAAATAAAAATCATGGCGAATTTTATTTTGAAAACCAAGTTAAAATACATTTGTTAGAAAAATATTTCTAAGTATTGAAATTCTAGAAAAATTTCGCCAGAGTTTCCTCTGTAAATGGAGGTGTCCACGCTTACTAGCGTATCATTTTCTTTTATAAAATCAATCAAACAATTTACCAACCAACAATATACATTCTTTAATCACTAATCTTGACAAAAATAAGCCTAAATCATAAACTCATGAACTTGAATGTGTGTAAAAAGATGTAGTAAGTTACTATCATGCTTAGTAGGTCTTGTTATCTTTAAAAATAAGATTAGTTTCTTAAAAGAAAACAAGAGTGGTCCTTGAGCTTCCGAGTGCACCAAGCTTGTTTGTTGAACCTTTAACACCTGTGGATGTAGATGGATTGCATGAGAATGATCAAGTGATGGTGGTGGTGGTGCTCCTTGGTTTCGGCCGAACCCACAAGAGAAGAGAGGAAGAAGTTTGTTTGGTGTGTTTTAGTGAAATGAAGTTCAAGACTTATGTGCTTATTTATAATCCATGTCTTAAGTTTATCCAACATGTAATGTGTCACTAATTACCCCACATAATCTATTATTATATTCAACAAAATCAAAGGGTGGGTCACCCCTAGTGACCGTCGCCCAAGGGGGGGGGGGTAAGGGGTTGGGTGGTGATGATCTAGTTACTATTTTGGTTAGAATCTAATGATATAGTTTGTGTATTTTTATATGTGTTATAATATAAAATGTGTTAGGGTGTTCGGGGACCCTAACTAGCTCAGAAAAGTAAAAACAATGTACTTGGCAATATTTTTATGTTCCGGGTAAAGTCCGGTTGTTCGGTTGGATGTTGATCCGTTAATGTGCTAAATAAAGCCTTAAAGTGTCTTTTATAATACTTTTTAGTGACACATTTAATTACCAACACTTTGGAAAATATCTAGGACTAGTTTGCCAAGTTTTTGCACTTTACTAGCATTGTTAAATGCTGAATTTTGGTTAACTAGTGCAGAATTCTGCACTTAAAGTATGTTTTAGGCACTTCCGGGCATTATAACTATCACCTAGTGACGCAGTTTTATGGTCCTCACCTCCCTACACCCCATACTAGTGTAGTACTTTATTCCCGGCTCATACTGGCCTCAAAAATATTGTCTGTATAGGTGTTGGCATTGTCAACATGTTTTTATGGTTATCCGCTCAGTGTGCTAACTGTGCTTTGTGCATCATGGTTGTCACTAAAGTTTGTGTGTAAATAATAGAGTGACAGTATAAAGTGTGATGCCTGAGTATGTATGTATGTAACAGAAATCAGTAAGCAGTTTAATCACAATTGTAATCAAGCACAGTAGTTAAGCACTAATGAAATATCAATTAATTTGTACGTATACCTGGGTTTGTGAGGGTTGTCACAGTTATACCTTATGGTCACTTCGTTTAAGTAGTTGTATGATAGGTAGTTTATATGCCTTAGGAAAATTACCAAAATACCCTTTTATGCATAACTGATATTTACGCATATGTAACCCAAACTCTAGTCACTTAACTGATTATGTAACATAATTAAGTATGTTAGGGCATATAATACTTGTCATAGGACTAGTTAGGCGGTCTGAATGCGTTATACGCGAACGACGCGTTAAAGTAGCATAAGCTACCTAGACGGGTCGTGATGGGTCGTAAGCACTTAGGATAGGTTTCTTTTTAGGATGTAGGCTTTGTTAGACCATATTATATGAGTTCCTATACTCATTTGGTTTACGAAACCTCATCCTATCCGATCTTCCGAATTAGGTCCGGTTTATTTATGTAGTTACCCATATTAGGTGCTGTCTGATTACGTGCTCCTTCTAGCTTGCTTGGTAGTTGTTCAAGACTCCTAAGCACTCTCAGGTGAGTACATAGTCCCCTCTTTTACTGTTTTCTAACTGTTTTGGGGTGAAGCATATGTGTACCTATCTGTTATTTTCATGTTTTCAAAAGTATAATTGATTATACATATTTGTACTTATCTTTTTACAAACTGAATGATTATTTATGACTTAAACTCTAATTTTTCAAAGATTATAAAATAAATGTTTGGAATAGTACTTATTTTGTTCACCAGGCCGATTGGTAGTATGATATAGCGCTATAGGATTTGACACCCCATTCCTGTTGTCATGGAATGTCTGAAACCAATTTGTTTCTCCATCCAAATAGGGATTGCCTTTGTGGTATTCCTATATTCTCAAAGGTGTATTTTGATGCACTAGGTCTGAATGAATTCTTAAGTCACATTATTTTTGTATATTAAGTTATACTCCCAAAAGTATAGTTTGATATGCTCTCATATGTGATATTGTACAAAACCAACATATATTTTGTTAAACATCCAAAGCATTGTTTTATATGTTATTTTCAAAATCTAAAACATAGTTTAATGTGTTATTTGTAATCCAAAAGATAGTTTAATATGTTATTTGTAACCCAAAACATAGTTTAATATGTTATTTGTAATCCAAAACATAGTTTAATATGTTATTTATAAATCCAAAGTATACTTTTGATATACTACTGAAATTTTTTATTTTAAACAACTAAGGTATATTTAATATACTATTTGTCTAATGATTGGGTTTTGGTTAGTGTTTAGATATCGGGACGGGTGTAATGTGATGAAAACATGGTAGATACGCCGCTGGTACTTCTTATATATAAGTGTTTTCATCACATTGCATACCGTGGTGTTATTTAGTGCACTTGGGTTAACAATATTGGAACTGAAATATATTTTAATATATTACTCATTCGACTTTCTTAAAAACTAAAGTATATTTTTATATATACTATAAACCTTTTTATCAAAATATTATTTTTCAAACACTATATTTTATACAAACTCATTTTACTTACTTACTAAATTTTCTATGTATTATTATTTCATACCATCTGATTTCTTATAAATGATTTATAAAAGAAAACTTTTTTTTTCAAGGATCATGACTAATTTTCTTAAACATTTTTCTTTAAACTCTTAAGTCATGAATCCTAAAATCAATAAAACATATGTGTCTCACAGACATTTTTATGCTGACATACCTATTTTTACACATGTTTCATGTGCTGCTTTATGATGATTGTTTATACATGCTACACTTAGGGTGGACTCGTGCCTTAGCGACTTTAAAACTTGAAAGATAATATTTGTATTTATCTGATTTGTAATATAACAAAGATTTCAATGATTCAATAAAACAAAATTATTTATTCCATGGTTGTGAATCAATGATTCTGTTACAACACTCCCCGACGTTTCCGCCACGTCTTGTTGTTTTATGTGGTCGGGGTGTGACAGTTGTTGCAACGTTGGATGCTCAGTAAATCTCATTCCTGGTGAATCTATAGTATGATTTTGCGAGCTCCCTTCGTCCTGTTCCTCTTCTTCTGTATCACCAAATGAAAGCGGTTGTTTCGGAGTCGACACACCTGCATCTGTAGGAACACATGACAGAATGTTACAAGTAGGGGTGCAAACGAGCCGAGCCGAGCCTGAGCTCAGCCAGGCTCGAGCTCGAGCTCGATTAACTTATGAGAGCTCGGGCTCGAGCTCGGCTCGATTCGAGCTTTGTTTTCAAACCCCGAGCTCGGCTCGTTTGTATTTTATCAAGCTCGAGCTCGGCTCGGGCTCGGCTCGTTTATTATCTATTAATTAGTATATTAAATAAAAATAATATAAATAATATACTTTTTAGGCTTGCGAGCTCGATAAGTAAAGCTCGGGCTCGTTTACTAAATAAGCTTATTTTTATGTTCGAGGTCGGCTTGTAAACAAGTTTAAATAAGCTCGGCTCGACTCGGCTCGTTTACACTACGGCTCGATAAGGCTCGACGAGCCTAACGAGCTTCACATCTGAGGCTCGAGCTCGGGCTCGATAAACAAACGAGCTTTGTTTTGAGACTCAAGCTCGGCTCGGGCTCGATAAGGCTCGGCTTGTTTCGAGCTTTTTCTTGAGCCGATCTCGAGTAGCTCGCGAGACGCTCAGCTCGTTTGCACCCCTAGTTACAAGATTTAAACAAATCAGCATAATCATATAACCAATCTGGACCAACTCTAGCATCCGTAGAATTTTCATCAAGCCATTCAATGGTGCACGACTCGACGACCTTCTTGGTTACTTTATTGTATACTCTATAGGAAGATCCTTTAGCGTATCCAATAAAGAAACACTCGTCCCCCTTGACCTCAAACTTCTCATTAGTGTCCATGAGTAAGAGTACACACGGACAACCAAAGATACGGAAGTGTGAGACCGAGAGTTAACGTCCTTCCAGAATTTCATAGGGTGTTTTCATATGACGTTTGTTTACTAAAGCATGATTCTGGATGTAACAAGTCGTGCTAACTGCTTCAGCCCAAAAGAAACTAGGAAGCTTCGAATCGGCCAGCATGGTTCGTGCAGCCTCTATAAGAGTACGATTTCGTCTCTCAGCCACTCCATTTTGTTGTGGAGTTCGTGGTGCACTATACTGTCGTTCGATTCCCTTTTCTGCGCAGAATATATCCAAGGTGACATTTTTGAACTCTGTCCCATTGTCTGATCGAATAGCCTTCACTCTTATACTAGCTTGATTCTCAACCAGAGTGATGAACTGTTTAATTAAACCCGCAGCCTCATTCTTGTGACTCAGAAAGTAAACCCATGTGTAACGGGAGTAGTCATCAACTATCACAAGACAATACGACTTCTTGCCAATGCTTAGTACATTTACAGGACCGAAAAGATCCATGTGTAGTAACTTGAGCATAGCTTTGGTCGAGGGTGTAGACTTGGATTTATGAGGCTTTCGATGTGTTTTTCCTTTTGCACAAGCAACACATTTCTCTACCAGCATGAAGTCTTGATTGGTAGATCATGGACCATTTGACCTTTATCGAGTCGATTCAGATTCTTCACAACAGACCATCATTTTCTGAAGTTTTGGGTGATAGAGATTGGGTGTTTTTGCATGATATTAGTTTTGGTACCTTGGCTGCTTATAGATATGATTATAGTATGATTATTTTGTATATTTGGGGTTTTCGAATTTGGTATGCATTGTTATATGATGTTCTTGAATAGTTGGGGTGGATCTTGTGGGTTAGGGGGCTGCATTAGGATCGGGTTTGAGGCAGGGTTAGCAAGGGATGTTAAGTGTTGTTGTCTGGTTATGGTTATAGTGGTAGCGTGATTATGGTTATGGTTGTTTCATGATACTTTAATCGGCTGTAACGGGGTCATAATTTAACTAAATCTGGATTTTCTCGAGTCTATAACGTGTTATTTTGAAATACGCTTCTAATGGCGCTGGAATCATGATTTTTGGACGTCGTTTACTATTTTAAATAATTTATTTCGTTTCAGCAATTTAAGCTGTGTTTTCTGCAGATTTTACACGATATGTTTTGGGTCATAACTTGCTGCGTACTTAGAGTTCGACCATGAAATTTATACTGCATATGCTCTTAAGTGTTGTTGCAAACCTCCAACTAGAATCTCGTCAATCGGATAAATGTAGATTTTTAAATAAATAATTCGGCAAACAAGGTCAGATTACGACGAATCTGATCACTGTTTGGCGCAAGATTTGTCACTGTAAATCCGTAAGGAGTTTTGTCACCGAATTTTTACACAATTGTCGATGCTCCGATTGACACGTCCTGTAATTTTTTGGGAATTTTGCTGTACACGAACTATTCCGGATAACACTTCGAAAACTGTCCGAAAATGCACTATATTGCTGAATTTTATTAAAGAGTATTTTGAACCTTTTGTGACACTTGTGTTGTAACTAAGCTATGTCGTGATAAATGCATGCATGATATTGTATGATAAAAATGTGCTACATGCTAGATACGTGTATGATTCGTGTTTCTGCGTGAGCACACCCACTAACCCTTAAACGGTAATCATGTTAGGACATGATTGATCAGTTCCACCTTGCGTATTTCTTTCCATAACTTTAATCTGCCGAGCTAATCTAAGGTGAGTTCACACTTTTCTTAAAAGCATGCAAATCCCGGTGGTTTGGGAATGGAACAAACAACAACTATATCCCTTGGGTGGGATACAACTTGCGTATTCTCCTTGGGTAGAATACGTACAACCTCGTCCCCTTGGTGAGGGACGGAAACCATTATTTATATTACATGTATTAAACGGACAAGACGGAACTCTATCTGAAATTCCCCACTCATTTTTATACCGATTAATCATCGGGCCAATGGCGAACGATTATTAGTTAAATAGCGCTATTAGGTTTGACAAGCCACACACCGTGCCGCCGAGGACGGGAGTGGACTAATATACTTTGCCACTTGGTCAATGATAATAGACATTGACTTGGGGCACTCAACATAACTGCAGCCAGTAGTCGGTATGGTAACAGGTCTAGTAGTTTAAAACAGTGGGGTAGCTCCCCATGGCATGTTTTTATAAAGAAGAAAGTAATTGAACAAACTTATGGTTTTTGGAACAACACTAAACAAAACAACTGTGAACTCGCCAACTTTATGTTGACACACTACTGCATGCTTTGCAGGTCGTTAGGTACATGGCTGGAGTTTGCACGAGGAGTGGGTGTTGTGGTAGGGAACCAACTATTGGGTTCCTACTATTAAACACGATGCTTTTGAACTATTAATGGGTTTTCAACTTTATGTTTCCGCTAAAACTTAAACTTGGTTTTGGGATATTGTTTTCGTGAACACTAAACGTTTTGAATGCGTTGTTTCACTTCATTCTACTTTTTATTTAGTATGATTGATGGTATGATCCTGGTAAGTCACACGCCTCGCGGTAATACTCCGCTTATGGATTTTGAGGGTGTGACGTTTACACTAATGTTAATTAATGTCTACGTTAGTGTAAATAATACTTGAGTGTTGGTTGAGTGGTAATACTCCATTTTCATACTCCATAGCTTACCACATACAGAAAAAGAGTGTTTGGTTGAATGGTGATTTGATGTAAGGGAGTGATGGTTTGCAATAGACCAATAGTACATTCAGAGGAGAGAGAGAGAAAGGACATAATCGTCTAAATTTGGATGGTCTTGAGTAAGGGTATTATGCAAAGAAGTTTGTGGACCGGTATACTTTGTGATTTCAAAAGATCCACTACATTTATGTTTACTTGCACGGAGGTGCCATTTTTTATAATCACGAGAACCCACTTACGCGGTAAACTCATGCCTCCCCCAAATACCCGACTAACTGAGGGGAACAGGTAAAGCGCCGGGTCGGTGGCCTCCAAAGAACCAATGGAAGCAAGTATCGAACGCAAGACCTCTAGGATATTTAAACACTTTTTACCACTCTGCCACATCTCTAAAGGCTATGAAGTGCCATTTCCAACCTTGTTAATGTAACTTACATCTTATACACCCTGGTCGGGATTTAACAACCCCAAAAATGCTATGTATTTTGATACCAACTTGATAACTCTAGTAAATTATTCATTTATTCCTTGTCATTGAAAGTCTTTTCCCAACTCATTAGTAAAATCGTTTTTAATCTAAGAATATGTTATCTTCTAAATTTCATCAATATTCAAATTAGTTTCCTTTAAAACTAGCATAAATTGAAGGTACTTGAATGATACCATATGTTTTTTATATCTATTTGGTCGAGTTTCATCTCTAATTCCATATCAATTTCATCTCCAATTTTGACTTCTTCTAATACATCATCCACATCATCAGTGTTCACAGCCGCAAATTAATACATTTTTTTAAAATCCTGGTTTTGAATCAATTCGGTTACTACTTTAGCTTGTTAAATTCTGATTAAAAAATTATTACAGTTGTTAATATGTGGCATTATAAGAATATAATATTATGATAGCATTATGAGGTATATAACAATGATGAATTATTAGAACATATAATATTAATAATCTATCAAAACTGATGGAAAGATAGATGGAAGAAAAATCAAAGCTGGGTGCAAACAACTATGAAGAACGTTGAAGACCAGCACCAAAAAAGAGAAAAAAAAAATTCTGAAGACGTAATCCACCAAGACCTTTGAAAAAAATGAATTGCACCTACATCTAATTTAATGACAGTGAATCATGGAAAAAAACAAACAAAACAAAAGGCAAAAACACAAATCATGGAGATAAACAAACTAAAAAAATCGTTGAAGGAAATAAGCAAGAAAACCGAGCAACATCATGTTAATCAGTTCTTTTAAGATCTAATGGAAAACACTTTAGGGATCTTGATATACCTGACAATCCAGTAGTGGTTAGAGATAAAGAAGAAGCCATCTTGATCGGTTCCTGTTTAGGGTTAGCAGTTAGGATAGAAATGAATGATGATAGTAGTTAGATCACCAGTTGAATATGAATTCGCTTATTATAATGAGGGAGGCTGAGATTTAGTGTGTATATTTAGGGTTCCCCAATAACCTGTATTTATATGATTCACCCAAGGGGAAACCCTAATTAACTAGTACGGACCTTTACGTCCATCAAATAAAGCCCAGTTAATTTATAGAGATATTAAGGTAAATTGATTTGGTTATTAGATAAATGATCAATAAGGGCACCATAAATTATTTATTAAATAATTTACGCTAACATTCTCCCACTTGGCCGAGTGATCATTTATTATGAGTATTAGCTATGCCTAATCAAGAGTTAATACTCATTTTAGTTTTAAACCAAAATTGTAGCAGAAAAATACAGTCGTTAGGTCAGTTATTCAACTTCAGACCCGCATTAATCGTACTACAATCCCAAATTTAAAAGCTAAGCAAAGTAAGGGTCAATTTACAAGTAAGCCATTAAAAGATGATTTGTATAATAATAGTCTTTACGTCATTAGGCTAGCGAAACGTAGTCAGAGATAAACAAATCAAAGGAGGAAATTTTTGTTATTAAAATATAAGTAAGTACATTATGCATTTAAATAAGGTCTTTACAAAAGCCCATCTTCAAAACATGTTCTTCGAATACTTTAGGTGGGAGACCTTTAGTCATCGGATCCGTAAGTATATTTTTCATACTTATATACTCAATACAAAGCTTCTTTTCCTCAACACGTTAACATACGAACAAATACTTTGTATCAAGATATAATCCAGCTCCGGTCGAACAGCTACTGTTCGAGAAGTTAACGACAACTGAGTTATCACAGTACAACTTCAATGGTCTAGATGTGGAATTAACAACTTTGAGTCCAGTAATCAGATTCTTTAGAAACATTCCATGACAGGTAGCGTTATATACAGCAATGTATTATGCCATCATAGTGGATGTTGAAGTTAGCTGTTGTTTGTGACTCCTCCATGAATAGCTCCGCCAGCTAACATAAAGATATACCCTAAAGTGGATTTCTTGTCATCTTTGCATTTAGCAAAGTCAAAATCAGAATAACCAACCACTTCCAAAACGTCACTTCTTCTATAAGTTAGTTTATAGTCTTTGTCCCCTGAAGATATCGAAGTACTTTCTTCGCTGCTTTCCAGTGATCAAGGCCAGGATTAGACAGATAACAGCCTAGCATCCCTGTAACATAAGCGATATCTAGACAAATGTAGACTTGAGCATACATGAGGATCCCAACTATCGAGGCATTAGGTATCATTCTCATTTGCGCCTTTTCAACCTCAGTTTTTAGACATTGAAAAGAACCGAAAACATTTCCTTTAACTACTGGAGCTACAGAGGGAGAGCTGTGTTGCATGTTATATCGACTAAGGAAAAGATCAATGTAAGCCTTTTGTGATAAGCCCAAAATTCCATTGCTTCTATCTCGGTGTATTTCGATGCCAATAATGTAAGAAGCCTCTCCGAGATCTTTCATGTCAAAGTTATGCGTGAGTAAGCGCTTCGATTCATGCAATATATCTAAGCTTTTACTTGTCAATAGAATATCATCTACGTAAAGGACAAGTATAATAAAATTGCTCCCACTCATCTTGAGGTAGGTGCATTGATCCACTTGGTTCTTCATAAAGCTTTGCGTCTTCATGCTTCAAAAACTTAAGATACCATTGACGTGATGCTTGCTTCAAACCGTATATGGAGATGTTCTTCTGGTTTAAACCCTTCAGGTTGCTTCATACTAGTCTCCATTGAGGAAAGAAGTCTTGACATCCATCTGATGCAGCTCTAAATTAAAATGAGCTACTAGGGCCAAGACGATCCTTAAGGAATCTTTTTGAGAAACAGGTGAAAAGGTATCTTGATAATCTATTCCCTCTTTATGAGTGTAGCCCTTTGCAACCAATCTTGCTTTATATCGTTCAACGTTTCCATCCGGATTTACTTTTGTTTTGAAGACCCATTTAAATCCTACGGGTTTAACACCGTCGGGTAATTCAACTAAATCCCAAACCGTATTTTTCTTCATGGAGTCAAGCTCGTCAATCATAGCTTTTTCCCATTAAGAATACATATCACTAGTAATGGCTTCATTATAAGAGGTAGGATCAGTAAACTTTCCATCATCTGATACGGCTTTAGGTAGGTAGGTTTCATAATCATCAAAATTAGTAGGCCTTCTCTCCCTAGATGACCTCCTAGGTTGATTCTCAACTTCGACATTTGAGGGTCCTTCATTCTCAGGTACATGCGGAGCAACATTTAATTCTGTATGAGTTGGAGATGGTGCATTGACATGCGGTGCAACATCAAGTACAAGAGGAGTAGTAATAGGAGGTAATGAAATGGACGAGTGGCTCCCCCACCCCCCACGTCTTGTACTTCTTGTAAATCGTTGTATGGATTTTCACTACTCCCACTGACCTTAAAGTCCTCAGGATACGCGGCACGCTTAGTTTCTACAATATGAGTAACATGGGAGGGACAATAGAATCTATAACCCTTTGAGTGATCCGGATATCCAATAAAGAAACAACTTGTTGTTTTCATATCAAATTTCTTTAAGAAAGGGTCATAAAGTTTAGTTTCAGCAAGGCAACCCCATACTTTCATATATCTAAGACTCGGTTTCCTTCCTGTCCAAAGTTCATAAGGAGTTTTAGGGATAGACTTCAAAGGAACTCAATTGAGTATATGAACAACTGCTTTTAAGGCCTCGGTCCAGAGGAATAAGGGCAAACCTGAGTTGGCTAACATACTACGTACCATGTCCATTAGGGTTCTATTTCTTCTCTCAACAACACCGTTCCGCTGAGGAGTACCTGGCATAGTATATTGGTTCACGATCCCCTGGCCCTTATAAGACTCATAAAATGGACCAGGAGCCTGACCCACGTCAGTATGACGACCATAATGTTCGCCTCCTCTATCTGATCTATCAACTTTTATTTGACGATCTAATTGTTTTTCAACATCAAATTTATAGTTTTTAAAAGTTGTGAGAGATTCAGATTTTTTAGTGAGATACAGGTACATATAATGTGAATAATCATCAATAAATGTGATAAATGAAGTGTGTCTAGTTATGCCAGCATTGTTATAAGGGCCACTAATATCAGTATGAATGAGGTCTAATAAATTAGAACTCCTAGTGGCACATTTCTTATTCGCTGATGTCATTTTACCTTTAAGGCATTTGACACATGTTCCAAAATCATTGAAATCGAGAGGTGGTAAGACCTCATTCTTCACAAGTCGAGTTAAGCGTTCTCGTGAAATGTGGCCTAAACGTTGATGCCACAACATGGATGAAGTTTCTAAGTCTCGTTTGCGTTTCTCTTTGTTAAGTTCTCATTAATAATATATGATAACAATGTCACACCCTGAAATTTATTACATCAACCGGTGGGCCCGGATGAGGTATACGTGACTAGATTGATATCAAATACACAAACAGCACAGCGAAAGTTTTGGATTTAAAATATTGTTACAATTATAAATGTCCGAATGTTTCAAAAATAATACAGACGGATATTGTAGCAAAAGATCCACATGCGGATCGTAAATGTACAAAATGAATTAACAGCTAATAGGTTTCTTATGCAAAGAGTTGCAAATTCCTCTTAAGCATTATCGGGCACTTCCAGCCTATTTCGTAACCTTGCAACCTGTCACTTAGTCTTTTGAAAATACGTCAATTTACACTGGTAAATACAAATAACCGACACATTTTGAAGATATTTCAGAATTTTTTTAAGTGCACAAAGGCACATGAAATTTGATAAATAACTTGCGACAATAATAAATATCCTGTATATAGCTTTACATGATTGTCAATACATATAGGGCCCGGTATAGAAACCGATAACATGATTAACCGACACGTCACTTTAACCCATAAAGGGTATCCCCAATATGGGTAGAAAATATTTTATAATAACATTAGCATTTGTCTGGTGTATGCCTATACCCCGTGCTTAAGTCGTGGCCATTTGCAATTAAATGAGCCGATGATATCCAGAACACGGTTGCATTAACCCCCAATGTTTAAGTTCTCAAGCAAAACGGATTAAGATGGGTTATGCGGATTTTCTACTCACAATCCGACATATGATCCCATACCCGACCAAGCGGAAATAATTTACCGTATCCCAAGCCCGTATAGGGAAAATAGGTTAAGAGTATTACCTGGCTTAAATAAGTCTTACAATGCAAGATAATAATAAGCATAGTCGTTTATCAATTAACTAAGCTTGGTTGCTGTTGGGATTGAACCCTACAAAGGAACATTTGATAAAGCCAAAACTGGTTCATATCAGTGGATTCATCATAAGCAGTTGTTTGTACATAATCTTTCCCCTTGAAAGTGGCCCTAACATCTGATGACCTCAAGTACTGCTCTACAACAACTGCTGACCTCTAAATACTGTTGAAGACAAAGCACTGATGCTCAATCAACTGATATGTCTCAAGTACTGCTGAAGACCCAAAGCACTGCTGGAGCTATAACAGTGGAAAGAAGAATCAGTAGTTTACTTTATTCTTTGTATTATACTTGTAATCAGTTGTTTGGTTATCAGTGGTTGTAGGTTGTTAGGAGGTTAAATGTCACTTTCATGGTGACGTCAGCCAAAGATGCTCAGTGGTTGTTCTTTACAATAAATAGAACAGTACCCTGTATTGTTCTATTAGCTCTCTTCATCACCAAGTCATTCTGTACGATTATTCTAGTGAGCTCAGGCTAAGGGGGAGATTTGTGCATGCATGCATTGTAATTGAGTATTGTAATAAATACAATCATTCAATTTCATGTCAAACATGTTTGCTTAAACTTATTATCTCATTAATTGTGTGTTGAAAGTTTATTCCATTTAATTCCGCTGCAATACATCTCTGTTTCATCTTCATATTTGTTAAACAAAAACAATCAAAAGAAACTCAGATCCTAACCATTGGTATCAGAGCGAGGACAGTCAAATTTGATCTAACAATCATTTTGACGTAAAAGTTCAGCTCAATTTCGTTGATACTTTCAATTGTTCGTTTCGTTGGAAAACAGAGTAAGGTTTAATCACGTACAAAAGTTGATTAATCAGTGCCTGTAAAACAACCAGAAATACGTCACGATCACAGGATAACACAATGAACACGGGTTCACTTTTCAAACCACCTATGTTGGTCAGATCTGAGTATAACATCTGACAGCGTAGGATGGGTCACATCTTAGCTCAACAAAACACAGGGTGTTGGCGATCGGTTGTCTTTGGACCACATGTTCCAATGGTGCCGAGTGCTGAGGATCTAAAAGTCATGGTACCTAAGAAAATTGAAAACTATTCGGACCAGGACTTTCAGAAAATTGAACTTGATGCCAAGGCATTTAGCATCGTTGCATCTGCACTCCCAAATGAAATTTATGCTGGGCTGTTACACTGTAACAGTGCCAAGGAATTGTGGGATGCACTTAAGGAACAATTTGGTGGTACCGAATAAGTAATTGAAAACAATAGAGAGGTTTTGAATCAACAGTACGAAATCTTTTGTCATGTCAAGGGTGAATCAGTAACACAACAGTTTGAGCGTTTTAGCTGTCTCATAAGTGAACTAAAACTTGTTAACACTGAATTTGCTAAATCAACTCTAATAAGCAGGTTTTTAAGGTCACTTCCTGAAAAATGGGACACAATTGCTTTTGTAACCAGAAATTCAGTTGGGTTCAAAGAGTTGACACCGACTCAACTCCATGGTAGACTCCTTACCTATGAAAGGGAGTTGAACTAGAAAAGGAAGTTACAAGAGTCAGGGAAGGTTGCTGATGACTACACATTTGGTAGCATAGCACTTCTGGGTCAAGAGGAGTCTGGTAGTAGTAAGGATCAGAGTTATGATCATTACATTGACATAACTGCTGGTGGAGCATTTAACAACTCTGAATCTTACTCACAACTATGCTTTCACATCTAGTAGTGAAAACCAGAACCCTGGCAGACAATGCTTTGGACTCAATGATCTCCAGTACTTTGATCCAACTGATCTGGAGGAAATGGACATATTGCATCAATTAGCACTGCTGAGTGTCAGAACCAGCAAGTTCTATAAAAGGACAGGGAGAAAGTACCTAGGGGTGCATGGTAATATGAAAATTGGGTTGGATAATAAAAGATAAAATGCTACAAGTGTAATAGGTTAGGTCATTTTGCTAGAGAGTGTAGGAGTCAAACAAGTAGACCAATCATCACACATCCTAGTCCTAGCCCTAGACCACAAAATAACCAAACCATTGTGCATTATTCCCAATATGCCCCTGCTGCTCATGTAAACACTTCTCACTATGCACACCCTACAACCTCTGTTCCAGTACATTATGTCCAAACCCCTGCTCCTCAAATACAATATGTCCAGGCCCCAGATCCTCAGGTACAGGTGCAACAAGTTGCACCTCAACAAGCTACACAAACAATTGTTCAACTAGATCAACAAAGCTTTTTCACCCAAGGTTTTGTTGATTGGAGTAGCTTGCCTGATGAGCTAGGTGATGAAAATTTTGCTCTCTATGCTAACAATGATATTTCTAGTGATGATCTTTGTTTTGTAGAATTACAGACTATCCAAGAAGGGCTGGAAACTGAGGAAGGGGAATCCAGTGTAGAAACAGTGGATATAATTGCTGAAGCAATGGTTACTGATGTTGTTGGTGAACAACTGTTGGGAGAAAATTCAGAACCTCTGATAGAACCACTGTCTGACCCCTGGTCTGCTGAAGAAGAAGAAGAGAAGGAGCAAGAAGAAAGTGATGAGAAGAAGCCAGAAGAGAGTGAACATGTCTGTGAATGTGCCATGATGGCTGCAACTAAGGTATCACCCTAGGTTCTTAAAAACCTTTGTTCAGACAAATGCATCATTATATTTGCAAACATCAAGGAGGTTAATGAAAACCTTAGAGATAAAGTGTTAAATGATGAAATACAATTTGAAAAATCTTTAAAAGAATTTAAAATCAAATTGTCAGAAAAGGAAAATGAGATTTGCAGCCTCAAACATGAGCATAGCATAACCAAGGCCCAAATTCAAGACATGATAGAAAAATATCATGCCTGTAAAAAGGAGTTGGAATCCACCCAAATCACATGTGAAAAAATGGGTGGAATCCTGCAAAGGTTATGAGGTTATGTTTGAAAAACATATCAAAAGCAATGTAAAATTTGGTGTAGGATTCAGAAAACATGACCAAGTTGAAAACACTGCTACAAGTGAATCTGTTCAAACCACTGTTGAAATCATACCCACCAACAAGGATGGCCAAGAAGTTAAAATAACTGACAAAAGTGGCAACAAAATCACTCTGGAAAGATCAGTGGGGTCCTCAACTTTTGAGGAGATTGAGAAATACCAATTCAAACCCACTTGGTCTGATGAGTGTGACATCCTTGAAAACTTCAAACCCATGGATTTCACCCCTGTGGATGGTGTCAAAGCTCCAAAGGCCAAGGTCATTCCTCTTAAGGAATTCCCAACAGTGGTTCAAAACTCTGTTGCAAAGGAGTCTGAAAAGAGGAAAAAGAGAGAAAAGATTAAAAACTTGTTTTGTGACTTTTGTGAGAAGAAAAATCATGTGACAAAAGACTGTTTTCATTTAAAAGCTTATGACATGAACAAAACAAGTACCATTGTGCCTTCAAAAAGCTACACCATCTGTGGTAAAACAAACCATCTCACTCAGGAGTGTGTGTATCTTAAAACCTTTGATGTCAAAAAGGAAGAGTACACTTCAAAAACACTCATGAGTTCATCAAATTTACAAGTCAAGAAACAACCATCCTTTGTGCCTATCCAAACAACTGTTACAAAACAGCTGAACCAAACCTCTGTTAAAAGAGAGGTTCAAGTGACTGATGCACCCCCTGCCAACAAGTATTAAAGAGGTAAAGGCCAACCACCATACCCAAGGGTCCCACATGTTTATGAGGCTTACAAAAAGCCTTCCGAACCAAAAGTGAACATGCATCCCTTTGGTTATCAACAGTTGATAGGAAATGGCCCCCAATAGTGGTTAGAGAAACAAGCTTCAAAAGTTGCACAAACCCCTGACCTAACAACTGTCCATCTTCCTGAACTTAACATAGACACTGTTGAGACCCCATCCAAAGCCTTATTGGCTTTGGAAACCCTCCTGAACTAATTATTTACTTGATATGCAGGGAGCTTCTGCATGCTTAGATAGTCTTTGGTATGTAGATAGTGGAGGCTCCAGGCACATGATTGGACGTAGAGCCCTACTCAAAGAATTCAAAACTCATTGGGGGGGGGGGGTGATATATCTTTTGGTAATAATAGTAAAGGGAAGGTAATGGGTTCTGGTACAGTTCAGTCTGAAATGTTAAGTTTGAAAATTTCAATCTGATTGACAATCTAAAATTCAACCTCCTTAGTGTCTCACAAATGAGTGACAAAGGTTATGGGTCATTCTTTACTAAGGAGTGTTGTAGGATTGTTGGACCAGAAATGGTTAAAAAGATTGAAGAAATAATAAAAAAATGGAAAAAACCCAACTTGTTGCTCAAATGAGTGGCAATGTTTATGTTGTTGATTTGTCAAAAGAGAGCCCCAGAACTGATGCCTGTCTGTTCTCAGCTGCCTCTAACAAAGAGACAGAACTATGGCACAGAAGATTGGGGCACACAAATCTCAAGACAATCACTGATCTGTCAAAACAAGGCCTTGTAAGAGGTCTTCCACAAAAATTGTTCACTTGTCCTGAGCATTGTGTTTCTTGTTTAAAAGGAAAACAACATAAAAGCTCTTTTAAGTCTATTGAAGAGTCCAAAACAACCAAGTGCTTGCAAATGCTGCACATGGATTTGTTTGACCTAGTAAAATTCATGAGTCTCACAAAGAAAAGATATTGTTTGGTAATTGTAGATGACTTCTCTAGGTTTACATGGACTTATTTCTTACATTCCAAATATGAGACTGCAGGCATTTTGCAAGACTTTGTCAAACAGGTTGAAAAGCAATTTGACTTGCCAGTAAAAGTCTTCAGGAGTGACAATGGCACAAAATTAAAAAATATGGAGTTTTATGAGTTTTGTGTGTAAAAAGGAATTGTAAGGCAGTACAACATTTCAAGGACACCTGAACAAAATGGGGTTGTTGAAAGAAAGAATATGACACTGATTGAGGCTGCCAGAACCATGCTTGCTGATTCAGGTTTGCCATTGACTTTATGGGCAGAGGCTGTAAACACTGCCTGCTATGTCCAGAATAGAATTTTGATCAACCCCAGGCATCAAAACACTACTAGAAAACTAGGCAATTCCGACCAAATTTTGCGACTAACATAAGACGGTCGCAAAATTAGCGACCGATTTGTGACTAAAACCAAAACAATCGCAAAATTAACGACCAATCCAGATTCGATCGCAAAACGATCGAAAATTTTGTGACCGTATTTTTGTGGTCGGAAAACAGTCGCAAATATGAGAAAAATAAAAAATAGCAAAATTTACGACCGTTTAAAGCAATCGCAAATAAAAAAACAAAAAAAACGAAAGTTGCGACCGTATAAAACAGTCACAAATACGAATATATAAAAAACAAAACTTGCGACCGTTTAAAGCGGTTGCGGATACAAGAAAAAATAGAAAAAGAAAAAAGGGTGAAAACTGCAAATAGTCATAAGTTATGGGTTTTTTACAGGATTTTAGTCCCGATATTCAATCAAAACAGATCTGCAGATGCCCTCGTCATTCATCTGTTAATCTTTCATATGGGACAAAGGCTGCACAAATGCCTGTTTTGGCTGCAAGTTTGTTTAATGGGTCAGTTTAATCGTCAAACGGGTCACTTGACTGCAAGTTTGTTTAACGGGTCAGTTTTGTAATGGTCATCTAGGCTGCAAGTTTGTCAAATGTTGTGGTTTGCACATGAGTTAATGCACTCTCCAAATGGGTCTGTCAAAATTAGTTTTGGCTGTAAGTTTGTCAAATGGGTCAAACAATTAATTTCACAAACAATTAGTTTTGGCTGGAAATAGTTCATGATCTAAAACTACAGTCCAGCAAGCAAATTCACCAATTACCATGCATACTGCACGCACCAGCAAAACTTAAAGCCTGTAAGAATCATGACTCTCACATCTTGTCCAACGGCTCCAACACCCTTCATCAGAGATGCATACTGTCCCCTTTGCGAGTAAAGATAGTGTGCAATCCACAAGTCTTCCTCAAACTAAACAATCTTGTGCAGCCATGATGATCAAAGCAGGAAAGGCAATATCGTAAAACAATGATTTATGTCATACGTAGGTGGATAATAAAGTTAAAGATAGTGTGCAATCCACAAGTCCATCATAATGATATTAAAACTAAACATTCAAAAAAAAGACTAAATAGTGATTGTTTAAAATATTCAAGGCCATTATAATTTTATAAAGAAACAAAAGCAAGTTTGCACTACCAAAGCACCAATAGTTGAAACATAAGTACAATATATGAAACCATATGCAATTTGATGAAAATGAGTTGGCTCGTTGTCTGATATGTCCACCGCCTTTGGCATAAGTACAGGTACTAATAGTATTTCCAAGTTAAAAAAGGTATAATATCTTTTAGCTTTCTGAAAGCCATTAGTCTGTTAACAATCCTTAACCAGGACCAACTGTTATTACATGTCCCATAGCCACTCTTTTATCAATGAACCATATAAAACTGTTAATTCCTCTTTCCACTTTCCTATTTTAAAATTTCATTTGTATTTGGGCCAACCAAACAAAAGTAACTTAAAACTTCATCTGTTTGGAGTTACATCCAAGAATTAGCATGGCAAAAGCAAGTGGGCTAGAAAAGGGCCCAACTTAAAACATGTATAACTTTTCATCCGTTAACTTATGATCTGTTTGTAAAATATAGAAAAAAACCTAAAATTTTAAAACCATAAAATTTTCATATCCCGCTCCTAATTCCCCCAATATCTCTTTCTCAAAACCTAAAACAGACTCTGCCCTAGATAGGCGAATGGGCGATTCCCCAATCGTTACTCCGCATCACCGAAGATTCACCGGTTGTTCTGCATAAAACCTAGATCGACGACTCCTTAATCGTTCCTCTAACCAATTTATGTCACACTTTTGCTGGTACATCGAATTTGTTCTCGATTTCACGTCGTTTCACGGATCTGAGGTATTTGAAGGTTAATTTGATTCTATTTTTTGTAGTATCATGGCACGTAGTACAGCAGATGCCGGCAGATGTCGTGGTTTTGTGGCAGGAGGCGGTAGAGGGCAAGGTGTGGTCTCTTATTCTCCCTAATTTCTTCCTTAAACCTTAATCTGTATATTTTTCTCTTCGATTTTGTTCATTACTAGCTGTTTAGATTCAGCTTTGAATACATTATTATTATTATTTTGTTAGGTTTACTGTGTTTGTTGATTGATGTTATCTGTGGAATGAAATTAGGACAACTAGGGTTTGTATTGCAGTTACGATGTACGTGATTGTGTTGAATTGGTATTGGTTTAATGTTAGGCTAAATTTGTTTTATACCTAGGCTTTATTGAAGGCTTGTTTTATAATCTGTGGTTGGGAAGCTCAGCATACAGAGCTTTAAATTAGTGATAATGAAGTTACAGTTTGCTGATATTGTTGTGCATTTTAGTGTGAGTTTATTGGGGGAACCTGAGAAGATTGTGTGTGAGTGTGTAATAACTGGGTTGACTGTCATGGTATGCTGGTTCCAGTGGTCCATATGTTTTTTTGGCTTCGGCTGTTCTTTTGATCTTTTCTCGGGGTTAAAATCTGATCAGGTCTGATGAATTCTAGTTAATATTTATATTGAAAGTTGTTCTAGTTAATATTTAATATTGGCTGAATCTAAGCAGTTAATGCGGAAAAATATCGGTTATCGGTCAAGGACCGATATCTGAGATATCGTTTATCGCGGTGATATATCGGTGAGATATCGGTAATTTCTAATATAGTGCATAAATATATATATATATACATATAGAACCTATATAAATTTATATATATAATGTTACGTTTATACTTTTTATGCATAGATTTGTAAGTTTAAGGACTAAATATAAACTAGTGAAGATAGAGGGGTTAAATATTTATATACACAAACTAATAATGTGCTTTTATGTAAAAAATACAAGTTTAAAGGACTAAGTATAAACTAGTGAAAGATAGAGGGGTAAATATTGAAACACTTAAAACATTTAACCCTAAAAGTCACGCATTCTTCATCATCAGCCGCTATTTCTTCTTCTCCTTCTTCCTGTCTCTCGCTATTCCATCAGTTCTACTGGTTTACATCAGAAATTCCGGCAGAGGCGTCGGAATTAGCCGCCGGAGGTCGCTATACGGTCGATATGTGCTCGATAAGTGCCAACAGGTATGTTTTTTTGCTGAAATCCAGAATTTTTTTATACAAAATTGGCCCAGCCGAGATATCGCGAGACAAACCGATACGATTTTCCAGGATATCGGCCGATATTTCGGCGTTGACCTCCGATATTCTCGTTGACCGAGATCTGACCGATATCGGAAACCGATATTTTGCTGAGAGGCCGATAACCGAGATATCGCCGAGATATCGCCGAGATTAACTGCATAGGGCTGAATATGAAATCAATCTTTAATTTTCAGAATACTGATAATTGACTTATTATAAAATAGGAAGAAGAGGATGTTACACGAGACTTGGGTAAGTTTCTTCACTTGATGTATGATTTGATAATTAATATGAAGATTTATTGTTTATGTGGGCCAATATCACCAATAATATCGATTCCGCTATTTTGGACCGCTATTTTACACGAGGGCTGCTAACCGCTATCCCACCGCTAATGACTGCATAGTTTATAGGCTTAATAGAAAGAAAAAAAGAGAAGGATCTAACATTCTAAACCTAGTGGAACTTTTGAAGTGTATGAGATTGATAGATATGTTTCTTGCCATTATATTATTTCCATTTTCTAGATACTAATTACCAAGCCACAGACTGCCATAAGGAAGAGAGGCTTTTAATAGAAGACGTATTTCAAGGTCATAGAAGTCTAACTTTGTTTCAGACTTTGCATTGTTCTTCCTTTTCAGAACTTTCTCTATGATGATAGTGTAGCATGCCTTTTATTTTGGGGAGTGACAGATGCATACCAAAGGGTGATGAATGTGTTGTATTTGTATGTGAAGTGCCGAAAAGAGTGTGAACAAGTTGTTGACTTGTTTATAGTGTTACATTTCTCTTTGGCACTACAACCTAGTAGGGGTGTTCATAAACCATTGAAACTGATTGCACCGCCAAACTGAAGCAAGCCGCCTCGTACAGTTGGTTTGAGACTTAGTTCGTTTAACTGTTTGGCGGTTTAATGGTCGGGCTCACAATTTGGAACTTAGAACCAGCTATGTAAAACTAAACCTCTCGTTTAACCCTTTTTTTGTTTGGATTATGCATTTATGCAAATATGGTTTATATTCAGAAACCATCGTAACGTTTTATAAAGTTTTTAATAAAGAACTAACGGCTTTGAAAAAACTGAAAATCGATTTAAAACTAAACGTGAACCGCCAAACCATCATCAAACTGCTAATACCTAGTCTCGTTTCGTTTATTGTTTTGAAATTGTAGTTAGCGTTATGTTCTAGTTTTATTGTCAAAACCGACTGTACCTAACGGTATGCACCCTACATACCTACTCTTAGTGTTAACGATTCAGTTTTCATGATTTGCTTGACTGTTGTTTTACTGGTAACATCACATCAAGATTGAGTTATCTATAGTTTTTCAGGCTAAGCGATTCCGTGGGACCCCTTTTAATGATTTGGAATTGTAATACAATTTGATCAAGTTAGGTTTCAACCCCTTTGCTTTGTTTTGTTTTGGTAAATGAAGAAAACCATGTGCTGTTTGCAACAATATGAAAGGGTGTTTGGATTTATATTTTGAAACTGATTATTGCACCATTAAGAACTAGTTAATGTATAATCAGAATCTGGTATTTGGATTTATATTTTGAAACTGATTATTTCTTACATCTTCTTATGTGAGCCTCCGAATCTGGTTATTTTGACCCATAAATAATCAGAAAACCATGATTACCCCAATTACTTACAACTGATGAAATGCACATCCAAACCCTCCCCGTGTTTAGTTATAGAGGTTACACATTATTCCCCTTGAATGGGTTAATAGACTGATCTTGTTTAAGAAAGCACATACACATTATTCCTGGAGATTTTGTTCAGATTAGAAAATTTGTTTAGTTTAGTTATATCGGATGCCATTTTTTTGTTAACATACCTTGTTGCTGATTAAGACTATAATTAAGTATTTTGTTATAACTTCAAATATTTGGTGTTATTTTTATAAATAATAAAAAAATTACATAACAATTTTATTGGTTCAGTAGTGCAAAGTCTGTTAAATTAGGCTGTATTTGTAGGTGAAATATGAGGGATATCATTTGGAGAAGTATGGGGAGGAAAGTAGCCAACACCCAGAACTTGACAAAGAACTGTGGTACCGAGCTTCCGGGGGAAAGAAGAGAGGCAAAGTATATGGGTTAAGCAATCTTAAGAATGATTTTAACGTTCAGCATCATGGCAAACAAGACCAAGAGGTATGTTTATTCTTTTAAGTTGTTTGGTTCAAACATGTTTAAACTCAAATATTGACATTATTTTTTCATGCGTTCACTTCTCAGTCAATAATATGTTAACTTTTGTATGGATATTATTGAAAAATGGGCTATTTGACCTTAGAAGTCAAACTGATTTTTTTCTCTTTATTCTTTAATTGTATAAGCAGCTAATAAGTTTCATAAATTGTATAAATTGTGATAATGCTGGCCATTAATATTTCACTTTGTATTGGTTTTATTAGATCGAAAGATTGAACGTGATTATCCAAGATATAGTGAAAGAAAATGAAGAAGAAAAAGAAAGGTTGAACGATATTATTGCGGAATTGGTGGTGGAAAAAGAGAAAGATAAGGCGGAGAAAGAGGCTATGAATGAGAGGATGGCAAACATTGAAGTGATGCTAAAAGCTAGGTTTCAAAACGTATAAACACTTTGTTTTGAATATGTATTTTGTTATGATAACTTTGGTATTTGATGTTTCAAGTGGGATGTTTTATATAATTGTGAAAATTTGATAATATGTGAAATTTAAAATTGAGATTATATGCAGGTTAAAATAGAAAATGGATAAAAATAATTTTTAAAAAATAAATAGAAATTGCGACCGCCAAAATGGTCGCAATTTTTCAAAAGACAGGCGGTCGGAAAACGGTCGCAGTTTGTAAAAGACAGGCGGTCGGAAAACGATCGCAGTTTGTAAAAGGCATGCGGTCGCAATACGGTCGCATCAAGACCGTCGCAACCGAAGTCCCACAAAACCAGGAACAGTCGCAATATTTGTGACCATTATTAAAGTCGCAAAACCCGGGTCGCAAAAGATAGTAGCAGTCGCGACTTAGTCGGAATAGAGCAATTGCGACGGGTGTTTTTCCGATTGTAGTTCCGGTCGGAAAACAGTCGCAACAGGGCAATTGCGACCGATTTGCGACCAAAATTGCGGTCGGAAAAACCTAGTTTTCTAGTAGTGAAAAACTGCCTATGAAATTATGTATAAAATCAAACCACTGATCTCATATTTCAAAGTCTTTGGCTGCCCATGCTTCATTTTAAACTTAAAAGATTCCATTTCCAAATTTGCAGCCAAAGTTTATTGTGGTTATCATTTGGGATACTCAACCACTGCTAAGGCCTACAAAGTGTTTAACACTAGGACTAAGACAATGGAAGAGACTTTGAATGTAAAGTTCAATGAACTATCTTCAATGAAAATCCTTGCAAACCCTGCTGAGTTATTTGATCTTGATAAATTTACTTTTGAAAATGTTTCTGTCAAGACTAATAGTGCAGGTCCACCTCAAACACCTCCATCAGACAATGGATATGAAATCATCATTCCACAAGAAAAGTTTACATCCATTGCCAGAGTAGCAGATGTTCAAAACAGCTGTCAAAGCTCATCCACTGCTGCATCAACAGTTGTTGACCAAAGTAGCCCTTCAACCTCTGTCACCACATCCTCAAACACTGTTGATAAAAATCCTTAAACAGTGGATAAAAATCAACTTGTTTCCACACCAATTCCTCCTATTCCTCCACCTCTATTTCAAGACCATGTTGGACCATCAAAGTCACCAACAGTGGTTAGCTCAGATGATTCACATCTGCAGCCCTCACCCTTAAATGCCATTGTTCCATACAAAGGAGATCTTATCTTCTTGAAGTCTCATCCACCTGACCAAATCATTGGGAACATCAGTGAAGGGGTGCTCACAAGAAGTCAATCCCAAAACATCTGTCTTTTTGTTGGTTTTCTATCACTTCAGCAACCTGTCAAGTACCAAGAGGCACTGAAAGCCAACAGTTGGGTGGAAGCCATGCAAGAAGAGCTCCAACAGTTCAAAAGACAACAACTATGGGAACTTGTACCACTGCCAGAGGATGTGAGTCCTATTGGCACAAAGTGGGTCTTCAAAAACAAAACTGATGAAAGGGTAATTGTTATAAAAAAATAAAGCTAGGCTTGTGGTTCAAGGTTTCAGACAGGAAGAGAGCATTGACTATGATGAAACTTTTTCCCCTGTAGCAAGATTGGAAGTTATCAGACTGTTCCTGGCCTTTGCTATCAACCACAACATCAAGGTGTTTCAAATGGATGTCAAATGTGCATTCCTCTATGGTAAGATACAAGAAGAGGTATATGTTTATCAACCTCCTGGTTTTGAGGATCCATATTATCCAGATTAATCGCACAAGTTGTAAAACTTGGGCCTGAGTCCTTAACAGCCCAGTTATGTGTGATCGCACAACCCAACGTGAATCGCACAAGTTGTAATATTGGGCCTCAGTCCTTTAAGAGCCCAATACACACCAATCGTACAAGATCTTCAATCGCACAAGCCAAAATTTGGAAATGCAATATTTCAGTCTTTCAACTAAAATCCCGAAAGATATGGTGATTTAATTTTCGATTCCCTTTTGAAAATACCTGCAACAAACTTTCCAAAAATATGCAAACACAACCAACTTCCACACAAACAGATCAAACCCACTATTTTCAAAAATTCTAACGAATAATTTGAAGAAATCCGAAGCACAAGAACCCAGAAATTTAAAAATTTTCAATGAACTTTCAGCCAAAATTTATATGTATTCTCAATAATCTTTCAGTTTTATCAAAACGAGATTTTAATATCAGAAATCGATAATTAAGTTCCAATTTTGATATCCAAAACAATTGATTTTCACGAGAATTCTAACCAAAACAAGTCAAAATTCCAGATTAACAGATCGGTTTTGATTCACAATATGTCAGATTTATTTTAACCAAAACAGAAAAATCAATTTAATATCAGTGTTCGTGCTTCAACTTGGGTTGATAAAAAGACGCAAATAAGCTGATTCTTAAAGAAAAAATTGACAACTCAAAACTTTTTTAACCCAATAAACAGTTGACAGAAGAAAATTATAAAATAAAGCTAAAATAAGCCAAAAATTAGACCTTTCTTGTCGAACTTCGAACACACTGAGCAGCAAAAGCAACCTTCAATCTTCAATATATCCGATCCAACCGAGCCTTCGTGCGACTACTTAGGCTCTGATACCAATTTTAAGTCCAAAATCACTACAATCGGATATCAAACACCAAACAAGTAGCGGAATTACAAGTGAGATATGAAAGATTGAAAATAGAATGTATTGATTCAAAGCACAAGAGCACACGATTCTAAGATCGTCTGGTACTCAATGTCGCACAAAACACAAAAGTTTGCAAAGGAATCAACAACTTATCAAGACTAAGGACACCCCTATTTATACATGCATAGGTGATCCTTTTACATTGGGCCAAGACCATACCCCATAGACATCAAAACAACCATACGAGCCCACTATACAGTTCGAACCCAAAACAAACATAATAACCCAAGACAGACACTAGTTTATGCCCTTACAATATCCCCCTAGGTTTGTGTTGGCTTGGCATCTCCTGCTTCACTGTTGCCTGCTCTTCTGTAGTTCAGGCAAGATCGGTATATTCCTTCCCACATATGGACCAAACAGCTGTGTTTCAACTCTTGTACGTTGCCCTGACCATAACTTGAAGCTCATAATCTAGGCCACAGCTCCTGTCTAGCTTTTGGCACACACCTCATACTGAGGATCACTTTGAATCTGTGACTTAGCTAAGAGATTGATGTCATTCTCACCAAAGCACATCAAATCTCGAGTATCAATGAACCTGTACTCAGCATCATCACACACAACCACAGCTTGACTAGAGATAGGATCATACATCCAAAATTGAAAGTTCTACAAAGAATTATCTGGAAGCTCCTTCAAAAATGGCACAATATTCGTCTGTTTAGTAGAATGCCACTTCACAATCTTATATGGCTTCCCTGTGGCAGGATCCAATACCTCTTCATCTTCTTCAATGGTAGACTCAGCTAACTTCATATCTCGAAAGTTGACTCTAGCCTGTTGCTGCAGTTTATTAAGAAATTAACTCCAACCTTGGAATTTGGATTCTTGACTTGATCATGAAATCCAGCGTTGCTCAGTTCTCTCAAATCAACTGGAGTCCAGGAGTTGAAAGCTTCAGAATTATCATAATACTCCACCTCATTATTCTTCCTCAGCATGATAAACATTTCTTTCTCATCGTTGTATACCCAGCTTTTAATACCTGATCTATTTCCTTTCTTGCTCTTCTCAGTGGTGATCACATATCTGTCAAGTTTGTCACCAAACTGGAAGTTCCATTCAGCCTCTACATTTCTCATAACAACCATCTTCTTTCTTGGTTTCTGATTTGCTGTACGGGGAGTGCTTTCATAATACTTGTTCATCGCATCTTCATGCTCTTTTCTCTGCTGCTCTCTCTCTTCAGCAGTGGATTCCTTTGGTGGATCAGCAAACTCCTTAGGAAATTTTCCTTGCAGTTTCTGCTTCATATCCATCACTATAGCACTAAGAGCTCCCAGTTTAGTCTCCAACTCATTGATCTTTTGATTCTTAATCACTAATTCCTCCATTAGACTAGCAATCTGTGCATCCTTGAATATCTCGTCTTCTTCAAGAGTAGAAATTCTTCGCATTAGGATAGTTGTCTCATTTTCTTCAAACACACCTTCACTATCGGAACTTTCAGCTGTTGCAGCAGTCTCAGTAGTTTCAACTTGTTTTGATTTAGCTGCCGCTTCAACTTGAATAGCAGCAGTTTGCAGCAACTCAACAGCCCTAATAACATCAGCGTCAGATGGACCACTGCTTGAACGTTCACCTGGTTTAGGAACAGGCACATACATAGTAGCTCTTTCATTGGCCATGAACTCAATTATTGTTGGACTCAACTCAGTGGGAATGTAGTTAACTCTGGGCTGTGTGTTACCAATGGGGTTAGTTGTCTCTAAGGTTGTTTGAACATTTACCTCACCGCTGAGCCTATGATCCCTTCTGCTTCATTTCCTAGGAGGAAGATCAGCGGAAGGTTCTTCTAAAGAATGATCAACAATAGCAGCTTCCGTTGTAGACACAGGTTCATCATGAGGAGGGCTCACGTGAACTGGTTCACTAATCTCTTCAGTTTCTGCTGTAAGGCCTTCAGCCATGATCTCTGTTTCTATTTCACTCTCATCAACATTTTCATCTTCTTCTTCATCATCATTCATCCTGTCATCTGCAACCTCTTCCTCACTTTCAATACCGATCAACAAACACATATTCAAGAAGGATTGAAATAGAGTAACTGACCTTTTGATTTTCCTTTATCACTTGACATGATTGCAGACGATGATGAAAAAACTAGAGGACTTGTGCGATCGTAACTTGTGAGGGTTTTTGAGAGAATTTTTTTTTTCAAATTCAATGATTTGAAAATATCTCCAATTCCATCGCACAAGACCCCATAACCCTACCGATTAGATTTTCAACCAAGGTGGCCCATCAAGTCTACGGTGGGCCCAGCTGTCATTCCACACCCCTTTTTGTTTACCGATTTGAAACTTGGAAAAGTGTTTTGGATTTTGTGGGGCCCACCAAGTTTACGGTGGACCCAGCTCAATTCCCGAGGATGAAATTACTTCTAAAATTTTGTGCAAAGAAACATTTTATGAACACTTGGTCTTTTCCAATTCATAAACACACGGCCACATGATTTTATAAAAATGAAATAATAACTGAATATTTACACAAAATAAACAATTACACAAAAGAAATAATATGAAATATTTACAAGTAATAAGCATCTTACACACCATTTTTGCATGCACTTTTCTTACGGGATCAAATCACAGAGTTTCGGGCTAGACTACACTTATCAACACTAATTTACTCTGGTAGATCCGAGCGATTGCCAGTATGTTTTTCCTCTTAAACTTATCTCCCTAGGCTTTTATCAAATAACGGACTGCAACTTATTTATCATGTTTTCGTTTTAAATTATATGAACACTCAAATCAATCACGATCAAATCCCGGAATTTTAGATTTGAACAGGCTATCATACGAGTAGTTTCCCTACCACATATTTCACAAGCCCATTCTAGAGTTCTGAAACCTTGACTGGACTGGATTGAGAAAAGAACAGAATGGATCAGCGGAGATGGATATAATATACAAATCAAATGAGATTTTCTCAGTTTGATATAGGTTTTTATTTTGGGGTTTCTTTTGGGCACTAGAGGGCCTCTTTCGGGTGTATTTGATCCACAGAGCGACAACGTACAGCTAGGTCTTTGCTCACGCAAAACAGAAGCCGACGTTGCCTAGCACCTCTAGGTCTTTGCTCACGCAAAACAGAGGAGATACACGAGTTGTTTAGAAAAGATTTCAGAACTAGAACGAAAATGTGTGCATCGGGACATCACACACGCATTCAAATAGCTATGCTCTGATTCCAAGTGAACGTTCTTTCCTGAGGTCATAGAATAGATATTAGTGTTCTAAGCAGTACCAGCCAAAGAGTCCAGCCATCAGGATAAAGCCTACCAGCACATCACTCTGGAGTCAGACCATTTCAATATTGGTCTTACATGAGTCAGCCTTAATCCACATAGTGAAAATTTATTTCATTTCCCGGGTTGTAGCCAAGGCATGACAAAAACAAAGAACTTTTTTTTTGAAGTTTATAAAAGTTTTTGTATTTTTTTGATTTTTCAATGTTTTTGTATTTTTCTGAGAGACTACATCCCCCTAAAATTTCGCTTAAAATAAAAGAAAAGCTATTTTAGGAAACAAATTTACAGAAACGAAGAAAAATATTTTTGTGTGACCGTGGTCAATCCTTGAATTCAACCATTTTGAGAAGTTCAAGAAGAGCAAGAAAGCGTGCTTTATCAACCGGTTTTATAAAAACGTTTGCGACATTGTCGTCAGTATGAATTTGATCCATTTTAATTAAACCCTGGTTGAAAGAATCACGAATAAAGTGAATTTTTATGGCAATGTGTTTGGTTTTTGAAAAATACACCGGATTTTTCACTATTTTGATAGCTGCATCATTGTCACAATAAATGGGAGTTTGGGAAAAATTCAAACCGTAGTCCACCAGCTGATGTTGAATCCAGATAACATGTGACCAGCAGGCTGAAGCGGCCACGTATTCCGCTTCTGCAGTAGACAGAGAGACAGTTTGCTGCTTCTTGCATTGCCAGGAGATGGGGCGATCCCCCAGAAACTGGCATCCAGCTGATGTAGACTTCATGTCCTGAGCAGTACCTCCAAAATTGCTATCAGAAAAGCCACACAAATCAAATGGAGAATCTTTTCGATACAAAAGTCCAAGCCGAGGCCTGCCCTTAAGATATCGAAAGATTCTCTGAACAGCATTTAAATGAGAAAGTTTAGGAGCAGCCTGATAGCGAGCACACTGACACACAACAAACATGATATCTGGTCTACTGGCTGTCAAGTACATCAATGAGCCAATCATCGACCGGTACAGTGTAGCATCAACAGCTTCCCCTTCCATATCTTCAGTCATCACTGGTCTTTCTGCTATAGGAGTATTTGCAGGTTTGACATCTTGAAGTTTGAATTTTGCAAGAATATCATCGACATATTTTCCCTGATGAATGAGAATTCCTTTGGAATCCTGTTGAATCTGCAGACCCAGAAAGAAACTCATTTCTCCCAGCGCACTCATTTCAAATTGCTTCTTCATAACCTCTTCGAATTCCTTGCTAAGTGCTTCACAAGTGGATCCAAAGATGATGTCGTCCACATAGATCTGCACTAAGATTTGATCCTCTCCCACTTTTCGAATGAACAGTGTCTGATCAATCACACCCCTAGTGTATCCATGAGCGAGCAGATGCTCTGTCAGAGTAGCATACCAAGCACGGGGAGCCTGGTGTAACCCATATAAAGCCTTATCAAGCTCATACACATGACGGGGACACTGTTTGTTCACAAAGCCCGGTGGTTGTGACACATAGATCTGTTCCTTTACTTTGGCGTAGAGAAACGCCGTCTTGATATCCATTTGATAGACCATGAATCCCATGTAAGATGCATATGGCAGAAAAATTCTGATTGCCTCCAGTCGAGCTACGGGAGCATACACTTCATCGTAGTCAAGGCCTTCAATTTTTCTGAACCCTTGGACGACCAGTCTCGCTTTGTTTCTAACAATAACTCCACTATCGTCTCTCTTGTTGCGATAGACCCATCTAGTTCCGAGTGATTTCTTTCCAGTAGGTAGCGTAACTAGCTTCCAGACTTTCAGCTTCTCAAACTGATTCAACTCATCCTGCATTGCATCCACCCAGCTAGGTTCCAATAGAGCCGTATCAATTGTCTTTGGCTCGATTTGTGAGATGAAACATGAAAACAAGCAATTGTTGATGATTCCTGACTGACTTCTAGTCAAAACTCCAGCCTCTACTGGTCCAATCACATTTTCGATGGGATGATCACGTTGGACACTTGTAGGAATAGCAACTTCTGGTGTAGTCCCAGTTGGAGAGATGTTTGTTAAGTGATCAACTGCTACTGACTCAGTGTTGTCAGAGACTTGCTCTTCTTCTTCTTCTGTACCGTTTGCGACAAAATCTTCAGGAATAGGACCATCAAACATGTCGCTATGATCGATTGGTGTGTCCTCCTCATCAGACGAGTCCAACTCCTCCCCTCCATCATTAAGAATGTCGGTATAATCAGGATCCATTTGAATCTCTGGTGTGGATGTTGAAGATGAGATTGCAGGTGTGTGATCCCCCACAGCTGTAGAATCCCCCTCAAATTCAACATCCCCCTCTTCTTCAACATTATGTGGAACAATTGAGGGTCGAGAGACAACATTTGTTGTACTAGAAGTACCTGCATGAGTATCAGGAGGATCATCAAGAATATCAAAAGATTTAAATAGATAGGCATAATTATAAAGAGTAAATGGCCCGTTTCCAGCGTCTGTCTGATTTTCTTCAAGCCACCGCACATCATAAGACTCAATGATCTGTCTAGTCTTCTTGTTGTACACGCTATATGCCGTCTTGTTTTCATGAGCAGCCTTCCCAGCATATCTAATGAAATAACATTCATCTCCCCTAGCGTCGAACTTTGGTATGGATTCAAAGTGCAAGAGAGTACATGGACAACCGAAAGCTCTAAAGTGCCCCACATATGGTTTCTTGCCAAACATTACTTCATGAGGCATCTTCATGCGTGCCTTGTTGATAACAACTTTGTTTTGAACGTAGCACACAGTTTTAATGGCCTCTTCCCAGAAGAAAACTGGGAGTTTCAAATCACAGAGCATCGTGCGAGCTTCTTCAATCAGGGTTCAATTCCTTCTTTCAGCAACTCCATTTTGCTGAGGAGTTCTAGCAGCACTGTATTGTCAAGCGATTCCCCTCTCGGCACAAAAGAAATTCAATTCAGCATTCTTGAGTTCGGTTCCATTGTCGCTTCGAATCCCTTTCACTTTCTTGCCAGTCTGATTTTCCATAAAGATTATGAATCTCTTGATTAATTCTGCAGTCTCACTTTTGTTAACTAAGAAGAAAACCCAAGTAAAACGTGAGTAGTCATCAGTAATTACAAGACAGTAAGACTTTCCAGACAGACTGAGCACATTCACTAGACCAAAAAGATCCATGTGAAGAAGCTGCATCACACTATTAATGGTGTTTACAGTTTTCGGAAAATGAGGTCTTCGATGTTGTTTACCCTTTGCATAAGAAACACATTTTTCAAAAGTTATGAAGTATTTTACAGGTAGACCCCTTACCAACCCCAGTTTTGCAAGACGGTTTAGATTTTTCACATTAGAATGTCCTAAACGACGTTACCACAGCATAGCATTGTGCTCAGAGATTTTGGTAAACAAACAGGCAACACCTTCAGTGGGAGGTTTATTCATGTCAATGACATAAGCGTTGCCTTTTCGTTCAGATTTTAACAAAATCCATTTGTTAGGAATGACCATTCCTGGTTTTAGAATAAGACAATGTTTATTAGTGAAGTGAGTGGAGTAACCGTTGTCACAGATTTGAGCGACACTTAGCAGACTATGCTTCAACTCAGGAACGTAGTTGACGTCTTTGAAACAGAGATCACCATTCTTGACTGTGCCTCTTTGTGTGATCTTTCCTTTCTCGCCTCCCGCAAAGGCAACATATCCTCCATTGAATTCTTCAAGATCAGAAAGTTGGGATAGATCGCCAGTCATATTCCTGGAACAGCCACTGTCAATGACCCAAAGTCGAATGACAGCCCTCCATAGACGTTCCTGCACATTACGCGGGATTAATTATATTTTGGTACCCAAGCCATAGTTGTAGTGGGTACACCCTGTGCATTAAAGTATGTAACTTGCATCCAAATCAACTTTTCTTTAGAGTAGATAGGTTTGTTATTGATGCACGATGATTTAGAAGAGTTGTTTGGAACATGACTCTTAGGTTTCCAAACTTTCCTATGACTATCCAATCTCTTAGATGCCTTAGGCGAAACAGATTTAGAGTTTGGAATGCAATTGTTTGATTTCATTTTCATTTGTTTAGCTTTGTTCCAATCTCCATCAGAAGGCTTCATTTTGGAGTTCAGCTTCCTAACAGGTTTAGATTTTGAAATCTTTTCCTGTTTTGGAAGCTTGACATTCCCTTTTGGGGCCTTTTGATGCTCTCCCCTTTTGAGTTTATCAGGATGATGCTGAAAATTTCTTGCAATGTGTCCAGCAATTCCACATGTGTAACATATTTGTCGGTTCACATGTGGTTTTGCTTAACATCCATCAGACTTTGCAGAACCTGAGGGCTTGTGTGGTTCCTGAGATGCAAACGAGACAGGTTTAGATTTGTCTTTAGAAACAGAATGACACTTAGTTTGCTTGTTTGATCTTGATTTTGGAGGAACATATTTTGCTTCATTTCCTCCTTTAGTCTGTTTTACCAAAAGATTTTTAGATTTATCAACTTTATTAGGCAAAACAACTGAATTCAAATCCACACAAATAGAACCAAAATAAATGTCAGAACATTCATCGCTCTTTAAAACAGAGCCCACACAATCCAAAGCATCAGAAGAAATTGAAATATTGTTTGACATTTCAGAAATTAAAGAATTGTTTTTCTGAATTTTATTTTTCAAAACTTTAAAAGCAATGTCGTCCTCATCATCTCCATCTACCCAATCTTCAATAATTACTTGGTCTGCATTTGAAGCAACAAGGTTAGTATCATTAATTTTCTCACAAACAGTGCCACTTGATGCTGCAGAATTGCTTTCAGCTTCTTGTGACACAATTGGTCAGAAGGATCAGAATTATTTTCCTTTGAACATTCAGCAGGAGGTGCAGGAGGTTCTATGGTTTGATTACCATCCAACTCATCAGAGGCTCCTGATGTTGTTTCTGATTCTTCTTCAAATGAATCTGAATCAACTGTTTCAGATGATTCAATTGTTGACTCCACTGAATTGAGTGACTCTGAGTTGTCACAGTCAATTTCTTCATACAAGTCAGGTATTGAATCAGATGAAGCTGATGATTCAGTCTGTGGTGTCTCTGCTTCCTCAGGTGATGCATTGTTGACACCAGATGATTCGCCCATTTCTGATTTCTCAGAAGTGGATGTCTTATGAGGCGTCACAAGAAGTGTCACATGACGAAGCAGATTCACTTTGTTTGCCCCTATTGAATTCTCTCATAAATTCAGTCAAACCTTTTATCATGGCAAACTCGATGTTGTCTACATTAACTCTAGGCTCTTTTACTTCAGGCTCTTGTGTGACAGATTTATTTTCAAAAGATTGTTGTGACTCACACGATTCTTCCCTTTTTAACACTTGAAAATGTTTATCAACACTTACATTTTTCTCAAAATTTAAAGTTTCAATGTGATTTAAAACATTTTCTGATTTAACAAACGTTTGTTTATAAGCCTGCTTTCCTAAGATGACTTCAGTATTATCAGGCCTAGTGATTTTTATCTTTCGAGGCATGACAGGCTCAGGCTTCCTATCCTCTGGTTTTCCATATTCCATCTTGGATAAATTGTCTATTTCCTCTACAGTCATAGGAATTGAGGAATAGTTATGGTTGTATGGTGGAGGTATGGATACAAAACCCAACCCTTTATTCCTCATTTCCTTTTTGCTATACTTTAACTGTTGATTTATCATTTTCTCGACCTTTTCACTTGAAACATCAAATTTTTTAAAATTAAATTCTGTATTTTCGTAAGTCGATTTTAAGTCGTTTAATTCAACAGTTAACTTTTCAGATAGCTCCTTGAAGTGGATATATCGACAGTTTGCTTCGCTTAGATCACTATGCAACTTTCGAATGTCATGTTTTTATGCCTCCACCATTTCTTTATACCCATCCAGTTTCTTTTTAACTTTATAACTACTGGATCTGGTATATTAAAGTTGCATAGTAAGCGATTCGGCCTGTTACTTAAAACCCTTTACCTTTTCTTTACATTTTAAAGTACAACAAACATCATCTATACATACCTCAGCCTCAGATGGTGAGTAGTCATTCATTTGAGCCATGAGGGCATGATAGATCATTTCCTCAACATCTTCAGTGGCCGAGTCAGCATCTTCTTTCACTTTTGCCATGAGAGCTTGATTTGTCTGGTATAAAGTGTCAGTAGTGATCAGCAGATCGTTCATCTGTTGGGTCCAGTCAAATCCCCCTCCTTCCTGAGCCACCAATGCATTTCCAGGATTTGCAACCGATTCAGCAGCTTGAGTTCTGGCAGTGGTGTTTGAGGGTGAACCTTGAGTGGGACGAGTAATAGTGATGTTTGAAGTTGAAACAACATTTGGAGCTGGTCGAGCTGCTGAACTAACAGTGATAGTAACATTTGGATCGACTCTTTCCCTTCTTGGCTGTTTGCACTCTCTAGCATAGTGCCCAGGCTCATGGCAGTTATAACATCTGAGCTTAGCCTTATTCCAACCAATCTCACCATCAATTGTTTCCCATTTGTTTCTACCAGTTTTCTTCATGAAATTCTTGGCACGAAACACTGCCATGGCCATTTGCCAAGTGATATCCATTTCTTCAACATCATCAGGATGGACTTCCAGCAGTTCAGCAGAGTCAATGTTGTTTTTTACCCTTCCAGCAATGAATGCGTGATAACAGTTCATGACCCCTGTCATAAAAGCCATAGCTTGCTCAAATTCCCTTGAAGTAGCAACTGAGGAGTTTGTAGCAGCAAAGGCAGTAGTGATATTCGAAAGAAGTTGTGTGGGTGTAGGGGAAGATTGATTAGTGGGCTGTGTAGCAGATGAAGTTTAGTTCACTTGTTGAGTAACAGTAGGAAAGTAGCCAGATTGGTTAACAAAAGTTCCAAGATTAGCAGGGAACTGCACAGTGGAGGGTCCTGGAAGCGAGCTCATTCCTTGTTGAGACATCAAAGCGTTGTTGGTCAACATACCAGCATTGTTGTAACTAGCAGTGTGATTGTAGAGCCTTTATTTGTCATCCATTTCATAAGACTTTAGCAATGAAATCAAAGAGTCATTCTAGCTAAGTCCCTGGTTCTTTTAATGAGAGTTACATTGGTATCCCAGTTTCATGGAAGAGCATTAAGCAGCTTCTTGTTAGTAACAGATTTTTCAAGGTTGATATCATGAGTTTTCATATCACTGACCAAGGCAACAAATCTTTGGATTTGATTTTCCAAAGTTTCCCCTGGGAAGTGATTGAATAGGTTGAACTTCTGGGTAAGCATTTCCCTTCTACTTTCCTTCATCTCTTTGTTTCCCTCATAGATAGCCAACAGAGCATCCCACATTTCCTTAGCAGTTTTGCAATCACGAACTCCAATGTCAACTTCTGGTGCAAAAGCAGAGTGCAGCATAGCAAGAGCCTTATTATCAATGTCTTGCTTTTCACGATCCTCTTCAGTAAATTAAGACTCGGGCTTAGGAGCAGTTGTTCCCTCAGCATCATTTACAACGTAGGTGATCACAGTTGGTCCGTTGCAGATGGACCTGCACGGCTTTGGATCCTTGATTCTCATGTATTGGATGAACCTGAACTTCCATTCTGAAAAGGATCCCCCAGAAATGAGCCTGGGAATCCTGTTGTTAGTTCCGATTATGTTATATAGATCCTGATTAATAGCAGCAGTTTAAGTCAATCCCAATTGATTAGTTTGAGCCATTTCTGAAAAGACAATTGAACTTATGAGTAACTCGTAATATTAAATATAAAAACCAGATGGATATCACTAATGATTACAATACAGTTCAAATAACAATTCAGATGGTTCAACAGATAATTAAAGATCCAATACAAAACAGTTCTGTAACACAGTCCACAAGCCCAATTGGTCCAGTCCACGTGATTAGATCCGATCACAGTCGCACAAGATGAATCGCACAAGACACCTTTCAGCTGAACCCTTTGTCAATCGCACAAGTCAGTATGACCCCTTTGATCGCACAAGACAGATCCCACAAGGTGAGTCGCACAAGACGTCTTCAGTTGAACCCTTGGCCAAATGTACAAGATGATATGATCCCTTTCAAATAAACCCTTGAGTCGCATAAGAGTCCAATCACACAAGGCCACTGACAACAGTTCAACATAAACAGTGGATCGCACAAGATCTTTTCAGTCGCACAAGAGGTCTTCAATCGCACAAGTTGTAAAACTTGGGCCTGAGTCCTTAACATCCCAGTTATGTGTGATCAAACAACCCAACGTGAATCTCACAAGTTGTAATATTGGGCCTCAATCCTTTAAGAGCCCAATACACACCAATCGTACAAGATCTTCAATCGCACAAGCCAAAATTTGGAAATGCAATATTTCAGTCTTTCAACTAAAATCCCGAAAGATATGGTGATTTAATTTTCGAATCCCTTTTGAAAATACCTGCAACAAACTTTCCAAAAATCTGCAAACACAACCAACTTCCACACAAACAGATCAAACCCACTATTTTCAAAAATTCTAAAGAATAATTTAAAGAAATCCGAAGCACAAGAACCCAGAAATTCAAAAATTTTCAATGAACTTTTAGCCAAAAATTTATATATATTCTCAATAATCTTTCAGTTTTATCAAAACGAGATTTTAAAATCAGAAATCGATAATTAAGTTCCAATTTTGATATCCAAAACAATTGATTTTCACGAGAATTCTAACCAAAACAAGTCAAAATTCCAGATTAACAGATCTGTTTTGATTCACAATATGTCAGATTTATTTTAACCAAAATAGAAAAATCAATTTAAAATCAGTGTTCGTGCTTCAACTTAGGTTGATAAACAGATGCAAATAAGCAGATTCTTAAAGCAAAAATTGACAACTCAAAACTTTTCGAACCCAATAAACAGTTGACAGAAGAAAATTATAAAATAAAGCTAAAATAAGCCAAAAATCAGACATTTCTTGTCGAACTTCGAACACACTGAGCAGCAAAAGCAACCTTCAATCTTCAAGATATCCGATCCAACTGAGCCTTCGTGAGACTACTTAGGCTCTGATACCAATTGTAAGTCTAGAATCACTATAATCGGATATCAAACACCAAACAAGTAGCATAATTACAAGTGAGATGTGAAAGATTGAAAGCAGAATGTATTGATTCAAAGCACAAGAGCACACGATTCTAATATTGTCTGGTACTCAATGTCGCACAAAACACAAAAGTTTGCAAAGGAATCAACAACCTATCAAGACTAAGGACACCCCTATTTATACATGCATAGGTGATCCTTTTACATTGGGCCAAGCCCATTCCCCATAGACATCAAAACAACCATACGAACCCACTATACAGTTCGAACCCGAAACAAACATGATAACCCAAGACAGACACAAACCTACACTAGTTTATCCCCTGGCCCTTACAAGAATCATAAAATGGACCAGGAGCCTGACCCACCTCAGTATGACGACCATAATGTTCGCCTCCACTATCTGATCTAACAACTTTTATTTGACGATCTAATTGTTTTTCAACATCAACTTTATAGTTTTTAAAAGCTGTGAGAGATTCAGATTTTTTAGTGAGATACAGGTACATATAATGTGAATAATCATCAATAAACGTGATAAATGAAGTGTGTCTAGTTATGCCAGCATTGTTATAAGGGCCGCTAATATCAGTATGAACGAGGTCTAATAAATTAGAACTCCTAGTGGCACCTTTCTTATTCGCTGATGTCATTTTACCTTTAAGGCATTTGACACATGTTCCAAAATCATTGAAATCGAGAGGTGGTAAGACCTCATTCTTCACAAGTCGAGTTAAGCGTTCTCGTAAAATGTGGCCTAAACGTTGATGCCACAACATGGATGAAGTTTCTAAGTCTCGTTTGCGTTTTCTCTTTGTTAAGTTCTCATTAATAATATATGATAACAATGTCACACCCTGAAATTTATTACATCAACCGGTGGGCCTGGATGAGGTATACGTGACTAGATTGATATCGAATACACAAACAGCACAGCGAAAGTCTTGGATTAAAAATATTGTTACAACTATAAATGTCTGAATGTTTCAAAAATAATACAGACGGATATTGTATCAAAAGATCCACAGGCGGATCGTAAATGTACAAAATGAAATAACAGCTAATAGGTTTCTTATGCAAAGAGTTGCAAATTCCTCTTAAGCATTACCGGGCACTTCCAGCCTATTTCGTAACCTTGCAACCTGTCACTTAGTCTTTTGAAGATACGTCAATTTACAATGGTAAATACAAATATCCGACACATTTTGAAGATATTTTTGAATTTTTTTAAGTGCACAAAGGCACATGAAATTTGATAAATAACTTGCGACAATAATAATTATCTTGTATATAGCTTTACATGATTGTCAATACATATAGGGCCCGGTGTAGAAACCGATAACATGATTAACCGACACGTCACTTTAACCCATAAAGGGTATCCCCAATATGGGTAGAAAATATTTTATAATATCATTAGCATTTATCGGGTGTATGCCTACACCCCGTGCTTAAGTCATGGCCATTTGCAATTAAATGAGCCGATGATATCCAGGACACGGTTACATTAACCCCCAATGTTTAAGTTCTCAAACAAAACAGATTAAAACGGGTTATGCGGATTTTCTAGTCACAATCCGACATATGATCCCATACCCTACCAAGCGAAAATAAATTACCATATCCCAAGCCCGTATAGGGAAAATAGGTTAAGAGTATTACCTGGCTTAAATAAGTCTTACAATGCAAGATAATAATAAGCATAGTCGTTTATCAATTAACTAAGCTTGGTTGCTGTTGGGATTGAAATCTACAAAGGAACAGTTGATAAAGCCAAAACTGGTTCAGATCAGTGGATTCATCATAAGCAGTTGTTTGTACATAATCTTTCCCCTTGAAAGTGGCCCTAACATCTGTTGACCTCAAGTACTGCTCTACAACAACTGCTGATCTCTAAAGACTGTTGAAGACAAAGCACTGATGCTCAATCAACTGATATGTCTCAAGTACTGCTGAAGACCCAAAGCACTACTGGAGCTATAACAGTGGAATGAAGAATCAGTAGTTTACTTTATTCTTTGTATTATACTTGTAATCAGTTGTTTGGTTATCAGTGGTTGTAGGTTGTTAGGAGGTTAAATGTCACTTTCATGGTGACGTCAGCCAAAGATGCTCAGTGGTTGTTCTTTACTATAAATAGAACAGTACCCTGTATTGTTCTATTAGCTCTTTTCATCACCAAGTCATTCTGTACAAATATTCTGATGAGCTCAGGCTAAGGGGGAGATTTGTGCATGCATGCATTGTAATTGAGTATTGTAATAAATACAATCATTCGATTTCATGTCAAACATGTTTGCTTAAACTTATTCTCTCATTAATTGTGTGTTGAAAGCTTATTCCATTTAATTCCGTTGCAATACATATATGTTTCATCTTTATATTTGTTAAACAAACACAATCAAAAGAAACTCAGATCCTAACAAATGGTATCAGAGCGAGGACGGTCAAATTTGATCTAACAATCATTTTGACTTAAAAGTTCAGCTCAATTTCGTTGATACTTTCAATTGTTCGTTTCGTTGGAAAACAAAGTATGGTTTAATCACGTACAAAAGTTGATTAATCAGTGCCTGTAAAACAACCAGAATGACGTCACAATCACAGGATAACACAATGAATAAGGGTTCACTTTTCAAACCACCTATGTTGGTCAGATCTGAGTATCACATCTGACAGCGTAGGATGGGTCACATCTTAGCTCAACAAGACACAGAGTGTTGGCGATCGGTTGTCTTTGGACCACATGTTCCAATGGTGCCGAGTGCTGAGGATCTAAAAGTCATGGTACCTAAGAAAATTGAAAACTATTCAGACCAGGACTTTCAGAAAATTGAACTGGATGCCAAGGCATTTAGCATCATTGCATCTGCATTCCCAAATGAAATTTATGCTGGGCTGTTACACTGTAACAGTGCCAAAGAATTGTGGGATGCACTTAAAGAACAATTTGGTGGTACCGAAGAAGTAATTGAAAACAATAGAGAGGTTTTGAATCAACAGTACGAAACCTTTTGTCATGTCAAGGGTGAATCATTAACACAACAGTTTGAGCGTTTTAGCTGTCTCATAAGTGAACTAAAACTTGTTAACACTGAATTTTCTAAATCAACTCTAAACAACAGGTTTTTAAGGTCACTTCCTGAAAAATGGGACACAATTGCTTTTGTAACCAGAAATTCAGCTGGGTTCAAAGAGTTGACACTGACTCAACTCCATGGTAGACTCCTTACCTATGAAAGGGAGTTGAACTAGAAAAGAAAGTTACAAGAGTCAGGGAAGGTTGCTGATGACTACACATTTGGTAGCACAACACTTCTAGGTCAAGAGGAGTCTAGTAGTAGTAAGGATCAGAGTTATGATCATTACATTGACATAACTGCTGGTGGTGCATTTAACAACTCTGAATCTTACTCACAACTATGCTTTCACAGCTAGTAATGAAAACCAGAACCCTGGCAGTCAATGCTTTGAACTCAATAATCTCCAGTACTTTGATCCAACTGATCTGGAGGAAATGGACATATTGCATCAATTAGCACTGGTGAGTGTCAGAACCAGCAAGTTCTATAAAAGGACAGGGAGAAAGTTCCTAGGGGTGCATGGTAATATGAAAATTGGGTTGGATAATCAAAGATAAAATGCTACAAGTGTAATAGGTTAGGTCATTTTGCTAGAGAGTATAGGAGTCAAACAAGTGGACCAATCATCACACATCCTAGTCCTAGCCCTAGATCACAAAATAACCAAACCATTGTGCATTATTCCCAATATGCCCCTGCTGCTCATGTAAACACTGCTCACTATGCACACCCTACAATCTCTGTTCCAGTACATTATGTCCAAACCCCTGCTCCTCAAATACAATATGTCCAGGCCCCAGCTCCTCAGGTATAGGTGCAACAAGTTGCACCTCAAGAAGCTACATAAACAATTGTTCAACTAGATCAACAAAGCTTTTCACCCAAGGTTTTGTTGATCGGAGTAGCTTGCCTGATGAGCTAGGTGATGAAAATTTTGCTCTCTATGCTAACAATGATATTTCTAGTGATGATCTTTGTTTTGTAGAATTACAGACTATCCAAGAAGGGATGGAAACTGAGGAAGGGGAATCCAGTGTAGAAACAGTGGATATAATTGCTGAAGCAGTGGTTACTGATGTTGTTGGTGAACACCTGTTGGGAGAAAATTCAGAACCTCTGATAGAACCAGTGTCTGACCCCTGGTCTGCTGAAGAAGAAGAGAAGGAGCAAGAAGAAAGTGATGAGAAGAAGCCAGAAGAGAGTGAACATGTCTGTGAATGTGCCATGATGGCTGCAACTAAGGTATCACACCAGGTTCTTAAAAACCTTTGTTCAGATAAATGCATCATTGTATTTGCAAACATCAAGGAGGTTAATGAAAACCTTAGAGATAAAGTGTTAAATGATGAAATACAATTTGAAAAATCTTTAAAAGAATTTAAAATCAAATTGTCAGAAAAGGAAAATGAGATTTGCAGCCTCAAACATGAGCATAGCATAACCAAGGCCCAACTTCAAGACATGATAGAAAAATATCATGCCTGTAAAAAGGAGTTGGAATCCACCCAAATCACATGTGAAAAAAATGGGTGGAATCCTGCAAAGGTTATGAGGTTATGCTTGAAAAACAGATCAAAAGCAATGTAAAATTTGGTGTAGGATTCAGAAAACATGACAAAGTTGAAAACACTGCTACAAATGAATCTGTTCAAACCACTGTTGAAATCATACCCACCAACAAGGATGGCCAAGAAGTTAAAATAACTGAAAAAGTGGCAACAAAATCACTCTGGAAAGATCAGTGGGGTCCTCAACTTTTGAGGAGATTGGGAAATACCAATTCAAACCCACTTGGTCTGATGAGTGTGACATCCTTGAAAACTTCAAACCCATGGATTTCACCACTGTGGATGGTGTCAAAGCTCCAAAGGCCAAGGTCATTCCTCTTAAGGAATTCCCAACTGTGGTTCAAAACTCTGTTGCAAAGGAGTCTGAAAAGTGGAAAAAGAGAGAAAAGATTAAAAACTTGTTTTGTGACTTTTGTGAGAAGAAAAATCATGTGACAAAAGACTGTTTTCATTTAAAAGCTTATGACATGAACAAAACAAGTACCATTGTGCCTTTAAAAAGCTGCACCATCTGTGGTAAAACAAACCATCTCACTCAGGAGTGTGTGTATCTTAAAACCTTTGATGTCAAAAAGGAAGAGTACACTTCAAAAACACTCATGAGTTCATCAAATTCACAAGTCAAGAAACAACCATCCTTTGTGCCTATCCAAACAGCTGTTACAAAACAGCTGAACCAAACCTCTGTTAAAAGAGAGGTTCAAGTGAGTGATGCACCCTCTGCCAACCAGTATTAAAGAGGTAAAGGCCAACAACCATACCCAAGGGTCCTACATGTTTATGAGGCTTACAAAAAGCCTTCTGAACCAAAAGTGAACAGGCATCCCTTTGGTTATCAACAGTTGATAGGAAATGGCCCCCCAATAGTGGTTAGAGAAAAAAAGCTTCAAAAGTTGCACAAATCCCTGACCTAACAACTGTCCATCTTCCTAAACTTATCATAGACACTGTTGTGACCCCATCCAAAGCCTTATTGGCTTTGGAAACCCTCCGGAACTAATTATTTACTTGATATGTAGGGAGCTTCTGCATGCTTAGATAGTCTTTGCTATGTAGATAGTGGAGGCTCCAGGCACATGACTGGATGTAGAGCCCTACTGTAACAACCCTCGGTAAAACCAACACCCTCATAATATTTCCGACACCCTATTTATTTTAGAATACCCTTATATGTCTTTAAATACACCCCGTATGTAAAAACCGAGCCCGAAATACGTTATAGTTTATAAAATAAATTAAAAACATGAAATATTAAGCTGAGGCGGGCCGCGTAGACCCACCCCATGCTTTTACGCGGGCGGTATCAAGGCTGGAAACGGACTCCGCTGATTTCTTTAGTTCAAGCGGGCCTCGTAAGCTTAAGCTTACATTGACGCGGGTCGCGAAAGATCATTAAACGCGGAGACATCCTAGGCCGACACGTGTCGACATCGTGGCGGACCTACACATCGACTCAGCCAAGCTATTCTGTTAACCAGGATTGGCGCGGGCCGCGTAACCCTGGCCTGTGCTTTACGCGGGCCGCGTGAGAGTCGGGTTTTGCAACTATAAATAGAACGCATCAGTTTTCGTTTTCCGTCGCTCATTCTCAATTCTCAAATCACAATTTTTGAATTAGAGGCATTATAGTCGGGTATTATATCCCCCTAATTAGCGAGGTTCTGCTCCGTTGTAAGTATTATAACCCCAATTTCGTAATAGTTACGCTGCCCGATTGATTTAGGGTTCCGTGACAACAGTCGTGGTTCTGCCCGTCGTGGTTCTGCCCGACGTAGTTGTTGGAATACCGTCTCGGGGAGGGTATCATTAATATTTTCAAAGGGTTATAATACTAACCAATGTACATTTGTATAAATTATACTCCCTCCGTCATATAACTTTGACTTGATGAAAGTTTATAAATAAAAGTGTCATATTTTGAATTTTCAAAGTTTTTATTTATAAACTTTGACTTTAATTATAGATTTTTTGTGTTATATAAAACTTGATGAAAATTAACCCGATAAAAACACTTGTAAAACACACTCAAATCATATAACTTTCATCAAGTATTATCTAACACAAACAAAATTATTTAAGGTTAAAGTTTATAAATAAAGACTTTGAAAATTCAAAATATGACAATTTTAATGGGACGGAGGTAGTAGATTATATCCAGGAAACCCTTACGAGAAGCCTAAGATAGCAATGTGAGTAATCTCCTTTTTATTAACAGTTTTTACAAAACCTTAACTATTTTACAATGCAATTTAGCAGTGATTGAGTCTTTGTAGTTCTTCAATTACTGCCGGTATGTTGGGGTTTTGTATACAAAATTTACTACACTATGAGTAGTAAGTCAAGGTTGACAGTACGTTACCATTGGACATTGAGTTAGCCAATGTGTAATATGACCCACAAGTCAGTGGATTGATAGTACCAAATGGAGTAATTGTGTAGACATAAACAATGTGATCGCTCTCAATACTGTTTTAATTGATAAAATGTTTCTTGATTAAACTGGGATTCACTCACCAGTATTTCCGACTGACAAATGTTTTTAAAACGCGTTTCAGGTAACCCAATGTGACAGCCAATGAATAAAAAGCCAGCTGGAGAGCACTGAAGGCTTGGGAAAAATGTGGCTATAAAAGTTACCTAATAAACGATGTTTTAAATTCAATAAAATAGAGTTTATCTCTATAAATGTATTGTAATAAGAAACTTGGGTTTTGCCCATGTGTTTATTAATATCAATTATGGTGGTTTTACTCTGATAAACATTTCCTAACTACGGTCCTGATGAAAAATTCCGCTGCCAAATTAGACAAACATACGCGATACCACCGAAACTGGCTCGCGTCCGCCCGTTCCCGGGACTCAGGGATCGGGGGTGGCGACAGAAGGTGGTATCAGAGCCTAGCCACTGGTCTGAGCCAAAGAAGTGTTCTGCTGACACCTAAATTCTAAATTTTGTGTTAGGAAATAATGAAAATACGTGCATAACTGTATTTAAATGTTATGTGTTATTTGACTATCTGTTAGTTTACAGTATGAGTGATCAAGGACCCTCAGACATAAATCGTCAGTTGTCTGATTCACCTAGGAGTGAAGGTACCTCGTCACAGCCTGCCCTCTCTGGGTATACTGCTGATCAGGAAGAAGGAGTGTTTGCTTTTAGAGCTCAGTCAGAAGAGCCATTCCTTCATAAGAAACGAGGATGGTTCAGTAAGGAAGCTTTTGCTCGTAGGAAGAGAATGCGAAAGTTGCAACAGCAAAGAGTTTTAGCAGCTGCTAAGCGAGAGACAGATGCCCATACACAGGATATGCTTAATAGAAGCCTAGCTAATTTCCATATCCTAGCTACAACTGCTGCTGACCCGAGTCTGGAACAACTAGTAGCCCCACAACCACAAAACCCAGAACAACCCATGGAGATAAAAAATCCTGACAACCAAGTGGAGATGCATGATTTTAACCCAGAAGAAATCCCTAGGGTGCCTGCACCGAACCCCCTAGATCCAAATTACGACCCCTGGTGGGACGACAATAGGGAGTTTGTGCAACGTTACCCTATCCAGGAATACCCACCCATACAGAATATAGAAGTCTACCCAGGTATGGACCCTTTAGATCCCTATTACCAAAATGACTATATTAGGGAGATCTTAGAGGATCCTTACCAATTTCAGGAACTTTCACCCCCATATCAGGAAACCGCACCCCAGATTCCAAACCCAGTCCGAGAACCTGCACCCCCAATGAGTGCAGAAAACGTCCAAGAACTTAGGACTTTCAGGGAGGAAATTTTAGAAAGCAGCGAGAGGATGAGACAGGTGGGAGAGTGTCTCGTATGGAAATACGATGAGCGCAATATGGATTTTTGGATAAATCCATATCCTTGAATGTGAGAATGGAGGAAATAGTAGTAATAATAATAATAGTAATATAATAAAATAAAAATATAATAAAATATGTGTGTACGGATGCATAGTACTATTAGTGTAATTTTCTTTCTGTTGGTATTGTAATCTTTATTTCAGTACTAGTGTGTAATAGACGCATAGTATATGAAAATAGAGTACAAGTCGCAATGATCGACGTTTTTGGCTAGATTGCGTGTCATGTGAATTATGATATTACTTATTATCTTGTGATATTAATATGGGGTAAATGTTTAAAATTCAGATGGCCGACGAAGAAAATCAAGGAAATCTGAATAATGATAACCAGAGTAACATTAACGTGGTTAATGAAAATCCAAGCATCAATAACAATGGAAACCAGATGGATAATAGTGCTATCCAACATATAGTGGCACAAGGAATTATAGATGCAATGCCATTTATTCTTCAAACTGTTAAGGATGCTGATAATAAAAGTAAACATAGCAGTAAGCGACCAATTGAACCAGAACACAGCATGAACAATGAACCAATACTTCAATTGCCCATTCCCAAAAGAAGAACCGTGCCTTACGGTTGTTCATACAAAGAATTTTGGTCCTGTAAACCAATAGAATTCTCGGGCAATGAAGAACCTATTGCAGCTCTACGCTGGATAGAAAAGACTGAGGCTGTTCTGAAAATAAGTAAATGTGCGGAAGAGGACAAAATAATGTTTGCTTCCAATCTATTTAAGAATGCAGCCTTAGAATGGTGGAACACTATCCTTCAGTCTAAAGGAAGTGATAGGGTGTATAATATGGATTGGGAAGAATTTAGGAATATGGTAGAAAGGAAATTCTGCCCTCCTAATGAAAATAACAGATAGCAAACAAATTCCTAAATCTTAGGATGAATGGAGTGGATAGTAAGGGGTACACGAAGTTATTCTTTGAATATGCTAGAATAGTGCCAACCCTTGCTTCACCAGAACCGGTGTTAATCTCCCGTTATATCTGGGGATTAATTTGAGAGATTAGACATGTAGTCAAGGCAGCTAGACCTCAAACTATAGAAGAAGCTGTAGAACTAGCAAATACCTTGACAGATGAGTTAATCCGTACTAGAGAAGAAGACCAGAGGAGAAACCTAACCCAAAGGCTTACTCAAGAATTTCGTTCTGGAAATTTTAATCGTAGGAATATGGGCTCTACCTCTGCACCATACTGCAAGGTCTGCAAGAAAAAGCATTCGAGAAAATGCTCCACTCTCTGCAATTATTGCAAGATGCCAGGACACAAGGAAGAAAATTGCAAGAGGAATTCCAGTAATGGATTATGCTACAACTGTGGAGAAAAAGGTCATATCAGGCCAAACTGTCCGAAATTAGCTTCAGCTACAAACAACAAGAGTACTAAAAATGCTAGAGCATTTTTTCTAACTGCAGATGAAGCCAAGATGATTCCAGATGTCATAGCTGGTACATTTTTAGTTAATGATGTCTTTGCTAAAGTATTATTTGACTCTGGTACGAACCAAAGTTTTATTAATACATCATTTTGCAAAATTCTAAATCAGTCATTAACTAAACTACCACTAGAATGCCTAGTAGAAACAGCCAATGGAGAAACCGTTAGGATTTCTAAAATCTTACAGGGAGCAAGAATAGAAATTTTAAATCAGAAATTTATTGCAAATCTTTATCCCATGAATCTGGCAGGATTCGATGTTGTTTTAGGAATGGATTGGTTAATAGCCAATAAAGCCAGTATTTTATGTGATCAAAAGTTAATACAAGTAAATTCACAAAAAGGTAAAACGATCACAATTAAAGGAGATAAGCCCTCTAGATCCACAAAATTCATCTCTGTGATGAAAACTGCAAGCTATATAAGAAAAGGTTCTATAGTGTATTTGATTTCTATAATCACTAACACTAAAGGAAAAGAACTAAAAGACATTCCAGTAGTGTCACAGTTTTCAGATATCTTTCCAGAAGAATTACCAGGACTACCTCCAGACAGAGAAGTTGAATTCAGAATTCACCTGATACCAGGAACATCACTAATTGCCAAAGCACCTTACCGTTTGGCACCTCCAGAAATGCAAGAATTGAAGAAACAATTAGATGAATTGTTAGAAAAAGGATTTATACAGCCAAGTTCGTCGCCATGGGGAGCGCCGATACTGTTTGTTAAAAAGAAAGACGGATCAATGCGTGTGTGCATTGACTACCGTGAATTGAACAAGGTCACGATTAAGAATCGGTACCCATTACCGAGAATCGATGATCTGTTTGATCAACTACAAGGAGCTCGATTTTTCTCTAAAATCGATTTAAGGTCAGGATATCATCAGTTAAAGGTACAGGAAGAGGATATTCCTAAAACCGCTTTCAGAACAAGGTATGGCAATTATGAATTTACTGTCATGCCATTTGGTTTAACCAATGCCCCAGCTGCGTTTATGGACATGATGAACTGAATATGTAAGCCATATTTAGATAAATTCATAATTGTCTTCATAGATGATATTCTAATTTACTCTAAGAATAAATAGGATCATGCAAAACATTTGCACGCACTTTTAAGTCTATTAAGAAAGGAAAAGCTTTATGCTAAATTTTCTAAGTGCGACTTTTGGTTAGAACAGGTACAATTCCTTGGACACCTAGTCAATCATGAAGGAATTGATGTAGATCCAACAAAGATTGAGGTAATTACTAAATGGAAAACCCCTGAGTCACCAACCGAGGTTAGAAGTTTCTTAGGATTGGCCGGTTATTATAGAAGATTTATTCGAGATTTCTCTAGAATAGCCATTCCCTTAACTAAATTAACCTATAAATCTGTTAAGTTTAAATGGGGATTAAAACAAGAAGAAGCATTTAGAATTCTCAAGCAAAGATTAACTCATACACCCATATTAGCATTACCAGAAGGAGCTGAAGACTTTGTAGTCTATTGCGATGCTTCTAAATTAGGTTATGGATGTGTGTTGATGCAACGCCAAAAGGTTATAGCTTACGCATCTAGACAACTTAAGAACCATGAAGATAATTATTCAACTCATGATTTAGAATTAGGAGCTATAATTTTTGCTCTTAAGATTTGGAGACATTACCTTTATGGTAGTAAGTTTACCATATTCACTGATCATAAGAGTTTAAGGTATATCTTCAAGCAAAAGGAGTTGAATATGAGACAAAGACGCTGGATGGAGATGCTTAGTGACTGTGATTGTGATATCCAGTATCATGAAGGAAAAGCAAATGTAGTGGCAGATGCTTTAAGCCGAAAGTATCATGAAAATCCAAGAAGGGTACGTTCTCTTAAATTAAATCTACAAGTAGATTTAAATGAGCAAATAAGAGAAGCACAAGAATCAGTAATCAAGGATGATTCTGAAAAATTAAAAGGTATGTTAAAGGAATTAAAACAAGGAACAGATGGAATTTAGAGATTCCATGAAAAGAAAATGTGGATACCTAAATTAGGAAACCTACGTCATCGTATACTAGAAGAAGCCCATAAATCTAAATATACGATGCATCCAGGGAGTGATAAAATGTACCAGGATTTAAGGACAAATTTCTGGTGGATAGGAATGAAGAAAGATATAGCAACCTATGTTTCTAAATGTCTAACCTGTTCACAAGTCAAAGCTGAACATCAGAAACCCTCAGGTTTGTTACAACAATTAGAAATGCCGGTGTGGAAATGGGAATTGATAACAATGGATTTTTTTACTAAATTACCCAAAACAAAGAAAGGAAATGATACAATCTGGGTGATTATAGATAGACTAACCAAGTCAGCTCATTTCCTACCAATGAAGGAAACAATTAGTATGGAACAATTAGCTAAATTATATGTAAATGAAATTGTTTCTTTTCATGGTATTCCTTTATCAATTGTTTCTGATAGAGATAGTCGATTTACCTCTCATTTTTGGTCAAGTTTCCAAAAGGCAATGGGAACCAAGCTAAAACTAAGCACAGCTTATCATCCTCAAACGGACGGACAAAGCGAAATGACAATTCAGACAATGGAAGATATGCTTAGATCTTGTGTAATTGATTTTGGAGGTAATTGGGACGATCACTTACCTTTAATAGAATTTTCTTATAATAATAGTTATCACACAAGTATCAATGCTGCACCATTCGAAGCACTTTATGGAAGAAAGTGTCGAACCCCAGTCTGTTGGGCAGAAATTGGGGAAAAGCAATTATCTGGACCTGAGATAGTGCAAGAAACAACTGACAAGATTATTCAAGTCAAGGAACGACTGAAAGCAGCACGTGATCGACAAAAGAGTTATGCCGATAACCGACGCAAGCCATTGGAGTTTCAAGTAGGAGATAAAGTATTGTTGAAGGTCTCTCCTTGGAAAGGAGTGGTAAGATTAATCAAAAGAGGAAAGCTAAGTCCCAGATATATTGGACCTTTTAAGATTACTAGAGGAATAGGACCTGTAGCCTATCAGCTACAACTGCCAGAGGAAATGGCAGGAATACATGATGTGTTTCATGTATCGAATCTCAAAAAGTGTTTAGCTGATAAATCATTGATAGTACCTCTTAAGGATATAGAGGTAAATGAACAACTCAAGTTTGTAGAAAGACCTCTACAAATTGAAGACAGGAAAGTCAAGAATCTCAAACGCAAGAGACTAGTTCTAGTCAAAGTAAAGTGGGACTCCAAAAGAGGACCTGAGTACACATGGGAGCTTGAATCAGAAATGCAAAAGAAATACCCGCATTTGTTTCAATAGATCTCGAGGACGAGCTCTAAAACAAGGTGGGGAGAATGTAACAACTCTCGGTAAAACCAACACCCTCATAAATTAAAACATGAAATATTAAGCTGAGGCGGGCCGCGTAGACCCACCCCATGCTTTTACGCGGGCGGTATCAAGGCTGGAAACGGACTCCACTGATTTCTTTAGTTCAAGCAGGCCGCGTAAGCTTAAGCTTACATTGACGCGGGCCGCGAGAGATCATTAAACGCGGAGACATCCTAGGCCGACACGTGTCGACATCGTGGCGGACCTACACATCGACTCAGCCAAGCTATTCTGTTGACCAGGGTTGACATGGGCCGCGTAACCTTGGCCTGTGCTTTACGCGGGCCGCGTGAGAGTCGGGTTTTGCAACTATAAATAGAACGCATCAGTTTTCGTTTTCCGTCGCTCATTCTCAATTCTCAAATCACAATTTCTGAATTAGAGGCATTATAGTCGGGTATTATATCCCCCTAATTAGCGAGGTTCTGCTCCGTTGTAAGTATTATAACCCCAGTTTCGTAATAGTTACGCTGCCCAATTGATTTAGGGTTCCGTGACAACTGTCGTGGTTCTGCCCGACGTAGTTGTTGGAATACCGTCTCGGGGAGGGTATCATTAATATTTTCAAAGGGTTATAATACTAACCAATGTACATTTGTATAAATTATAGATTATATCCAGGAAACCCTTACGAGAAGCCTAAGATAGCAATGTGAGTAATATTCTTTTTATTAACAGTTTTTACAAAACCTTAACTATTTTACAATGCAATTTAGCAGTGATTGAGTCTTTGTAGTTCTTCAATTACTGCCGGTATGTTGGAGTTTTGTATACAAAATTTACTACACTGTGAGTAGTAAGTCAAGGTTGACAGTACGTTACCATTGGACAATGAGTTAGCCAATGTGTAATATGACCCACAAGTCAGTGGATTGATAGTACCAAATGGAGTAATTGTGTAGACATAAACAATGTGATCGCTCTCAATACTGTTTTTTTTTTTTGATAAAATGTTTCTTGATTAAACTGGGATTCACTCACCAGTATTTCCGACTGACAAATGTTTTTAAAACGCGTTTCAGGTAACCCAATGTGACAGCCAATTAATAAAAAGCCAGCTGGAGAGAACTGAAGGCTTGGAAAATGTGGCTATAAAAGTTACCTAATAAACGATGTTTTAAATTCAATAAAATAGAGTTTATCTCTATAAATGTATTGTAATAAGAAACTTGGGTTTTGCCCATGTGTTTATTAATATCAATTATGGTGGTTTTACTCTGATAAACATTTCCTAACTACGGTCCTGATGAAAAATTCCGCTGCCAAATTAGACAAACATACGCAATACCACCGAAACTGGCTCACGGCCGCCCGTTCCCGGGACTCAGGGATCGAGGGTGGCGACACCTACTCAAAGAATTCAAAACTCATGGGGGGTGATATATCTTTTGGTAATAATAGTAAAGGGAAGGTAATGGGTTCTGGTACAGTTCAGTCTGGAAATGTTAAGTTTGAAAATGTCAATCTGATTGACAATCTAAAATTCAACCTCCTTAGTGTCTCACAAATGAGTGACAAAGGTTATGGGTCATTCTTTACTAAGGAGTGTTGTAGGATTGTTGGACCAGAAATGGTTAAAAAGATTGAAGAAATAATAAAAAATGGAAAAACCCAACTTGTTGCTCAAAGGAGTGGCAATGTTTATGTTGTTGATTTGTCAAAAGAGAGTCCCAGAACTGATGCCTGTCTTTCTCAGCTGCCTCTAACAAAGAGACAGAACTATGGCACAGAAGATTGGGGCACACAAATCTCAAGACAATCACTGATCTGTTAAAACAAGGCCTTGTAAGAGGTCTTCCACAAAAATTGTTCACCTATCCTGAGCATTGTGTTTCTTTTTTAAAAGGAAAACAACATAAAAGCTCTTTTAAGTCCATTGAAGAGTCCAAAACAACCAAGTGCTTGCAAATGCTGCACATGGATTTATTTGGCCCAATAAAATTCATGAGTCTCACAAAGAAAAGATATTGTTTGGTAATTGTAGATGACTTCTCTAGGTTTACATGGACTTATTTCTTACATTCCAAAGACGAGATTGCATGCATTTTGCAGGACTTTGTCAAACAGGTTGAAAAGCAATTTGACTTGCCAGTAAAACTCTTCAGGAGTGACAATGGCACAAAATTCAAAAATAGGGAGTTTTATGAGTTTTTTGTGTCAAAATGAATTGTAAGGCAATACAGCATTTCAAGGACACCTGGACAAAATGGATTGTTGAAAGAAAGAATAGGACACTGATTGAGGCTGCTAGAACCATGCTTGCTGATTCAGGTTTGCCATTAACTTTATGGGCAGAGGCTGTAAACACTGCCTGCTATGTCCAGAACAGAATTTTGATCAACCCCAGGCATCAAAAGACTGCCTATGAAATTCTGTATAAAATCAAACCACTGATCTCATATTTCAAAGTCTTTGGCTGCCCATGCTTCATTTTAAACTTAAAAGATTCCATTTCCAAATTTGCAGCCAAAGTTAATTGTGGTTATCATTTGGGATACTCAACCACTGTTAAGGCCTACAAAGTGTTTAACACTAGGACTAAGATAGTGGAAGAGACTTTGAATGTAAAGTTCAATGAACTTTCTTCAATGAAAATCCCTGCAAACCCTGCTGAGTTATTTGATCTTGATAAATTTACTTTTGAAAATGTTTCTGTCAAGACTATTTGTGCAGGTCCACCTCAAACACCTCCATCAGACAATGGATATAAAATCATCATTCCACAACAAAAGTTTACATCCATTGCCAGAGTAGCAGATGTTCAAAACAGCTGTCAAAGCTCATCCACTGCTGCATCAATAGTTGTTGACCAAAGTAGCCCTTCAACCTCTGTCACCACATCCTCAAACACTGTTGATAAAATTCCTCAAACAGTGGATAAAAATCAACTTGTTTCCACACCAATTCCTCCTATTCCTCCACCTCTATTTCAAGACCCTGTTGGATCATCAAAGTCACCAACAGTGGTTAGCTCAGATGATTCACATCTGCAGCCCTCACCCTTAAATGCCATTGTTCCATACAAAGGAGATCTTATATTCTTGAAGTCTCATCCACCTGACCAAATCATTGGCAACATCAGTGAAGGGGTGCTCACAAGAAGTCAATCCCAAAACATCTGTCTTTTTGTTGGTTTTCTATCACTTCATCAACCTGTCAAGTACCAAGAGGCACTGAAAGACAACAGTCGGGTGGAAGCCATGCAAGAAGAGCTCCAACAGTTCAAAATACAACAAGTATGGGAACTTGTACCACTGTCAGAGGATGTGAGTCCTATTGGCACAAAGTGGGTCTTCAAAAACAACACTGATGAAAGGGGCATTGTTGTAAAAAATAAAGCTAGGCTTGTGGTTCTAGGTTTCAGACAGGAAAAGGGCATTGACTATGATGAAACTTTTTCCCCTGTAGCAAGATTGGAAGTTATCAGACTCTTCCTGGCCTTTGTTGTCAACCACAACATCAAGGTGTTTCAAATGGATGTCAAATTTGCATTCCTCTATGGTAAGATACAAGAAGAGGTATATGTTTGTCAACCTCCTGGTTTTGAGGATCCATATTATCCAGATCATGTATACAAGCTAAACAAAACTTTGTATGGTTTGAAACAAGCACCTAGAGCCTGGTATGAAACTCTTTCCACCTTTCTACTTTCCATTGGTTTCACAAGAGGTAAAATTGATAAAACATTGTTTTTAAAATGGAGAGGGAAAGATTTGATGATTTTCCAGATTTATGTGGATGACATCATTTTTGGAAGCACATGTCATAAAATGTGTGAAGAGTTTAGGCAACTCATAACAGTTGAGTTTGAGATGAGTGCTATGGGTGAACTACAGTGCTTTCTTGGTATCCAAGTAAGGCAACTGCAAAATGGTACCTTCATTCATCAAGGCAAATATGCCAAAGAACTTTTAAACAAATTTGATATGAATGATTGCAAACCATGTAGTACACCCATGGCAACGAAAAAGATTGTCATGTCTGATGAAAAGGATGATTTGGTTGATCAAACTCTTTATAGAAGCATGATTGGGTCTTTATTGTACCTAACTGCATCTAGGCCAGACATCATGTTTGCAACATGTGTTTATGCAAGATCCCAATCAGCCCCTAGAAAGTCAAATCTTATTGCTGTAAAAAGGATATTCAGATACTTAAAAGGTGCTCCCACACTTGGTATCTGGTATCCAGCTGATGGAAATATCAAGCTTTCAGGTTTCTCAGACAGTGACTTTGCTGGATGCAATACAACAGGGAAGTCCACTTCAGGAGGGTGCCAATTCCTAGGCAATTGCTTAGTATCTTGGCAAAGCAAGAAGCAAACAGCTGTTTCAACATCCACTACTGAGGCAGAGTTTATAGCTGCTGCAAGCTCTACAGCCCAACTGTTATGGCTTCAAAATCAACTGCTAGATTTTGGTATCACTGCCTTAAAGACACCTCTCATGTTGGACAGTCAGGCAGCAGAAAATATCATTAAAAATCCAGTTTCACATTCAACCACCAAGCACATTGACATCAGACATCATTTTATGAGGGATTGCTATGCAAAAGGTTTGATTTCTCTGCATCATGTTCATACCAAGGATCAGCTGGAAGATGTGCTAACAAAAGCATTAGACACATCCACCTTTGAAAGCTTGATCTCTAGGATTGGCATGCTGAACATGGACTAATAGGCAAAATCCTGTTTTTCTATGAATAAAAGCATTAAAATGTTTTCAGAAAATCAAAAATTCATCCTTAAAAATAGCTAAAAATGAAAATTTTCATTAATCCTTAAAAGTCTGCCACAACCACTGTTTCGGTTCAAACATATGTTCTGTCGATATTATCCACTGCTGAAAGTCAACCTCTGTTCCTTCATTGTCCTTGTTAAAAGCTGTTATCAAACATCAGTGTTTTAACCCACTGATGGCTATCCACTGATAGTTAAAAGTCAGTCACTGATTTCATTATTCACCACTGTAAACCACTGATATTGATCATCAGTGGTTTCCTAAACAACTGTCATCCATTATTCATCAGAGGTTGGCACGTGGACAATACTTAACCGTCAGATCTTTGTAGCCACTGCCATGTCAGCATTCACTTTTTCACTCTATATGATCAAAACCCCAAACAGGGTTTTCACTGCCGAATCGAATTCAAAATTCCTTTCAAAAGCGGTTTCCATAACAAATTCATCAAATCATTTATCATCTTCTTTCTCTCGCAACTACCTGCAAATCACCATGATTCTCAATCTCAAAAATCCTCATAATTATCTGTGTACTCTTGAGAAAACAAGTAAAAACACATATTTTCACTCCATCATCGATATCCTTTCATCATCAAAGTACAAAACTTTGTTAACCTGTAATGCTCCCATTTACCAAGATACTTTAAGAGACTTCTGGACCCATGCAAAGCTCGAAGTTGAGGGAAAGAAAGCATGGGGCATTATATCTGAAGTCGGAAAAGTTCTTGTCTCAATAACACCCCAAACAATTTCAAAGGTCTTTGAAATGAATGTTCATACAGGTAACACTTCCTTTCCCAAAGAAGAATACCAAAGCGTCCTAATTGAAAGGGGATATGAAGGACAGTGTTCCAAAGCAACAATGCAAAAAGGGAAATTTCCACCTCCCATGAAGTTTCTTTTTCATACGTTGCTCACATGTGTTTCTAATAAAACAACAGCATTTACGAAATACCATTAAAAATCCAATATTTGGGATATGCTATTATGACTAAAAAGGATTTTAACTACTCCCAAAAGATTTTTGATGACTTACTTGCAAATGTAAATGACATCAAAGAAAAGAAAAAACCGTTTTTGCTGCTTCCTAGATTTTTAGGTTTTTATTTAGAAAAGAAAATTCCAAAAGATTGTGCACATGTACTTGAACAAGGTGCACCATGTCAAATAAACAGCCTTTCTTCTGAAATTTTCACAAGGCTTTCAGAGTCAAAAGATTTAAAAACACAAACTGAGGAACCTGAGCATAATTTAGCTGAGACAACCTCTGCTCCTCCGGCTCCTGCTGTTGAGCCCACTGCTCCTGGTGATCACAGCAGCAGACTCACTGTTGTGAAACCCACACCAAAAATCACCAAAAATCCTCTCAAGAAATATCCAAAAAGCTCCCCAAACCCTAAAAAGGAATCTTCTGGAAGATGAGATCCCAGAAGTTATTCCTGTGATATCACAAAAGTCACCAACAACCACTGCTGCTACTTCCTCACAGCAGATGATAGAAAGATCTCAACCTGAGCCTCAAAATCCTCCTGCATCCTCATAAAAGGATCAGGTTGTAAACACAGGGACACCAAATTATGAAGCTCTGGATTCAATTGAAGCCATCTTCCACAGCCCTGCTCCTGGGGCAAATTCTCTTTCAACCCCAATCCTCACACCACAAATTCCCCCAATCCATCATACCTCTGTTGAATGCTTTGGATATAGATCAAACAAAAATCAGTTCTTCTCAACAACCTATCACTGAGAATATACTCCCACAAGTGACTGAGTTTGATTCCTCTGCCATTGCGAACCCATCAACAGCTGAGGAGGTTACACCCCATGAGTTACATGTGACTCTTGGTGGTAGTTCAAGTGGAGCAGCAACTACAGGTGTTGAATCCATTGATTTACACCTAGCCAGTTGTTTCATCACTCAGACTCCCTTGAAGGCAATTTCCTCTTTGGGAACCAAGGTGACTACTAGTGTGTTTCCAATACCTACTGGTGTGTTTACTATGGCAACCACTGCTGAGGAAAAAAAGTCCCTAGTACCAATACAAAGGGGCATCAGCAGATGATTTTTTGGAAACTTTTCCTAAGTCAACTACCGATACAACCACTGCTAGTGGGAAATCAGATGATCCCATTCATTTGGGTGATGGTTTAAAATACAATGAATTGACAGAGAGGGTTGATAAAATTGAAACATCTGTTGTAGATATCAAAAGTATGTTGCAACAGTTGTTACAATCTCAAAGAGCTCCACCCACTGCTGCAACATCTGCTCTATCCCCCACTGAGATATAGCACTTATTTCAACCCATGCTTCATCAACAGAGACAGTATGCTGATCAACAACATGAGGTTCAGCTTCAAATGTTCAGAAATGTGATGGAAGCTAGGTACAAAGATACACAAGCTGATATAAAAGCAATCAAGACCCATTTTCTTCAAGCCACTGGCACTTCTCCTCCTACCATCATTTATGTTGAAAACCCTGATGATGCCAAAAAGGGGGAGAAAGGTAAAAAGGGAAAAGAAGGTCTATATCTGCCACCAGATCCAATGTCTAAACTTGTGGTAGAAATTCCAAAGCCAGATGGATCAAAGAAGGTTGATGTGACTCTAAATGCTTTTGCTGAAGAAAAAGCAAAGTTAAAAGAGAAAATGGAAACAAAGGGAGATAAAAGATTTGAAGAGGAAAAGAAAGTTTTTATGGCTAAGGAGGCACAGGGTACTTCAAACAGAAGAAAGACTACCAGAAAGGTTAGCCAACCCAAAACCACACCTCCCAAAACCACTAAACCACCTCCTAGAATCCCCAAAAGTTCCTCACATCAAACCTCCAAACCAACAGATGTTGAGATACCTGTTGTACCAACATTTGTTGATACTTCAGTGGTTTCAACAGATGTTATTTCAACCACTGCTCTCATCATTTCATCAACCACTATTTAACCCACTGCTACACCACAAAATACATCTCCACCACCTGCCAAAGTGCAGAAGACAACAGTTGATACATCAATTGTTGTAGTGACAACAGCGGTTGAGACACCAGTTGTTTCAACAGCTGTTAGTCAGTCACCCATCACCTCAAACACTCCTACCCAAGCCATAACTCTCTCTGCTCCAAAAATTCAAACAAAATCACCTTCTCCCAAAAAGGTGTATACAAGAAAAAGAAAGTTCCAGGTGCATGATGATGACATACCAGCACCAGTTCCAATATCATCCAAACCTTACAATGAAATCAAATCCCAACCATTCATTCCTCCAAAATTGGCCAACCTAATCAAAGATCCAACAACATTGGTAGGATTTGATCCTACTGATGTGATACCATTAGCAGCCACCTATCCACTAGAATTGCATGCAGTAAAGAATGAAATGATACAGTTCTACTTAGTGGATGACCCTTCAAAGAGAAAATTCCCCTCCCTTGCCGGTTTTAGAGATCCAAAAAATATGGATGAATATTTAAAACTCAAAACCAAGCAAGCTGAATGGAGAGCCAAATATGAATGCAAAGGGGAGGGTGATAATGCTATCTCAATTCGAATGCAGTTCTTGCTCACCAAGGTTAAACAATTGGAAGATTATGCAAGAGACCTAAGTAAAGAGATGTCCAATCTGCCTCCAAATGCTGACTTACAAGTAGATCTGAGAAAAGATCTCACAAAATTGATCATGAGTGGAAAATTTTACCCTGTCAAAGCTGAACAATTCCAAGACTGGCCACTCGTTGCTCTCAAAGCAGAACTTAAAAGAATTGAAAGAATAAAAAATGATCCAGGTATGAAAAGAACAGCACCAAACTAGAGCAAATACAGTAAGAAAATTGCTGAACTTACCTTGGAGTACAAAGGAAAGAGAGAAGAGTTTGTTGCAGCACAATATGGAACAGCTAGGCAGATAGCAAGATGGTCAAAGCAAAATATTGATCAGACCTACAAAAGGCTGGAAGAGCTAAGGAAAAATGACCCCACTGCTCCAAAGAAACCAGTTTACAAAACCACTGACAAGCCAAAGAAGCAGGCACTTTCTTCTAAACCATTGTTCACATCATCTGACACCTCCATCATTGAGTTAAACCAAAGAAAGAGGCAAAAACAGACTGATGCTGAAGATGTTGCAGATGAAGCTGTTTACATGAAAGAGGCCATGAAAAGAATGATAGAAGAGGATCCTAACTCAGCTAAGCTTCAAGACATTGCCAAAAGAGTTCTGAGCAGACCTCCATCTCCAAACTCATCTAAAATAAAAACTCTCCCAAGAAACCCACTGGACTCAAAGATACTAAAGTGGAAGTTTGATCAAAAGACCCACGTATTGACTCTGCTCAAGTACAGTGGTGTGGTGAAGCATATATCAAGGGAAGATGCACTTAGCCTAAGTGTAGAAGACTTACAAGATCTCCTTGAGCTTACACTGTGCAGGGATGAGGATGATGAGGATTCCCTGAACTTTGAATTACAATTCAAAGGTCAAGTTTGGGAACTCCTGATGAGGCAATAAAGATCCAGAATAATGAAGTGTTTTGGAATCATCTGTTCCAGGGGGAGATTGTTGGGATTGAACCCTACAAAGGAACAGTTGATAAAGCCAAAACTGGTTCAGATCAGTGGATTCATCATAAGCAGTTGTTTATAAATAATCTTTCCCCTTGAAAGTGGCCCTAACATCTGATGACCTCAAGTACTGCTCTACAACAACTGCTGATCTCTAAAGACTGTTGAAGACAAAGCACTGATGCTCAATCAACTGATATGTCTCAAGTACTACTGAAGACCCAAAGCACTACTGGAGCTATAACAGTGGAATGAAGAATCAGTAGTTTACTTTATTCTTTGTATTATACTTGTAATCAGTTGTTTGGTTATCAGTGGTTGTAATAGTAAGTGGTTGTAGGTTGTTAGGAGGTTAGATGTCACTTTCATGGTGACTTCAGCCAAAGATGCTCAGTGATTGTTCTGTACTATAAATAGAATAGTACCATCTACTGTTCTATTAGCTCACTTCATCACCAAGTCATTCTGTATGAACATTCTAGTGAGCTCAGGCTGAGGGGGAGATTTGTGCATACATGAATTGTAATTGAGTATTGTAATAAATACAATCATTCGATTTCTTGTCAAACATGTTTGCTTAAACTTATTCTCTCATTGATTGTGTGTTGAAAGTTTATTCTATTTAATTCCGCTACAATACATCTCTGTTTCATCTTCATATTTGTTAAACAAACACAATCAAAAGAAACTCAGATCCTAACAGTTGCAATCTACTGGAATGCCTTAGTCTGGAATGAATGGTATAATAACCAATTAGATAGTTAACAAGTCTTATTCAAGTCATAGACTTGGACCGGTTAATTTAAAATAATGAAACGGTACGATACGCTAGATTAAGCGATGACCGGATAGAATGTAGTTTAAACCCTCACAAGTACTAAGACTTGTATAATATGGGTAAACATGTTTACATTATGGAATTTGAAATAAATATGAAAAGATTTGACCCGTTTCGGTAAACTTACGTAAACTAGTTACACAAGCCAATCGTGCGTGGATAGGGGGTATCGGGTGATCGGATAAGCTATAAACAAGTTCAATATGCCAAAATACTTTAATTATGTTATAATGTCAGCAGGTAATCAGATTTATATGACTTTTATGGTTTAAAACCAAACTATGCACCATTTTGGCATTTTAGTTATAATGTGGCATAATTCATGAACTTGTATAGAAACTTAAGTTACGAACAAGTTCATTCTGCCAAAACATGTTAATTATGTTACCATATCAGTATGTTATCCATTTCATATTTTTATCATTGATTAAAACAATGTTTTGCACAAAATGGGCATTTTGGTCAATAATAGGCATATTAAAAGAACTTGTGTAAAAACTCAGAATCTGATTATGATCAAGTAGTATAACCACAAAGGGTTATTCTACACTAAAATATGATCATAATGCAACTAATATTTAGTAGCGAAAGTTGCTAAATCGGGACAGAATCGAAAGTTAAAGCAAAAGTCAAACTGCTTGACTTTTGGTTGCGAACAGACACATAAACTGGAAATGATGGGCTGAACATGTTCATACATGCTCTAATATTAGTTACCAACTTATTTAGTGTTAAAAACGTGAGTTATAACATTTAAAAGTTCATTTTATAAGTTTTCGAAAAATCTACCATTTGACTTTTTATTAAACATAACATTGACCCGTCATTTGACCAACTTAATGTGATTTCCAGGAGGTGCCCTTTTGAGGGATTAATACCTACCTTATTAAGATTACGTAGCCATGTTCGATTCGAACAATGGCTGGACCATAATGGTCTAAACCAAAAGTCAAAACAAAAGTCAATTGGCTTGACTTTCAGCTAATAAAATCCTATAAAATTAAAAGATCAAGGATGGAACACTTACAAGTGGTCCAAGAAAACGTTTAGAACACAGAGGGTGCTCCTTTAGGATTAGGAACTTCTAGATTAGAGAGTAGAGAGGATAAATGAGAAAGGTGCAAGTTGTTCAAGTGATCAAGGCCTCTATTTGTCACACCCCGACCCATGGCGGAAACATCGGGGTGCGGCACTAAGCGTTCAGATTGCTCATGAGTTTCCATAACACTAATAGTTTCAAGATAGATTAATTTAAATTAAAACATAGTCTAAAGTCACACATGATCAATCAACACACGAAGTATCAAATTACATCAACTTAAATAACGTTCAGCGTTCTGAATTAACTAGGTGAGTTTCTAAGCATCATCCTAGCTTGTTTCTTGATTCCAGCATCCTATCAGCCTACAACATGTATTAAAATATATATCAACAAATGTTGGCGAGCATACAAGTTTGAGTATAAGTATCATAATAGTTTAAAAGACTCATATCATCATGCAAACATATAAAATAGTTTTAGCCATGCTAGTTCACGCAACCCGAGTGATAGCCCAAGAATTCCAATGCGTTTAAAGGTTCTTCTCCAAGGATAATGGGAAGATAATTGTCTCCACCTAACAATACCCCCGAGAATAATGGGGAGGTGCATTACTCCTATAGCGCTACTATTGTTAAGGCGAAACTACACATAGGGATTAAACGCTCACATAGCATAAAGAATCAAGAATCCAAAAGTATCAAGTTTCACGTTTACCTTGTTTCCAAACAAGTTTCAAACATCAAGTTTATAGAATACATGTTGCATCCCAAAAGTTTAAAAACAAAAGGGATCGAGTATACTCACAGTGGGTATTAAGTGTTGACACCTACTGATTGGATCAAAGGGAGCTTTGAGATTAGCCTGATTATAGTTTAATAGATAAGCGTTGGGAATCATGCAAAGTGTCGGACTAGTCTTCTGATTGGACGGCCATCCTGTCAGATGGTCATCCAGTCGGATGACTTATTAGATTCAGACGGACCACCATCCGATCGGATGGTCATCTTGATGGATGGTCATTCGATCGAATGGTCATTTCATCCAAAAGTGTGTTTTCCAAAAGTTCAACTTTTGAAGTTTTCATTGTAGTATAAAATACGAGTCATTCGATCGGATGGTCATCCGATCGAATGACCGTTCAGTCGAATGACTCTTCAAGTGTAAGATTCAAAGTTCAAAACCTTGATTCAAAATGGTTTAAGTGTTGAAGGTTGCAGGGAACAGGCCCTTCAATCAGAGGGCGTCCGATCGAAGGGTCATCCGTCCGTTAAGACCTGGTTCCTTTGTCACCCTTGTGATGTTTTTGAGTTTAACGGATATGACGTGGTAACGCATCAAGACAACGAAAATCCCATGAAGGTTCAGCTCATCTGATCAGATGGGAATCACCCCGTTCGATCGGATGACTGTTCCTGATGGGGCTTCACGTATGATCCGTAAGTTGGTCATCTTCTTTAGTGGAATCTGTTATCGAGCCTTCTCCATACTAAGGGACAAGTCCTAAGCCTGTTTCGGGCCCAGGTTCCACTGATTTTAGTAAAAGTTCAAGAAAGTTGGAAGGAAACATAAGTTTAGCTAAAAAATGTGTAGATTTTAATAAGGATTTAAGATAAGGCACATAGAAATTCCTTAGATCTGAGCTAACACTTGAAGGAAATGACATCACACAGTCAGTTGTACAACCACCATGATGACGTCACTTTCGAGAGCTCGTATCTTAGAGATTTCGTGGTGAAAAGTGTGATTTTGATGAAGAATCATGTGAGGAATGGTGTATAGATTGAAGTTGTACGAGATTTAAGTGGAAAACTTACAAAAATCGGCCTGGAATTGAAGAAAAGTGAGAGAGAGCGAAGGAGAGTGCCTGGATTGGAGGAGCATGTCACACCCTGGCTTTTGCGGAAGCGTGGGTTTATTTTGGTGTGACTTCTTAATACCATAGCAACCATCATAACAATGCTATATGATAAAAATACAAGACGTTCATCCATTCATTAAGTTTTAAAACGCTACAACATCAGTGTTTGGAAAAGTCGATACTTAAAATAATTTACAACCCATACTTGTCTAAAACGTGTTCATAAGACACAACAAAAAACTTTTAATAAAACGAGGTTTAGGACATGCAACCCGTCCAGGTATGGGTTACACCTCCTGAATCTATTGCCCTGGATGACATCTTTATTCAACGCAACTTGACTTACGCATACTTTTCCAGATCCGTTAATTCCCTGAAGTACATGTAGTTTGAAAAATCAACATAAAGTTGAGCGAGTTCATGTGTAACTGAGTATGTATAAACCTTTAAAGTATGTCTGTATAAATGTATGTCCCTGGTATGTAGCAATTAAGGAAAAAAAAGAGATCAATTAATGTGTAGCTAATACATTAATAAGTGACATGGCCTAGGAAGCACTCAAACCTGTATGCGTATTTCGTACCGGCCCCTCCGGCGGAACGACATAGTCACCACATGCAGCCACACGCAGGCCCATGGATGGGGCTCGCAACACCCAATAGATCTATCACTCATGTCCCTCGGTCCTTATACAAGGATTAATGGTCTTAAGACAATAGCCTACCCATTCACGTGATCTAGTAGTACATTCCTTAGCTAATCATACCATGTATAAAAGTTTCTGTAATAATTGTAACATGTATTTCACCCCCGAAGTATAAAACTGAAAACAGTTAAGAGAAAGGGGGGACATGAACTCACTGTTTTGCGTCTTCGTATCCAATGTAACTCGAAGCTTCCACTAGAACGCACGACTACCTACATGTGTACTAACGTCTATTAGACGAACGGGTCGTGCCTTGTCTTAATATTGATTGGTGCCTTTGAGTTACGTTTAAAAGTGCCTTTGGTAGTATTCCAAGTTATATAATTGGTTGTTAAAATAATAAATATTTTAACTTGCATTTTCTTTTGGAATAATTTGTTAAACAATATTTTTGTAGTAATACTTCTCATGTATTTGTATTCGCATTTCCTTCCCAAGGATGGGGGTATCTCATACTTTGTGTATTTTCGTATTCGTATTTGTATATCTTGCCAAGTAATGGCGTCGTATTTCGGTGCATTATTCCCATTAAAATATACCAATATATTCCCAATATATATTTCCAAAAACAATATATTTTCAAGTCTCACTTATATATATATATAATCTCATTTTGTTCAATCATGTATTGTCCTAGAAAATATACATTTTTCTCAAAAATATTATACTTCTTAATAAACCCAAGAAAATATATTTTTAAGTCCTACTTAGAGAATATACAACTAATCCACAAAACAACGATTATCCACCCGTGTGTCTTAATAAAAAATATATATTCTAAATATATGTTTATTCACTTTTATTTACGAAAACCAACCTCCGACACTTTGTATTTTGTTACAAAAATTATGGCGAAGTTTATGTTCGAAAAACATAGTCTAAAATATACTAGTAAACACTTATCTAGAAAATATTTACTAAGTGCTAGGATTTTCAGAAAATTTCGCCATAGTCTCCTTTGTAAATGGAGGTGTCCATTCTAAATAGCATATCATTTTCTTTAACATATAACACATTAGATTGTTCTCAAATAACCAACCCGACATTTAGACATGCAAAATACTACTTTTATCATTTCAGTTTTAATATAAAAAACTGGGCTGTTTTCGGGTATTTTAATAAAATAGTTATCTTATTCCAAAAATTTCCAAATTTTTACAGAATGTCTTATACGATCCAAATATTATTGTGTAAAAATATCGGGGTCCAAATCATCACCAATATTTTATAGAAAATCGTTTTCCGGACTGAAATCAGATTTATCTTTTTCTGACTGCAGTCCACAGAATAATTTATTTAAAATTCATCGAGAGTCCGATTTACGAAATTCCAGTGAGAGAATTACAAATACGTCGGTGGTCATCTATAGTACAAATTTCATGATCTAAATCTACACAGAATTCAAGTTATGACTGAAAACAGAACGCATATTTTCAGCAGCAAAAATGCAGCTTTAGCTGCTGTTACAAAACGACACTTTAAAAATAGTAAACGAAGTCCAAAAATTATGATTCCAGTGCCATTAGAACCGTATTTCATAATAACATGTTATAGACTTAAGAAAATCAAGTTTTTGTTAAGTTACGATGTGGTTACAGCCAACTGAAGTTGGCTGTAATAGTTGGACAGAAGCTGTTTTCAGCTTGTGGTGTTCTAATGCATGTTTTATTTGCTCCGTTAACATGTCTAGTGATCAACAACGACCTTAATCATCAATGTTAACCAGTAAATCATCAAGTAATCAGTAACATATCCAAAACAACTTTATACTAACATTACTACATCATATTTTAACAATATTTCTTCATATTTAAAGCTTATGTTTAAGTTTTAACCTTATGTTCTTTAGTGTTCTTGATGTTCTTCACATTTACCATTATGATTCATACTTTAACCACCTCCATAGGATATACAATGAGTAGATCTAAGATACTTACCACTAGCTCAAAGCTAGGAGAGTTCAAGTGAGGAAATGTGGTGGATAAAAGAAGATGAGAGTGGTCCTTCAACTTCCGAATGCACCAAGCTTTGTTGTTCACCTTCTTACACCTATGGATGCTCTTGGATTTCTTGAAAGGAGTTTGAAGGTGGTGGTATGGTGGTGGTATGGTGGCGGCCGAACACAAGGAAGAGGAGAGGTGATAGAGCTTGTTGATGGTGAATGAATTAGCTAAGATCCTAAGTGCCTTCTTATAATCCATCATCCTTATTAACCCATGTACAAAGTGTTCCATTACCCACCAACACAATCTACTTAAATAATTCATAAAAATCTAGGAGTGGGGACACTTCATAACCGATTTTTGGGAGGGGGTTTTAGTTTAGTTGGGTTGTGATGGTAATTAGTTGGTTTAGGTAGAAATCAAAGGTATAGTTAGTGCATTATGATGTGTTATTTAATATATAGTGTGTTAGGGTGTTCGGGGACCCTAACTAGCTTAGAAAAATAAAAACATTGTGTTTGACAATATTTTTGTGTTCCGGGTAATGTCCGGTTGTTCGGTTGGGTGTTGTTCCGTTAAAGTGCTTAGTTGTTCCGGAAAGTGTCCTTTATAATGCTTTTTGTGTCACAATTAATTCCCGACACTCTAGAAGGTATACAGGATCATTTTGTCAAGTTTTTGCACATTACTAGCATATTTAAATGCTGAATTTTATTTAAAAGTGCAGAATTTTGCAGTTAAAGTATGTTTTAGGCACTTCCCGGCACTATAACTATCACCTAGTGACGCAGTTTTATGGTCCTCACTTCCCTACACTCCCTACTAGTGTAGTGTCCTGTCTCTGGCTCATATTGGCCTCATAAACATTGTTTGTCTTTGTGCTGGCATTGTCAACATGTTTTCTGGGTCATCCGCTCAGTGTGCTAACTGTGCTTTGTGCATCAAGTTTGTCACTAATGTTTGTATATAATAATGGAGTGACAGTATGAAGGTGATGCATGTGTATGTATGTAACAGAAATCAATAAGCAGTTAAATCAACAGTTGTAATCAAGCACAGTCATTAAGCACAAATTAATTATTAATTAACTGTACGGATGCATGCAAATTTGACAGTTGTCACATTCTCCCCCCGTTAAGAAAATTTCGTCCTCGAAATTTGTACTACCTTAACTCCTTGTGATTCTGTCACATGTGTATGTATATAAATAATGTCGAGGTAGATAATCACCAAACCTAAACAAACCTTACTCACATTAGGTGAGTCCAAGAATATATAACAACCCGAATCCTACGGTTGAAAGGTGTATGCTTTTAGCATTTGATGTCAAAGGTACAAGACGTATTTGACGTATAGTCTAGTGTAATCCAGCTAGCAGGGGTTCCACAAAAGAGGAGTTTTGACTAATAAGATTCTCAATCGATCGATCGCAATATGCGGACTGGTTTCTACAAACCATAGCATCTGCTACATGAATTCAAAATCATCAACTCAAATGTACTAGTAAAATGACATGTCAACCCTCGAATAATTGAATGGTGAGGCTTAGTGAGTTGACATTTTTGAATTGAGAAAGTACGGCGAATGAAATACAAGTGAATCTGGTGTATCATTGTCTTGAATCGTAGTTGCATCAGAAATGTTTAAATGACAAGTCAAACGAAAGTATATGTAGTTATGTGTAAAACGGTTGACCTTGATTAGCACAAGTTACAAGTTGGTGATGACACCACAAGGTGTCGTAATGACATAATTCCAGTATAGTGGTGACTGAACAAATTCACCGTGTTTGAAGTCAAACGAAGAGGTACCGAAACAAGCCTGAAATTTTGATTTACACAATGTTATAGAGCTTTCAATTGAATACGGAACATCGAGGTATTACTGTCTCTGACTGAAGATGGAAAGCAATAAGTACTGCAAGGTATTAGATTTATAATGAAAGAATCGTTAGGAGGTACACCGTGCTATGAATTGAATCTATGTACCCTTGTCTTAACACATAACTGTGTTGAAACTGTTTTGATTGTGATAAACAAAACGGATTTAGGGCAACTTATCGAATAATCAATTAAATCCGTGTATGAAATGAGTAACCAAATAAGCGCAAGCTTCAATTTTTTTGTGAAAGTATCCCCACAAGGTGCCATAACCAACAAATGATTTAGTGAAGTCGTAGACCAAACAAGTCTACTACGACTCGAAACAAAAGAATCTTTGCCAATGATTTGAATATGATGCTCTCAATACATCATATGACGTCTTAAACTGAATATGCGAAATGAACAAGTTCAAACAATTGAACTTGGTTCTGGCGTAATCCGATAATAAACGTATTTATAAACTAGGGAATCCCAGCATGGTTACGATGTTGAACTATGAACGTAACTTGAAAGAAAGTAGTTCCAAGAAAGTGTGTTGACTTGGTAACAAAGGAGCCAACAATCACAATAATGTAGGTCATTCGAATTCACAAATCGGTAATTAGATTTAGCGTCATAATATTTGAACTTAAATGAAGCATTTGAAACGAATTGAAGTCGCACGCGTAGTAAATGGTGTATGTGTGACAAATAAGTTTCCAAGAAAAGGAATAATGAGTATCTGCTAAAATGAAGAAATGACCAGATATCGAAGCAAATGTGTGTTCGCTCTCAGTGAAGAAAATTAACGTGATGCAACTACCATTAAGGGGAGTAGAGATGCAAACAACTACTCGCTAGAAGTAAAAGTAATTCAAGTACTTTCGGTTTGGTCAATGGACTGGCATATATGTCGGGTTAATGGTGTCTGCTCGAGTTAACGGATGTGGTTCCTAAGTAACGATCTTTGTGAATTTGGACCTGGTTCCTAATGGTCCTAAGTACATGCTTCCTAGATTCTCAGAGTTTCGTAGTCGGTGTAGAATCGTTCTGCGCATCGTGTAGGAAACGCCATTCTTGTGTACGTTTAAAACAAGTTATTGTCCCACAATTTTCCCCAGTATACTTTCTTCCTGAATTTACAGCTACTTGATCATTGATCAGTCGGGACATACTGGTTGGATCCTTGCAGTTAGTCCAATAAGTAGTTCGTCAATCCTTAGTAAGAGTCGCTGACTCTTGTTGGCTAGCTCATCCGACTCCTGGTAGTTTGAGGTTCATTTGAAAGTCATCGTCCTCTCTCTTGATGAGCAGGACTGGGGTAACCCAAAACGGAAATTTTGGTCTGTTACCTTCCTTCTCTATCCACTTCTGAAATTGTACTGACAATCCTTGTATCTCCGAAGTTGTAGGTCGCTAAGGTGCATCGACTATAGGCGCGGCACCCGGAATCAAATCGATGCGAAATTCGACTTGTTGTTGAGGAGATAATTCTGGCAAGTCTTCGGGGAAGACTTCAGGATATTCCCTTACCACCGGGATATCTTTGAGTTTTGGTTCTTCGGCTCCCTTGTCCACGACATGAACCAAGAAAATAATACATCCTTTACGCAACAATTTTTGTGCGTTTAGGTAATTAGTAATCTGTAGGGGCGTATCCTGGTTCATGAGTCAAGATCATTCCTTCGTTCGCCATCGGGATGCGGATATCAATCTCCGCTCGATTGCTTAACAACTGGTCCATCCCAGTTACCACGTCAAGACTTCTCCTTATCTAGTTCTTATCAAGTACTGGATATCTATCTTACGTACTGCTAAAACAAGTATATTCTGAAGCTAAAATTCGACAATAATGTCAAATAGAACAGACGCATAACATTGACTACTATGAGACGTACCGATGGCCATGTTTGGATCCTGGCGTGCTCCCCTAGCTCCGGTGTTAGATATTTTTCCCACGATCTTGCTCAATCTCCCTTGGGCAATCTTTCCTAAAGTGCCCCATGTCACTACAGTTATAACATCCCTTATCTTTCCTTCCACGTTTCGTCTCATGCCAACACGTTTCCCTGCTGTGCCCCACTTTGCCACAGTTGTCACACTTTCCATTTTTACATCGCCCGGTATGATGTCGCCGACACTTGTCGCATTGAGGTAGTTTACCCATGTACTCTTTTCCCTTTTTGACCTTGTTGTTGCTATTCGTCTGAGTACCCTGCTTGAAGTTTGTGAACTTTCTCTTGTTGTCTCCAGATGACTCTACATGAGTCTCCTTCTTCTCCTCAGAGGTTGAAAATTTGTTCAACCTGATTGCCTCTTCAGTCAAGACCACACTAAGATCAATGGCCTCAGCGATCGTTGCAGGCTTTGATGTCGTCACCATGCTCATGATTTGGGGTGCCAATCCCCAAATGAAACGCTCAATCTTCTTAAACTCTGGATCTACCATGTAAGGAACAATACGCGATAGACCATGGAATTTCTCCACGTATTCAGCTATTTGTGGTCCTTCCATCTTCAAATTCCAGAACTCAGTTTCCACCTTCTGGCTTTCTGCTCTTGAACAGCATTTCTTATGCATTAGTTTCTTCAGTTGATCCCATGTCAAAGCATACGCAGCAGCCTCGCCCATTGTCTGAACCTGGAGTTTCCACCATGACAGAGCCCCATCTTGAAATAGTCCGGAAATGTACGTGACCTGATGCTCTGGGGTGCACTTGCTCCCACGCAAAATAGAATCCGTCTTCTCAACCCAACGCACGAAGGCTACGGCACCCCCAGTACCATCGAAATGCAAGGGCTGGCAGCCCAAGAACTGCTTGTAGGTGCAGCCTGTGATATAAGCAAACATTATTCGCGTAAGGTAATGGTAAAGCACTCGTGGAAATGTCCAAACGTTTTGTAATGTGTCTTAAGGGACTAAACATTACCGTTGGGTGGGTTATTTCCTGAGGTACCTCCGTTGCGCTCGGAGCGATGGGCCTCAAACTGTGCGATGACCTGTAAGATGCGTTCTTGAAATTCCGCCTCTGTCGTTAGCAGAGGGTGGTTGGTATCGGTGTTCCCTTGAGTCGACATCTTCCTAGAAGAAGGTCGGTTAGGTCAGGTCTTGTTAAGGACACAAGCACACAATCCTCTACCTAACGAATAAGACCTCAGAGGTGTATTACATATATGTATATACGCAGTCGTTTTAACAATCAATCGCATATCATCATAATTATAGCACAACTTGTAAATAGGAACGTAGCAAGTAAGCATGTAGCATTATAGTTATAGCACAAATATGTAGATCAACAACGTGCTTAGTGAGAACATAGCGACTGAGTTTTTCATTAGTTATTAGTCATAAGTATTGTCGCATGTTTAAGGATGATTGGGCTTTCGTTATCCTCCGGCCACAATCACTTTGTTCTTACAAAATGTATCACATCAGAAGGGACACATGGTCACCCTACCCTTGTCCAGCAAGTATATTAGTGTATCAAAATTACGTAGACAGAAGTGGTCTTCAAAAGTCTCCACAATCCTGGTTTATCATTAGTGTCTTTACCCAAATGTAATGCAATCCACATAATCCAGAAACCAACTTCACTGGTGACTGAGGTAGAGGATGAAAGAAAGGTAAACTACTAGCATGCGTAAACTCCTCCTCGAGCTTGTATATACATCGAAATAATTAACTGGTCTGTTGCTTGATAGTAAAGAAACGAGTGTCAAATCCCTGGGAATGGTGAAATGGCAACGGTCAAGAGCGCAAAAAGGAACCTTGATGTATGTGGCGGATCAAAGTATGCTGGCAATAGACAGGGTGGAGGACGGGGTGTCTTACATAAGCTTTTCAGACAATATGTTTTCTTGTGATGTAGACACTTAAATCATGTTTTCGGCTATGTAATGTTTTGCATTTGAAATTACCAAATGTGGTGTCAGCTCAAGCTCCAACATTCCGCGACTCATATCCTCAAACTGCAGTTGATGTTATAGAAGCAACTCATCTCGTGAGTGGCCTCCATAATGTGAGGGATGGTAAGGGTCTAAAATTAGCATAGTGTATTATAGGAACCATTGAACTGGCTCGTCCGGCGTTGTAGAGGTGAATGTAGCAAACGGTGCGACTTGTGAAGTTGGGAAAATACTGTTGTAGCAAGTGAATCGTTATGCGGGTGCTGACCTGGAGTACCTTGCTAGGGTGCGGGTATGTCTTGATAGAAAGCGATAGGCATGTTGGCGCAAATGACGTCGGTCTTCATAGGGGAAAGGAGTAATGTCAGCGGTTGTGGGTGCAATATCAAACGTCTCAACTGGTAGGAAGATCATTAGATGCGGGTGATGGGTCGGGTATAAGGGATGCATTGTCTGGTAAATCAAAAGAAATTGGGTCATGATCAAGTAAAGGTGCAGGTTCAGCAGGTGCAACATCAAGCGGACCCAAAAGGTGCAGAAGCTAGCTCAGGAGCAAGCTCTGGATCGCGTAACAGTGTGGTGCCTTGTGCAGGTGATAGTGCGGCAGTCATGTCATCGTTGTCCGCGTCAGTAGTAGAAAGCTGTAATCCGGCTATCTGTAAGGCTGCAGATGTCACAGACTCGAAGGAGTCTGAAATCAAATGTATGCTAGAATCAGAGGGTAGCTTGGCAACAGGGGTCTCAAAAGTGAAATTTGTAACGATGTTCTCGTCTAACTTTCTATTATCATGGGCGTCAGTAGGAGGACCATCAATAAACATGTCAACATCATCGTCAATTATCCGTCGAGTAGCCAACCGTCGGAAGGAATGTCCACAGGAGGCGCATTGTCGAGGATCGGAGCCATGGTGTGCTCATCATCGGGATGTCCAGTGACGAAGGGGTCATGGGCTGAAATAAGAGTGACAGAAGGATTCTTGTCAGAGAAACCACTCGCAAAGGTAAAGTATCACCAAAATCTGGTAGCGCGGACTGTTGGAAGTCATCCTCGTCCTTGGTCAGCATATCTGGATCACTCTCATGGTCTAACGTAAATGTCTCTGGCGCAGATGCAGTCTCATCATCTGTGACGACGGCCGTAGGGTTATCAATGTCTGATAACTCGCCTTCTAAATAGTGTGACGTGTGTGTCGGTTCATAATAGTCATAGCATGTATACCCATAGTAATTATTAACAATTAGTGTTTGCAAATATTCACCACATATGCACGTATATCAATAATCTGCAATTAAGAGTGCAAGTAATAACAATGTAAGCATGTAATCATGCTAGTCTTCCCCAGACTATCCTACCCAGTCTCTTAGACTAAACTCCCTAGTCTCTCAGACTAACTCCCTGGTCTCTAAGACCAACTCCCTGGTCTCTAAGACCAACTTTCCCAGCCTCTAGGACTAAATCCCTGGTCTCTAAGACCAACCTCCCAGTCTCTAAGACTAAATATCCCCCAGTCTATAAGACTAATCCTCCCTCAGCCTCTAGGACTGATCCTCCCTCAATCTCTAAGACTGATCCTCCCTCAGCCTCTAAGACTGATCTTCCCTCAGCCTCTAAGACTGATCCTCCCTCAGCCTCTAAGACTGATCCTCCCTCAGCCTCTAAGACTGATCCTCCTTCAGCCTCTAAGACTGATCCTCCCTCAGCCTCTAAGACTGATCCTCCCTCCTCCCTCAACCTCTAAGACTGATCCTCCCTCAGCCTCTAAGACTGATCCTCCCTTAGCCTTTAAGACTGAACTATAAATTTGAATTTTGAAATGTGTATGTGTGCCTTTTGTTTGTAAAAATGTTTGTTTCCTCTAGGCGCTTAGTGTATGCAATGTAAAAACGTTTGAAAATGTTTTCGTGAGAGCCCTGATGATCATAGTCTAGACTCGAGAAGGAATCCTAGTTCGCTATGATCGAGGCTCTGATACCAAGTTGTCACACCGTGGCTTTTGCGGAAGCGTGGGTTTATTTTGGTGTGACTTCTTAATACCATAGCAACCATCATAACAATGCTATATGATAAAAATACAAGACATTCATCCATTCATTAAGTTTTAAAATGCTACAACATCAGTGTTTGGAAAAGTCGATACTTAAAATAATTTACAACCCATACTTGTCTAAAACGTTTTCATAAGACACAACAAAAGACTTTTAATAAAACGAGGTTTAGGACATGCAACCCGTCCAGGTATGGGTTACACCTCCTGAACCTATTGCCCTGGATGACATCTTTATTCAACGCAGCTTGATTTACGCATACTTTGCGAGATCCGTTAATTCCCTGAAATACATGTAGTTTGAAAAATCAACATAAAGTTGAGCAAGTTCATGTGTAAGTGAGTATGTATAAACCTTTAAAGTATGTCTGTATAAATGTATGTCACTGGTATGTAGCAATTAAGGAAAAAAAAGAGATCAATTAATGTGTAGCTAATACATTAATAAGTGACATGGCCTATGAAGCACTCAAACCTGTATGCGTATTTCGTATCGGCCCCTCCGGCGGAACGACATAGTCACCACATGCAGCCACACGCAGGCCCATGGATGGGGCTCGCAACACCCAATAGATCTATCACTCATGTCCCTCGGTCCTTATACAAGGATTAATGGTCTTAAGACAATAGCCTACCCATTCACGTGATCTAGTAGTACATTCCTTAGCTAATCATACCATGTATAAAAGTTTCTGTAATAATTGTAACATGTATTTCACCCCCGAAGTATAAAACCGAAAACACTTAAGAGAAAAGGGGGACACGAACTCACTGTTTTGCGTCTTCGTATCCAATGTAACTCGAAGCTTCCACTAGAACGCACGACTACCTACATGTGTACTAACGTTTATTAGACGAACGGGTCGTGCCTTGTCTTAATATTGACTGGTTCCTTTGAGTTACGTTTAAAAGTGCCTTTGGTAGTATTCCAAGTTATATAATTGGTTGTTAAAATAATAAATATTTTAACTTGCATTTTCTTTTGGAATAATTTGTTAAACAATATTTTTGTAGTAATACTTCTCATGTATTTGTATTCGCATTTCCTTCCCAAGGATGGGGGGTATCTCATACTTTGTGTATTTTCGTATTCGTATTTGTATATCTTGCCAAGTAATGGCGTCGTATTTCGGTGCATTATTCCCATTAAAATATACCAATATATTCCCAATATATATTTCCAAAAACAATATATTTTCAAGTGTCACTTATATATATATATATAATCTCATTTTGTTCAATCATGTATTGTCCTAGAAAATATACATTTTTCTCAAAAATATTATACTTCTTAATAAACCCAAGAAAATAATTTTTTAAGTCCTACTTTGAGAATATACAACTAATCCACAAAACAACGATTATCCTCCCTTGTGTCTTAATACAAAATATATATTCTAAATATATGTTTATTCACTTTTATTTACGAAAATCAACCACCGACACTTTGTATTTGGTTACAAAAATTATGGCGAATTTTATGTTCGAAAAACATAGTCTAAAATATACTAGTAAACACTTATCTAGAAAATATTTACTAAGTGCTAGGATTTTCAGAAAATTTCGCCATAGTCTCCTTTGTAAATGGAGGTGTCCATTCTAAATAACATATCATTTTCTTTAACATATAACACATTAGATTGTTCTCAAATAACCAACCCGACATTTAGACATGCAAAATACTACTTTTATCATTTCAGTTTTAATATACAAAACTGGGCTGTTTTCGGGTATTTTAATAAAATAGTTATCTTATTCCAAAAATTTCCAAATTTTTACAGAATGTCTTATACGATCCAAATATTATTGTGTAAAAATATCGGGGTCCAAATCATCACCAAAATTTTATAGAAAATCTTTTTCCGGGCTGAAATCAGATTTATCTTTTTCTGACTGCAGTCCACGGAATAATTTATTTAAAATTCATCGAGAGTCCGTTTTACAAAATTCCAGTGAGAAAATTACAAATACATTGGTGGTCATCTACAGTACAAATTTCATGATCTAAATCTACACAAAATTCAAGTTATGACTGAAAACAGAACGCATATTTTCAGCAGCAAAAATGCAGCTTTAGCTGCTGTTACAAAACGACACTTTAAAAATAGTAAACGAAGTCCAAAAATTATGATTCCAGTGCCATTAGAACCGTATTTCATAATAACACGTTATAGACTTAAGAAAATCAAGTTTTTGTTAAGTTAGGATGTGGTTACAGCCAACTGAAGTTGGCTGTAATAGTTGGATAGAAGCTGTTTTCAGCTTGTGGTGTTCTAACGCATGTTTTATTTGCTCCGTTAACATGTCTAGTGATCAACAACGACCTTAATCATCAATGTTAACCAGTAAATCATCAAGTAATCAGTAACATAACCAAAACAACTTCATACTAACATTACTACATCATATTTCAACAATATTTCTTCATATTTAAAGCTTATGTTTAAGTTTTAACCTTATGTTCTTTAGTGTTCTTGATGTTCTTCACATTTACCATTATGATTCATACTTTAACCACCTCCATAGGATATAAAATGAGTAGATCTAAGATACTTACCACTAGCTCAAAGCTATGAGAGTTCAAGTGAGGAAATGTGGTGGATAAAAGAAGATGAGAGTGGTCCTTCAACTTCCGAATGCACCGAGCTTTGTTGTTCACCTTCTTACACCTATGGATGCTCTTGGATTGCTTGAAAGGAGTTTGAAGGTGGTGGTATGGTGGCGGCCGGACACAAGGAAGAGGAGAGGTGAGAAAGCTTGTTGATGGTGAACGAATTCGCTAAGATCCTAAGTGCCTTCTTATAATCCATCATCCTTATTAACCCATGTACAAAGTGTTCCATTACCCACCAACACAATCTACTTAAATAATTCAAAAAAATCTAGGAGTGGGGACACTCCATAACCGATTTTTGGGAGGGGGTTTTAGTTTAGTTGGGTTGTGATGGTAAGTAGTTGGTTTAGGTAGAAATCAAAGGTATAGTTAGTGCATTATGATGTGTTATTTAATATATAGTGTGTTAGGGTGTTCGGGGACCCTAACTAGCTTAAAAAAATAAAACATTGTGTTTGACAATATTTTTGTGTTCCGGGTAATGTCCGGTTGTTCGGTTGGGTGTTGTTCCGTTAAAGTGCTTAATTGCTCTGTAAAGTGTCCTTTATAATGCTTTTTGTGTCACAATTAATTCCCGACACTCTAGAAGGTATACATGATCATTTTGTCAAGTTTTTGCACATTACTAGCATATTTAAATGCTGAATTTTATTTAAAAGTGCAGAATCTTGCAGTTAAAGTATGTTTTAGGCACTTCCCGGCACTATAACTATCACCTAGTGACTCCTCACTTCCCTACACTCCCTACTAGTGTAGTGTCCTGTCTCTGGCTCATATTGGCCTCATAAACATTGTCTGTCTTTGTGCTGGCATTGTCAGCATGTTTTCTGGGTCATCCGCTCAGTGTGCTAACTGTGCTTTGTGCATCAAGTTTGTCACTAATGTTTGTATATAATAATGGAGTCACAGTATGAAGGTGATGCATGTGTATGTATGTAACAGAAATCAGTAAGCAGTTAAATCAACAGTTGTAATCAAGCACAGTCATTAAGCACAAATTAATTATTAATTAACTGTACGGATGCATGCAAATTTGACAGTTGTCACCGAGCATGTCACATCAAGTGATGTGACAGGCTATTTATAGTGTCAGAGGAGAAGTAAGGCGGTGCAGCAGATAGATCGGATGGCTGTTCGGTCGAATGGCCCTCCGATCGGATGGCCATCCGATTGGATGTCCATTCGGACAGTCCAATCCGTTCTACGATCCTTCCATCTTTGGTTCGTTTTGGGAGTTAGATTAAGCGTTACGTTGCGCATTATTGTGTAGTATCCTTACTTAATCAATAATATATTATTAACACAAAGTTTCCAAGTTTACGTAAGTGCCAAGCCCCTCGTATCTCGCTTAACCAAGTCTCAAATTTCATGGGTCTCAAGAGTCAAGGGTCAAAAATCAAGCATCAAGAATCTAGTCTCAAGTCTCTAGTGTTAAGTATCAAGTGTCAAGAATCTAGTATTAAAAATCAAACGTCAAGAATCTAGCATTAAGTGTCAAGTATCACCAAGATTCAAGTTTCATAGTATCAGGATTCACGAAGTATCATAAGTGTCAAATTTCACATAGTATAAGGACTAAAATTGACAAAAGCTAAAAGATCAGGGACGCAGGGCGTTACAGTCTCCCCTCCTTTTGGAGATTTCATCCCCAAAATCTAAGAGGGAGACTGCTCGAAGAGCTACGGATACTTGGCCTTCATCTCGCTCTTTAGTTCCCAAGTGAAATTGGTGCCACGCTTTCCTTCCCATAGAACCTTGACAATGGGGATTTTGCTGCGCCTTAGTCGCTTGACACCTTGGTCCATGATTTCGACCGGCTTCTCCACCATGTGTAACGTCTCATTTATTTGCAAGTCGTCCAAGGGAACTTGAAGTTCTTCGTTTGCTAAACATTTCCTTAGCTTAGATACGTGGAATACCAGATGTACACTGTTAAGTTCTTGGGGTAGGTTGAGTCGATACGCCACCTTGCCTATCCTTTCGAGTATCGAGAAAGGGGCTACATAGCAAGGGGCGAGCTTTCCCTTCTTACCAAAATGAACCACTCCCTTCCAGGGAGATACCTTGAGTAGTACTCGATCCCTAACATCAAATTCCAGAGGCTTACGCCTTTTATCAGCATAGCTCTTTTGTCTGCTCCTAGCCTTGATCAAGTTATCGCGGGTCTTCAGAATCTTTTCCGTCGTCTCTTGGATGAGTTTGGGACCAGTAAACTGCTTGTCACCAACCTCATGCCAACTAATCGGAGATCGGCACTTGCGGCCATACAAAGCTTCGAAAGGAGCCATCTAAATACTTGAGTGATAGTTGTTGTTGTACGAGAACTTGACCAATGGTAAATGTACATCCCAATTACCACCAAAGTCGATGACACAGGAACGAAGCATATCCTCTAGGGTTTGAATAGTATGTTCAGTCTGTCGATCTGTTTGAGGATGAAAAGCCGTACTAAGATTCAAGTGTGAACCCATAGCGGACTGAAAAGTTTGCCAAAGATGGGAAGTGAAACGACCATCATGGTCAGAGATTATGTCGAGTGGTATGTCTAGTCAGCATATAATCTCATCAGTATAGATCCGAGCAAGTTTCTCCACTTTGAAATCCACACGAATCGGAAGAAAGTGGGTTGATTTGGTCAAAAGGTCAATGATTACCCATATACTATCATGACCTGAAGGTGTACGCGGTAGTTTGGTTATGAAGTCCATAGCAATGCTATGCCATTTCCATACTGGAATCTCTGGTTGTTCCATAAGACCCGAAGGACGCTGTCACACCCCGATTTCAACGTGTCACCGGTGGGTCCGGTAGGGGAGTATCGTGACGTGGTTGGCAACATAATAGTCAAACAACACAATATATAAATATGCACAGCGGAAGCAAATGAGAAATATAATTAAACTTTAATAATATTGTAATATCGTGTATCACAACAGTTGAAGGTTTGTCCACAGAAGGATCGAAAATAAATAATAGTTCAAGAGACGATAGGCATCTTAAGCTTGCGAGACTTCTATTGATGCTAAGAAGAAATCCCAGCCAATTACGCTTAGTACCTGCATTTAATCTTTTTGGGAAAACACGTCAGTTTACACAGGTAAATACTATCAACTGACTCATTTTAGAAAATGATTGAAAATTGATTTGGATGCACGTGGCATAAACATTTTATTTAACTTGGGAGAATTATTTAAATATATAATCTTGTGAACGAATTACATGTTCCTTGTGCGTTCAGTAGCCCGGATCATGTCCGGGTTAAAGATCAATAGACACACCACATTATTCTTTTGTGCACTGACGGGTGTACGCCTACACCCCGCGCTTAAGTCGTGGCCATTTCGTAAAATGATGCCAAGGATATCCGGGACATGGTCATTAACCCCCCAAAGGCTTTAAGTAAACAAGACTGTTTAAACGAGCCGATCAAATTATTCAATTAACCACCCAACGATGGAAGATTTGATGCCCGCTCAAGCGGTATTCTATATAGCGTAACCCAAGCCCGTATAGGGAAAATAAGTTAAAAGTATTTACCTGAGCAATGTAATAATCACAATAAGCAAAATGCAAGTAGCTTTTACTGGTACTCCTAATCTGGAACGAAGGATTATAATAACCTATTAGAATTCTAACGGGTCTTTAATTAAGCTTAAGCTTAGACCGGTTAGTTTCAAAGATACGGTTCGTACGCACGATTAAGCGATGACCGGATAGAATGTGTTTTATACCCGACAAGTATGAAGACTTGTTTAATATGGGTACATTATACACATTCTGGATTTTGAGATAAAATCGATAAGGTTTGACCCGTTTAGGCTAGTTTATGTAAACTAGTTACATAAACCGAACCGAACGCGTAATTAGCGTAACGGGTAATAATGAGAGCCATTTACAGGTTTCCTAAGTTAATATGCTCCAAATATGTTGTGACATCAGTAGGATATTATTTATTATGCCTGAAATGAATTTAAACACAAACTATGTCTCGTAGGGGTAGTTTGGTCATTTATAAGGTGATAAAAGGGTTTAAGTATTTACCTGAGTTACAGGTCTAATATAATGGGCAAAAATACTTAGTTTACCAAGTTATAACAGTAGGGTAAAGTATATATGTGAAATTTATCAATTATAGGGCATTTTGGTAATTTCACATAAGCCGAAAAGCTCAAAACTGAAGTCTGAGTTAAACAACTTTTGCTTACTGTTAAAATATTATAATTTGCCTCAAATATTAGTAGGTATCACCCTTGGTATGTTTAAAATAGTTTTAGTACATACTATGCGTTAAAAACGCTTAATAAGGCGATTAGAGGCCATTTCCGGGTTCGATACATAAAGCTGATATTTTTACTATTCCAGAAGGCTTAAAATAATTTATTTATCATATGGGATCAGTAGCAAAAGTTTTGGAGTCGTTTAGATATGTAAAACTCATTTTATGGCCCGTAAGGGCAAAACCGACAATTACCGGATTAAGCCTACGACTATGAGTTATGCTCAGCCTAAAATTTATTAAAAATCTTCAAAAATCCCAAAATAATATATTACATCAGTGGGTAATAAGTTTGATATCAAAAAGTAGGCTTAACTAGGCTATACGCTAATTACGCTGTTTTATTAACAAAAAGCTTCTTAATTACGCTAATGAACATAACTCTCAATCTACACCTCAAACTGATGTCAAACTTTGCATACAAGTTTATATATCAGTAATTAAGGTTTCTACTCTTTTACATTTTTAAAAATCACATTTTAAGGTGAAAAGGGCATAATGGTCAACATATGAGCAATTAACGGAATCATGCGTATTAATTGGTTAACTAATGAACCATGGTGTATAATCACAGAGGGTTATACTAGCATGTAACCTGGTCTAAATGAAGCTCTTAGGTATTTCTAAAACACACCATAACGGGTCAGAACTGAAAGTCAAAGTAAAAGTCAAACTATGCGACTTTCGGTTCCGAACCAGGTCTAAACAGGAAATTGTGGGGTTGAACATGTTTAGACATGTTCTTACACTAATTACCAAGTTATATTAATGATCAAACAGGTTGTATGTGTTCTACATTGCTAATTATGCATAAATTAGAATTTAAGTATCCTGTTGACTTTTTCTTAACAAGTTTGACCCGACATTTGACCTAGTTAGAGTGGGAATCAGGGGGAACCCTTTTGAGGGTTTATTACCCACATATTTACCAACTTATAACTACTTTTGATTCGATATTTGACTGAGCCATTAATAATTAATCTCGAAGTCAAACCGTAATTACGACGGTTTGACTTTTAGCTAAATAACTAAGCTAAACTCAATAAAAGAAGGTTAAGCAAACTTACAAGAGTCCTATGAACGAATTATGACCACTTGAGTCTGCTTTGGAGCTCCAAGAATGATCAGAAGTGCAAGAGAAGGTGTGAGGAACTTGGTTGCAACTTTGGTCCTTTATATAGTGAATTAATCACCATAAAAAGTTGACACATAAGCCTATATCTGACCACAACTCACTAACAAGTGTCCCTAGATGTTTAGGGGGTGCCTAGGGGTCATCCAAGATGAGGAAATTCGGTTAAAAGTAGAGCAGAATGCAAAAGGCAGGCAAAACCCAAAGTTTTCGGTACTGGCAGTCCCTCGCGTGGCGCGACGGGGTACCTGCACAAATCTGAATTTTAGATTTATTGCGTTTTGATCCTTGGCTCTTCAAACTTCGATTAGACTTTTGTTTCTTGCATCTTGAACCCTCCAAATTGATTTATAAGGGATTTAAAACATATACCCACTTTGTTAAGTCCCCGGTTAACTTTATTGTTACCCGAAAAGTCCTAACTTTCAACGTTAACGCTTTAACCCTTCGCACACGAATTTGATCATAACTTTCTCATATGATAACGAAACTTTACGAAATTTATATCGTGCATTCTAGTGAGCATAATTAACAGTTACAAAGCTTCGAGTTTGTCAAAAGGTCACTCAGAGGTATAACTTAAACATGTTGATACTTTTAACCCCTGTAGTTTGAAATCTCTCACTTTTAGCTTTGCATGATCCATGATTTATTAGTTTGATGCTATAAACATCAAATAGGGTTAATGTACAATATATTTATTCACCGTTGACATTTAGAACTCGTATATTCACATACTTTCCATGTTTGTCAACTTTAGCCCTTTTATAACATTCTTACACACATTTAAACATATGACACGTGTCAACACATTGCAAGGCGTGAATTTTCGAGGTGTTACATCCTCACCCCCTTAAAATAAATCTCGACCCGAGATTTACTGAAATAAATAAGGGTACTTTTCTTTCATCATGGATTCAACCTCCCACGTATATTCGGGTCCTCTACGGGCATCCCATTTGGCCTTTACAATAGGCACATGCTTCCTTCGAAGCTTCTTGACCTATCGATCCTCAATCAACAATGGTTTTTCCATAAACTTCAAGCTCTCATCTATATGCACATTTGTATGTGGTATAACCAGTGATTCATCAACGAAGCACTTCTTCAGGTTGCAGATGTGGAACACATTGTGAATTCCACTGAGCTCTTCAGGTAAGTTTAACTTATAGGCAACTGACCCGACACGTTCGATAACCTCGAAAGGTCCTATGTATCTCGGGCTTAGCTTGCCTTTCTTACCAAACCGCATCACCCCCTTCCAGGGTGATACTTTAAGCAACACTTTGTCACCTACTTCGAAGTGAAAAGCTTTGCGCTTTGGATCTGCGTAACTCTTCTGCCTATCTCGGGCAGCTTTGAGACGGTCACGAATCTGGACAATCTTGTCCGTCGTTTCAAAGACTATCTCTGGTCCTGATAATTGGACATCTCCAACTTCTGCCCAACAAACGGGCGTTCTACACTTTCTACCATATAAGGCCTCAAAAGACGGTCACGAATCTGGACAATCTTGTCCGTCGTTTCAAAGACTATCTCTGGTCCTGATAATTGGACATCTCCAACTTCTGCCCAACAAACGGGCGTTCTACACTTTCTACCATATAAGGCCTCAAAAGGCGCAGCCTTTATGCTGGTGTGGTAGCTATTGTTGTAGGAGAATTCAATCAGAGGTAGGTGGTTATCCCAACTACCACCTAAATCAATTACACATGCACGTAGCATGTCTTCCAAAGTTTGAATAGTACGCTCACTCTGACTGTCTGTCTGAGGATGGTAAGCCGTACTAAAATTCAAACGCGTGCCCAAAGATTGCTGGAAACTCTTCCAAAAATGTGACGTGTACCTAGTATCTCTGTCAGAGATAATCGACACAGGTATGCCATGTAAGGCTACAATCTTATCCACGTATAACTGGGCTAAAATGTCGGAGCTATAAGTCTCCTTGATGGGTAAAAAATGTGCTGACTTAGTCAGTCTATCAACTATAACCCATATCGTATCATTTCCTTTCCTCGTCTTAGGTAACTTGGTAATAAAATCCATAGTTACCATTTCCCACTTCCACGTAGGAAGTTCAGGCTGTTGTAGCAAACCTGATGGTTTCTGATGCTCGGCTTTTACTTGCGCACATGTCAAGCATTTAGCTACATAGGTGGCTACAGACTTTTTCAAGCCTATCCACCAATAATTTGCCCTTAGATCCTGGTACATCTTATCAGCTCCAGGATGAACAGAGTATTTGGAACTATGGGCTTCCTGGAGGATGACATCTCGAAGCCCTCCATAAATTAGAACCCATATTCGTCCATTTAATCTTAGAATTCCGTCCTTGCTAAGAGTTAACTGCTCCTTAGTTACCCCTAGCTTTTCGTTAGGATAGTAAGCTTCCAACACAGCTTCTTTCTGTGTAGCTAACAACCTTTCAGTCAAACTGTTCTTTATCTCCATGCGCTTGGCATTGATTCGGATGGGTTTCACCCTCACCTTTCGGCTCAAGGCATCGGCGACTACATTCGCCTTTTCGGGATGGTATCTGATTTCACAATCATAATCGTTTAAAGTTTCCATCCAACGGCGTTGCCTCATGTTTAAATCCTTCTGATTAAACAGATGTTGAAGGATCTTGTGATCAGAATAGATCACACACTTGATTCCATATAGATAATGCCTCCACAGTTTTATTGCAAATACAACGGCACCCAACTCCAAGTCGTGGGTGGTGTAATTCTTTTCATGCACCTTTAACTGTCTTGATGCATAGGCAATACCTTTGCCTTTCTGCATAAGCACACACCCCATGCCAGTGTGAGATGCATCGCAGTAAACCACAAAATCTTCTATTCCATCTGGCAATGTCAAAACAGGAGCATTGCTTAACTTCTGCTTTAGGATATCAAAGGACTCTTGCTGCTTAGGGCCCCAAACGAACTTCACTTTCTTCTTAGTCAAAGAAGTTAGGGGTGCAGCAATCCTTGAAAATTTTTCAATGAAACGCCTGTAATATCCTGCCAATCCCAGGAAGCTACGAATCTCTGTAGGCGACTTTGGCTCTTGCCAGTTCATAACTGCTTCAACCTTAGTGGGATCCACTTGGATACCACACTCACTCACCACATGTCCAAGGAATTGGACTTCTCGAAGCCAAAACTCACACTTGGAAAATTTGGCGTAGAGTTTCTCATGATGTAGAAGTTTGAGAATACAGCGAAGGTGTTTCTCATGGTCAGCTTGGTTCTTCGAGTAGATCAGAATGTCGTCGATGAAAACGATGACAAATTTGTCTAAGTATGGCTTGCAAACGCGATTCATGAGATCCATGAATGCGGCAGGTGCATTAGTGAGCCCAAAAGGCATCACTAGGAACTCGTAATGACCATAACGAGTCCTAAATGCAGTTTTGTGCATGTCTTCATCTCTAACCTTCAGTTGATGGTAGCCTGACCTTAAGTCAATCTTCGAGAAATAACTTGCCCCTTGCAATTGATCGAACAAATCGTCGATCCTGGGCAATGGATACCTATTCTTTATCGTGACTTTATTAAGCTCGCGATAATCGATGCACAGACGCATCAATCCATCCTTCTTCTTAACAAACAAGACTGGTGCTCCCCATGGAGACGAACTAGGTTTAATGAAACCTTTAGCTAGTAATTCATCCAGTTGTGTTCTTAATTCCTTAATTTCCGTTGGTGCCAATCTATAGGGTGCTCTAGCAACTAGTGCTGCTCCGGGGATGATGTCAATTCTGAATTCCACTTGCCTATCTGGTGGCAAACCAGGTAGTTCTTCCGGAAAAACTTCAGGGTATTTAGAAATGACGGGGATGTCTTCTATCTTCGGTTTAGGCACATCAATAATCACTTGTGCCATGTAGATGACACAACCCTTCTTTAAACACTTGGAGGCCTTGAGCATAGTCACTTGCTCAGGCAGTCCATACTGGGTATCTCCCCGAATGGTAAGTGATTCACCAGACGGAGTCTTTATCACCACTTGTTTCTTGTTGTAGACAATTTGGGCCTGGTTATGAGATAACCAGTCCATACCCAGAACTATGTCAAAACCGGCCAACTTAAAGGGAAGTAGAGACAGAGGAAAAGAGTGGTTCTTAATGGATATAACACATCCATCTAACACAGTAGAGACGGTTTCTAGTGTGCCATCTGCTAACTCCACCTCATAATTCACACTTAAGGTTTTGACAGGTAAATTCAATAATTCACAAAACTTATTATCTACGAAAGACTTATCAGCGCCTGAATCAAAAAGTACTCTTGCATAGACATTATTTACAAGGAAAGTACCTGTAATAACGTTGTCGTCTAGAACCGCTTCCTTTGCGTCCATTCTGAAGACCCTAGGATTGGTCTTCTTGGCCTCTTCAGGCTTTTTGGCGTATTTAGGGCAGTTGGTTTTAATGTGCCCCTTTTCATTGCAACTGTAGCAAGTTGCATCCTTCAGCTTTTTGCAATCCAAGGTTTTGTGGTCCTTAGACTTCCATATACCACAAGCATAGGTTTTTGACTAAGTATGCGAGTTCGACTCGAGTCTGCACTTTCCAAAGTGCTGTTTCTTGCAAATCTTGCATTTGGGCTTCTCACCAGACTGGTGCCCCTCTTTCCTTGACTCAGGTCCTTTATTGTTGTCACCGTTCCCACGGTGCTTCTTGTTCGACCTCCGTGAACTATCATCTTCACGTTTTCTCTTCTCAGCCTCCTTATTCCTCAGCGATCTTTGCCTGACCACATCCAACGTGAGGGACAAGGATATGTCAGCTACCGATCTAAAAGTAGCTGGCTGAGAAGCCTTCACGCTTGCCTTGATTTTTGGGGCTAAACCACCGATAAAACGAGCTATTCTTTTTGGTTCCGGGGTTACCAGATACGGAACCAACCGGGACATCGTGTTGAAGCTCGTGAGGTAAGCTTGACAGTCAAGGTTTGTCATCACCAATGATAGAAAATCAGACTCTATCTTCTCCACCTCATGCTGAGGGCAGTAATTTTCCCTGATAAGGGCAACAAATTGATCCCATAACATGTTGTACAATGGGATTTTCCCGGTGGCTTGAATTAGAGATCTCCACCAGGCTAAAGCTTCGCCCTTAAATGATTGCGACATGAACTTGACTATATCCCTCTCAGCGCATCCGCTGATATCCACAACCGTGTCCATCTCATCCAGCCACGTCATACAGTCAATGGCTCCTTTCTCCCCAGTGAAATCCCGGGGTTTGCAGGAAACAAAATATTTATAAGAGCAACCATTGTCACGGGGTCCTTGGTTTAGTACAACCTGCTGAGATGGAGCACTGTGGTGGTTCGAGGAGTGTCGATCATCATCTTTCTTGGGTTCATCCTTTTTGGATGGTGGCTTCGAATGCGGCGTAGATAGGGTCCTACTTCGAGTCCCACTATACTCTTCGTACTGCCGTTCCAATGCCTTAGTAACTGCGTCGTCGACCAACGCTTTCAATTCAGCACCCGTTAAATTAATCCAAGCGTTATCAAGGTTCTCCACGGGATGGCTATTAATTTCGTCTGAGTTAGCCATTTTAATTGAACTGTTACAGAAAACAAGGACAATAGTTTACTTGGGAGTTATTATGGAATTGCCCCTTAGGGTAATTCATTAACCATGGTAAACAGAGACCATATTTGGTTAATTTATTAATCATATTTATTTAGGATTTCTATAATAATTTATCCTAATTATAAAACAATAACAGTTTTATTTGTGGCACAAAAGGCCTAGTCATATGGACATTTTATAAATTATAAGCTATGATTTCAGAGAATCAAAGCATGAAGGTTTGAACCTAGTTCCTTACCTTTATCTGACAGGGAGTCATTGCTACCACAGTCTTTTGGCTCATACTGAAATGAGCAGGGCCCATAGGCACCATATTACCACGTATGGTAAAAATATGATCATCTTAATTGATGATCTAACCCATGATTCAGAGATCATTAAGTTGGGTTAGGAATCTGTGGAAAGATCATTATAAAAATGACGTGTGTGATTTTAATGAATCACGTCTGCCAAGAGAGTTAACATGTTTACAGATGTTAACAGGGTTTTGAATCTTTTAACAGGCCTTACCATCGTGGCCCGGTCTTTTAATTGACCCGAAGGCTAGGTTTCACCTTTTAGATCCTTAATTAATATTTAAAGCAGGCAGATTATTTATTAAAGAGGAATGATTTTGATTTATTTATTTCATATGATATATTTATACAGATAATAGCAAAAAATGAAATTTATAAACTTACATTCCATTAATTTATTAAAAGGTTACACGTCGCCCTAAACGGGACTTTTTGATAAACAAACTTACCCACGCAGGGGTTGAAACAAGGATTTACCCATGCAGGGGCTTAACAACAAACATTATAATAGTCCACGCAGGGACTTAAGCAATAACATACCCTCGTAGGGGTTAACAGAAAGATAGACCCACGCAGGGGTCAAAACAAACAAGCATACCCACGCAGGGGTTTATACATCAAGACTGGCCCACGCAGGGGCTCAACAACAATTGGAAGGATTTAATGGTCCTTCTTGCTCTTCCCTTTGATCAAGCTTGTTAATCCTTGGAAGAAGCTTTGTCTCTCCCTGCGGTCGCGGTGAAACTCCCGCTCAACCTGATCCAGTCTCTGTAGAATTTCCTCCCGTTCAGGGGGAGAAACTCGTGGCGACTGCGATTGCGTCCGAATGATAGGTCCGGCCGGTATCTGGTACCCATGAGTTGGGTACCCTACTCCCCATGGGTCTCCATACGGTCCTTGGGTGTTATAGTTAGCCGCTACCAAGTATGGGTCGGCTTCGGCGTAGTTGTAGTTGGTGTGCACCAGCTGCTCAAACGGGTTATACGCCATGGAACCCGTGTATGCCGGAATTGGGTTATCAAAACCCATCGGTGGTGGTTGCGGTGCAACTGGGTGTGAGGGTCCACCCATTTGTGGGTCCTCCTGAAGTGGCGGGTAATGGCTGCCACTTGATTGGCGTGGAGAACTAAAATGAAAGTCTCCCGCTCGCGCAGACATACGCGCTCTGGTTCTCCTACGCCTTGGCGGTTGTGGAGGTGCCGGTTGAACTGGTGGCGGTGGAGGTGGTGGCGTGACTGCCACAAACCGTGAGTCCACAGAGGGATCCTGCTGCTGCTGATGAGGCGACGAATGTTGAGGAGGTGTATAGTACCATTCGTGCCTGGTAAGCATAGCTTGAAAGCTGTCTGGACCACCATAGGGTGATCCGTGGAAAGAAGATCCGTCAGAGATCTCTATCGGGTGGTTTGGTGTACCACTGGCTGGCTCGACGGGGTCTGTGTCCTCGTCCATATCGTCCACATGATCACCTGAGAAATGGTTATCTGGCCCCAGTGGGTTAAAACCCTCTGGTTCTGGTATGAAATTGGCTGGGTTAAACCGGCCCCTGAAGACAGGTGTAGGGTCTCCAAAAGAGTGGTGCGATAAGGATCGCTGTAGCGGTATGTAGGAGGGTTGAGGGTTGTTGGGCTCATACTCCGGCTGTGGCCCATAAGGGTTATGAACAAGAGGTGTTGAACTGTGCGAAACCGACCGTCTGTCCAGCTCGAAGAGGTTCCTCCGGTTTTGTCGGGGGTCGTCACTCTCTGTGGTCGAAGGAGCTCGCACATTCGAAGGTCCTGCCTCGTTGTCATTGGGGGCGGTGATTGGCCCCTTTCCTCGTCCTCTTCTTCGGAAGAATCTCGGCGGCATTTTGTTAATCCTGTCAATATAGCATGAGATAACAACAACAATATATAAAAATTTAAAGGACAAAACAAAAACCAAACAAGGTAGAATTTGTCCTATGTTATATGTCTAGACTCGAAAGTTTAGATATGTGCAATTTTGTTATTGAGATTAAACACAAAAGGCTAGTGTTTAATTCACTCAATGTTGGCTCTGATACCAACCTGTCACACCCCGATTTCCACGTGTCACCGGTGGGCCCGGTAGGGGAGTATCGTGACGTGGTTGGCAACATAATAGTCAAACAACACAATATATAAATATGCACAACGGAAGCAAATGAGAAATATAATTCAACTTTAATAATATTGTAATATCATGTATCACAACAGTTGAAGGTTTATCCACAGAAGGATCGATAATAAATAATAGTTCAACAGACGATAGGCATCTTAAGCTTGCGAGACTTCTATTGATGCTAAGGAGAAATCCCAGCCAATTACGCTTAGTACCTGCATTTAATCTTTTTGGGAAAATACGTCAGTTTACACTGGTAAATACTATCAACTGACTCATTTTAGAAAATGATTGAAAATTGATTTGGATGCACGTGGCATAAACATTTTATTTAACTTGGGAGAATTATTTAAATATATAATCTTGTGAACGAATTACATGTTCCTTGTGCATTCAGTAGCCCGGATCATATCCGGGTTAAAGATCAATAGACACACCACATTATTCTTTTGTGCACTGACGGGTGAACGCCTATACCCCGCGCTTAAGTCGTGGCCATTTCGTAAAATGATGCCAAGGATATCCGGGACATGGTCATTAACCCCCCCCCCCCAAAGGCTTTAAGTAAACAAGACTGTTTAAACGAGCTGATCAAATTATTCAATTAACCACCCAATGATGGAAGATTTGATGCCCGATCAAGAGGTATTCTATATACCGTAACCCAAGCCCGTATAGGGAAAATAAGTTAAAAGTATTTACCTGAGCAATGTAATAATCACAATAAGCAAAATGCAAGTAGCTTTTACTGGTACTCCTAATCTGGAACGAAGGTTTATAATAACCTATTAGAATTCTAACGGGTCTTTAATTAAGCTTAAGCTTAGACCAGTTAGTTTCAAAGATACGGTTCGTACGCACGATTAAGCGATGACCGGATAGAATGTGTTTTAGACCTGACAAGTATGAAGACTTGTTTAATATGGGTACATTATACACATTCTGGATTTTGAGATAAAATCGATAAGGTTTGACCCGTTTAGGCTAGTTTATGTAAACTAGTTACATAAACCGAACCGAACGCGTAATTAGCGTAACGGGTAATAATGAGAGCCATTTACAGGTTTCCTAAGTTAATATGCTCCAAATATGTTGTGACATCAGTAGGATATTATTTATTATGCCCGAAATGAATTTAAACACAAACTATGCCCCGTAGGGGTAGTTTGGTCATTTATAAGGTGATAAAAGGGTTTAAGTATTTACCTGAGTTACAGGTCTGATATAATCGGCAAAAATACTTAGTTTACCAAGTTATAACAGTAGGGTAAAGTATATATGTGAAATTTATTAATTATAACCAAACTATGCATCGTAGGGGCATTTTGGTAATTTCACATAAGCCGAAAAGCTCAAAACTGAAGTCTGAGTTAAACAACTTTTGCTTACTGTTAAAATATTATAATTTGACTCAAATATCAGTAGGTATCACCCTTGGTATGTTTAAAATAGTTTAGTACATACTATGCGTTAAAAACGCTTAATAAGGCGATTAGAGGCCATTTCCGGGTTCGATACATAAAGCTGATATTTTTACTATTCCAGAAGGCTTAAAATAATTTATTTATCATATGGGATCAGTAGCAAAAGGTTTGGAGTCGTTTAGATATGTAAAACTCATTTTATGGCCCGTAAGGGCAATACCGACAATTACCGGATTAAGCCTACGACTATGAGTTATGCTCAGCCTAAAATTTATTAAAAATCTTCAAAAATCCCAAAATAATATATTACATCAGTGGGTAATAAGTTTGATATCAAAAAGTAGGCTTAACTAGGCTATACGCTAATTACGCCGTTTTATTAACATAAAGCTTCTTAATTACGCTAATGAGCATAACTCTCAATCTACACCTCAAACTGATGTCAAACTTTGCATACAAGTTTATATATCAGTAATTAAGGTTTCTACCCTTTTACATTTTTAAAAATCACATTTTAAGGTGAAAAGGGCATAATGGTCAACATATGAGCAATTAACGGAATCATGCGTATTAATTGGTTAACTAATGAACCATGGTGTATAATCACAGAGGGTTATACTAGCATGTAACCTGGTCCAAATGAAGCTCTTAGGTATTTCTAAAACATACCATAACGGGTCAGAACTGAAAGTCAAAGTAAAAGTCAAACTATGCGACTTTCGGTTCCGAACCGGGTCTAAACAGGAAATTCTCGGGTTGAACATGTTTAGACATGTTCTTACAGTAATTACCAAGTTATATTAATGATCAAACAGGTTGTATGTGTTTACCTTCCTAATTATGCATAAATAAGAATTTAAGTATCCTGCTGACTTTTTTCTTAACAAGTTTGACTCGACATTTGACCAAGTTAGAGTGGGAATCAGGGGGAACCCTTTTGAGGGTTTATTACCCAAATAATTACCAAATTATAACTATTTTGATTCGAGATTTGACTGAGCCATTAATAATTAATCTCGAAGTCAAACCGTAATTACGACGGTTTGACTTTTAGCTAAATAACTAAGCTAAACTCAATAAAAGAAGGTTAAGCAAACTTACAAGAGTCCTATGAACGAATTATGACCACTTGAGTCTGCTTTGGAGCTCCAAGAATGATCAGAAGTGCAAGAGAAGGTGTGAGGAACTTGGTTGCAACTTTGGTCCTTTATATAGTGAATTAATCACCATAAAAAGTTGACACACAAGCCTATATCTGACCACAACTCACTAACAAGTGTCCCTAGATGTTTAGGGGGTGCCTAGGGGTCGTCCAAGATGAGGAAATTCGGTTAAAAGTCGAGCAGAATGCAAAAGGCAGGCAAAACCTAAAGTTTTCGGTACTGGCAGTCCCTCGCGTGGCGCGAAGACTCCTCGCGTGGCGCGACGGGGTACCTGCACAAATCTGAATTTTAGATTTATTGCGTTTTGATCCTTGGCTCTTCAAACTTCGATTAGACTTTTGTTTCTTGCATCTTGAACCCTCCAAATTGATTTATAAGGGCTTTAAAACATATACCCACTTTGTTAAGTCCCCGGTTAACTTTATTGTTACCCGAAAAGTCCTAACTTTCAAAATGTTGACGCTTTAACCCTTCGCACACGAATTTGATCATAACTTTCTCATATGATAACGAAACTTTACGAAATTTATATCATGCATTCTAGTGAGCATAATTAACAGTTACAAAGCTTCGGGTTTGTCAAAAGGTCACTCAGATGTATAACTTAAACATGTTGACACTTTTAACCCCTGTAGTTTGAAATCTCTCACTTTTAGCTTCGCATGATCCATGATTTTTTAGTTTGATGCTATAAACATCAAATAGGGTTAATGTACAATATATTTATTCACCGTTGACATTTAGAACTCGTATATTCACATACTTTCCATGTTTGTCAACTTTAGCCCTTTTATAACATTCTTACACACATTTAAACATATGACACGTGTCAACACATTACAAGGCGTGAATTTTCGAGGTGTTACATCCTCACCCCTTTAAAATAAATCTCAACCCGATATTTACTGAAATAAATAAGGGTACTTTTCTTTCATCATGGATTCAACCTCCCACGTATATTCGGGTCCTCTACGGGCATCCCATTTGACCTTTACAATAGGCACATGCTTCCTTCGAAACTTCTTGACCTGTCGATCCTCAATCAACAATGGTTTTTCCCCAAACTTAAAGCTCTCATCTATATGCACATCTGGATGTGGTATAACCAGTGATTCATCAACGAAGCACTTCTTCAGGTTGCAGATGTGGAACACATTGTGAATTCCACTGAGCTCTTCAAGTAAGTTTAACTTATAGGCAACTGACCCGACACGTTCGATAACCTCGAAAGGTCCTATGTATCTCGGGCTTAGCTTGCCTTTCTTACCAAACCGCATCACCCCCTTCCAGGGTGATACTTTAAGCAACACTTTGTCACCTACTTCGAAGTGAAAAGCTTTGCGCTTTGGATCTGCGTAACTCTTCTGCCTATCTCGGGCAGCTTTGAGACGGTCACGAATCTGGACAATCTTGTCCGTCGTTTCAAAGACTATCTCTGGTCCTGATAATTGGACATCTTCAACTTCTGCCCAACAAACGGGCGTTCTACACTTTCTACCATATAAGGCCTCAAAAGGCGCAGCCTTTATGCTGGTGTGGTAGCTATTGTTGTAGGAGAATTCAATCAGAGGTAGGTGGTTATCCCAACTACCACCTAAATCAATTACACATGCACGTAGCATGTCTTCCAAAGTTTGAATAGTACGCTCACTCTGACCGTCTGTCTGAGGATGGTAAGCCGTACTAAAATTCAAACGCGTGCCCAAAGATTGCTGGAAACTCTTCCAAAAATGTGGCGTGTACCTAGTATCTCTGTCAGAGATAATAGACACAGGTATGCCATGTAAGGCTACAATCTTATCCACGTATAACTGGGCTAACATGTCGGAGCTATAAGTCTCCTTGATGGGTAAAAAATGTGCTGACTTAGTCAGTCTATCAACTATAACCCATATCGTATCATTTCCTTTCCTCGTCTTAGGTAACTTGGTAATAAAATCCATAGTTACCATTTCCCACTTCCACGTAGGAAGTTCAGGCTGTTGTAGCAAACTTGATGGTTTCTGATGCTCGGCTTTGACTTGCGCACATGTCAAGCATTTAGCTACATAGGTGGCTACAGACTTTTTCAAGCCTATCCACCAATAATTTGCCCTTAGATCCTGGTACATCTTATCAGCTCCAGGATGAACAGAGTATTTGGAACTATGGGCTTCCTGGAGGATGACATCTCGAAGCCCTCCATAAATTAGAACCCATATTCGTCCATTTAATCTTAGAATTCCGTCCTTGCTAAGAGTTAACTGCTCCTCAGTTACCCCTAGCTTTTCGTTAGGATAGTTAGCTTCCAACACAGCTTCTTTCTGTGCAGCTAACAACCTTTCAGTCAAACTGTTCTTTATCTCCATGCGCTTGGCATTGATTCGGATGGGTTTCACCCTCTCCTTTCGGCTCAAGGCATCGGCGACTACATTCGCCTTGCCGGGATGGTATCTGATTTCACAATCATAATCGTTTAAAGTTTCCATCCAACGGCGTTGCCTCATGTTTAAATCCTTCTGATTAAACAGATGTTGAAGGATCTTGTGATCAGAATAGATCACACACTTGATTCCATATAGATAATGCCTCCACAGTTTTATTGCGAATACAACGGCACCCAACTCCAAGTCGTGGGTGGTGTAATTCATTTCGTGCACCTTTAACTGTCTTGATGCATAGGCAATACCTTTGCCTTTCTGCATAAGCACACACCCCATGCCAGTGTGAGATGCATCGCAGTAAACCACAAAATCTTCTATTCCATCTGGCAATGTCAAAACAGGAGCGTTGCTTAACTTCTGCTTTAAGATATCAAAGGACTCTTGCTGCTTAGGGCCCCAAACGAACTTCACTTTCTTCTTAGTCAAAGAAGTTAGGGGTGCAGCAATCCTTGAAAATTTTTCAATGAAACGCCTGTAATATCCTGCCAATCCCAGGAAGCTACGAATCTCTGTAGGCGACTTTGGCTCTTGCCAGTTCATAACTGCTTCAACCTTAGCGGGATCCACTTGGATACCACACTCACTCACCACATGTCCAAGGAATTGGACTTCTCGAAGCCAAAACTCACACTTGGAAAATTTGGCGTAGAGTTTCTCATGATGTAGAAGTTTGAGAATACAGCGAAGGTGTTTCTCATGGTCAGCTTGGTTCTTCGAGTAGATCAGAATGTCGTCGATGAAAACGATGACGAATTTGTCTAAGTATGGCTTGCAAACGCGATTCATGAGATCCATGAACGCGGCAGGTGCATTAGTGAGCCCAAAAGGCATCACTAGGAACTCGTAATGACCATAACGAGTCCTAAATGCAGTTTTGTGCATGTCTTCATCTCTAACCTTCAGTTGATGGTAGCCTGACCTTAAGTCAATCTTCGAGAAATAACTTGCCCCTTGCAATTGATCGAACAAATTGTCGATCCTGGGCAATGGATACCTATTCTTTATCGTGACCTTATTAAGCTCGCGATAATCGATGCACAGACGCATCGATCCATCCTTCTTCTTGACAAACAAGACTGGTGCTCCCCATGGAGACGAACTAGGTTTAATGAAACCTTTAGCTAGTAATTCATCCAGTTGTGTTCTTAATTCCTTAATTTCCGTTGGTGCCAATCTATAGGGTGCTCTAGCAACTAGTGCTGCTCCGGGGATGATGTCAATTCTGAATTCCACTTACCTATCTGGTGGCAAACCAGGTAGTTCTTCCCGGAAAAACTTCAGGGTATTCAGAAATGACGGGGATGTCTTCTATCTTCGGTTTAGGCACATCAATAATCACTTGTGCCATGTAGATGACACAACCCTTCTTTAAACACTTGGAGGCCTTGAGCATAGTCACTTGCTCAGGCAGTCCATACTGGGTATCTCCCCGAATGGTAAGTGATTCACCAGACGGAGTCTTTATCACCACTTGTTTCTTGTTGTAGACAATTTAGGCCTGGTTATGAGATAACCAGTCCATACCCAGAACTATGTCAAAACCGGCCAACTTAAAGGGAAGTAGAGACAGAGGAAAAGAGTGGTTCTTAATGGATATAACACATCCATCTAACACAGTAGAGACGGTTTCTAGTGTGCCATCTGCTAACTCCACCTCATAATTCACACTTAAGGTTTTGACAGGTAAATTCAATAATTCACAAAACTTATTATCTACGAAAGACTTATCAGCGCCTGAATCAAAAAGTACTCTTGCATAGACATCATTTACAAGGAAAGTACCTGTAATAACGTTGTCGTCTAGAACCACTTCCTTTGCGTCCATTCTGAAGACCCTAGCATTGGTCTTCTTGGCCTCTTCAGGCTTTTTGGCGTATTTAGGGCAGTTGGTTTTAATGTGCCCCTTTTCATTGGAACTGTAGCAAGTTGCATCCTTCAGCTTTTTGCAATCCAAGGTTTTGTGGTCCTTAGACTTGCATATACCACAAGCATAGGTTTTTGACTAAGTATGCGAGTTCGACTCGTGTCTGCACTTTCCAAAGTGCTGTTTCTTGCAAATCTTGCATTTGGGCTTCTCACCAGACTGGTGCCCATCTTTCCTTGACTCAGATCCTTTCTTGTTGTCACCGTTCCCACGGTGCTTCTTGTTCGACCTCCGTGAACTATCATCTTCATGTTTTCTCTTCTCGGCCTCCTTATTCCTCAGCGATCTTTGCCTGACCGCATCCAACGTGAGGGACAAGGATATGTCAGCTACCGATCTAAAAGTAGTTGGCTGAGAAGCCTTCACGCTTGCCTTGATTTTCGGGGCTAAACCACCGATAAAACGAGCTATTCTTTTTGGTTCCGGGGTTACCAGATACGGAACCAACCGGGACATCGTGTTGAAGCTCGTGAGGTAAGCTTGACAGTCAAGGTTTGTCATCACCAATGATAGAAAATCAGACTCTATCTTCTCCACCTCATGCTGAGGGCAGTAATTTTCCCTGATAAGGGCAACAAATTGATCCCATGACATGTTGTACAATGGGATTTTCCTGGTGGCTTGAATCAGAGATCTCCACCAGGCTAAAGCTTCGCCCTTAAATGATTGCGACACAAACTTGACTATATCCCTCTCAGCGCATCCGCTGATATCCACAACCGTGTCCATCTCATCTAGCCACGTCATACAGTCAATGGCTCCTTTCTCCCCAGTGAAATCCCGGGGTTTGCAGGAAACAAAATATTTATAAGAGCAACCATTGTCACGGGGTCCTTGGTTTAGTACAACCTGCTGAGATGGAGCACTGTGGTGGTTCGAGGAGTGTCGATCATCATCTTTCTTGGGTTCATCCTTTTTGGAAGGTGGCTTCGAATGCGGCGTAGATAGGGTCCTACTTCGAGTCCCACTATACTCTTCGTACTGCCGTTCCAATGCCTTAGTAACTGCGTCATCGACCAACGCTTTCAATTCAGCACCCGTTAAATTAATCCGAGCGTTATCAAGGTTCTCCACGGGATGGCTATTAATTTCGTCTGAGTTAGCCATTTTAATTGAACTGGTACAGAAAACAAGGACAATAGTTTACTTGGGAGTTATTATGGAATTGCCCCTTAGGGTAATTCATTAACCATGGTAAACAGAGACCATATTTGGTTAATTTATTAATCATATTTATTTAGGATTTCTATAATAATTTATCCTAATTATAAAACAATAACAGTTTTATTTGTGGCACAAAAGGCCTAGTCACATGGACATTTTATAAATTATAAGCTATGATTTCAGAGAATCAAAGCATGAAGGTTTGAACCTAGTTCATTACCTTTATCTGACAGGGAGTCATTGCTACCACTGTCTTTTGGCTCATACTGAAATGAGCAGGGCCCGTAGGCACCATATTACCACGTATGGTAAAAATATGATCATCTTAATTGATGATCTAACCCATGATTCAGAGATCATTAAGTTGGGTTAGGAATCTGTGGAAAGATCCTTATAAAAATGACGTGTGTGATTTTAATGAATCACGTCTGCCAGGAGAGTTAAAATGTTTACAGATGTTAACAGGGATTTGAATCTTTTAACAGGCCTTACCATCTTGGCCCGGTCTTTTAATTGACCCGAAGGCTAGGTTTCACCTTTTAGATCCTTAATTAATATTCAAAGCAGGCAGATTATTTATTAAAGAGGAATGATTTTGATTTATTTATTTCATATGATATATTTATACAGATAATAGCAAAAAATGAAATTTATAAACTTACATTCCATTAATTTATTAAAAGGTTACACGTCGCCCTAAACGGGACTTTTTGATAAACAAACTTACCCACGCAGGGGTTGAAACAAGGATTTACCCATGCAGGGGCTTAACAACAAACATTATAATAGTCCACGCAGGGACTTACACAATGAACATAATAGTCCACGTAGGGACTTAAGCAATAACATACCCTCGTAGGGGTTAACAGAAAGATAGACCCACGCAGGGGTCAAAACAAACAAGCATACCCACGCAGGGGTTTATACATCAAGACTGGCCCACGCAGGGGCTCAACAACAATTGGAAGGATTTAATGGTCCTTCTTGCTCTTCCCTTTGATCAAGCTTGTTAATCCTTGGAAGAAGCTTTGTCTCTCCCTGCGGTCGCGGTGAAACTCCCGCTCAACCTGATCCAGTCTCTGTAGAATTTCCTCCCGTTCAGGGGGAGAAACTCGTGGCGACTGCGATTGCGTCCGAATGATAGGTCTGGCCGGTATCTGGTACCCATGAGTTGGGTACCCTACTCCCCATGGGTCTCCATACGGTCCTTGGGTGTTATAGTTAGCCGCTACCAAGTATGGGTCGGCTTCGGCGTAGTTGTAGTTGGTGTGCACCAGCTGCTCAAACGGGTTATACGCCATGGAACCCGTGTATGCCGGAATTGGGTTATCAAAACCCATCGGTGGTGGTTGCGGTGCAACTGGGTGTGAGGGTCCACCCATTTGTGGGTCCTCCTGAAGTGGCGGGTAATGGCTGCCACTTGATTGGCGTGGAGAACTAAAATGAAAGTCTCCCGCTCGCGCAGACATACGCGCTCTGGTTCTCCTACGCCTTGGCGGTTGTGGAGGTGTCGGTTGAACTGGTGGCGGTGGAGGTGGTGGCGTGACTGCCACAAACCGTGAGTCCACAGAGGGATCCTGCTGCTGCTGATGAGGCGACGAATGTTGAGGAGGTGTATAGTACCATTCGTGCCTGGTAAACATAGCTTGAAAGCTGTCTGGACCACCATAGGGTGATCCGTGGAAAGAAGATCCGTCAGAGATCTCTATCGGGTGGTTTGGTGTACCACTGGCTGGCTCGACGGGGTCTGTGTCCTCGTCCATATCGTCCACTTGATCACCTGAGAAATGGTTATCTGGCCCCAGTGGGTTAAAACCCTCTGGTTCTGGTATGAAATTGGCCGGGTTAAACCGGCCCCTGAAGACAGGTGTAGGGTCTCCAAAAGAGTGGTGCGATAAGGATCGCTGTAACGGTATGTAGGAGGGTTGAGGGTTGTTGGGCTCATACTCCGGCTGTGGCCCATAAGGGTTATGAATAGGAGGTGTTGAACTGTGCGAAACCGACCGTCTGTCCAGCTCGAAAAGGTTCCTCGGGTTTTGTCGGGGATCGTCACTCTCTGTGGTCGAAGGAGCTCGCACATTCGAAGGTCCTGCCTCGTTGTCATCGGGGGCGGTGATTGGCCCCTTTCCTCGTCCTCTTCTTCGGAAGAATCTCGGTGGCATTTTGTTAATCCTGTCAATATAGCATGAGATAACAACAATATATAAAAATTTAAAGGACAAAACAAAAACCAAACAAGGTAGAATTTGTCCTATGTTATATGTCTAGACTCGAAAGTTTAGATATGTGCAATTGTGTTATTGAGATTAAACACAAAAGGCTAGTGTTTAATTCACTCAATGTTGGCTCTGATACCAACCTGTCACACCCCGATTTCCACGTGTCACCGGTGGGCCCGGTAGGGGAGTATCGTGACGTGGTTGGCAACATAATAGTCAAACAACACAATATATAAATATGCACAGCGGAAGCAAATGAGAAATATAATTCAACTTTAATAATATTGTAATATCGTGTATCACAACAGTTGAAGGTTTGTCCACAGAAGGATCGAAAATAAATAATAGTTCAACAGACGATAGGCATCTTAAGCTTGCGACACTTCAATTGATGCTAAGGAGAAATCCTAGCCAATTACGCTTAGTACCTGCATTTAATCTTTTTGGGAAAATACGTCAGTTTACACTGGTAAATACTATCAACTGACTCATTTTAGAAAATGATTGAAAATTGATTTGGATGCACGTGGCATAAACATTTTATTTAACTTGGGAGAATTATTTAAATATATAATCTTGTGAACGAATTACATGTTCCTTGTGCATTCAGTAGCCCGGATCATATCTGGGTTAAAGATCAATAGACACACCACATTATTCTTTTGTGCACTGATGGGTGTACGCCTATACCCCGCGCTTAAGTCTTGGCCATTTCGTAAAATGATGCCAAGGATAACCGGGACATGGTCATTAACCCCCCCCCCCCCCCCAAAGGCTTTAAGTAAACAAGACTGTTTAAACGAGCTGATCAAATTATTCAATTAACCACCCAACGATGGAAGATTTGATGCCCGATCAAGCGGTATTCTATATACCGTAACCCAAGCCCGTATAGGGAAAATAAGTTAAAAGTATTTACCTGAGCAATGTAATAATCACAATAAGCAAAATGCAAGTAGCTTTTACTGGTACTCCTAATCTGGAACGAAGGTTTATAATAACCAATTTGAATTCTAACGGGTCTTTAATTAAGCTTAAGCTTAGACCGGTTAGTTTCAAAGATACGGTTCGTACGCACGATTAAGCGATGACCGGATAGAATGTGTTTTAGACCCGACAAGTATGAAGACTTGTTTAATATGGGTTCATTTTACACATTCTGGATTTTGAGATAAAATCGATAAGGTTTGACCCGTTTAGGCTAGTTTATGTAAACTAGTTACATAAACCGAACCGAACGCGTAATTAGCGTAACGGGTAATAATGAGAGCCATTTACAGGTTTCCTAAGTTAATATGCTCCAAATATGTTGTGACATCAGTAGGATATTATTTATTATGCCCGAAATGAATTTAAACACAAACTATGCCCCGTAGGGGTAGTTTGGTCATTTATAAGGTGATAAAAGGGTTTAAGTATTTACCTGAGTTACAGGTCTGATATAATCAGCAAAAATACTTAGTTTACCAAGTTATAACAGTAGGGTAAAGTATATATGTGAAATTTATTAATTATAACCAAACTATGCATCGTAGGGGCATTTTGGTAATTTCACATAAGCCGAAAAGCTCAAAACTGAAGTCTGAGTTAAACAACTTTTGCTTACTGTTAAAATATTATAATTTGCCTCAAATATCAGTAGGTATCACCCTTGGTATGTTTAAAATAGTTTAGTACATACTATGCGTTAAAAACGCTTAATAAGGCGATTAGAGGCCATTTCCGGGTTCGATACATAAAGCTGATATTTTTACTATTCCAGAAGGCTTAAAATAATTTATTTATCATATGGGATCAGTAGCAAAAGGTTTGGAGTCGTTTAGATATGTAAAACTCATTTTATGGCCCGTAAGGGCAAAACCGACAATTACCGGATTAAGCCTACGACTATGAGTTATGCTCAGCCTAAAATTTATTAAAAATCTTCAAAAATCCAAAAATAATATATTACATCAGTGAGTAATAAGTTTGATATCAAAAAGTAGGCTTAACTAGGCTATACGCTAATTACGCCGTTTTATTAACATAAAGCTTCTTAATTACGCTAATGAGCATAACTCTCAATCTACACCTCAAACTGATGTCAAACTTTGCATACAAGATTATATATCAGTAATTAAGGTTTCTACTCTTTTACATTTTTAAAAATCACATTTTAAGGTGAAAAGGGCATAATGGTCAACATATGAGCAATTAACGGAATCATGCGTATTAATTGGTTAACTAATGAACCATGGTGTATAATCACAGAGGGTTATACTAGCATGTAACCTGGTCCAAATGAAGCTCTTAGGTATTTCTAAAACATACCATAACGGGTCAGAACTGAAAGTCAAAGTAAAAGTCAAACTATGCGACTTTCGGTTCCGAACCGGGTCTAAACAGGAAATTCTCGGGTTGAACATGTTTAGACATGTTCTTACAGTAATTACCAAGTTATATTAATGATCAAACAGGTTGTATGTGTTCTACCTTGCTAATTATGCATAAATAAGAATTTAAGTATCATGTTCACTTTTTTCTTAACAAGTTTGACTCGACATTTGACCTAGTTAGAGTGGGAATCAGGGGGAACCCTTTTGAGGGTTTATTACCCAAATAATTACCAAATTATAACTATTTTTGATTCGAGATTTGACTGAGCCATTAATAATTAATCTCGAAGTCAAACCGTAATTACGACGGTTTGACTTTTAGCTAAATAACTAAGCTAAACTCAATAAAAGAAGGTTAAGCAAACTTACAAGAGTCCTATGAACGAATTATGACCACTTGAGTCTGCTTTGGAGCTCCAAGAATGATCAGAAGTGCAAGAGAAGGTGTGAGGAACTTGGTTGCAACTTTGGTCCTTTATATAGTGAATTAATCACCATAAAAAGTTGACACACAAGCCTATATCTGACCACAACTCACTAACAAGTGTCCCTAGATGTTTAGGGGGTGCCTAGGGGTCGTCCAAGATGAGGAAATTCGGTTAAAAGTCGAGCAGAATGCAAAAGGCAGGCAAAACCCAAAGTTTTCGGTACTGGCAGTCCCTCGCGTGGCGCGAAGACTCCTCGCGTGGCGCGACGGGGTACCTGCACAAATCTGAATTTTAGATTTATTGCGTTTTGCTCCTTGGCTCTTCAAACTTCGATTAGACTTTTGTTTCTTGCATCTTGAACCCTCCAAATTGATTTATAAGGGCTTTAAAACATATACCCACTTTGTTAAGTCCCCGGTTAACTTTATTGTTACCCGAAAAGTCCTAACTTTCAACGTTGACGCTTTAACCCTTCGCACACGAATTTGATCATAACTTTCTCATATGATAACGAAACTTTATGAAATTTATATCGTGCATTCTAGTGAGCATAATTAACAGTTACAAAGCTTCGGGTTTGTCAAAAGGTCACTCAGAGGTATAACTTAAACATGTTGACACTTTTAACCCCTGTAGTTTGAAATCTCTCACTTTTAGCTTCGCATGATCCATGATTTATTCGTTTGATGCTATAAACATCAAATAGGGTTAATGTACAATATATTTATTCACCGTTGACATTTAGAACTCGTATATTCACATACTTTCCATGTTTGTCAACTTTAGCCCTTTTATAACATTCTTTCACACATTTAAACATATGACACGTGTCAACACATTACAGGGCGTGAATTTTCGAGGTGTTACAGACGCTGATGTTCCGCTTTCACCTTCAAACAAGTGAGGCATTTTGACACGTAGATAACGATATCTTTCTTCATGCCAGGCCACCAATAAATCGTACGCAAGTCATGGTACATCTTATCAGCACCAGGATGAATTGAGTATCAAGATTTGTGAGCCTCATTCATGATGAGCTCACGAAGGGTATCGCGATCCGGCACCTAGATGCGAATGAGGTAATATTGAAGTCCATTAGATTTTGTTTCAAGTTGATCAATTTTAGCACCTTGCACTTCCACTTCTAGGCTTCCTTCATTTGCTGATGAGTATTGGGCTTCACGAATACAAGCCTGAAGATTACTAGAGATTGGAAAGCAACGGATACTGCTGACATGGGTCTTATGACTAAGAGCATCAGCTACGACATTCGCCTTGCCAGGATGGTAGCGAATATCACAGTCGTAGTCGTTAAGAAATTCCACCCATCGCCGCTGACGCATATTTAGTTCTTTCTGGTTAAAGATATGTTGCAGGCTCTTATGGTCAGTGAAAACCACACACTTAGTACCATATAGGTAGTGTCGCTAGATCTTTAATGAAAAAACAACTGCGCCAAGCTCAAGGTCATTGGTAGTATAGTTTTTCTCATGTATTTTGAGTTGGCGAGAGGCATAAGCGATGACCTTGTCACGCTGCATGAGCACACAACCCAAGCCTCTGTTCGAGGCATCACAATACACCACAAAATCTTCATTCCCATCAGGGAGGGCGAGAACAGGAGCATTACAAAGTAGGGTCTTCAGAGTTTGAAAGGATTCATCTTGCTCGGGACCCCAAGAAAAAGGCTTCCCTTTCTGAGTCAATGTGGTGAGAGGGATGGCTATCTTTGAAAAGTCTGAGATGAGTCGATGGTAATAACCCGCCAATCCTAGGAAAGAACGAATCTCAGATGCAGACTTAGGTGTGCTCCAATTCTTAACAGCCTCGATTTTAGTAGGGTCAACATGAATACCTTGTTTACTAACAACGTGCCCGAGAAATTGTACTTCATTGATCCAAAACTCACATTTAGAAAATTTTGCGTACAAGTGTTCACCACGTAGTAGATCTAGCATAAGACGTAGATGGCGTTCATGATCAGCTCTAGTTTTCGAATAAATAAGAATATCATCAATAAAGACTATCACAAAACGATCCAAATAGGGTTTACAGACACGATTCATAAGATCCATGAACAGAGTGGGTGCGTTAGTCAAGCCAAAAGGCATGACCACGAACTCGTAGTGCCCATAACGAGTGCGAAACGTAGTTTTTTGGAATATCCTCTTCGAGAACACGGAGCTGATGGTAACCAGATCTAAGGTCCATTTTAGAGAAATAGGACGCGCCTTGTAGTTGGTCAAATAGATCATCGATACGGGGAAGATGATAACGATTCTTAATGGTGAGTTTATTAAGTTCACGGTAGTCGATACACATACAAAACGAACCATCTTTCTTCTTGACGAATAACACAGGAGCACCCCACGGAGAGGTACTTGGATGAATAAAGCCCTTGTCGAGTAGCTCTTGGAGTTGACTAGATAGTTCTTGCATTTCAGAGGGTGCAAGTCGGTAAGGATCCTTAGCGACAGGAGTTAAACCAGGTATGAGATCAATACGAATATCAACAGATCGAGGAGGAGGAAAACCAGGAAGATCTTCAGGAAAGACGTCAGGGAAATCACGCACTATGGGAACATCGCTTATATTATTTCCCTTGCCCTTTTGTTCCACTATGTGGGACAAGAAGGCAAAGTACGGTTTACGTAAGCACTTACTCGCCTGAGTGCATGACATCAACTTCAGTCCTCTAGAAGGTCGGTCTCCATAAACGTGTAAGGTTTCACCGGATAGAAGAGGTAAACGGACGTACTTCTCGTGACAAGTGATCTCAGCATGGTTCTTACGTAACCAATCCATGCCGATTATGATATCGAAACTACCCAATTGCATGGGTATGAGGTCAATAGTAAAGACGTGGACGTTAAGAGTCAGGGAACAACCACTGAGGATAGAATCAAATAGGATAGACTTACCATCGGCAATCTCCACCGAGAACGACTTAGGTAGTTTTGAGCGTGTACAGTTTAACAAAGATTCAAATTCCACGGACACAAAGCTCCTATCGACACCGGTATCAAATAGTATCGAAGCGTAAAGATTATTGAGAGAAACATACCATTAACGACGTCATTGTCATTACGGGCTTGGTTCGCATTGAGGTTGAACGCTCGTCCTCGAGCTGTCGGCTGTTGTTCCTGGTTTAGCTAGGGACACCGGTTACGGAGATGAGTAGTGTCTCCACACTTGTAGCATGCGCGAACGGTGTTGACTGGTGTGGGATCCTGTGGAGGAAGGAGAGCTGGTGGAGCTGCCTGAGCTGGTGCTTGCTGGGCCTGATTGACTTGACGGCAGTAGGGAGCGGTGTGACCATAGCGATTACAGTTGGTACACAAACGGCAAGCGGAGGTTACAAGATGGTGGTAGTTACAAGTCGCACACTTGGGATGCACTCCGGTGTACGGCTTCTTGTTGTTCTCCGGAGCAGGAGGGTTAGCAGCAGCAGTAGCAGGCGCAATAGCACTGCCTGCAGGGTTAGCGTTTGCAGCAGGGACAATTGCATTACATGCAGAACCCTGAGACTTCCGTTTCTTGTTTCTGTTGCCACTTGGCTGCTGAGTAACTTGGTTTGCTGATTTCGAAGGAGCAGAGTTTCCAAACTGTTTGTTGCGAACCCGATTGTTGTTTAAACTTGCTGCCAAACGGTAGACTTCTTCAATAGTGGTGAGCTGAGCTGCTTCAATTGAATCACGCATTGCAGGAGGTAACCCATTAATGTACTTGGTTATCATGCACTTCGGAGTAGAAACCAAGTGGGGCACGATTAGGCTAAGTTGCTTAAAACGAGTAGTGTAATCCAACTTGTCATCCCCAACCTGCTTGAGGTATGCTTCAGCTGTTCATGGGGAGGGCAGAATTCGAGCATCATTAATTCTCGCACCTCAGGCCATGATAAAGTATAGGCTTCTTCGTTGGAGCGAATGTTTCTCTCATTCGTCCACCACTCTAGAGCTCTGCCTTGAAACATGCCGGTTGCACTCCTAGTCTTCAAGTGTTCTGGGCACTCGTTGTTAATGAAGGTAACCTCGATGCTATCGAACCACTCCAGCATTGCAGTCACTCCATCACTTCCCGTGAAAGGCTTAGGGTTGCAAGAGACAAAGTGTTTGTAGTTGAAGCTCACAGGTTTTGGTTTCTCTGCTTTAGAATCCGCAGAGGAAGGTGGAGTGTTTGATCCTTGGATCTTAGAGATGATCTTAGGCACGATGCGAGCAATCTGATCGGCCATGAAGGACATCATCTTCTTCTGAGAGTTCTCCCTGGATCTCTTGAGAGAGTCGGATAGTCTATGGGAAGACATCTAAAGGTCCAAGAAAAGGATCGTATGAGTTTAGATCATAAAGTCTAATAGTATATAGTTTCACACACGGTTGCATAAAGACTCAAGTTTCAACAAGTTTCACATAGTTTCCAAAAGGTTCATCATCCGCAAACCCACGACTTTCGCATGTCACTTCGTACGAAAGTTTGGCGACATGATAGAAACACTTATATATAGGAAGTACCAGCGGCGTATCCACCATGTTTCGGACATGCCGCGTCCGTCTCGTCTTCGGTGCTGTGCTACGTATCATATTTTGCCACTCACCACAACACATACACATTAAAGTACACGTAGATTTAAACAAGTAGTTTCACATAGCTTAGAGTTCATCATTCTCATCACCGGCCTGCAAAACACTTAGAATTCGCATGGCACGTGGCACGAAAGTTGGTAACATGTCAAAAATACTTATATATAAGAAGTGCCAGCGGCGTATCCACCATGTTTCGTCCATGTTACTTCTGTCTCGTCTTTCGGTGCCATGTTACATACAGTGTTTTGCTACCACAACACGTAGATTAACAAGTAGCGTCACATAGTATCATGTTCAATCGTGTTTCTCATAGTTTAATCAAGATTCCACGTAGTTTACTAATATGAATAAAGCATCATAAATTTAGTTCGATCCTGAGAGATTAGAATGATTGTCTCAGATTGCGTACATTCTTGCTGTTGGTCTGAAAAGCCTCGAAATGAACAAAGAATCAAGTTTAAAACCACATATAAAATCGAGATATCATAAAAGATAGGCTCGCAAAACACAAGAGTGTTCCAGGTAGAGGAACGTTAACTAACCAAGGTAAATCAAACCCCTCTCTAATTGAAGCAACGCGTCTTGACTTACTTAGACAAACACTTCATTGATGTTAGGCCTACGATATTTGTCCTTTTGGTCACTTCGCATCCCTAATTGATTGGGAATTTCAAATCCTTGCCGAGGCGAAACAACAAGGAGTGGGACTAGTTATCCAGATGTGAGTTTCACCTCTAACTTGACAACATCGTACCCTAAATGAGTTGGTACTTATCAAAAGATAAGACCTACTAGAATATAACATGGAAATTTCCCTTCAAGATTTGGATGTCACTCCTAACTTGAGCGTCAATCTCGTGCAAAATTCAAACACTGGCCAGCAGCGTTTTCAAAGTATCCAGGTGCATATTATGTCAGCCTTAGGAAAGGCATGTAAGTTTAACAGGAAATGTGTTGCTAGGAAGCAAGTACGGTAGATCGCATAAGTCTTAAACAACATATAAGAGTCAAGATTCCTAGAACTATAGACTAGGCAAAGTATTCCTACTTTTCCTAATTCCCTATAGTTATGGCTCCAATACCAATCTGTCACACCCCAACCGATGGCGGAAACATCGGCTTGCGGTACTAAGCGTTCAGATTGCTCATGAGTTTCCATAACACTAATAGTTTCAAGATAGATTAATTTAAACTAAAACATAGTCTAAAGTCACACATGATCAATCAACACACGAAGTATCAAATTACATCAACGTAAATAACGTTCAACATTCTGAATTAACTAGGTGAGTTTCTAAGCATCATCCTAGCTTGTTTCTTGATTCCAGCATCCTATTAGCCTGCAACATATATTAAAATATATATCAACAAAATGTTGGCGAGCATACAAGTTTGAGTATAAGGAACATAATAGTTTAAAAGACTCATATCCGTCATGCAAACATATAAAATAGTTTCAGCCATGCTAGTTCACGCAGCCCGAGTGATAGCCCAAGAATCCCAGTGCGTTTAAAGGTTCTTCCCCAAGGATAATGGGAAGATAATTGTCTCCTCCTAACAATACCCCCGAGAATAATGGGGAGGTGCATTACTCCTATAGCGCTACTATTGTTAAGGCGGAACTACACACAGGGATTAAACGCTCACATAGCATAAAGAATCAAGAATCCAAAAGTATCAAGTTTCACGTTTACCGAGGATAGAGTATGTTTCCAAACAAGTTTCAAACATCAAGTTTATAGAATACATGTTGCATCCCAAAAGTTTAAAAACAAAAGGGATTGAGTATACTCATAGTTGGTATTAAGTATCAACACCTACTGATTGAATCAAAGGGAGCTCTGAGATTAGCCTGATTATAGTTTAACAGATAAGCGTCGGGAATCATGCAAAGTGTCGGACCAGTCTACTGATCGGATGGCCATCCTGTCGAATGGTCATCCGGTCGGATGACCTATTAGATTCAAACGGACCACCATCCGATCGGATGGTCATCCGGATGGATGGCCATTCGATCGAATGGTCATTCGATCCAAAAGTGTGTTTTCCAAATGTTCAACATTTGAAGTTTTCGTTTTAGTATAAAATACGAGTCGTTCGACCGGATGGTCATCCGATCGGATGACCGTTCGGTCGAATGACTCTTCGAGTGTAAGATTCAAAGTTCAAAGCATTGATTCAAAATGGTTTAAGTGTTGAAGGTTGCATGGAACAGGCTCTTCGATCCGATGGCCGTTCGATAAGAGGGTCGTCCGATCGAAGGGTCATTCGTCCCTTAAGACCTGGTTCCTTTGTCACACTCGTGATGTTTTTGAGTTTAACGGATACGACGTGGTAACGCATCAAGACGATGGAAATCTCACGAAGGTTCAGCTCATTTGATCAGATGGGAATCACCCCATTCGATCGGATGACTGTTCCTGATGGGGCTTCATGTCTGATCCGTAAGTTGGTCATCTTCTTCAGTGGAATCCGTTATCAAGCCTTCTCCAGACTAAGGGACAACTCCTAAGCCTGTTTCGGGCCCAGGTTCCACTGATTTTAGTAAAAGTTCAAGAAAGTTGGAAGGAAACACAAGTTTAGCTGAAAATGTGTAGATTTTAACAAGGATTTAAGATAAGGCACATAGAAATTCCTTAGATCTGAGCTAACACTTGACGGAAATGACATCACACAGTCAGTTGTACAACCACCATGATGACGTCACTTTCGAGAACTCGAATCTTAGATATTTCATGGTGAAAAGTGTGATTTTGATGAAAATCATGTGAGGAATGGTTTATAGATTGAAGTTGTACGAGATTTAAGTGGAAAACTTACAAGAATCGGCCTGGAATCGAAGAAAAGTGACAGAGTGCGAAGGAGAGTGCCTGGATCGGAGGAGCATGTCACATCAAGTGATGTGACAGGCTATTTATAGTGTCAGAGGAGAAGTAAGGCGGTGCAGTAGACGGATCGGATGGCTGTTCGGTCGAATGGCCCTCCAATCGGATGGCCATCCGATCGGATGTCCATTCGGACAGTCCAATCCGTTCTACGATCCTTCCGTATTTGGTTCATTTTGCGAGTTAGATTAAGCGTTACGTTGCGCATTATTGTGTAGTATCCTTACTTAATCAATAATATATTATTAACACAAAGTTTCCAAGTTTACGTAAGTGCCAAGCCCCTCGTATCTCGCTTAACCAAGTCTCAAGTTTCACGGGTCTCAAGAGTCAAGGGTCAAAAATCAAGCATCAAGAATCTAGTTTCAAGCCTCTAGTCTTAAGTATCAAGTATCAAGAATCTAGTATTAAAAATCAAACGTCAAGAATCTAGCATTAAGTGTCGAGTACCACCAAGATTCAAGTTTCATAGTATCAGGATTCATGAAGTATCATAAGTGTCAAGTTTCACATAGTATAAGGACTAAAATTGACAAAAGCTAAAAGATCAGGGACGCAGGGCGTTACACTATTTATACTAGATGAGGTTGAATGGAGATTAAGACAGGTATAAGGTTTGGTATAGGATTACTCCAGGTGTCATTAACGTGTTAGAAGATGCAAATGGGTGGAAAATTCGTGAGAGGTGGTAACATGGCAGACTTGCTTTGCCTCCAAACAAAAATCTTCCCAGATATAGTCCTTACGGACTATAACAACCCTCAAAAATGTCCTAAAACACTCCGTAATCGAAAAACCAAACTCACGTAAGGTGGTTTTATTTGAAAAATGAATAAAAGATTAATTTTATGTTTGTCGCGGGCCGAGACAGACGAAGAACAAACCTTTCGCAGGGCACGAGAGGCTTGTACCTATCCGGACACGCCTTGGGACATGTGTCGTCCACGTGTCACACCTAAGCCCTAGCTAGAGTGTCTCGCGGACCGCGAGGGGAATAGCTTGGGTCTGTCGCAGGGTGCGAGAGGATCAAATTTCAAGCATAAATAGAGCATTCATTCAACAGTTTCAAATCGCTCAATTCTCTTTCTTTCTCTCAACTTTCTGCCCAAAAATAATGCCCTAATTTCACAAAGCTTTGCCTCGTTGTAAGTGTTTAACTCCTGAGCACTGATTCGATACCTTGTCCGATCGATCTTGAACCCAGCAACGGATGCCAAAGCACTGCCTGATAAAGGCTATGCTTTGTAAACTACGTTGGGGTTCTGATTTCATGATGTGTTGATAAAGTTGAATTGGGTTATTATACTAACACACGTGCATTGTATATTTTTAATAGGAACTCAGGAAAATCACTAGAAAATATTTCTAGGAAGCTTATAGTAAAACCTAAGTTTACAAAGTGAGTCATGCTCTCTTTTTACCAAATTGCTTTACAAAGCCCTAAATGTTTATCAGTTATACTTACAATGATTAAGTTTTTATATTCTACAATTTCTGCCAGTATGTGGGCTTATGTATACACTACTATTCAAGCGTTGCTATTAGACAAAGAGTTAGCCAATAGTAATATAACCACCTTCTTTTTAACTGCCAACGTGACAAATACTGAATAAGTTATTGGTAGAGATAAACAAATGTAAAAAACCTTGATGCTGTAAAGTTATAACAATGTGTCGTTTATAAAAATGGAATCTACTCGCCAGTATTTCTTGCTGATAAAATGTGTTCAAAACGCGTTTCAGGTAACTTAATGTGAAGCTATTAGAAGCCAGCTATGGAGCACTGAAGGCTTATATAAAGTGGCTATAAGTTACCTAAATAAAAAAAGAAGTTTATGTTTTCAGCAATTAGGGTTTATCCCTATAAATACATTATCAATGAATTATGGGTTTTAGCCAATTTGTTCAATATAAAAAGTATGGTGTTTTACAAACTTTGAAATCATTTCCTAACTATGATCCTGATGTTTTAATTTTGCTGCAAATTTAATAAACATCGATACCACCAGTCTGGCTCGCGGCACCCGCTCCCACGGTGGGGTCGGGGGTTGCGACAGAAGGTGGTATCAGAGCCACTGGTTTAAGCCATTGAGGTGTTCTTTTAATACCTAAATTTTAAACAACGGTGTTAGGAAATTATGTGTTATTCTGCGTAAATAAATCTTAATAATTATATTATGATTTTTATGTTATTTTGACAATTTTTGAGTTCACAGTATGAGTGATCAAAATACATCTGACGCCTATCAGCACATGTCCAATTCTCTAATGGATGAAGGACATTCCGAGAGTGCATACGGATACGTAGCTGATACCGAGGAACCCTTTGTTTTTAGAGCCAAGTCTAGGGAAGCCTTTCGACCTAAGAAAAGGGGACGGTTCAATAAGGAGAAAAGAGGAGAAAAAGGATAAACCAACAAGCAACAATAACCATAGCTGAAGGAACTGCTCAGATTCTAGTAACTAGACCTATGTGGGAGGAACTGGATAGGAGATTAGCCAATCTTGATATGTTCCGAACCGCAGAAAATATACTTGATCTTAATCGTGTAATAGAACTAGAACCACAACTATTACCTTTATACCCAGAACAACCTATAGCACCAACACCAATTGATGACTGTCGTAAGGGTCAATCAAAAACCTAATTAAACTACGTAGATAGCGTAAGTAGGGTATCGTATCCACGGGAAATTTGTGGTTAGCGTTAAAGAAATTAATTAAAACTAAATTATCTAAATTGGGGGTTTGTTTGTAGATTTAAAAGAAAACACAATTTGTCACGAAAAGTGTTATCAATATTAAGAAGAAGTAACCTCCACCCAGAATCCTGAATACCCGTTTTAATATAAAAATCCGTTTTTTGATTCAAAACACCACATAGACGTGGCCTCGGAATTAATGAATTTGATTAGTTAATAGGGATAGTTTTTAAGATTCACTATGCAACCTAATAACCCGTTTGATTGTATCAATTACCCACCAATTTACCAACCCGCTAACAACGCAAGAAAGTTGCCAATACGCTTAATAAATGACAAGTAATTCAAACACAAGAAACGTTTACCAATAATCCAACACAAGTGGTCAAGATATACCGGTTTACAAGAATCGGAAAAAACGAATAATTAAGTCAAACCGCGTAAACGTTCATCCGGGCAGAAGTCACGAGAAGCTTAGCCGCGCATGCTTGTCTCTACCGCATCAGTTGCCATCCCGAGTTGGTTGGACATTATTGCTTGGCTTGAATGAAAGAATGAAAGTTGAATGGTTATCCTTGAAATTCGTCCCTGACTTCTCGAATGTCGGCTGCTGATGAATGAATCCAATGTATGCGTGAACTATATATATCAATTGTCGTCCCCCTTCTTTTTAAACCAGCCGTCCAAAACAATTCCCTTCTCAAAAGTTGCGTGATATCCAAATTGTAGCTTCTTTGCACACAAGCCTTCTAGCCCAAAGCCATCTAGCCACCACTTCTTTTTAATCTTCAGCCCAATTATTATATCCTCATGTTCCAATCTTTTTCTTTTATGATCTGCGATGGATTTGGAAACAAGAAATTCAATTTTAGTATTAATTAAAATTAATTTAAACGTTAAGAATCCTTTATGACATTCAACATTCATTTATGATTTTCTTATGTAATTTACGTGAACTCCTTTTGATCTCTAATTATTATTTGGATCACATAAATAAAACAATTAATTCTCACCATTATATGACTGAATTGCATCGTTTGAGATTTTCTTTCAAAGTACATCATATTAGCTCGTTTAATATAATTTACAACCTAACTCGTAAAATATAAAAACACATTAAAGTATTATCTTTCATACTAGTATCGATCCATTTATATCATAATTATCTTCAATAAAGTGTATCTAAAATGCATCGATCACCAATATACCAAAAACCAAATTGAGAAAACCCACTGCCACTACCAGCTTTCAACCCAAATGAAATACCCATGTTACCTGCACGAAACCCACTAGAACAATGGTGGACTAATGATTGGGCATTTCAAGACCTGATGAATGACCCATATCCCTATATGCCATATGGAGAACCCATACCAGCTTACAACGAACCCGCACCAGCCATAATGCCACCCATGAGTCAGGAAAACGTAGTTGAACTTTGCCACTATGGTGAAGATTTGATTGAGGAAGAAAATCGGATACGCCGCATAGGGGAGAATCTCGTCTGGAAATACGGCGAGTGAGAAACGCAGTACTGAAAAACCATAACCTAATATAATATATACATATATATATATATATATATATATATATATATATATATATATATATATATATATATACAGAGAGAGAGAGTGTGTGTTCTGTACAAATGCCCTTATCGTACATTACGTACGCTACAATCTCAGCCGTCAGATCATCTTCCCGCATTGAAAATCGCATGTTGTTTTTTTGTTACAATTTCGCATGTGATAAATTTTGATGAAATCGCATGTTGGTTTTATGTAACAATTTCGAATGTGATAATTTTTGATGAAATAGCATGTTGTTTTTTTGTAACAATTTCGCATGTGGTAATTTTGATGAAATCGCATGTTAAAAAAACAACATGCGAAATTGTTACAAAAAACAACATGCGATTTCAATGCCGGAAGATGATCTGACGGCTGAGATTGTAGCGTACGTAATGTACGATAAGGACATTTGTACGTTAACCTAACCCTATATATATACGTACTTTTATTTTAATTTGATAAAAAAGATATATATATATATATATACTAGGTTATATACCCGATCGCTTCACGGGTTATGGGTTGTGTTAAAAAAAATTATATCTATGAAAGTATTTTTTTTTTTTTGTATAATTTATAACCTGATATCTCTTCATGCTAAGACCCATGTTTGGCAAACCTTACCAAAAAGAAAAAAAAAACAGAAATTGAATTACTTAGGGCATTTACTTCAAAAGCGGCTCTTATCGCGTACACAAGACTGATGTCAAGAAAGTTTCAAAATATTCTTGTGAATGCCAAAAGAAAACACGCATCATATATGATGCTAAAAAACTCGATTATACCGTTTTATGACTTATTCAAAGTACCCTTACATGAACCCACCACGTTCTTGTATGATGCTAAAAAAACTCCATCCCTATCACCCGCGAACTTCCCGGGCTAGGAAAATTTAATTTAAAATAAACAAAAGTACATAAATAACACTTTAAACCTCTTAAATATCTTCTTTCCCTTCTCCACCACAAATTTTAGTTTGGTTTCATAAGTATCTCAACTTTGCTTCTATATGTATTCAAAGTTTTCACGTAAAGCTAATTTCTTTTTAATTGATAATGAGATCACAATATAAGAATGTTTTCTAAACCCATACAAAATGTTTTATTGATTTATGTTTTTTTAATTATATTAAAATATATTGTTATTTTAAGTTGCAACGAACGACATTAATAAAGAAATTATAATCAACGTATTTTGTGAAATCATATGTATTTTGTTTTAGTTTTTCTTTTATTAAGATTCGCGGGCAAGAAATTTTAATTTTAATTAATAGAATTATGTCATAAAATGACATTAAATATGTTTTTTCAAATATTTTATTGAATTATGTTATTTTTAATTTAATTGACATGTGTAGATGAGATACTTTGCAACGAAGGACGGTAATAACGAAACTATAACCCACGTCTTTTTATGACATCTTATTTTGGATCAGGTTTTTAATTAGATTTTTACTCACAAACGTTGTGTATATGGAGGTATGTAAGGGGCACCTATAAACCAATTTGTAAGAAACAAATATTAAACACTGTTTATTAACATCAAATGAATCCCAACAATAACCATTCTCGTATCTGACGTCCGTATCAAGAAAAGAAAAAGTAACTCAAGATGTATCCATGTTCATCATCAATGGACATATTGATAGAAATTGCATTGTACAGAATCTATAAATATCAAAGACCATATAAAAGTTGACATTTAAAAACTCTACACCAATCCTATAGGCATATTAATAAAAAAAATTGACTATTGGATTATATATTTCTCTGCCTATAACCTCTAAAACATGGCACCAAAAGCTTTCAAAGTAGCAACTAAAGGTGTGGGTTCCATCTTTTATAAAGTAGTCAATTCCAACGACTTGCCTACCAATAACAACATGCTGAATAAAAGACATAATATTGTTTTAAACAAAAGACCCCAAATGACTCTCAAACGTATTTCATCAGTTTCATTTATTCCATAATTCAACTATGTTTTTTCCAACATGAGTTAGGAAAAACGTACCCGCAAAATGTTAATAAGTGAAATCTTACTTATCGCCAACTTATATTCAATTAGATAGCATAAAGATGGCCCAACAGGTGACCACATAACTATCATGAGCGGAAGATTTCCCAGTTCTTACAATCATGACAAATTCAAGCCCTTGAAATTCCTGACCCGCAACTTGTTTACAACATTAACTCCAGCCATCAATGCCATCTTATTTGGTAAGCGCCAAAAGTATATGAAGGCGTATATATTATACATATCACAATAGCATATAAATAAGGGTTATTGGATTTTATCTCCCCTAACTATTGGCTATTAGCCGCTGACACCTCCATCTATCACTTTGACGTCTGCCACCCCCAACTTAACACTTAGTTTGTTCTGTCACCACGTCGTTAACTGATCACTAACTTTTGAGCTTGTTACTATACTTTTCGGGGTGTCCAAAGATCCCTAAAACCTTCCTAAGATCCCTATGACACCCCCAAACGTATAAAAACATGATCAAAAGTTAGTGATCAGTTAATGACGTGGTAACAGAACACACTAAGTGTTAAGTTGGGGGTGACAGGCGTCAAAGTGATAGTTGAGGGTGGCAGCGGCCAATAACCAATAGTTTGGGGTGATAAAATCCAATAACCCTATAAATAATTATTATATATTGAGAAAAGTACTTAAAGCAGCTATATACAATAGAAAGGAAATTTACCATTATTCACAACTAAAAAATAATAATAACCATATGCCAAGCAGCCTCAAAATAAAGAAAATTTACCATTATTCACAACTGAAAAATAATAATAACCATGCCAACACAGTCTTTTATTTTTTAATATATTTGAAAAAAGTTTGAACAAAACAATACATGTCAACACTAAATGAATTAAACAAACTTAACAATCCAAATGCTCTTGAACTACGTTCCATAAGATTGGCATCACATTCAACTTGGGAATTGTGCACGGATCATTCTGCAGCTCAACATTCAATTTTTTTTACAAAATTGTCGTAAAAAATAAAACCATTTCAAGCTACAACTATATAAGTACTTTTCACTTGGAAAATACCATTTTGTATCAACAAAAAAACCCACATCTAAATTTATAGCCTTTTCTAATGAGAATCATAAGAGCCTTCAACGGATTTCTTGGGTTGGTTTGTGTCACACCATGGCTTTGCGGAAGCGTGGGTTTATTTGGTGTGACTTTCTTAATACCATAGCTTAATCATAACAAAGCTATATGAAAATAAAACCATGCAGATCATCCATTGATTTAAGTTTGAAAAGTAAAATACCACAACATTGTCTTAAGGCGTTGACACATGCAACGGAAATTACAACCTAGTAACATAAAAACATTGTTTGAAAGACACAACCACAAACTTAAGATAGACGTAGTTTAAGACTTGCGACTCATCCAGGTAAAAGTCGCAATCCCTAAACGTGGATGATCCCATACTCTAACGCAGCGCGAAAACGTAGCATACCGTGCCAGATCCTTAGTTCCCTTAAATACATGTAAGTTGGAAAAATCAACAATAATGTTGAGCGAGTTCATGTGTAGTGAGTATGTAAAACCTTTGTAAGTATGAAAATCCCTGGTATGTAGCAAATAAGGAAAAAGAGATCGATTAATGTGTAGCTAATACATTAATAAGTGACATGTCCTAGGAAGCACTCAAACCTGTAACGCGGATTTCGTACCGGTCCTTCCGGCGGAACGACATAGTCACCACATGCAGCCACACGCTGGCCCGTGTGTGGGGCTCGCAACACCCGATAGATCTATCACTCATGCCTCTCGGTCCTTATATAAGGATTATTGGTCTTACGATAATAGCCTATCCAGTCACGTGATCTAGCAGTAAGTTCCTTAGCTAATCATACCGTGTATAAAACGTTTGTAGTAAATGTAACATGTATTTCACCCCCGCAGTTTAAAGACTGAAAACAGTTAAGAGAAAAGGGGGACATGAACTCACCGAAGTGCGTCTCTAAAAGTATCTCCCAGAAAAATCTGTTGTGCGACGACCTACACGTACTAACTTCTATTAGACGGACGGCCGTGCCTTAGTTTAAGGTTTAATGTCTTTGGGAAATAGTTAGGCAACTATTTCGTGTTTACACTTCGTAATTATTTGATAAATGTATTCCTTCCCAAGGATGGGGGATTTAATACATGTGCGTTCGTATATCATCGAAATATATTATTAAGTCTCACTTAATGTAATATATTTTATTTCATTTGCCCAAAATACTTTATTCCCAAAATATAAATATTTTTCCCAAAAATATTATATTTTATTCCAAATAATTTTCCAAAATAATATCCTTGTCAAAATACACACTTATGAGTAGTTTCTGAAAATACGTAAGTTACGTTGTGAAGTTCGGGTGGTATTAATAATACCGTTGTAACTTAAATATTTATTGTGAAGGCGTTCGTATTATTTTGGAGTCGTTAATATTTAGTAATATTATTTTTACCCTAAAAATAATATTTACGTAGTTCACAAAATAATCATAAAAATTTCACAAGCGTTGTTATGGAAAATATATACTAAATATATATTTTAGCAAGTTTTATTTTGTGAAAATCCCACCTCCGACACTTGGAAGATTCGTAATAAAAATCGTGGCGAAAGTTATTTGGGAAAACAAGTTAAAAATATATCCGTAACACTTGTGATAAAAATATTTACAAGTGTTAGATTTTTGGAAAATTTCGCCAGAGTTTCCTCTGTAACTGGAGGTGGTCACGCTTACAAGCGTATCATTTTCTTTTAAAATTTCAAATCAACAATGTTCCCAACAATAACAAACGATATTTCAACATCAACTAGTCCAAATAGATATAAATCGCATAACACATGAACTTGTGGTTTGTGTAAGATATGTAGTAACCTTCCCCATAGTTTAGTAGATCTTTTATAAATAGACTCGGTTTCTTTGAGAACCTTGTTTTTAAAGAAGATATATTTCTACAACTTCTTGTCCAAAATTTATAAAAATAATTCTTTGTTAAAACTTTTTGTTACACAAGTGTCTACACACTTGTGTGTTCACAAAATCACTTTTGTTTAGGAAGGATCCGGCTTTAAAATTATGATATCATTTTACACTTGGTCCTTCGAAAATACCACTTGTAGATCCGTAGATCTACTAGTTTAGAACTCCATTTTGTAAGAAAAATTGTTTTTACACAAGTTCATGGTTATAAGTAGTAGTGGTCTTCATCTAACCACTTTTCACACTATACACTAGGTCATGTTCCATGAACATGACTTAGTCGGGTTAGATGACGATCCGAACTAACACTAGCATAAAACAACACTAAATTATCATAACAAAACAAGTCTTATAAGTTTTACACCATTATTCATCCATTAATCACTTTGTTTATATTATTTTAGTAGACTTCAAATTTTGTTCTAACATGTTCATAAATTCAACCGTCAAAATTCTTATTAACCACTTTAGATATGAACAAAAAGGCGTTTAGAGTCACTTACTACTAGCTCGATGCTAGGGAAGAAACTAGTCGAAAAACGGGTGGTTAAAAGCGTCGAGGTGAGGTCCTTGCGATTCCGTGAACACCGGGCTTCCTTATACGCGATCCTCCACCTTTGTATGTATTTGGAATTATAATAACAAAGCTTGAAAGTGATGTGGGGGGTGTTGTGATTCTCGGCCGTAGGTATCACAAGGGGAAAGAAAGAGTAAAATTTGTTAAGTGTTTTGTGAAAATGAATTGCATACTCTTATGGTTAATATATAAACCCATTTAGTATTTTATCCTCTAGGTATTATGTTTACTAGATTCAAGACAATGGGATTAAAATAATTATCAAGGACAATTTGTGTCACCCCATATGGTGACCGATCGGACTAAGGGGTTAGGGTAAATGGTTCCATTTTCAACTAGTTAGTTAAGTAAATTTTAGTTTAGTTAGGAATTAATTTAGAGTATTATGTGTGCTATAATTTATAACGGTGTTAGGGTATTCGGGGACCCTAACTGGCTCAGAAAAAGAAAAAAATAATGTTATGTCAATATTTTTAGGTTCCGGGTTAGGTCCGGTTGTTCGGTCGGATTTTAATCCGTAGATGTGCTAAATAAATATTTAAAGTGTTGTTAATATTATTTTTAGTGACACAGTTTATCCCCGACACTTTGGAAAGTGTCTAGTAATATTTTTCTCATGTTATGGCACTTAACTAGTTAGTTTAAAAGCTGAATTTTTGAATTAAAGTGCAGAATTTTGTACTCGAAGTACGTTTTAGGCACACCCGGTCACTATAATTATCACCTAGTGACACAGTTCTACAATCCTCACCTCCCTACACTCCCTACTAGTGTAGTAAACTATTCCCGGCTCATACTGGCCTTAGAGACAGTGTCTGTCTGATGCTGGTTATATCAGCATGTTTAATGGGTATCCCGTATAGTGTGCTCACTGTGCTTTTTGTGCATCAAGGTTGTCACTGATGTTTGTGTAAAAAATAATAGAGTGACAGTATAAATGTGATGCATGAGTATGTATGTATCAGAAATCAGTAAGCAGTTTAATCACAGTTGTAAGCAAGCACAGTAATTAAGCAGTAATTAAATATTAATTAATTCATAAGGATACCTGGTTTGGTGAGGGTTGTCACAGTTTGCCAAAGTAACCTCATTATAAATCTATGCAATTATTAGCACTCGTATGTATGGATAATGTGACAAGTAATCATAGCATTACACATTATATTAAGAATTATGATACACTAAAATAAAGTCCCCTTATTACATGTTGATGGCACTTGCAGGAAATGATGATGGCTTTTATATTAATAAGGTAAAGCTAATTAGAATCATTAAAACATAATTTGAAATGACTGATTATTAAAACACAAATACTTGCCGCATAGGTGGCCTAACCATGTTCAGCACAACTGGTCCGACACCATGTCTATCACGAGGAAGATTGTATTTATAGGTTGATCCATATTTGTAGGTGCCCGTCTTTGGAAATTACTAAAAATGTAAAATTAAAAAGTTCATTTTTTTAAAGATCTTGATGTGCATACCTTCTTAATTAGGACGTAATTGAGTGTTTCATTGTGCTGCAAAAGTGATAACTTGAAGCAGTAGTACACAAATATTCAAATAAACTTAAAAGTAAAAAAAATGATACAAAGGCTAAGCCACCAATAGTGAATTACCCAAAACACCCTTAAGTATAAACCATACTTTATGACCTTTAGGTCGGCTCCATCCACCAACGCTAATGAAAATAATTATATTTAAATATCCCGAGTTAACTCAGTGAGTAAAAACCACTGAGGTAACCAGGCTGAGTCAAGATTTGTATTGATATAAGCAAGATATTTATTTACCTTGGGTAGGGTGAACGTTTGATCGGCTTTTGGCCGTATTTCCTCCACGAATAATCGTCCGGTGGTATATCGGCCATTTTCACGCTTCTCGCTGGCACTCTCGTGAATCTTTTCATCCTCGATTTTCTGAAAATAATCGAGTTTATAAGAAGTTTAGAAATCACAATTTAAACCATGTTTGACTCAAACTTTATAAGGGCCTAAAATATATTCTAGATAATTGACTTAAACCACAGCCATATCACATCTATGTTTGAGTGACTGATTCTCCAATAGCTAGGATAATCCAAAAACAATCTTCAAATCAAGGCGCTTCCTTTATACATTATTGCAGCATAAAGAAACACAACCTGTTGTGGGTTATCTAAGTTGCAGTTTCAAAAACAACCAACACATACCATGTAATTAGTCGTGTTGAACTTAACAACCAGTTTAGATTACAAACCAAAGAAATATGATACAAGACTTCTATGCTAAAATAGTATAAATACTTTTCTCCAATCATACCTCCTCTAAAAACGAACAAAACCTCATCAAATGAAAAGGTGGAAGCTTATTTCAACCTTTTCTCCTCTCTTATTATTTACGACGCTTCTCTTCCTCTTACTTGTTCTTCAGCTCCTTGCAAGTACTTCAAGATTTCAAAACAAAACCTCATCAACGTCATGTAACGCTAAATCAGTGTAGTGAAAATGAAAAAGAAATAATACCTCTTGAATGAACCGAACGGTTGGATGAAGAGCAACATGACAATTCAGTTTCATTATCGTCGTTCCATCTTAATGAATGTCCTACTCGACAATAAAAAAACAATGAGCCTGATTGTTATAAAAACAAAACAAAGTAATCAACCATAGAACAAAGAACTTAAAAATGGGAATTGCATGTTCAAATCTTCAAATAATAATTGTACCCGAACATTCATAGCAGGAACTTATCTTGAAAAGATGGTTCAAAAAATTGGATCCAAAAACAAACTATATAAAAATGTAATCTGTTTGGAAGATATTTTAACTAAGTATTTTATTTTAAAGGAAACCGTCTATTTAAAATAAAATGACTGGTTGGCAAATTAATACATTTACTGGGTCAATAAAAATAAATTAAGGAGTAAATTAAGTAAACGTCTTGCCTGATTCGTTCTTGTATATAACCTGTTGATCAAAATCAGGTCTGTTTTCAATTCTGCGCAAAACACCAGTTCAGAAAATGATTTGAAAAACAATTATTGATGTCTAAAATTTTTCAAAATTTCAACTGAATCAACAAAAACTGTTTAAAACATTTTTCGATTTATACCAAATCAACTCAAAACTCCATGAAATATCTAATCTGAACTGAAAGTGTTATGATTGGTATGCTATTTGAAACACAATAACCTGCAACTCAAATCTATATCAGTTTCGAAACACTAACAACACTAACAAGCTTCTTTCACCAGCTTAGATCTAATTCCGTCCAAGAATTCAATCGAAAACAGCTATTCAAATCTGAACCTGATGATCAAATCAATCCAAAAAGAACAATATTCGATCCGAAACAAACCGACTAAGTTCAAAAAAACAGACCTTCGACTGAAACAGTCTGGAATCGATGTAAATCTGTTCAAACAGTTCAATAATCACACCAAAACTGATCAAAACGAACATATTTCAATCCGAAACAAATCAAATCAGTCTGAAACGTATGAAAGTTCAACCAAAAATCATCGGAACTAATCAACTATCAATCCTCACACATCAAATCAATCCGAGATACACCTATGAACTACCAAACAGAACCGAATCAATTCAAATACTCTAGCGACACACCGGATTCTCTAAAGACAAAATATCGCAAAAACCTTTATCTCAAAAAACACGTCTGATTTAGACCTATATTCTTATCGATCTGAACTCATTACAGATGCACAAAAACAGTTAGTTGACATAGTACTTTCACAGCTCCAATCCTCCAACATCAATTCTTTCCCACCTGGTACAATTACTAAATGAATAAAAATTGTACCACACAAAAAGCAATATTAACACTTGGTGTCTCACCTGGTACAATAACTAAATGAATAAATAATACCACACAAAATCCTCTAAATCATCTTATTCAGTTGCCCAGATTTTTTATATGGTTTATAGATACAAACACAATACCTCGCCACCAGATTATCTATTGAACTTTTGGAATTCATATAAATTTGCTTTAAGAAGTTAAGATACGATTAACAAATGGTCCTGAAATTCATGAAGATAAAAAAATATTAAAGTAAGAATCATACTAAACAATGATGAAACAATATAAGCCAGTAGCAACAATATGTTCACTTACTCTAAGAAGATGGTATCGATCACCTGTATCGTGCTTGTTGACAAATTTCAGAAACTTTATTTCATATCGGCTTTGGTAAAAAAAAAAGTCTTTATTATTTTCAATAGTTTTCACATCCAAATCCATGTCGGAATTAAGATAGCATGCTTGAATAGAATGATTTAAAGCTAATTTTACATTTATATTGATCATCAGTTGATTAAATTGAGTTACAAGTAATGCAATTTCGAGGAAGCCAGTTTGCCAATCACAGAAGCTTCGTACATATAATTAAAAAAGAAACTGAATTAGCTTAGCACTAAAAATCCTTAAGACGACTTATTAAAAGATCTGTAATGTTCTACCAGAAATCATTGATCAATCGATTAACAATAACTAATCATTTGTAGTGTTCTAGTGTTCAACCAAAAATAAACAAAGTAATAAACCATAGAAATTAAAATAGCAAAAATCAAAACTGAAGTAGCAGGAATATTTTTAAATTGATTATTATAGTAACAAATTCTAGAGAAGCCAGTTGTTTACCTTACAAAGCGGAGAAGCCACAACTCAAAATTGGCATAAGTAATCGACCAGACCATAATTAACAATCAGAACAATAGAAGAAGCAAGAACTCAAATCAAGCAATAATTAGCATATAAGCATCAGAACATTAAGTGTCAAAGAACAAACCTTAAATGGAAGTCAAGTCGAAAAAGAGCCAGACTGTCAATTGATATCCCGATTCGACTCGTTGCTCCTTTCCATTCCTAGATAAATCATATTTTACTAATATGACCCGTTAGGGATTAAACATAAGCCAAAATCAATTCATGCATTTGAACAAAGTCTGAAAATAAGACAATTAACTAATACTTACATTTTTAGGCTCATCTTGTGAAGAGGGGAGGTTATAAGAGTGTTTGGTAGGTCAATGGAATGGTTATTTGAAGGAAATATCACTAGTGTCACATCATCCCTGTCAATATCATCCCCTTCAATGTCAAACCTGTTATTTTCATCATTATAAGTTATATATGAATAAGGTTTGTAATTACGTTCAGTGCATTTTGATCACAAGCTAATTTGTGAAACCAATTAAAAGCAAGGACAGTTTATCATGCAAAACTATGAACAAATAAACTCAGCTTTACTGTATATATAGAAAATGCAGTTGTTATAATGATACAATGATATAGTTAACCTGCAATATTTGCATGCACAAGTATTTGCCATCACAACTACGAAAACCTGCCTTTCAAACTGTTTGAATCGACCTGCATCAGTCTGGTGTAAATCAAATCGATCAAATAGGGTGATATTTTCAATATCGGCTGAGAAAATAAGAAAAATATACAACATCAGGAACATTTGACAGAATCAAAAAACATTAAAACCTATGTCTACTCAAAGCCACAACCACCATCGCTGACCTGAATCCCCGTTCTGACGCCATCGCTGACCTAAACAACAACAAAGCAGTTGTCTCTCTGCTCGCGGCGGAACCCTAGCCGCCGTCACACAAAGCAGAAAATCGTGAGAAACAAAACCCTAGGTACAGGGAATCATATAATCGTGAGGAAAAAAAACTAACTGATTTCTTGAGAGCAAGGCAAGCCCGTCACACAATTGCTCTCATCATCAAAACCCTCAAAACCCTAGATGAAGAACAAACTCAGATCCCACACCAGCTCTGTATCAAATCGGAAGATGAAGATGAGGATTTTGATTCCACTCTGATATTGTAGATCAACAACACATCTCTACATCTCTGATTCTTTTTTCTTTTGAATCCACAGATCCAAATCCAGATCTTTGAGGGAGAGAGAGAACGAAAATGAAAAGGCTCGTAGTTTGAAATTTGAAAAGGGCTCACGTGATGAGTTACAGAGCTGGTCAAAATACTTTTTGTCTCTAGCCCGTTTCTCACCAGCTTTTAAAAAAAATCGTAGCAAAATGACACGTGGAATAGGAGAAGCTAGGGACTGCCATGTAGGAAAGAGAGTAAAGGGATGGCTTGTGGTGTTGACACCTCAGCCATGATCCCTTTGATTTATTATTATAATATATATATATCAACGCAGAGAATTACTAATGTTTTTAATTTCACTTGTAGTCTGTATTGATGCATAATATATATGAAAAAGTGTAGAACATCGCAATGTTCGACGATTTTGGTTCAATATGCTTGAGTATCTGTTGTTTAAATTATTCTATGATATTAATACCTGATAATGTTTACCATTCAGATGTCAAACGAAGTAAATCAGGAAGTCCAGAGTAATAGCAATAACGAGAACCAAGTGGATAAGAGTGCTATAGAACACATAGTAGCTCAAGGAATCATAGATGCAATGTCATTTATTATCGACACTTGTAATAAAAAGGCAGAAAATAATAATACCATAATAGGTAGTAAACGTACTCACAACGAGCCAAGTCACAGTGTGAATGGAGATAGCGGACTTCTCATCAAAGCTCCAATTCCAAAAGAAAGAGAACCATTTCATATGGTTATTTTTACAAAGAATTCTTGTCATGCAAACCAATAGAATCTTCAGGCAACAAAGGAGCCATTTCAGCTTTACGCTGGATAGAAAAGATTGAAGAAGTCTTAAAAATTAGCAAATGTAATGATGAGGATAAGATCATGTATGCTTCTAATCATTTCAAGGATGAAGCATTAGAGTGGTGGAATACCATTCTACAAACAAGAGGAAGTGACACGGTCTATAACATGGAATAGAACAACTTTAAGGAAATAGTTGAAAAGAAGTTATGTCCTCCTCATGAAAAGGAGCGGATTGCCAATAAATTCCTGAACCATAGAATGATTGGGGTAAATTGTAGGGAATTTACTACCAAATTCTTCGAATATGCTAGGAGAGTACCAACACTAGCTTCGCCAGAACCAGTATTAATCTCCCGTTATATTTGGGGATTAATCAGTGAGATCAGAGATATGGTTAAAGCAGTTAAACCACAACCCATTTAAGAAACAGTGGAGCTTGCTAATACTCTGACTGATAGACTGATGCATACGCAAGAAGAAAACTAGAAAAAAAATCTAGCTCAAAGGATTACCCAAGAACTTCGTTCTAGTAATTCCTATTGTGGAAAGGGAACATGTTCATCTTCTCCACCATACTGTAAGTCATGCAAAAAGAAACATACAGGAAAATGTGTAAAATATTCTAACTTCTACAAGAAATCAGGACATAATGAAGAAGAGTGTAGAAACAAAGCTAGTGCCAGAATATGTTACAACTGCGGAGAGACAGGTCATATCCGACCCAATTGTCTGAAACTATCTCCTGGAGCAAACAACAAAGCAAAGGTAACTGAAAGACCCAAGAAGAATGCCAGAGCATTCATACTGATAGCAGAAGAAGCTAAGATGATCCCTGATGTAATTACCGGTACGTTTTTAGTTAATGATGTTTATGCTAAAGTATTATTTGACTCTGGTGTAAACCAAAGTTTTATAAATACTTCTTTCTGCAAACTTCTCAATCAACCATTAACTAAATTTCACCAAGACTATACGGTGGAGACGGGAATTGGAAATTCTATCAAAATAAGTGAAACCCTTCAGGAAGGAAAGATAAAATTCTTAGGTCATAAGTTTACCGCCAACCTGTTACCAATTAATCTAGCCGGATTATATGTCGTATTAGGAATGGTTTGGTTGCTAGCCAATCATGCACGAATTTTGTGGAAATTGATACGCCAACTGGAAAAAGGATCACAATTAAGGGAGACAAGCCGACAAGGTCAACAAATTCATTTCTGTAATGAAAGTTGTAGGCTATGCATAAAAATGAGGAATTGTGACACCTGTGTCACTACAACCATCATACAAATACCAAACCAATGAAATATTGTATTTCATACTTGGGATTTGTATAATTACGTGTATCATTTGCACATGTCAATTCTTGTTCGATTTCGAGCTCTAAATCGCTTTCTAGAAAGTTATACGCAAGCTGATGCGTAAACGTAACCAGTTTAACGCAACAAACACTTCGGAACATTTATGGGCTTAACATACCTTAAATAACCTTTACATAACTTAGAAATAAGTTTTGGAGGCTTTGGTATGGCAAAATCAAGTTTATTCGCTTACAGGGACTAATTTCGACAAACTGCGAAAGTATGCCGATTCGTACTGTAACGAACATTCCGGAACTTGATCATAAGTTAAATATGCCCTAAATATCGTTTACATAGCTTAGAAATAGGCTTTGAGGTGTTTGGTGCGCAAAAATAAACTTTTTGATCAATAGGGACTAAAAGCGTCAAAAAGTGCATAAGTTTGCATTTTCGCGCATATCATACGTTCTGAGCATATCTGGATATCCAAAAAATTTTGTAATCATTAAAATATTTTATTTTAGTGATTGGGATGCAAAAAATACCATTCGTCGCGCAATTTGGATCGTTTTTACGTCCGTTCGAGTTTTCGTCGTAATTAACCGAATAACGCAACCGTACGACCAAACGAACTGACAACCGACATCCACTAGCCAGTCCCCTATGCTTTAACATCCTTTTAGAGCCTTGAAAATGGGTTAACGGGGTTTAAACGCATCGAAAATGGCTTAAAAGTGTTGCAGGGACCATTTCTGCCATTTTGGCAAAGTTTCTGGATCTGGCTAGTGGTGGCGTCGCGCCACAGCCTAATGGTTATGCTGTGGCGGCACGCCACAGCCTCATCTGGGCAGAAAAAATCAGTTTCAGCAACAGCATGCCTATTTTTGACAACCGGGTTGTTTTTCAGGGGCTTTTATGTAACATTCTCAATACCATGAGCTAGTTTTGGACACTCATAGCATTGTAAAACAATGTGCCACACATGAATGGTTTTGTCCATGGTTTTTCAATACCATTTGATGGATTTTGATGGTTTTTAGTGTCCCATTGTTTTGTAAAACCTTGTGCCCACATGGAGGGTCAAGATCAAGGCACGATTTGCGAGAAACGATCCTAACGGTTGTGGGAATTCTATAAATACCCACCACATTTCATTCTTGCAACTCACACTTGATTCATTCTTGCTCTAAGTTGTAGTTTAACACTTCATACCTGAGCAAATTGAATCAAGACTTCCTAGCTTGGACCATTTGTAAGTTTCTTTCATGCTTTTATCGTTTTTTAAGCGTAAAAGTCAAACAGTTTTTGACTTTCTGCTTTGACCAGTCAATGGTCAACACGAAGTTCGATTGAACTTCGCAAAGTGAGTGTAATCACGATGGTCATAGTCCTTTGTGACTATACCTACTGATTACCACGTTGATTAGGCATAGTGACGAGTCATAGTTTCGGTCAAAATGCGCGTTTATGCGTATTTTGCAACCAAACTATTTTTGGGTATCAAAACCCTTTGTTTTGATATCCAAACCTGTTTTCTAACTTAGTTAGACATGTTTTAACATGTTTAACTCGTCACTTTTAGTTTAGTGCTTATATAGGGTCGTAAGATAAGCGGTCTAAACAACCGCTTAGACTTTCGAACCCGACCCGTTTGGTCGATCATTAGGATCTGACCAAACATGTTTAGTGACCATATTTGTATAGGGAATAACCTTCTGAGGTTATACCTTATGGTCACTTCGTTTAGTTAGTTGTATGATAGGTAGTTTATATGCCTTAGGAAAATGACCAAAATGCCCTTTTTGCACATAAATTCATTCTAAGCATATGTAACTTAAATTTTGACATCTAAACAGATTAGGCAACATTATTAGACTTGTTGAGGCACATAATACTTGTCATAGGACTAATTAGGTGTTCCGAAGGTGTTTTACGTGAACAACGCGTTAAAGTAGCGTAAGCTACCTAAACGGGTCGTAATGGGTCGTAAGCACTTAGGATAGGTTTCGATTTAGAATGTAGGCTTTGTTAAACCATATTACAGGAGTTCCTATACTCATTTGGTTTACGAAACCTCATTCTATCTGATCTTCCGATTTAGGTCCGGTTTATTAACTTAGTTACCTATATTAGGTACCGTTTGATTTCCGTGATCCCTGATGTGTGTAAAATGCAACATATAAATTACATCAATTAAGGCATAAAACTAACCCTTTTTAAGTACTAATATTGGAAAAAGAGTGTTTTTGTCTTCTTTTTGTATTTTCAGGATTAAATGAGCTCAAAAACACAAAAGAAGCAAAAAGACAACTAATTCCAACATAAATACAAAGAAAGGAACACTAGTGGACTGCCCGACCCCTCAACGGCATCTTCCCAAGCAAAATAGAGAAGACAGAAGGCTGAACACACCCCGTGCTCAGCCAGCACGGGTCCGTGCCCAAGAAGCAGCAGAAAAGACAAACCTATAGAAGCTTCTATTGCCCACCACGGGCCGTGTCCAGCGGACACGGGGGCGTTTCGAAAGTACAGCAGGCGCATTAATTGTAATTGCGAATTACAATTAATGAGGAGAGAGAGTGTCAGACAGGCACGGGGCCGTGCCCAGCGGACACGGGGCCGTGCCCAGGTCTCTGTTCAGCCTATAAATAGGAGTGCTTGGATTCATTTCAACTCATCCCTTGGCACACCACCTCTCTCACACTTCATCCACCACCCACCACCACCATAACACCATCATCCACCACCATCATCCATTGTCCATCGTAGAGTGTGTGAGTCGTCTCAGGATCCAAGATTGATCGTAAGAGTTCTTGACAATCAAGGCCATGTTTGCCTAAGTCTCTTACATCACTTGGTGAAGACAAAGTGTCTAGTATAATACTTTTTATTTCTAATCTTTTGCACTTTTTATTTGGTTTTGTATTAATGACTTTAATAACTAGTTACTTATGTTGAAGGTGATCTTTCCTTATCGTTTGTCCGTGGTGTCTTGGCATTATTTTACTGTCTATATAAAATAAAGGATTTTCACCATTCATATCTCCACGGTCTATATGGAGGTATGTTGGCTACCTGGTCGGGGGTTAAGGGAACGGTTTGGTAAAGGTCTTGCCATTGTTCAGCGTTTAGAGGTCCTGCAATGGACCTGGGTCAAATTTAGTAGGACCTCCTTCAATGCTTCACGGTATTGGATGGCGGGGGTCCAAACTCTTTGACCCCCTCATAAGTTAACTACAATTAATACTATAACCCGGCTATTTAGGACTGTATCCCTGCTGACTCAGACTACTTAGCCGAGGGTAACGTCGCCGCCAAAAGCAGGGCCTACCACAATACTGCATTAATAACTTAATTCATTATCTTCCAATAATCCACCCCTTTAGGATTGTATCCTTGCTGACTCAAACTACTGGGGTGAGGGTAACGTCACCTTCAAAAGAGGGGCCTACTACAATAACTAAGATAATCTCTTAATTATGTGCAAAAGTGCGGAAATAATCAAAGGTTATACTAGATACGAGTCGGAACCAAGTGATTCATCTTGTCTATCTGTTTTTATTTTTATTTTTATTTTCAGCATTTTAGTTAGTTTTTACTTTTCTTAGTTTAAAACATTTTTCTAAAACTTTTTATTTTGATTAGACGTTGAGGATAAACCGGTACTAAAAGCTCCTGTGTCCTTGGACGACCTCGGTATCTTACCAACGCTATACTACGCTCACGATGGGTGCACTTGCCCATATGTGTGTTTAGTGTTAGTAAAATATCGTGTTTTATAAATTTAAAACTTGGCTAAAATAAGTGTTAAAAGGGCTTAAAATATACACCTAATATATACGACACTTCACACGCATCAAGTTTTTGGCGCCGCTGCCGGGGACACAAGGATTTTAAGAAAGTTAGGAATCAACGGCCTAATCATTTTTCCTTTTTCTTTTTAATTTTTTAGGATTTCTCTTAGTTTTTCAGCTTCTGTAGAGCTCAGCACGGGCCGTGCCTGGTCAGACACGGGCCGTGCCCAGCATCATAACTGGCAGTTTTTATTTTCTGAGTTACAGAGAGCTGAGCACGGGGCCGTGTCGGTGCAGCACAGGGTCATGTCCAACTCCCAGTAACTGGGATACAGGAAACAATTACTGTACCTCTGACCACGGGCCGTGTTCACCGAGCACGGGGCCGTGGTGAACATTCTGACCAGCGTTCTTTTCTGTTTTTATTGCAGGACTTGGAACCCAGGTGCCACATTTGAACCTCCTACGTAGTGCATGAGCTCCAGTTCCAGTAGAGACATAAAAGAACCCCTAGAAGAACCCGAACGCTTTCTCAGAAAAAGACTTAAAGCTAAAAATCAAGAGAGAGCTTCGGGGAACCCGTTTCCAATGGCGGACCAACGTACCCTCATGGATTACCTACGGCCCACCGTAGGCAATCTCGGCGCCGCTATCAATGCACCAAATGTCGAGGCCAACAACTTCGAGCTTCGGCCGCATTTGATACAAATGCTCCAAAACTCCGCAACCTTTCATGGGCTTGCGGACGAGGATCCTCATCTACATATTACTAATTTCTTGGAAATATGTGATACTTTTCGGATCAATGGAGCATCAAATGACGCCATCCGCCTTCGAATGTTTACATTTTCACTAAAAGACCGAGCTAAAGCTTGGCTTAACACCCTCCCAGTTGGATCGGTAAACACCTGGGATGAACTAGCCCAAAAGTTCCTATATAAGTATTTCCCTCCTGCTAAAACGGCTAAATTAATGACTGAAATTAATACATACTCACAAGAGGATGGGGAATCCGTATATGAAACTTGGGAAAGGTTCAAGGAGCTTCTAAGAAAGTGTCCTCACCACGGTCTAGCGGTATGGCAACAAGTATCCACTTTCTATAATGGGTTGTTTCCACACACTAGACAAACGCTTGATTCAAGCTCCGGGGGACTTTTAGGTAATCGTCGCCCAAATGAAATATATAATCAAATTGAGGAAATTGCTCAAACCAATTTTCAATGGCACACTCCCCGAGGTAATAAATCTATTGCCCCGGGCGCCCATAAGGTTGATGAAAGCACCTCTTTACAAGCCCAAATCGAGGCCCTCTCTTCAAAAATCAAAAAGCTAGAAATGACAAAAACGGCCTCGGTTATGGCTTGTGAAGGGTGTGATGGGTCACATGAAAATTGGAGTTGTATGAAAGAATTAGATGAACAAGCGGAAACGGTAAACTACATTGATAATAGACCTAGGCCGTCGGGTCCTCCAACTGGTACCTACAACCAAGGATGGCGTAACCACCCAAATCTTGGTTGGAGAGATCCCGGCAATAGTAGTAACCAACAAAACCAACGAACTAATTTTCAACAACCACAAAATTTCTCTCAACAACAAGGTGGAAGAGAAAGGCTTGAAGATACTGTATCTCGCCTCATCTCTGACACTGAAAAGAAAAACTCGGATCGATTTCAACAATTGGAATCGAATTTTCGAAATCAACAAGCTAGCATTCAAAACGTTGAAAAACAATTAAATCAACTAGCTCAAAATTTCTCCGAGAGACCACAAGGCGCGTTACCTAGTAATACCGAAACCAACCCGAAGGCACAAGTACACCTCATCACATTAAGAAATCGAACCGTGGGTCCCAAGGATGCTCCATTGCCGCCAAATGAAAGAAGCCATTCTAGCCAGCCTGTGACTCCTCCTGCGCCAGAAAAGGCTTCTCTACCAACTCAAGAGCCCACCAAGACCCCTCCAATTCCGTACCCCGGTAGGTTAAATCGTCAAAAGACCGATGAGCAATTCGCTAAATTTGAAAATTTACTAAAACAATTGCATGTTAATATTCCTTTTATCGAGGTCCTAACCCAAATGCCTAAATACACAAAATTTATGAGGGATTTCCTCACAAACAAAAGGAAAATTGAATCATTGCAATTAGTTAACTTAGGCGAAGAGTGCTCCGCCTTAGTGCTCAACAAACTTCCACAAAAGGAAATCGATCCCGGAAGCTTCACAATTCCTTGCTCGATTGGGGAATCTCCCGTTCGTAATGCATTAGCCGATCTTGGGGCTAGCATTAACCTCATGCCCACATCAATGTTCAAACGACTCGGCCTAGGAACAACAAGCCCTACAAAGATGAGCATACAACTTGCCGACATATCCGTCAAATTTCCGCAAGGTGTCGCTGAGAATTTGTTGGTAAAAGTTGACAACTTCGTTTTCCCAACCGACTTTGTCATCCTAGACATGGAAGAAGACACCGATGTCCCTCTCATCCTCGGGAGGCCATTTCTAGCCACCGCCCAAGCGGTGGTGGACATGAATGACGGAACGTTAACATTGAAGTTTGGAGATGAGGAGGTGAAACTTGAATGTGGAAAAAGAATTGAGGACGAAGACCCGGTCAACTACATGCAGATCATAGACTCAAGCTTGGATGATGCTCTCCGACGGTGTAACATGGGATGCAATACATCCCACTTGGGTGACATATGACCGCCTTTGGGTCTAGCCAAGGACCCTTATAAACGTGGCGCACCAAGGAGGCATTCCGCAGAACTATCCTTAGTTTAATTTAGATTAATTTTTATGTTTTCTAGTTAGTTTTAATTTTCAGGAATAAAACACACTCATGGTGGTAAGGGATGAAAAGGGGAACGAGAAAAATGACTTCATGCACAAGAACAAGGCAACCCGACAATTCTCTCCTATTCAGAAGGTTCAACACGGGCTGTGCCCAACCAACACGGCCCCGTGCTGAACCACCTGCAGAAAAACGCCCAGTTCAGGTAACTGGACACGGGTCGTGTTCACCCGACACGCCCCCGTGTCCAGACTTCTGTTTCTCTTATTTTAATTTTGTTACTGGCACTTGAACACGGGGCCGTGCCCGGATAACACGGGGCCGTGTTCAGCGCCCAGTAACAGAAATTTTTTTCTTTTTAACACTATTTTACACATCTAATCAACCTAAAAATTTATTTTTGGGACACATTGAGGACAATGTGTAATTTAAGTGTGGGGGGATGCTAAAACCTTGAATTTTTTGCAAGTCCTAAACACAAGTCTTACACAAAACTCTATTGGAACCGCTAATCACCCCAAATTTTTTTCAAAAAAATTTCATTTTTCTTACTTGTCTAGGTTCAATTCGGGAAATTCAAGTTCTCAAAAAGTTTATATTTTTACAAATTTACAACCGATAGCGTAGTGATAAAAAGAACCAACATAAGAAAATTATGAAAAGGCATGACAAACTTAGTTAAAATTTGATTATATATACTTGATCACATAAAAACCCATTCCCACAAAAGTGAGTTTTGAGCCTTTATTGAGCATACAATTACATATCATTAGACTAAATGCTCATTTTTCGTTTCTTGTGTGAATAGCCGCTTGGTTCTTACGACTCTAGAACTTGCCATGACGATACATTCCCGGTCCTTATCAACTTAAACCCGAGTAAGTAAGTGATGGAGGCATTAGGACTAACCCTTTTTATTTCTACACCATTATTTTTCTTTTTCTTTTACCACCTACCTAAAAATCCCCCTAGTTAACCCCTTTGAGCCTAAACCTTTTCATTTCATAACCCAACAACCTTTTACCCACCAAAACCCTTTTTCATTTTAACCCTTTGTTTTAGTAACAAGTTCGGTTTTTCGTAAGTTGATTCAAAATATATATATATATCTGTTGAGGATGAAGCAAAAATAAACAAACAAGTTCATCAAAAATAACTTTGTTTGAATAAAAGCTTCATCAAAATAAAGAATTACAAAAATAGAAAATCTTACGAAAACCAACACTTGTTACGCTTTTCGCTTTTTTCTACTAACCACTACCCCAACCACCTACCTTTAACCCAAGCCTAACCCTTAACCCACAAAGTCCTCTTGATATTTACAAAGGTATAAAAGTTAAAAAGGAGGAGGATTGATTGCTTGGCAAGCTTATGGTAGGAATAAGTTCCATGCCGCTCTCAAGTGATTCACTAAAAATACACCTTCGGCCGAGTGTGAGTGATTTCTCCCGTGAGGTATGTGAACTTGTATATAAATGAAATTTTAGAAAAGGCATGTTATGCCCAAATAAGTAATTTCTCCTATGAAACGTTCTAAATAAATCATTGCGAATAGGATTGTAAATAAATAAAAGTAAAACCCAAAAAGATCTTGGATATCCCAACACTCTACGACAAGCTCAAAAACCTTTTCTTCTACCTATTCCATTTGGGAGTGTAAGCCACATATTAAAGAGTTTTGCTTGAGGACAAGCAAAAGTTCAAGTGTGGGGGTATTTGATGTGTGTAAAATGCAACATATAAATTACATCAATTAAGGCATAAAACTAACCCTTTTTAAGTACTAATATTGGAAAAAGAGTGTTTTTGTCTTCCTTTTGTATTTTCAGGATTAAATGAGCTCAAAAACACAAAAGAAGCAAAAAGAAAACTAATTCCAACATAAATACAAAGAAAGGAACACTAGTGGACTGCCCAACCCCTCAACGGCATCTTCCCAAGCAAAATAGAGAAGACAGAAGGCTGAACACACCCCGTGCTCAGCCAGCACGGGACCGTGCCCAAGAAGCAGCAGAAAAGACAAACCTATAGAAGCTTCTATTGCCCACCACGGGCCCTGTCCAGCGGACATGGGGGCGTGTCGAAAGTACATCAGGCGCATTAATTGTAATTGCGAATTACAATTAATGAGGAGAGAGAGTGTCAGACAGGCATGGGGCCATGCCCAGCGGACACGGGGCCGTGCCTAGCTCTCTGTTCAGCCTATAAATAGGAGTGCTTGGATTCATTTCAACTCATCCCTTGGCACACCACCTCTCTCACACTTCATCCACCACCCACCACCACCATAACACCATCATCCACCACCATCATCCATTGTCCATCGTAGAGTGTGTGAGTCGTCTCGGGATCCAAGATTGATCGTAAGAGTTCTTGACAATCAAGGCCATGTTTGCCTAAGTCTCTTACATCACTTGGTGAAGACAAAGTGTCTAGTATAATACTTTTTATTTCTAATCTTTTGCACTTTTTATTTGGTTTTGTATTAATGACTTTAATAACTAGTTACTTATGTTGAAGGTGATCTTTCCTTATCGTTTGTCCGTGGTGTCTTGGCATTATTTTACTGTCTATATAAAATAAAGGATTTTCACCATTCATATCTCCACGGTCTATATGGAGGTATGTTGGCTACCTGGTCGGGGGTTAAAGGAACGGTTTGGTAAAGGTCTTGCCATTGTTCAGCGTTTAGAGGTCCTGCAATGGACCTGGGTCAAATTTAGTAGGACCTCCTTCAATGCTTCACGGTATTGGATGGCGGGGGTCCAAACTCTTTGACCCCCTCATAAGTTAACTACTATTAATACTATAACCCGGCTATTTAGGACTGTATCCCTGCTGACTCAGACTACTTAGCCGAGGGTAACGTCGCCGCCAAAAGCAGGGCCTACCACAATACTGCATTAATAACTTAATTCATTATCTTCCAATAATCCACCCCTTTAGGATTGTATCCTTGCTGACTCAAACTACTAGGGTGAGGGTAACGTCACCTTCAAAAGAGGGGCCTACTACAATAACTAAGATAATCTCTTAATTATGTGCAAAAGTGCGGAAATAATCAAAGGTTATACTAGATACGAGTCGGAACCAAGTGATTCATCTTGTCTATCTGTTTTTATTTTTATTTTTATTTTCAGCATTTTAGTTAGTTTTTACTTTTCTTAGTTTAAAACATTTTTCTAAAACTTTTTATTTTGATTAGACGTTGAGGATAAACCGGTACTAAAAGCTCTTGTGTCCTTGGACGACCTCGGTATCTTACCAACGCTATACTACGCTCACGATGGGTGCACTTGCCCATATGTGTGTTTAGTGTTAGTAAAATATCGTGTTTTATAAATTTAAAACTTGGCTAAAATAAGTGTTAAAAGGGCTTAAAATATACACCTAATATATACGACACTTCACACGCATCAATCCCTCTAGCTTTGCTTGGTTGTTATTCAAGAGTTCTAAGCATCAAGTGAGTACATAGTCCCCTTTGTTACTGTTTTCAAACTGTTTTGGGGTGAAACATGTGTACCTATTTGTTATTTTCATGATTTCAAAGTATAAATTGATTATACATGCAAGTACTTATCTTTTGACAAACTGAATGATTATCAATGGTTTAAACACTAATTTTTTCAAAGATTATAAAACAAATTGTTGGGTTGTACTTATTTTATACATTCACCAAAACGATTGGTAATATGATATAGCGCTATAGGACTAGACACCCCATTCCTGTTGTATGGAATGTCAGAAACCAAATTTTATCCAAATAGAGATTGCCTTTGTGGTATTTCTATAGTCTCTAAGGTGTAGTTTGATACACTAAGGTTTGAATGAATTCTAAATCACATTTTCTTTTGTATATTTTGATATACTTCCAAAGTATAGTTTGATATGCTCCCATATGTGATGTTATTTACCAAAGTATAATTTGATATACTATGTACAAACCAACATATATTTTGTTAATTACTAAAACATAGTTTGATATGTTATTTTCAAACCAAAACATAGTTGATATGTTATTTTCAAAACTAAAGCATAGTTTGATATGTTATTTACAAAACCAAAGTATACTTATGATATACTACCGAAAACTATTATTTTAACAACTAAAGTATATTTGATATACTATCTTTTTAACTATTTTGGAACTGAAATATATCTTAATATATTACTTATCCGACTTTCTTAAAACCAAGGTATATTTTTATATATATACTACAAACCTTTTTATCAAAACGTTGTTTTACAAACAACATATTTTATACAAACTCATTTTTACTTGGTTATTCATTTAACCATTCATATTTCTTTTATCTGATTTCTTATCGATTTTCGCATAATTTATAAAAGAAAACATTTTTATAAGTTCATGACTACTTTTTGTTGAACATTCTTTTAAACTTACAAAGTCATGAATCCTGCATTAATAAAACCTATGTATCTCACAGGCATTTTTATGCTGACGTACCTATTTTTACATATGTTTCAGGTGCTGCTATGTGATGAATGTTGATGCATGCTACACATAGGATGGACTTGTGCCTTAGCGACTTTAAAACTTGAAAGACAATATTTGTATTTATCTTATTTGTAATAAAACAATGAGTTCAATAATTCAATAAAACGAAACTATTTAATCCATGGTTGTAAAACAATGATTCTGTTACGACACTCCCTGATTTTTCCGCCACGATTTGTTGTTTTATGTGGTCGGGGTGTGACAAGAATGGTGTATATGATTTCAGCAATCATTAGCACTAAAGGAAAATAGTTAAAAGATATTCAAGTAGTATCTAATTTCTCAAACGTCTTCCTAGAAGAATTGACTGGATTACCGCCAGATCGCGAGGTTGAATTTAGAATTCACCTGGTACCAGGAACGACACCAATTGGCAAAGCACCCTATTGTCTAGTACCAACAGAGATGCAGGAACTGAAGAAACAGTTAGACGAATTAATAGAAAAAGGTTTTATACAACCTAGTTCATCGCCATGGGGAGCACATGTGTTATTCCTCAAAAGGAAAGATGGATCAATGCGTATGTGTATTGATTACTTGGAATTGAATAAGGTTACGATTAAAAATTGGTACCCACTACCGAGAATCGATGATCTATTCGATCAACTTCAAAGAGCCCGATTCTTTTCCAAGATCAACTTACGTTTAGGATATCATCAACTGAAGGTACATGAAGAGGACATTCCTAAAAGTGCTTTCAGAACAAGGTATGGCCATTATGAATTTACAGTCATGCTATTTGGTTTAACCAATGCCCCAACCTCATTTATGGACATGATGAACAGGATATGTAAACCATACCTGGATAAATTCATAATTGTTTTTATAGATGATATACTAATTTATTCCAGAAGTAAAGAAGAGCATGCGGAGCATTTACATATGCTTCTGACATTGTTGAGGAAAGAAAATCTTTATGCTAAATTCTCAAAATGTGAATTCTGGTTGCAAGAAGTGCAATTTCTTACACTTAGTTGATCATGAAGGAATTAATGTGGATCCTATGAAGATTGAAGCTATTACCAAATGGAAAGTCACTGAATCGCCAACAGAAGTTAGAAGTTTTCTTGGATTGGCATGATACTATAGACGTTTCATTCAAGATTTTTCTAGAATAGCCATTCCACTAACCAAACTAACATGCAAGTCGGTTAAGTTTGAATGGGGGCCAAAACAGGAGGAAACATTCAAGATTTTAAAGAAGAGGTTAACTAACGCACCAATACTTGATTTACCAGAAGGAACCAAAGACTTTGTAGTCTATTGTGATGCTAAATTAGGATTTGGATGTGTACTAATGCAATGTTAAATGGTAATTGCATGTGCCTCTAGACAACTAAAGAAGGATGAAGAAAATTATATAACCCATGATCTAGAGATAGGAGCGATAATTTTTGCCCTCAAGATTCGGAGACATTATCTCTACAGTAGTAAGTTTATTATCTTCACAGATCATAAAAGTTTAAGATATGTTTTTGGACAAAAGGAATGAAATATTAGGCAAAGACGTTCGATGGAAATCCTTAGCGATTATGATTGTGATATCAAATATCATGCTGGAAAAGCAAATGTAGTAGCTGATGCTTTAAGTCGAAAGTATCATGAGAAGCCAAAAAGGGTCGTGTTCTCAAATTAAACCTGCAAGTATATTTAAATGAACAATTGAAAACAGTACAGGAAACAGCAATCAAGGATGATGCTGAAGGTTTGAAAGGAATAATTAAATAATTAGAAAAAGGAGCAGATGGAATTTGGAGATTCCGTAAGAAAAGAATTTGTGTCCCTATTCCAGGGAACCTACGAAGCCGAATTCTAGAAGAAGCTCATAAATCCAGGTATACGATACATCCTCGAAGTGACAAGATGTATCAAGACTTAAGGAAAAAATTTTGGTGGATAGGATTGAAAAAGGATATAGCAAATTATGTTGTTAAATGCTTAACCTGCTCACAGGTTAAAGCTGAACATCAGAAACCTTTAGGATTACTTTGGAAATGCCAATTTGGAAATGGGAATTGATAACAATGGACTTTGTTACCAAATTACCCAAGACACGAAAAGGTAATGACACAATCTGGGTGATTGTAGACAGATAAACTAAATCAGCGTATTTCTTACCAATAAAAGAAACTTTCAGTATGGAACAACTAGCTAAGCTGTATGTGAATGAAATAGTTTCATTATGGGATTCCTTTATCTATTGTGTTTGATAGAGATAGTCATTTTACTTCTCATTTCTGTAAATTTTCTAGAAGGCAATGGGAACCAGATTAAATTTAGGTACAGCTTATCATCCTCAAACAGATGGACAAATTGAAAGGACAATTCAAACTATGGAAGATATTCTTAGAGCCTGTGTGATAGATTTTGGAGGAAGTTGGGATGAACACTTACCATTAATAGAATTTTCTTACAACAATAGCTATCATACAAGCATCAATGCTGCACCATTTGAAGCATTCTATTGTACGAAAATGTCAAACACTGGTATATTGGGCAGAAATTGGAGAAAAGAAACTGTCAAGTCATGAAATTGTACAAGAAACAATAGACAAAATTATTCAAGTCAAGGAAAGACTGAAAATAGCACGAGACCGTCAAAAGAGTTATACAAATAACAGGCGTAAAGCGTTGGAATTTCAAGTTGGAGACAAGGTACTAATGAAAGTCTCACCATGGAAAGGAATTGTTAGATTTGGTAAGAAAGGAAAGCTAAGCCCCAGGTATGTTGGACCTTTTGAAATTATCAAAAGAATAGGGTCAGTAGCTTATCAGCTACAGTTACTAGAAGAAATGGCAGGAATACATAATGTATTTCATGTATGTAACCTAAAGAAATGCTTAGCTGATAAATCATTGGTAGTACCTCTTCAAGATATAGAGATAAATGAAAAGCTTAATTTTGTGGAAAAGCCAATACAAATTGAAGATAGAAAGATGAAGAATCTCAAGCACAAGAGATTAGTTCTGGTCAAAGTAAAATGGGATTCGAAGAGAGGACTAGAATACACATAGGAGCTAGAATCTAAAATGAAAAGGAAGTATCCTTACCTATTTCAATAAATCTCGAGGACGAGATTTAAAATAAGGTAGGGAGGATATAACAACCCTCAAAAATGTCCTAAAACACTCCGTAATCGAAAAACCGAACTCGCGTAACGTTATTTTAGAGTCTTAAAAGAAATCTCGACCTCGAGATTTTATTCAAAAAGATAGGGGTACTTTTGTCGCATAGTGGACTCAACCTCCCATGTATACTCGGGACCACGCTGGGCATCCCATTTAACCTTTACAATAGGTATTAACTTCCTTCGGAGCTTCTTAACATGTCGATCCTCGATCGAAATCAGTTTCTCAACAAACCTTAGGTTTTCATCAATTTGTACATCGTGATGTGACATTGCTAGAGACTCATCAGTTAGACATTTCTTTAAGTTACAAATGTGGAACACATCATGAATTCCACTAAGGTCCTTAGGTAGTTTAACCTTGTAAGCTACTGATCCGACACATTCGATTATCTCGAATGGTCCGACATATCTTGGGCTTAACTTTCTCTTCTTTCCAAAAACGCACATCCCTTTCCAGTGTGATACCTTAAGTAAGACTTTGTCTCCTACTTGAAATTTAAGAGGTTTATGCCTCTTGCTTGCATAACTTTTCTGCCTATCTAGGGCAGCTTTGAGACGATCACGGATTTGCACAATCTTATCCGTGGTCTCTAGGACAATCTTTGGTCCAGATAGTTGGGCTTCCTCAACTTCAATCCAGGAAAAAGGCGTTCAACATTTTCTCCCATAGAAGGCTTCAAAAGGAGCAGCCTTGATGCTTGTATGATAACTATTGTTGTAGGAGAATTCTATTAAGGGTAGGTGGTCATCCCAACTACCATCCAGGTCAATCACACATGCCCTAAGCATGTCTTCCAAAGTTTGGATAGTATGCTTATTATGTCCATCAGTCTGAGGATGGTAAACCGTACTAAAGTTCAATCTCGTGCCTAATGATTGCTGGAAACTCTTCCAGAAGTGAGATGTATATCTAGTATCTCTATCGGATACAATAGATATTGGAACGCCATGCAGGGACACAATCTCTTCCACATATAGTTTAGCCAATTTTTCAGAACTATAAGTCTCTTTAATTGGCAAGAAATGAGCTGATTTCATCAGCCTATCAACGATGACCCAAATCGTGCCATTGCCACGTTTGGTCTTGGATAACTTGGTAATTAAATCCATAGTTACCATTTCCCATTTCCACGTGGGAATCTCAAGCTATTGTAGAAGTCCTAACGGTTTTTGGTGTTTAGCTTTAACTTGTGAACACGTCAGACACTTAGCTACGTAGGTGGCTATGGATTTTTTTAATACTCATCCACCAATAGTTCTTTCTCAGATCTTGATACATTTTATCACCTCCAAGGTGAACATAATATTTAGAATTATGCGCTTCCTGGAGGATTAGATCTCTGGTTCCTCTGAAGATTGGAACACAGATTCGATCATTCAATCTAAGGATTCCATCTTTTCCAGGTGATAACTGATTAACAATTCCACCCAATCCTTCACTTGAAATATTAGCCTCTAACAAGGCTTGCTTTTGAGCATCCAATAGCTTCTCATTAGCGGGATCCACCTGGATACCACGCTTGCTAATCATATGTCCAAGAAACTGGACTTCTCTAAGCCAAAATCACATTTGGAGAACTTTGCATAAAGCTTCTGCTGCTTTAGCAACTCTAGAATGCACCGAAGATGTTTCTCATGATCAGCTTGATTACAAGAATAGATAAGTATGGCGTCTATGAAGACAATGACAAAATTATCTAGATACGGCTTGCAGACTCAATTCATGAGGTCAATGAATGTTGCAGGTGCATTTGTGAGCCAAAAAGGCAGCACTAGGAACTCGTTTGGCCGTATCTCATCCTGAAGGAAGTCTTTGGAACATCCTCGTTCCTAACCTTCAGTTGGTGATATCCAGACCTTAAGTCGAACTTGGAAAAGTAACTAGCCCCTTGAAGTTGATCGAACAAGTTGTCAATTATGGGCAGCGAATAACGATTCTTGATCGTTATCTTGTTTAGCTCACGGTAGTCAATTCACATTCTCATTGAACCGTCCTTCTTCTTGACAAATAAGATGGGGCCTCCCCAAGGTGAAGAGCTAGGCTGAATGAATCCTTTTTCCAAAAGCTCATCAAGTTGGGTCTTTAACTCCTTCATTTATGTCGGTGTAAGCCGATATGGAGCCCTTGCCATAGGAGTAGCTCCTGGTAGAATATCAATCCTAAACTCCACTTGTCTCTCCGGAGGTAGACCGGGTAGTTCGTCAGGTAAAACATCAGGATATTCGGAGATGACTGAGATATCTTCCATCTTGGGCTTCGGTTCGTCAGTCGTCACTTGTGCCGTGTAAATGACACCTCCGCTTTTCAAGCATTTGGATGCCTTGAGTAGTGACACCTTCTCAGGCAACCCATAGTGAAGATCTCCGTGGATGGTGAGCATTTCACCATATGGGGATTTAACTTTCGATGAGTTTCTTATCGCAGGCAATTTGGGCTTGGTTATGAGATAACCAATCCATGCCTAAGACCCCTGCCAAATTCTTTGGCAAAAGAGAGATAGGAATAGAATGATTCTTAATGGATATAGAGCATCCATCAAGAATAGAAGAAGCGGTTTATAAGGTACCATCGGCTAGTTCTACTTCGTATGCAATATCTAGAGTTCTTATAGGTAGGTTTAGTAGTTTACTAAACTTATGGTCAACAAAAGATTTATCTGCTCCAAAATCGAAAGAACTCTAGCAAAGATATCATTAATGAAGAACGTACCCGTTATGGTGTCATTAACTGCTTCTCTCGCAGTCAGCTGGAAGGCTTGGGAATTTCCTTTCTTTGCCTCCCCAGGCTTTGCAGTACCCTCCTTGGCAAGTTTGGGGCAGTTGGTCATAATGTGACCTTTGTCGCCACAGCCACAATACATGGCATTCTTTAAGTCCTTGTAGTCCAAGGACTTATGACCAGATCTCTTGCATATACCACAAGGCTTCACCTGCTGGTCTGAACGACACTATCCCCAATGTCGTTTGTTACATGTCTTGTAGACAGGTCTTTCATCTGACCTCTGCTGATTCTTTCCAAATCCAAAATTCCCTTTCTTGAACTTTTGGGAATGATCATCCTCCCTCTTCCTTTTTCCGTCGGTCTCAGTTTTGGCCGACTTCTGCCTCACTGCATCTAGAGTGAGGGAAAGGATCAGCAGACCTATAGGTAGCAGGCTTTGATACCTTCACCATACCTTTGATTTCAGGTGCTAACCCACAAATGAAACGCACAATGCGTTTTGATTATGGAGTAATCAGATAGGGAACCAGTCTTGACAATGAGTTGAAGTCGGACACATACTTCCGACATTCAAGGTTCTTCATGGTGAGCGTCAGAAAATCTGACTCCACCTTTTTCACTTCATGTGGTGGACAGTATGTTTCCTTTATTAGGTCCAAATTTGGACCATTCCAGGTTATACAGGGACACCTTCCCTGTAGATTGTGTCATTGCTTTCCACCAGGTCAGACTGGGATACGTACTTCACTACATCTTTATCTGCACACCCGCTGATATCTACCACCGTTTCCATATTGTCTAGCCACTTCGTGGCATCAATAGCACCTTTCTCTCCATTAAAATCATGAAGCTTGCATGAGTGTGGAATAGAATGGGACTTGGAATGAGTAGAACTAGATCCCTAAAAGTTAGCTATGAAATTATTCATAGCCTTGCCGACTTATGCGGCTATCATGGCTTGGAGGTTTGCTCCTTCGTCGTCGTGGGCATTGTTTAAATCATCATTATTCCCGTCGTTGGCTCCATCCGAAAGTGGATTCGCCATATCTATAAGATTGGTACTATAAACTAAAATAATGATTGCTTAGTGCATTATAATAATTGGTCATCAAATCTGATGATTTGAAAATTTCATCAGCCATGGTTTTATTAAACCATATAGGCTATAAGGTTTGGATATATATATATATATATATATATATATATATATAGTGTGAGGTTCATTGGGGAACACTAAAAAAGTGGGGAACAATGGGGAACCGACTCAAACGAACTCCGATTGGACTCATTCCAGCGGCGTTGGAACCGTCTCGTCGAACCCTAACTAGGATCTCTTAACCCTAAACCCTAAATCATAACCCATAAACCCTAAATATATTAGGGTTTGCCTTTTAGGGTTTAGCTTTAGGGTTTAGCCTTAGGGTTTAGCTTTAGGGTTTAGAGTTTAGCTTTAGGGTTTAGGGTTTAGCTTTAGGGTTTAGCTATAAGGTTTAGCTTTAGGTTTAGCCTTTAGGGTTTAGCTTTAGGTTTAGCCTTTAGGGTTTAGCTTTTAGGGTTTATAGTTTAGATTTTACGGTTTAGCTTAGGTTTTAGCCTTATTTTTTAGCTTTAGGGTTTAGAGTTTAGGAGTTAGGATTTAGAGTTTAGGGTTAAGAGATCTTAGTTAGGGTTCGACGAGCCGGTTCCAACGCCGCTGGAATGAGTCCAATCGGAGTTCGTTTGAGCCGGTTCCCCGCTGTTCCCCACTTTTTTAGTGTTCCCCAATGAACCTTCCCATATATATATATACTAGTAGGGTGCCCGCGCGATGCAGCGGGGGTGACACATAGCATTGTAGTATTCATTTCTGGTAGTTTTCTTATGAAGAACGCAAGCAATTACCCCTAAAAATAAGATGCCAATCATAAGCTGAGAATAGAATATATAAAGATTTCTTATGAAGAACGCAAACAATTAACTAACTATAGCACAATTATTTAACTTACGAATAACATACAGTTCCACCATGAGTTTCAAATTACATCAGCATCTTCCACATTCAACTCAATGACATAGCAAATTGCATGAACCTGGCCCTGGTCTGAGACCACCTTAAAACTATGAACCAGGCCCTGGTCTGACCCCTACATAAAACTATGAGCCGAGCCCCGGTCTAACCCCTCCATAAAACTATCGCCGAGCCCTGGTCTAACCCCTCCATAAAACTATGAGCCGAGCCCTGGTCTAAGCCCTCCTTATAAGAATGAACCATGCCCACCAACATCTTCATATCCTTCACCTACAAGGTTCATACCTGCACCACCTCTATTTGAGCCACCGATTTTATACCCGCCACCAACCAGACCACCACCGCCTCATAGTGAGCCAGAGTCTGCACTTTGGTGTGTGGCTAAATTCTCTTTCCCAAATCCAATCATTCAAGAACCTATGAACTGCACATGTGGTTTTGCGACTGACTATGAAACACTACAGCTAAATGGGGAATGTTTTCAGCCAGATCCTGCATCTACAATTAATCAAATAAACTTATGAGTACGTGATTGCATCACCATAGGTTATGTATACCACCGTATCCTTTCCTTGAGGATGACCTGGTTGGTTAGAAAAATGAAATTTTCAATCTCCTATATGTTTATGGATCTTTCATATCAATGTAAAGATGTCTTACTGATGATAAATCTTGATCAGCTGTTGGGGTTACAAAACTGACATGTTTTTGTCATTTTGTAGACCGGCCGAGCGTCCCATCTGATGTGTTCGACTGTCCGCAACACAGGCAGCGTGCAAACCGTGTCAATTTGAGACGTATCTGAGGTATGTGAAATCTCTGATGATGCACCGTTACAATCAGCTAGTCCTCTAGGACCATGAAAACAAGCACTCTGACATGCCTGTCGCGCCACATAGAAGACAAAAATTAGCGCGTTTTGAAACTGACTATGCATAATCAACAACTAACCTCTGTTTGTTCCAGCTAAGTTCTTTGACCTTTAATTAGATTTCTCAAAGTCAGAGACTCGCCAAATCTGCCACCAGGTTTGTTTCTGGAATTTATCGGTTTACATTTATATCAATTCGCAAACAAAGCATTAAAAACACTATTCCACTATAAAAAATAAGAAAAAATCACTTACATGTGTGCTTCTCGAAGGTTTGTATCGATCTCCTAGCTAAGTGGGCCACTCAAACATATTGAATTACTCATCAACGTTTGCATTGATCTCTAGTCGTTGTAGCCATTAATTAATGACCAACGATATATAAGAGTATTAGACATGATGATATTAGCGTGCAAGAAAAAATACCAAACAAAATGATTAATACTGTGTTGAAACGTTTATTTTTCTATATGAAAAAAAAACTTTTTTTCATACCATGTCAAAGTAGTCTCCTTGCTTTCCTATATAGTGAACTTTAGGCACTCCGTGACTGCCACCCAGAGTACTGTTTCACCAAAAAACCCAAATGTCACTTTTTAACTATGTAAATATGTTCGAAAGAACTTGCACATACTTGTAAACTTGCTACTCATAAGGAGAACCATAACTGCAGCCTTTGTGGTTTCTATGCTCAAACTTTAGAGCTAGCTGCCACAAACAAAATAAATGCAAATTGATTTTAGAAATCAGACTTTATTAAAAAAAAAGAACATTTTCAAAGAACCCGAAACTTAGTTGGTGCAAAAACATTACCTCCATGGCACCAGGACACCTAATATGCAGATCAGTTCTACCATAAACACAACCACGACGACCTACAAATACCTGACCAAATCCACCTTTACCCAACTTTCTATCCACCTTATATTGAGGTGATCCACCTACTTGAACATGGAAACAAGCCAAATAAGGATCAGCGAAATTAGTTGGTCCTGATTTTGAGAGCTTAAAGGAGCCATTCTATAATTTATGCAACAAAATTTCCAGGAGATAGGTCTAGAATAAACAATGAAACATATATAACCAAGACCACAAAGATTACTTTCAAAGTTTGAGCTTTGGCTTTCTTTCCTTTTCTGAGACAAACTGACAGTACAGATCTCTTAACACAAATGGAGCTATGAAAGACCAGGCATTTGCAAAAAGTAATAGCAACGTTGTGGGTTTAACTATGTAAGTAGTTAGTATTACTCCATTGTACCCTTTAAGACTTAAATCCTAACTCTAAGCTACATAAAACATAAGATAACCTAATTACCAGCTTACCAAAATACCTAAAATCTTTAATTTCAAATTACACAAGTCTAGTTCCCTAAAACTAACAAACACAGATCAAGAGTAATAACATTTAATGAAATATGTTACAGGTCCAAACCTGAATAGAATCCCTAACTAAAAAAGACGACATGTGGAGACGCCGGCCGCGAATTAGGGCTTCAAGCGAGCCCATAAGCAAGAGAAAACAAAAAAAGTAACCTTGAAACTCCTATCAGAACCCATTTTGTCGTTGCCCTTCATCCTTCTTTCGATTATGAGAAAACCCACACCTCTCAGCCTCTTGCATGTTGGATTGTAGCCTCCAAATAACGATTTCAGATCCAAAATCCTTCAAGTGCGATTTAGGGTTTCACTTGAAACAAGATGAAAGAAAACTTGGAGCAGAGAATTCGAATTTCAAAATAAGAGAAGCATGAGAGAGAACCGAAAGTAGATAGTGTAAATTTCAAATTTTAAAATTAAAAACATGGAGCCAATTGACCAGGTACGTACTTTTAAAAGATTTAGCTTGAATGTGTTGTACAAAAAGCTTTAATCACTTGTATATATAAAATTTTCTCACCCTTTAAATTAGGAATTATTGTTGATATTTGACTAAAGTATTAAAAAGTTGTTTAATCAGTTATTCAACAATAGTATTAGTATGGATTGTTATTTTCTTCTTTAATCACTTGTACACTAAAGCATCATTAACTTGTACCTTTTAATCCATGCGTCAATATTAAACAAGACAACTATCGAAACGTCGACAAAAATGTGTAGGTCGTCATACTATCTTTGGATTTTTTTTAGATATTATAGTTTATAAGATATGTCAAGAATACGTAAAAAAATTATAAGTTTGTTGTGGAGGGGGAAAAGTGTAACTAATTATCTATAATTTTGTTAAAAGTCAAGGATTTAAGTGTAATAAGTTTAGGGGCTAAAAAATAAATAGTGTTTAAAAGACCAAAATACCCTCATTTTAGGGGTTTATTTATAAATAAGGGGGGAAGAAGTTCTTAACTTTTGGTAATCCCTCCCTCATGCATTATAATATAGTATAGATATATATATATATATATATATATATATATATATATATATACGGGAAGGATGTATAGAAAACCCACTTTAATTTAGAAAACTCGGGAAACTCAAAGCTCCCAATGTTTTTTTTTTTTTGTTTGAAAAAATTTATACATGTTATATACATGTTTTTAAGGGTTTTGGGCAAAAAAAAAACAAAAAAGCGCCGAGTAGATATTTAAAAAAAAATAAACAAGTTTTGGTGTAACATATGTTACATTCATCTGACATATTTGTAACATGTGTTACACCAAAACTTGTTTATTTTTTTTTAAAATATCTACTCGGCGCTTTTTTGATTTTTTTTTGCCCAAAAAGCGTTAAAAACATGTATATAACATGTGTAATTTTTTTTTAAATTCGGGAGGTTAGAGTTTCCCAAGTTTTCTAAATAAAAGTGGGTTTTCTATAGATACTTACATTACATATCCTTCAGATTTTGGACCAGTGTGCAAGACATCACAACTGCCAAAAATGTATAATTTTAACATTTCATTTGAATGTTGAATAGAATAAATCAAGTATATTTAGCCACGATCGCATAAGACCATCAAGGGCTATGAGGCTTGGACATAGTCCACCACCTATTGGACAGTGGATCATAAGGTCACAACTGTCATTGTCTCATTGACATAATTTAAATGAATAATAATATATATGAGTCGTGATCTCATTTGATCAAGTGGTCTTAAGGCTTGAACATAGTTCACCACCTTTGGACAGGGAGTCATATGACCACAACTGTCAATGTCTTAATTGACAATAAAATATAGCCCGTTGATGTGGTCTAAAATATACATATTTTTATATAATATTTCCTACACTTTTGAGTAGTTTAAGAGTTATTCCTGTAGAATATTACTCTTAATACGTTCATATTTGAAGTTAGTTATCAAAATATAAATAATGAATTAAGAATATAAATGTACTTAAATGCTCATTAATTAATTGATTCATTCTTTTATTGTAATACTAGGTTAGAGCCCGTGTATACACGCGGTTTCACAAATGAAAATGCTTTGCATTTGTTCAGTTTTGATTAAACTTAAATAAAACTAAATTTAATATAAATAAAATAACTTAAAAACACGTATGATAGGTAAAAAATAACATTCACATCCTTATCTAAAATAAATAACACACGGTTTAACACATAACAATACTTTGAATGTTTAATGGTCTTTATTGAAACTAAATTAAACGTGCATAATAGCAAGTTGAATATATACATATTACATAAGTCTAATGACAAAGTGAAACTACAATTCTAATACAAATACATATAAAAAACGCTGACTTGTTTGGATCTTAAACACGTCGAGCAATAGTTTTCCATTTTTGCATCTGGAAATGGCCTGTTGTAACTTTTTTAATGAAAACGCTGCAACTTCTAACATATAACGGGTCTATGATTTGAGAGTCTTATCTCAGCTCGTTTGTCGCTCAGTTGCTGCTGCATCCCCTTCCCATATGAAAGTATACAATCTCACCTAAATAAAAACATCCAATTAAAAACGATTAATTTATAAGAATAACTAATAATAAAAAAAATTAAGACATGTTCTAAACAAAATAATCCCATGGGGAGTACGCCTACCAACTTTAGGCTCCCCGTCATAGCGTTTATCAAATTTAGCTCGTATTTGAGCATGGGTTATTCACATTCCAAACATCATAAAAAAATTAGACAAAAATAATGGTATATTAAACGAACCTTTAGTGCTCGTATATTGTCAACTTCAACACTTACAACTTGTAAAGTTAACCTCGTTGTATTAGGATCCACCTGCAAACAACAAAAGAAAAATGTGAAGTTTCATACTCTAGAAATGCGCATTAGTGTAGAATGATCATATAGCAAAGTTTCACACTCTAGAAATTCATACAAAAAGTAAAATTTTGTAGTTCATTAGTCTTAAAAGAAATGACTCGACAAAAAGGTTACAATGTGTATGGAATGAAAAAAATATATCACAATTTTGGCATATGCATATTAACAATCATTTAGTTCCTTGCTTTAGAAAACACTAACCAAATTAAAGATTGAAGAGAAATTTGTTCGGAAATACTAATGCTCGAGATATATATTAGTTATCCAATTTACATGTTGCAACATTCTTCATAAGAGTTCACATTTATGGTGTGTGCTTTATTTCTGCAATCTTCAAGTTAAAAGACACTTTGGCAGTCATTCATCAAGTTAAAAAGCAATAAAGAGAGGAGATGAAAAGGGCGCATGTGTTTCTAACAACACATCAAATATGCTCTAAGCCTAAGCGGTAACACCAACACGATCCTATCGATATCTATCTCTCCACATCTCTAAAAAAACTATAAATTTGATGTGGCAAATCCTAAAACAAATAATATTCCCAAGCGAAAAGTAACACCAGCCAAAACAAAATCCTATAAAAATGTTCACAAATTTTCCATATAAGCCAAAAAGAAAAACATACTAAGAAACCAACCTGTTTTCCCCTAATAGATTTTATAGACTATTGAACAAACTAATACTAAATAAAAGTATAAAAGAAACTTGTTTACTTTACCTCGAGTCAACCCTTGCTCTCCTGTTCGGCTAAATTAGCAAATCATAGGCAGGTGACATTCTAGATCTGAAACATTAACTACACATATAAAGCAACACATGTTAGTCTACATACAAAGTATAAATGAATGAAGAGTTGTGGCTGGAAATCCCAAACAAAAATTGCGTAACGCACAAAAAAAACCCGTCAAAAACTGCTAAACTTGAGTTTGAAATCATGTTGTCTTTAATCGCATAGCAAAACTTGAGTTTCTTCGATTTGGCTTTTATTTATTGTTTATTACTCCAACCGTGTTTCTTGGTCTTGCGTATGTTATAACCAATCTGCAATCAAAGAAACGACAGTTATGAGAAGCATGAGCAAACACCAATTCACCGAAACTGAAATAACCAATGATAGTGCACCGATACAACCGGTCCAAACTAATAACCGACGGTATAGTATTTTTTTTCTTTTTTTCGAAAACCAAAAACTGCAGTTTTAAGTGATGTTAATGTAAATAAAGAAACTCTCACGAAGGGGATTAATGCTAATAAATAAACTCAAGACATAAAAATCAAACCTAAATATATATTTTAGGTGTCCTACACAATCATACAGTTATGCCCATAATCACAAAATTTATATTACAAATGGTAATATATAATACACAACATGAGCTCCATTTCTACAAACTTGAGTTGCAACAATCATATTTTTGAAAGCCTAAAGCGATTTAATGTTGCAATTAAATAAAAATATGAACAAACCAATAGCATAATTAAAATAGTGTTTTTTTACAGGCTAAGAATTCAAATCTCATAACAAACACGAAGGGCATTCAATTAGGTTAACAAACTTGTACAATATACACATACAAAATCAAATTAATCACAAACAAATTCAAAACAAAAACAATTTCAATACCTTATCATCTGAATCACTCATCTTCATGCGTTTTTTTCCTCTTTCCTTTTCATTGTACAACTTCGTTCTTCGTTCTTCATTCTTTGTAATCTAGCATAATTTAGAGGATCATCGGTGTGTAAGTTAGTGGACTTTAAGAAAAAAGAAAGAAAGAAAAAATAGAACAACTAAAAGAGAGAAAACAAAGAACCTCCTCGAGTACAGATCCAAATCAACCCTCACCTCATCTCCTTAAAAACCCTAAACAGAATACATCAGCCGCACAATCCCCTTTCTTCTCTAACCCCGATCAACGAAGAATGCACTCCGGCCGGCGACAATTCCCGGACACACCACAGCCTCAACGACACCCCCTTCCTCACCCACACTCATAAAACCCTCTGTTCTTGTATCATCCTCGTACACACACATAATCTGCACATTCTCTATAGAGAGAGAGACAGAGAGCATAAGATGATTTAAGAAAAAAGAAAGAAAGAAATAATAGAACAACTGAAAGAGAGAAAACGTAAGAACCTCCTCAAGTACAGATCCAAATCGAATATATCCAACGTTATCGTTGCCTTATGTTGCTTCATTCTCTAGCAGAAACCCTAGATATGAAGTGAGTATGTTGATGGGGGATAAAGAAGGTAAATATTGAAATTGCAGAGTTGGTGGCTGTAGGATGAGGAAAAATTGAGGGAAAGGTGTTTAGGTGATTTGGAAAGATTGGTGGTAGAGGTGGAGAAATTAGGGTTTGAATGAGATGTGGTTATGGGTCACCTACCCTACTGACCGAGTTTCATAACCCAACCCGGTGAAGATTAAGTGGGGGAAAAGTCCAGGAGCGCTCATTGAATGACACCTGTTCTAAAATGGGTTTCTTTTATTATAGTAGATAGATTTACAATTTAAGACTTTAAAAAGAAATAATGTAGTTATTGTAATTTAATGTATTTGTTTTCAGTCTCTGTTGTATTTGATATTCAATATAGTCATTAATTTTGTTTTCTTTTTCTTTTTTTTCTTTTTTTTTTGGGAATTGCAAACAGAGGATACCATAGTCAGCGAAACTTGAATTGTGATCATACAAGCGTATAAAATTTGTAATTTGTTTGTAGTGTTTGTTTCGTCGGCCCGGCTTGGGTCGTCGTTGTTGTGAATGAAATATTACCTTTCAAAAAAAAAAAACCTATAAAAGAAAAAAGAAATTGATGGACTTGTCAGAAGAGGTGCACCGTGCACGTAACATGCCCCTGCCATATTTCTTTTGTTTGAGTTGGGCTGTTTGGATGAGACGCATGGGGCCTAGCCCAACTAGAATTTAAGTGATCTGCTGGACAAGCCTAGTGCTACTATTTTGTGTTTTGACACAATTACAAGGGGCTGCATGATATAAGTTTGGAGACCTACTGTTCGCTAAAAAAAAGAGGGAGGAACGGCCGCATAGAATTGAGGAGAAAAAGAAAGGTGAGGCTGCTGTACACAGAAGGCGATTTCAAGGAGAAGAAAAAGGACTGGTTCGAGTTCAAGCCTCAGATTCAAGATACGAGTTCAGTTTTACAAACGGTTTAGTTCGGTTTGATTTGCTTCGTGTTATTAGACTTTATAAACATGATATACTTAGTGATTCAGACTTGTTTCTTGGTTTTGACTATCATTATTGGTTAGTTCGTTTATTCTACCCGGGTTTGTGATGAATATTTGTTGATAATCGGTAATATCTCAGTTTTGGTAATATACCTGGTGGTTTAATATTAAAGTAATAGACCTAATTATTTTTGACTTGATGTGTGCATACTCTACTCTAATTTACTATCTTATAATTGTTCCTCATGCGTCTTTGTGAATGTCTTTCATGTATAGATGCATGTTAGGTTACCTACTTTGTGTTTGTAACTAGTTTATGGTTTATGATCCACGTATTCCATAGGAACGTTGTTTGATAATTTATAGGAGTTTAGTGTTCTACCTATTCTTGAGACCGGAAGGAGATAGAAAGTTAGGATTGTCTTTGGTGCTAGATATTTAGGTGCAGTGAGACCGAGAGGAGATCTGTCTAAGTTCCCTATTATTATTTGTTTTCCTAAGTCTTGTCAAGAGTTTTTAGGTTACCCCGTACACTCTAAGGTGTATTGTGATTAGTGAGACCGGGAGGATATCTAGTTTTTGGGTACTTTAGTATTGTTGGAGAGACTGGGAGGTGATCCGACCCATACCAGTGAGCTTTATTTGACCTTTAGACCTTAGGGGAAGTTGATGAGACTGGGAGGAGATTCAACCGTCTTTAGTCTTAGAGTGTCACACCCCCAAATTTCCACAAGCGGAGTATCACCGCAGGAGGCGTGACATGACCAGGATCAAGCCACCAATCATATTGAACAACGTAATTAAATAAATAAAAAGTTCAACCACACAATATAATTGGTGTTCAAAACAAATCAATTAAGTTCAAGTTATTAGCGGAAGCGTAAAGTTTAAAACCCAAGCATAAGTTTTAATGTTCATAAAGTTTAACATGGCACACGACGGTCCATGCCCCACAATGACTCCTGCTCCCATGCAAGCTCCAGCTAAATATCTAACGACCTGCAAGGCATGTAACAATGAGTCAACAACAAAGTTGAAAGAGTTCACAGTTGGTTGTCCAGTTTAAAGTTGTTTCAAAAACCACGAGTTCATTCAAAACCATGAGTTATCCATTTCATTGTTTCCCAAACCATAACCAGTGGGGGCTACCCCATGTAACCACTAGACCCGTTACCATATCGACAACTGACTGGAGTCATGTTGTGCCCTACGTCAATGTCTATCATCATTGACTAAGTGGCCAGATCCATTAGTCCACTACCGTCCTCTGCGGAACGGTGTGAGGCTTGTTAAACTTAATAGCGCTATTTAACTAATGACCCGCTCGCCATTGGCCCGACGATTAAGTCGATATAAAAATGAGGGACTTCATGATTGAGTTTTGTCTAGTAAGTTATATGTTGTCATTCTTCCTATGGAGAATGTAGATACGTAATCTACCCAAGGAGAATACGCAGGTTTAATGTTGTCATCCTTCCCATGGAGGATGGAGGTACATATTCTACCCAAGGAGAATATGCAGGTTCCGTTTTAGTTTCTTAACCCATTCCCAAACCACCGGGAATCCCATGCCTTATAGAAAGTGTGAACTCACCTTGGTTTGCCCGGTATGACTAGCTATTCGTTCAAACTTATTCAGTCAAAGCCTATGGTATCCATGTATACACAATCAGTTTATGTTCGCATTGTTTTGTGTAAATTATAATCATGAAGTGCATGCAAAGTAATGGTCATTGATTAACACATAGCAGTTATACTACTCAATCAAGTACACAGTTCATTTTTATGTTTCGCATGCAAATTCATATTTCCTCAATCACGATCAATATCATAAACAGTCAGGTAGTGAGCATTCAGGTTTCATACACATGTTAAACACTGTTTGTTGTGACTCATGCACCAGACGGCGAAACTCCAGACGACGAAACCCCAAGGTGACGAAACCTATCATGTTTCGTCGGCACGGAGGTGTGACGAAACTCTACTATGTTTCGTCGAAAAGAGTGTTTCGTCGGGGTGGGACTTCCGTCGTCAACGTAACAGTTAATCTTACACACACAGAAACCCTAACTATCGTCGTTCTATTCATGCCAAAACGATCAGTTGCAATCATCGCTTAATCATTCTAAATCCTCAATTAATTGTGAACTCCATAATACCCAATCATCATCATGTACAAATCCAGATCACACATTCCCGTATCATTCATAAACAACACATAATACAACATCAAACAAAAGCATGGACTCTGATTACATGAATAAATACAGTTCATTGAGTTATCATCCAGCAGTTTCTAGACTAATTGATTTGCAATAGAACATCAAAACCCTAACTACATGATTTTCAATTCAGGCATTAATCATAACCAAGTCATTTAGCAAACAAACTCACTTATAATGACAGATATCCACACACACAGAATAGGAAGTAAATCGAATCGGCTATCGTGACTAACCGGTTGTGAGATAGAACACAAGAACTTCAAAAGAATGAAAACTGCCATCGGTTACAAGGGAGAGAAGAAAGTGTCTAGGGTTCGCCAGTTGTGATCTTACGTAAAGGAATACGAGTAAAAGGTATATATAACTGATGTGTTTGGGCCTCACCTGGGCCACGAGCCCATCCTACGAAACATCATGTTTCGTCGGGGTGTGTGTGACGAAACTCCTTTGTTTCGTCGAGGTAAGGTTGTGGCGAAACTCCTAGGTTTCGTGGAGGTAGTTTATGGTGAACACTCAAGTGTTTCGTCATGTACGGTTTTAATTGCAAGCAGTTAAATTTGTTCATTTCACAAAACCATAACAATTCAGTAATCATGCCAACACTAGTCTTTCAAACAGTAACACATCACATAATACAATATCTCAAACATATAACAAACGTGCACAATTACAAAGCAAACAAGTTATGTAGACACAGTTGTGAAACAAATAACGTGTCGAGGAAAGACCTTGAAAACTCGAGTTGTCACATCATCCCCAACTTGAAAGAAATTTCGTCCCGAAATTTAGCACGTAGTTACTGAGGAAGCTAGTTAGGTTGCGTGGTTTCCTGGTTTTCCTGAGGTGTCACATCATTCCCCTGTTGGTTTGGAATTTCATCCCGAAATTCCGCAGTAGCTTCAGCCTCAGTAGTGGTTTCACTTTTCTCGAACAACTGGGGATATTTGTGTTTCATTTGGTCTTCTCATTCCCATGTATACTCTGGGCCACGACGGGAGTTCCAACGAACTCGAACAATAGGTATTCTGGTACGCTTGAGAACCTTAACGTCTCGGTCTGTAATCTCTACAGGTTCTTCGATGAATCGCAACTGATCGTCGATGGTGAGCTCCTTGAGAGGAACTATGAGGGTCTCATCTGACAGACACTTCCTCAGATTTGACACATGGAATACGTTGTGAACTCCACTGAGTTCTTCGGGTAGATTCAACCTGTAGGCCACCTTGCCAATTCTCTCAATGATTTCGAAAGGTCCAACATAACGTGGATTTAGCTTGCCTCGTTTACCAAAACGAATCACACCTTTCCAAGGTGAAACTTTTAGTAGCACTCAATCCCCAACCTAGAACTCGAGTGGTTTCCTGCGCTTATCAGCATTGCTTTTCTGACGGTCACGAGCTGCCGCCATTCGTTGTCGTATTTGAGAAATCTTCACTGTTGTGTCTATGACGAGTTCTGGGCTAGTGATTTGGCTGTTACCAACTTCTGCCCGGCATAAGGGTGATCGACATTTCCGTCCGTACAATGCCTCAAACGGAGCGGCCTGGATGCTGGTGTGGTAACTGTTGTTATACGAAAACTCCACCAACGGTAAATGCCTTTCCCAACCGTTACCAAAGTCAATTACACATGCCCGGAGCATGTCTTCAAGGGTTTGGATGGTGCGTTCAGACTGTCCATCCGTCTGTGGATGATACGCCGTGCTCATGTCTAATCGAGAGCCAAAAGATTTATGCATCGCTTGCCACAACTCAGAGGTAAAACATGCGTCCCGATCAGATATGATGGAGGTTGGCACCCCGTGCCTCGAAACTACTTCCTTTAAGTAGATGTCTGCTAGAGTAGAAAACTTATCAGTTTCCTTGATAGCCAGAAAGTGTGCAGACTTGGTTAGTCGATCCACTATCACCCAAATGGTATCATTTCCTCGTTGAGATCTAGGTAAGCCAGTAACGAAATCCATAGAAATTTGCTCCCATTTCCATGTGGGTATCTCTGGTTGTTGAAGTAGGCCAGATGGTTTCTGGTACTCAACTTTGACTCTCGCACAAGTCAAGCATTTACTAACGTAGGTTGCTATGTTGGCTTTCATACTAGGCCACCAATACGTATCTTTTAGATCATGGTACATCTTATCAGAACCAGGATGTACTGAGTAACGAGACTTGTGTGCTTCATCCATCACAAGCTCGCGTAGATTACCATAAAATGGAACCCAGATGCGCCCTGACACGTAGTAGGCGCCGTCTTCCTTTTGTTCTAACCGTTTCTTTGATCCTCGCAGGGACTCAGCCCTGATGTTCTCTGCTTTCAATGCTTCAATCTGAGCATCTCGTATCTAAGTAGGAAGACTAGAGTGAATGGTAAGCTGTAACACACGTACTCGCTTAGGTTTAGTCTCCTTTCGACTGAGGGTGTCGGCCACAACATTGACTTTGCCCAGATGGTACTTTATCGCGCACTCGTAATCATTCAGAAGTTCGACCCATCGACGCTGTCGCATGTTTAACTCCTTCTGATCGAAGATATGTTGGAGACTTCTGTGATCGGTGTAAATGGTGCACTTGGTACCATACAGGTAATGCCTCCATATCTTGAGTGCGAAAACAACAGCTCCCAGCTCCAGATCATGTGTAGTGTAGTTCCTTTCGTGAACCTTAAGTTGGCGTGATGCATAAGCAATGACTTTCTCACGTTGCATCACCATACAACCAAGTCCTTGGATTGACGCGTCACAATAAACCACGAAATCGTCGGTGCCTTCAGGTAATGAGAGAATAGGTGTGCTACAAAGTCTCTTCTTTAAGTGCTGAAATGCGGATTCCTGTGCATCACCCCAACGATAGGTGACACCCTTCTGAGTTAGTGAAGTGAGAGGTTGCGCAATCTTTGAGAAATCCTTGATAAACCTCCTGTAGTAACCCGCCAAACCCAAGAATTGGCGGATTTCAGTTGGTGTACGTGGTGCAGGCCAGTTCTTGATCGAGTCAACCTTGGATGGATCAACATGAATCCTATCCTCGTTTACCACATGGCCTAGGAAATGGACTTCACGAAGCCAGAAGTCGCAATTCGAAAACTTAGTATAAAGCTGCTCTGCCCGAAGAAGTTCCAAAATAAGTCACAGATGATGCTCGTGTTCCTCCTGAATCTTAGAATAGATCAGGATTTCATCGATGAAAACAATAACGAACTTATCCAGGTAAGGTTTGCACACTCGGTTCATGAGATCCATGAAGACCGCAGGTGCATTTGTCAATCCGAAAGGCATGACCAGAAACTCGTAATGTCCATAACGAGTCCTGAACGCTGTCTTGGAGATGTCCTCGTCTCGGACTCTAAGCTGATGATAGCCCGATCTCAGATCAATATTTGAGTAGAAGCTCGACCCTTGCAGCTGGTCGAATAAGTCATCAATACGCGGGAGAGGATAACGATTCTTCACGGTCACCTTGTTAAGCTCGCGATAGTCAATACACATTCGGAAGGTACCATATTTCTTCTTCACAAACAAGACTGGAGCTCCCCAGGGCGAAGAGCTAGGACGAATGAAACCCTTGTCCAAGAGTTCTTGTAGGTGTGCGGACAGTTCTTCTAGTTCTGATGGGGCTAAACGATAAGGTGCATGAGCTATTGGTGCTGCTCCAGGAGCTAGCTCGATTTGAAACTCAACCTGACGATGAGGTGGAAGACCAGGTAATTCCTCAGGAAATACCTTAGGAAAGTCACGTACGATCAGAATGTCTTCTATTTTCTTCTCTTTCATTGAGGTGTCAGTAACGAGGGCTAGAATAGCTGTGTGGCCCTTTCGTAAGCACTTCTGGGCCTTAAGGAAAGATATGATGCCTACTACAGCACCACTCTTGTCACCACAAATCACGAGAGGTTCTTCACCAGAACGAGGGATGCGGAAAATTTTCTCCTTGCAAAGAATTTCCGCTTGATGTTGAGATAACCAATCCATCCCAATGACAACATCAAAGCTACCAAGAACGATAGGAATAAGGTCGATAGAGAAGGTCTGACCAGCAAAAACAAGATTACAACCCTTAACTATATGTGTGGCCTCAAGATTTTTACCATTTGCTAGTTCTACGATGTGCTTGGTGTTGAAAAGTGTTGGTGTACGCTTAAGCATCTGACTAACTTTTAAGGACACATAACTAGTATCGGCACCCGAATCAAATAATACTGAAACAAATAAATCATCCAGTAGGAACTTACCCATCACAACGTTGGGATCATTCCTTGCATCACCCTGACCAATCACGAAGGCACGTCCCCTGGCACCATTGCCATCATTGTTACCCCCATTGTTTCCATTCCCCTGGTTGTTGTTGTTCTGATTCTGGTTCAGCTGGGGACAGTTCCTCTTGAAGTGACCTTCAGCTCCACACTGAAAACACCCTTTATTACCCTGCTGTTGCTGGTTCTGTGGAGCTTGTGGCTGCTGTTGACGATTTTGATTCGCAGGATATGGGCTCCTGCAATCCTTGGTGCGTGACCAAGCTTGTTACATCTCTAACAACAACCCTTGTTGCACAGCCCGCTGTGGTGCAAATTACATCGATTGCACTTAGGATGATTTCCCTTGTACCCACTCTGACCCTGATTCCCAGAAGACTGCTGACTAGGGCTCTTGTAGTCGTCAGTTCTCCGCTGCTGAGACTGAGACTGAACAGAAGAAGAACCTTTACTTGAATTTCCATCCTATTTGCGCTTGTTGTCGCTAGGAGAATCTGTAGTACTGGTAGCACTAATACGCTTGGGCAGCTTGTTTTGCTTAACTGCCTGATCAGTGAGACGATGGGCTAGCCGTATAACTTGCTGGATCGTAAGGAGGTTAGCTGCAGTCACATGGCTCTGAATTTCTGGAACTAAACCCTTGAGGTACAGCTCAATACTTTTGATAGGAGGATCCACCATAGTAGGACACAGTGCAGCCAATTCATTTGATCTCTTCGTATACGCCTCGATTTCAGACCCCGTCATCTTCAAATTGTAAAACTCCACCTCTAGCTTGTGAATATCATCACGATAACAGTACTCCTCTTTGATTAGATCCTTGAAGTCGTTCCATGGGGTGGCATTAGCAGCTGCCAACCCTAGCATTTGTACTTGCGCATTCCACCATGACAACGCAGCACCTTCGAGTGTTCCAGTAGCAAATTTTACCCTACGAGCCTCAGGGCATTCACACATCTCAAAAACAGACTCGATCTTCTCAAACCAGTGGAGAAGGCCTACAGCTCCTTCTGTACCACTGAAGGTACTAGGTCGACAGTCCATAAAGGTCTTGAACGTACATACGGGAGGCTGAGCGTGCTGACCTGTCGCACGAGAAAGAAAAGACAAGGTTAAGCACAAGAGTTGGTTCACGAGAGTAGGATCTAAACATCCTAAGATAGGTCAGAATGGCAGGTTATACCTCCTGCAGGGGCTGCTGCGAGTGCCTCAGCAACTCATTCGTTGATTAGAGCCGTCAGATGGGCTTGAGTCAAGTTCAGACGTCCACTCATGATCTTCACATTGAAGCAAACATAAGTGAGAAAGGTGTCGCGAAAATGCGTAAGTATGGGATGACAGAAGAGAGTAAGCACACAGGGTTTCAAACAATAGTTGTTACGTTAACTAAGCATACCATGAACAATACACTACGTATATTAACAGACAGGCAATATAAACCATATCACCTATAATGTTGAGTCTTGCACGTGGAGCGAAGCGTCGTTGTGGATCGTTGAGCACTGTACATGTTATAGTCTGGTTTTGTCAAAAGCTTTTCCCTTTTTAAAACCAAGTTCACTATAACCAATGGCTCCGATACCAATCTGTCACACCCCCAAATTTCCACAACCGGAGTATCACCGCAGGAGGCGTGACATGACCAGGATCAAGCCACCAGTCATATTGAACAACGTAATTAAATAAATAAAAAGTTCAACCACACAATATAATTGGTGTTCAAAACAAATCAATTAAGTTCAACGTATTAGCGGAAGCGTAAAGTTTAAAAACCCAAGCATAAGTTTTAATGTTCATAAAGTTTAACATGGCACACGACGGTCCATGCCCCACAACGACTCCTGCTCCCATGCAAGCTCCAGCTAAACATCTAACGACCTGCAAGGTATGTAACAACGAGTCAACAGCAAAGTTGAGCGAGTTCACAATTGGTTGTCCAGTTTAAAGTTGTTTCAAAAACCACGAGTTCATTCAAAACCATGAGTTATCCATTTCATTGTTTCCCAAACCATAACCAGTGGGGGCTATCTCATGTAACCACTAGACCCGTTACCATATCGACAACTGACTGGAGTCATGTTGTGCCCTACGTAAATGTCTATCATCATTGACTAAGTGCCCAGATCCATTAGTCCACTCCCGTCCTCTGCGGCATGGTGTGAGGCTTTTCAAACCTAATAGCGCTATTTAACTAATGACCCGCTCGCCATTGGCCCGACGATTAAGTCGATATAAAAATGAGGGACTTCATGATAGAGTTTTGACTAGTAAGTTATATGTTGTCATTCTTCCTATGGAGAATGGAGGTACGTAATCTACCCAAGGAGAATACGCAGGTTTAATGTTGTCATCCTTCCCATGGAGGATGGAGGTACATATTCTACCCAAGGAGAATATGCAGGTTTCGTTTTAGTTTCTTAACCCATTCCCAAACCACCGGGAATCCCATGCCTTATAGAAAGTGTGAACTCACCTTGGTTTGCTAGGTATGACTAGCTATTCGTTCAAACTTATTCTGTCAAAGCCTATGGTATCCATGTATACACAATCAGTTTATGTTCGCATTGTTTTTGTGTAAATTATAATCATGAAGTGCATGCAAAGTAATGGTCATTGATTAACACATAGCAGTTATACTACTCAATCAAGTACATAGTTCATTTTTATGTTTCGCATGCAAATTCATATTACCTCAATCACGATCAATATCATAAACAGTCGGGTAGTGAGCATTCAGGTTTCATACACATGTTTAACACAGTCTGTTGTGACTCATGCACTGGATGGAGAAACTCCAGACGACAAAACCCCAAGGTGACGAAACCTATCATGTTTCGTCGGCACGGAGGTGTGAGGAAACTCTACTATGTTTCGTCGACAAGAGTGTTTCGTCGGGGTGGGACTTCCGTCGTCAACGTAACAGTTAATCTTACACACACACAGAAACCCTAACTGCCGTCGTTCTATTCATGCCAAAATGATCAGTTGTAATCATCGCCTAATCATTCCAAATCCTCAATTAATTGTGAACTCCATAATACCCAATCATCATCATGTACAAATCCAAATCACACATTCCCGTATCATTTATAAACAACATATAATACAACATCAAACAAAAGCATGGACTCTGATTACATGAATAAATACAGTTCATTGAGTTATCATCCTACAGTTTCTAGACTAATTGATTTGCAATAGAACATCAAAACCCTAACTACATGATTTTCAATTCAGGCATTAATCATAACCAAGTCATTTAGCAAACAAACTCACTTATAATGATAGATATCCACACACACATAATAGGAAGTAAATCGAATCGGCTATCGTGACTAACCGGTTGTGAGATAGAACACAAGAACTTCAAAAGAATGAAAACTGTCGTCGGTTACAAGGGAGAGAAGAAAGTTTCTACGGTTCGCCGGTTGTGATCTTACGTAAAGGAATGCGAATAAAAGGTATATATAACTGATGTGTTTGGCCTCACCTGGGCCACGAGCCCATTCCACGAAACATCATGTTTCGTCGGGGTGTGTGTGACGAAACTCCTTTGTTTCGTCGAGGTAAGGTTGTGGTGAAACTCCTAGGTTTCATGGAGGTAGTTTATGGCAAAACACTCAAGTGTTTCGTCATGTACGGTTTTAATTGCAAGCAGTTAAATTTGTTCATTTCACAAAAATATAACAATTCAGTAATCATGCCAACACTAGTCTTTCAAACAGTAACACATCACATAACACAATATCTCAAACATATAACAAACGTGCACAATTACAAAGCAAACAAGTTATGCAGACACAGTTGTGAAACAAATAACGTGTCGAGGAAAGACCTTGAAAACTCGAGTTGTCACATAGAGTGTCGTGTTATTAGAACCTGGTTCCATCATAGTTATCATTGCCAAGAGAAAACCGAGAGTCACATATAGGATTCCAAACCTGGGTAGTACTTTCTCATCCTTGATTTCACCTCAGTAGCCTTCAGCTTACGTCTCAGTCCGTCTTAATTCTCGTTAATTTAATTAGATTATTAGTTTAATTAGTTAAAACCTCAAATCCAAAACAAATTAAACCAATTAAGTAATTAGTTGAGTCAGAGTTTAGTTAGCGTCGCGAGTGTCTCGTGGGTTAGATACTTGGACTTCATTAGGCTTTACTACATACGACAAGTACACTTGCCTGTCAGTGGTATAGCATTTAGAGAGTCTTAGTTTATAAAAATAAAACTAGGGTGTCTAGATTAGGATAGTAGTTTTTATAGACCGCATTCAACACATCACTCGTAGGCAAATCAATTGACATCATATAGGATGTTAGAATAGATAATCATCGCACTGATGATATTAGTCATGGTCTCATTTGAACATATAGACTATAAGGTTTGGACATAGTCCACCACATTGGACAGGGAACCATAAGGTCACAACTGTCATTTGTCTTAATTGACAATAAAATATAGCCCGTAGGCAGGTCATCACTAAGGATGTTTAAAAATGATCATTGCATTGATGATATTAGCCATGATATAATTTAATCATATAGGCTATAAGGTTTGGACGTAGTCCACAACCTAGATGGCTAGTGTGATTTCCTCAATATCATTTGCCAAGAATATTAACATTACTTGAATGTTAATACAGAATAAATGTCTTAATGGTTTGACAATAAATATATAAGTAGCCATGATATCATTCGATCATAAAGGTTATGAGGCTTGAACATAGTTCACCACCTGTGGACATGAGGGTTATTCATCCTTAACTGTCATTTATAATTGCCAATAATATAGGCTTTGCCAAATGGCTGGTCAAAAACCATTAAGAAGATCTTTTGAAATATTGAGCGAAAGTTAGAGTTAAAATCGAGACGATCACTTGAAAAGGATAATATAATTAAGATAAATCTCAAAATTTCCATTTCAAAAAGAACATTACAATACTTTACCCAAAAGGGACTTTAAAATAATTTAAATACTTGTCCACACAGGGACTAAAAGAAATACATGTCCACACAGGGACTAAAAGAAAAGGCATGTGAGCATGTCCTTGCAGGGACTTTTGGAATTTAAATAACTAATAATACAAGATAAATAAAAGAAAGCCTTCACTCTTCTTTCTTTCCCATGAACATTTTGTTAAGCTTTTTGAAGATCTTGCTAGTCTTCTTTTCAGTCTTTTCAGCCTTTCGCTGAAGTTTCTCCACTCTTTCCAAGGCCTGATTAAGGGCCTCTATTTGTGGCGGTTGTTGTGGCTGTGGTTGAGGCATTGCTGGATATTGGTATCCATAATTCGAATATCCAGTAGTTGGATATGCAGGAGGGAAAGGAGATGGGTAAAGAGCATTACGTATGACCGCCTATATATAAGGGTCGTACGCTGGTGCCTGATAGTTAAAATCTATAGGCGTAGTAGGTTTAAAAGGATCGTACCCAGTAGTATCTGGATACATCAGAATTGAGTTATCAAAACCCGATGGTGGTGGTTGAACAAATGTTTGAGGAGTTGGGTCAATCACTAGTATAGTATTTGAGGGTCCACCCATTTGTGGGTCCTCTAGGATGGTAGGGTATGTTTGGGGCAATGGTGGAAGCGAGCCCGACCGGTTGTCCCATACGCACAGACATGCATGCTCCACGTTTCCTTCTTGGTTCTGGTGGCAGCTGTGGTTGCTCTACAGGCTCCATTTGCACGACCTCTGGTGGACGCGGCGGAGGCGGTGTCGGAGGTTGATAGGGGGTGTATGAACGAATGTAAACTGGTTGAAATATTGGTCCCATTCGTTAGGACCCTGATATGGTGATCCTGTATAAGATACAGAACCACTGGAAATATCAATTGGGTGCATATTTGACCCAGATGGTTGCATTTCCGGATTAGAATCTTCACCCGGTTCGTTAGGCTGGTCCAACTAGTTTTGGGCAGCTGGTGGAGTGTTGATATACTGGTTTGGACCAAATGATCCATGAAAGGTATGTGAATGATGAGATTGGTGGGAGTGATGTGATTGGTGAGAATGGTGAGATGATGATGAGTTAGGCGAAAAAGAATGTCTCGCAGATTGAGATGAGTAGGAATCATCCAAATATTGGCGATGATCTGAGCTGTGAGGTAGCGATAGTGCATGTCCCGATGGACCTCCTCGCATTAGTCCTTTGCCTTTGCCTCTGAATCTTGGCGGCATGTTTAAATCATGTCAAAAATAAAAAAACAATATATATAACTTAACAAGGATGAGAATCCTAGGTCAATGCCTAGATTCAGAAAGTCTAGGGATTATGCTATTGTGTTGTTTGATATTGAACACAAAAGGCTGGTGTTTAATTCACTCAAACGTTGGCTCTGATACCAACCTGTCACACCCCAATATTTATTACATCACCCGGTGGCCCCGGATGGGGTATACGTGACTAGATTGATATCAAATACACAAACAGCACAACAAAAGTCTTGGATTTAAAATACTATTACAATTATAAACGTTTGAATGTTTCAAAAATAATACAAACATATATTGTATCAAAAGATCCACAGGCGGATCGTAAATGTACAAAATGAAATAACAGACTAATAGGCTTCTTATGCAAGGAGTTGCAAATTCCTCTTAAGCATTACCGGGCACTTCCAGCCTATTTCACAACCTTCCAACCTATCACTTAGTCTTTTGAAGATACGTCAATTTACACTGGTAAATAAAAATAACCCACATATTTTGAAAATATTTCAGAATTGTTTTAAGTGCACAAAGGCACATGAAATTTTATAAATAACTTGGGAGAATAATAATTATCTTGTATACAGTTTTACATGCTTTTCAATACATATGGGGCCTGGTACAGAAACCGATAACAAGATTAACCGACACGTCACTTTAACCCATAAAATGTATCCCCAATATGGGTAGGAAATATTTTATAATAGCATTAGCATCTTTCGGGTGTATGCCTACACCCTGTGCTTAAGTCGTAGCCATTTGCAATTAAATGAGCCGTGGATATCCAGGAAACGGTCACATTAATCCCCAATGTTTAAGTTCTCAAGCAAAACAAATTAAAATGGGTTATGCGGATTTTCTAGTCACAATCCGACATATGATCCCATACCTGACTAAGCGGTAATAATTTACCGTATCCCAAGCCCGTATAGGGAAAATAGGTTAAGAGTATTTACCTGGCTTAAATAAGTCTTACAATGCAAGATAATAATAATAATAATAATAATAATAATAATAATAATAATAATAATAAGCACAACCGTTTATCAATTAACTAAGCTTGGTTGCAATCTACTGGAATGCCTTAGTCTGGAATGAATGGTATAATAACCATTTAGATTTTTAACGGGTCTTATTCAAGTCATAGACTTGGACCGGTTAACTTAAAATAATGAAAACAGTACGATACGCTAGATTAAGCGATGACCGGATAGAATGTAGTTTAAACCCTCACAAGTAATAAGACTTGTATAATATGGGTAAACATGTTTACATTCTGGAATTTGAAATAAATATGAAAAGATTTGACCCATTTCGGTAAACTTACATAAACTATTTACATAAGCCAACCGTACGCCCATAGGCGGTATCGGGTGATCGGATGAGCTATAAACAAGTTCAATATGCCAAAATACTTTAATGATGTTTAATATCAGTAGCAAATCAGATTTATATGACTTTTATGGTTTAAAACCAAACTATGCACCATAAGGGCATTTTAGTCATAATGTGGCATAATTCATGAACTTGTATAGAAACTTAAGTTACGAACAAGTTCATTCTGCCAAAACATGTGAGTTATGTTACCATATCAGTATGTTATCCATTTCATATGTTTATCATTGATTAAAAAAATATTTTGTACAAAAAGGGTATTTTGGTCAATAATAGACATATTATAAGAACTTGTGTAAAAACTCAGAATCTGATTATGATCAAGTAGTATAACCACAGAGGGTTATTCTACACTAAAATATGATCATAGTGTAACTAATAATCAGTAGCTAAAGTTGCTAAATCGGGTCAGAATCGAAAGTCAAAGAAGAAGCCAAACTGCTTGACTTTCGGTTGCGAACCGACACATAAATAGGAAATGACGGGCTGAACATGTTCGTAAATGCTCTAATATTAGTTACCAACCGATTTAGTGTTAAAAACGTGAGTTATAACATTTACAAGTTCATTTTATAAGTTTTCCGAAAATCTGTTGGTTGACTTTTTATTAAACATAACTTTGACCCGTCATTTGACCAACTTAACGTGATTTCCAGGAGGTGCCCTTTTGAAGGATTAACATCTACCTTATTATGATCACGTAGCCATGTTCGATTTGAACAATGGTTTGACCACAATGGTCTAAACCGAAAGTCAAAGCAAAAGTCAATTGGCTTGACTTTCGGCTAATAAAAGCCTGTAAATGAAAAAAGCAAGGATGGAACACTTACAAGTGGTCCAAGAAAACGTTTAGAACTCAGAGGATGCTCCTTTAGGATTAGGAACTTCCAGATTAGAGAGTAGAGAGGATAAATGAGAAAGGTGCAAGTTGTTCAAGTGATCAAGGCCTCTATTTATACTAGAAGAGGTTGAATAGAGATCAAGACAGGTGTAAGGTTTGATATAAGATCACTCCAGGTGTCCATGAACGTGTTAGAAGCTGCAAATGGGTGGCAAATTCGTGAGAGGTGGCAACATGGCAGTCTTGCTTGGCCTCCAAACAAAAATCTGCCTAGATACAGTCTTTACGGACCGTATGGGCTAAAGGCTTACGGTCCGTAAGCCTACTCAGCGCACACATAATTCAAGTCCCTTACAGACCGTAAGTAATAAAGCTTTGCGGTCTGTATCCGTTACTCAAAAACAATATTAATTCATGCTTGCGGTCCGTAAGCACAAAGGCTATACGGCCCGCAAGGGGTTACTCAGAGGCTATAAAATAGCATGTTGACATATTTGGTCCCTCCACATTCCTACTTTCACAATTTGACAAAATTAGTCCCTTTCGTCCAAATTAATAGGCATATTTGAGAGTGGACACGTGTCTTAAATCAATTCAATAAAATTTTCTAAGGTGTTACAAACAAAGACTTGGAAATATCATCATCTTATTCTAATCGATAGAGACCACCATCCAATAAGCCATAACCAAATATTTGAGAATTAAAACGAATAGTATTAGGATATGAGTTTCTTAGATTGTGTTGTTTAACAAAGATGGAAGATGAAAACAGAGATTAATATGTAGTGGAAATGGAAATAAACTTTAACACACAATCAAAGAAGAAAAGTTTTCAGCAAACATGATTTCATTTAGTCAAAAGATTGTATGTATTACAAAGTTCAACTATGCATGCATGCAACTAGACTCCCCCTCAGCCTGAGCTCACTGATTTGTTCGTACAAGATGACTTGGTGCAAAAGAGCTAATAGAACAGTACATGTACTATTCTATTTATAGTACAAACAAAACCACTGAGCATATTTGCTGACGTCACCTAGAAAGTGACATCTAACAACCTAACAACCTCTAAACACTGATAATACAAAACACTGATTACATAAGACACTGATTATACAAAACACTGATGCAGCTTCCCACTGGTGTAGCTTAAGCACTGATGTTGAGGATCAATGCTTTCTTCAAAGGGTGATCAGTCCTTGAATGAGCAGTGCTTTGGTCTTCATCAGTACTTGAGAGACATCAGTAATTAGAGCTTCAGTCTTTATACTTCATCAGGTCTTTGGCTATCAGTTGTTGAGAAGATCAGTACTTGGAGTTCATCAGATGATAGATAACCACTGTCATGGGGAGAATTTAGAACAAGCACTGCTTATGATGATCAACTGTTGAGAACCAATTTTGGCTTTCCTTATCATCTGTTCTTCTGGGCTTGAATGCATGGGCCAACAGATAGTAAGTTTGCTATGACCATGAGAAACAAGAAAACATCTACGTCTAACTTTGGTCCTGATACAAGATTCCGAGTAATCTCAGGAATATATAAGGTATCATAAAGTTTAATAGTTAAACCGGTTTTCATAACTAAATCTAATGTTCCCACGGCTTAGACTACTAGAGGCTTTCCATTTCCCAGCTTAAGCGTTCTTTGGTTTCTTTCCATCTTTCGGATTGTATGGAATCCCTGTAAGGAATTGGTTACATGAACCATAAAACCAGAATCAGAGCACCAAGTATTAGATGGAACATTTAGATTAATGGACTCAAGGATCATGAAAAGATTATCACCTTTCTTGGCTAGTGTAGCAACCCTTAAATAAGCCTCACAACAATCCGTAATCATAAACCAACGCACGTACGATCAAATTTTTCTTGAAAAATAAAAAATAAAAGGGTTAGGAGGCTATCGCGGGGCGCGATAGCCTACCTCTAGGCTATCGCGGGTGGCGAAAACCTCCAGAACCGCCTTGGAGACTTGTTTGACACGTGGCATCCATGTGTCAAAGCTACTAGTGACTCGGGACAGCTATGTCCTAGCTAGGAGGCTTTGGCAGGGCGCGATAGCCTCCCCCTAGGCTATTGCGGGTGGCGAAACCCTCCAGAATCAGCTATAAATTGAGAATTCATGTTATAGTTCAAATCGTTCAAAGTTCTTTTTTTTTCTCTCAACATTCTGCTCAAATATTATACCTTCTGAATACCCGGAGTACCAGAACTCTGCCTCGATATCAGGGTAATAACTCTGATCACTAACACAGTACTATATCCGATCGATTGAAACCAATCCAATGGATGTTTAAGTGCTGCCGGTACCCGGCTATACTTTGTCATTTGTTATGGGTTTTGATCTCGTGATTATCGTTGAAGTTGAATTGCGTTAATGCGAGTGCATATGTCTATCGCTTCCGTTAATCATGTATCGTAGCTAACTGTTAGGATCTGAGTTTGGTTTTGATTGTTTTTACGTTTGAATTAAGATGAACAATGAATGAGTTGTGCAGCGGAAAATAATGGAAACAAACTTTTCACAATCAAACAGGAGTATTTATTTTAACACACATTTTCAACAATGAATCGGATGCTTAAATTTATTCCAAACACCGATTACACTTGCATGTATATAACAAACTCCCCCTCAGCCTGAGCTCACAGTGATTTGTTCGTGCAGGAAGAAGATGGTGAAGAGCTAATAGAACAGTACAGGGTACTGTTCTATTTATAGGCATGGACAAACCACTGTGGCATCTTTGCTGACGTCACCATGAAAGTGACATCTAACCTCCTAACAAACTCTAACCTCTGATCTATACAAGCACTGCTATGCTAACAACTGTTATTACAATACATTACATAAAGAAAACTAAACTACTGCTGAATCTTTCCACTGATGTGAACCCAACAGCACTTGATATAACCCATCAGTGCTTGACTCAAGGCAGTAGATTGAACAGCAGGGCTTTAGTCTTCATCAGCCTTTGACTTGATCAGCAGTTGTAGGTCAGCAGTTGTACCGATCAGTAGATAGGAGGTCAGCAGATGTTGAAACCACTTTCAAGGGGAGAGACTGGATTACATAACATCTGCTTATTCTGGATCCACTGCTCTGATCTAGTTTTGGCTTTAATTATCTGTTCCTCTGATAGGGTTCAATCCCAACAATCTCCCCCTGGAACAGATAATGCCAAAACTCTTCATTATTGGTAGATCTTTATTGCCTCATCAGCAGTTCCCTTATTTTCCCTTTGAGTTGTAACTCAAAGGCTAAGGCATATGTGTTATCTTCATCCCTACACAGTGGAAGATCAATGAGATCCTGCAAATCTTCAAGACTTAGGCCAAGTGCTTGTTCCCTTGTTATTTTCTTCAGTTCTCCACTAGACTTGAACACTGTCAGTACATGGGTCTGTTTGTCAGTTTTCCATTTTAGTACTTTTGATTCTGGTGGGTTTCTTGGGAGATTTTTATTAGATGAGGAGTTTGGTGAAGCAGGCCTTGTGATGACTGTTTGAGTAGTGCTTGCAGGTTGATTTAGGCCAAGAGTTTCAGCTATCATTATCTTAATGCCTTCTTTTACAAGCTCATCTCCTGCCATTAATTCCGTCACTGTTTCAGTATCCAACTGTTGTTGTCTTCTTTTATAGATGGCAGCACCAGCTGGAGCAGTGGCTCTCCTGATTTGCAGCTTTGGTGGTCTTGTTGAAACCTCTGCTTCAGGGTAGTCAGGTTTTTGTGGAACTGTAGGATCTTTCTTCCTTAATTCCTCCAACCTTTTGTAGGTGGTCCTGACTTTATCTTCTTTCCATCTTGACACTTGATTTTTAGACCCATAATCAGCAGCAACCAATTCCTCTTTCATTCTCTTCAGCTCCAATGTCTTTTCAGACTCATTCTTTTTGTACTTTGACCAATCAGGAGGAGTGTGTTTGACCTTATTTTTTATCTTTTCCTGAATCATGGCTGCTTCTTTTTCAAGCTAAGGAATGGTCCACTCTTTGTACATATATTTTTCCCCCTTATACTTCTTGGTAGCCATGATGCTTTCAATGTAGTCTTTTCTCAAAGTTTCATCTGCTCTCTCTGAGATTTGTTGACAAACATTTTTTGCAAACTGCTCTAAGGATCTGACTTGAGTGAATAAAAATTGATAATGCCTTTGAATTTCTTTGTCAGTTTTTCCTTGAGCATCTCTTTTGGAGATATCCTCTGCTTGTTTGGCTTTGATTTTTAAATATTCTTCAATGTTATTGGGCCTGGGATATCCTTCAACAGATGGTAATCTCCTTTTTACAGGGTCATCCTCATAATAGAAGGATTTGATTTCTTCTCTGACTGCTATGAGCTCAAGAGGAAATTTAACACCTGCAGGAGCTATTGGCTTTAGAATCTGAGCTGATGAGAGAGGAATAGGGTTTGGAATAATTGCAAGAGATTGTGAAGATGTTGGTGGAGGTGATGGAGAATCATCATCAGGTATGAGAATCCTTCTCCTTTTTATTGTAGGAGAGGCTGATGATGTTTTGGGTGGATCAGTGATGGTGATTTGAGTGGTAGAAGGTGGCTGACTAATAGTTGTTGAAACAACTGGTGTTTCAACCACTGTTGCCATTACAACAGATGTTGTAACATCTGATGTCTTCTGCTTTTTGGCAGGAGGTGATGGTGGTGAGGTAGTTTTTAGTGGTGATGGTGGTTTTGGTGGTGAAGTGATTTTTGGTGGTGGTGGTAAGGTAGTGGTTGTGGTGTGGGTTGAAGTGTTGTGTGTTGAAGTGATAGCAGATGTTGAAACTACTGAAGTACCAGCAGTTGTTGATACAGTAGGAGTTACAACAGTTGTTTGAGTGGAAGATTGATGTTGGGGGCTTTTGGAAAGTGGTTTGGAAGTATGCTTTGTGAGACTGGATGGTGTGGATTTGGGTTCCCTCACTTTTATAGTGGGATTCTTTCTTTTAGGCTCAGGATTTCGAACATCCTTTGGCTCAGAACAACCCTGCGCATTCAGCTCCATATAAGCTCTTTTCTCCTCATTCCACCTGGACATATCCTTTGCCTCTCTGTCCCTTTTTACACTTGCTTTTCCTTCAGCAAGTGCATTTGTGGTAACATCAATCTTTTTGCTACCATCTGGCAAGGGAATCTTTTTAGTCATTGCATCTTTTTCTGGTTCAATATACAGACCATCATCTATTCCCTTCTTCTTCCACTCCTTGATTTTCTCCCCCTTTTTGGCATTATCTGGGGGTAGTTGATCAATAAAGAGAACAATGGAAGGAGCAGTGCCAGTGGTATTCAAGAGATGGACCTTTATAGCCTTGATATATGCTTGGGTGTTTCTAAACCTGGACTCCATTATGTTTCTCAGCTCTTGTACATGTATCGCATGTTGCTGATCAGCTGTATGTCTTTGTTGTTGGAGCAGGGGTTGAAATAAACTCCATGACTCATTTGCAGCAGGTGCTTGTGGTGGAGCAGATGCTTGAGCTGGAACAGCAGTGGGTTGCACCTTTTGAACTTTCAACAACTGTTGCAGCATTTCTTTGATTTCTGCAACAGAGGTATCCAGTTTGTCAATTCTATCCGTCACTTCTAGGTACTTTAAACCATCACCCAACTTAATGGGATCATCTGATTTCCCACTAATAGTGGTTTGAACAGTGGTTGACTTAGGGAATGTATTCCAATAGTCATCCACTGATGCCCCTTGTTCTCGGTACTGGGGACTTCTTCCCTCAACACTTGATAACCTTTTGATGGTACCAGTGGTCAACACAAACTCACTACTGGTTATCAGAGGTGCTATAGAAGGAATTGCCTCCAAGGAAGTCTTATTGATGTAACCACTGTCAAAATGCAAACCAGTGGGTTCAGCAATTGTAGTAGCTGTTTCACTTGGATTACCACCAAGAGTTACTTGTAACTCAAGGGGTGTAACTTCCTCAGGTCTTGTTGGTGGGTTAGCTATGATTGATTCATCAGACCCAGTCATTTTTTGAAGTATGTTCTCATTGATGGGTGATTGAGAAGGACTGGTTTGTGCCTGGTTCAGATCTATAGCATCCAACAGTAATTTAGTTGGTGGGGGAATTGTGGATGTGAGGTTGGGTGTAGAAAGAGAATTGGCCCCGGGCATTGGGCTGTGGATGATGGAAGCAAGTGATTCCAGAGCATCATATTGTGGTGTCCCTATTTGTACAACCTGTTCTTTCTGAGAAGAAACAGGAGGAGTTTCAGCCATGGGTTGAGATATTTGTACCAACTCCTGTGAGGAAGTAGCAGCAGTGGTTTTTTGTGACTTTTGTGCTGTCACTGGCAGTTGCTCTGGTATCTCATCCTCCAGAGTTGCCTTTTTGATAGGTTTGGGGGGTTTTTAGTTTTCTTTTGTTTTGGCTTTTTGGTAATTTTAGGTGTGGGTTTCAAAGCAGTTGTGTTACTACTTTGATCACCTTCAGCAGTCGGCTCAGCAGCAGATACCTGAGGAGCAGTGGTGACTGCTAAAATCTGCTCAGGTACCTCTGCTTGTGTTTTGCAAGGTGTTGACATTCTTGTAAAAGTTTCAGCAGTTAAGCTGTTTATTTGAAAAGAGTCACCTTGTTTTATTACAGAAGCATCGTTCTTACCAAATTTCTTTTCAAAATAATAACTTAGAAATCTTGGAAAAAGTAAGAATGGCTTGTTTTCAACATTTTTAACCAAATCATTAAAGATTTCCTGGGAGTAATTTAAATTTTCATCTTGAAGAATAGCATATCCCAGATTTTGAATCTTTAATGGTATTTCATTAAAAGCAGTGGTTTTGTTTGAAACACACATTAGCAGGGTATGAAATAAAAATCTTGTTGCAGGAGGAAAGTAACCTTTTTGTAAGGTATCCCTCTTCATCATTGAATCCGCATACCCTCTTTCAAGGAAATTAGTTTTTAACTCATTTTTGGGAAAAGAAGTTTTACCTTGCTGATCATTGAGTTCAAAGACCTCCGAGATTGTTTGTGGTGTGATTTTGACAGCTTTACCCATTAGAGAAGAGTTAATGGCTATGACATCTTCTCCTTGTTTTTCAAGGGTAGTATTTTTCCAAAACTCTCTCTGGGTTTGTGGATAAATTGGAGCATCTGCTGTTAACAAAGTTTTGTACTTTGATGCAGACATGATGTCAATGATGGAATCGAAAGCATCGGTGGTGTGACAACCCGAACTTTCAAGATTGGTAACGTTTAAGCTTGTGATCTTAACTCCTCGTTATTTCTCTTCTATGTGTTACATGTTCCGTGCTATTATATTCTGTTAAACAAACGTGTTTAACGTGTAACGTATTTGAGCATGCTTGTTCGTGTAGTGGGTTTTATTTTGGGTCAATGGTTCGGTTAGGGCCGCATATAAAGATAGGACACACCTTAGTTCTCTAATTTATCCCGGCCCCACATTTGAGTCCGGCCCACACCACTTGAGCCCACCATTCATGAATTTCGTATATCTTTAGATATGGGCACGTGATTCTGTTTTGTTTTGGAATAATCACAACAAACCCTAGTATTCTTTATCTTCTCCTTTGGAACCAACGGTGATCATCATCATCCGAAGCTTTACCTTCCTCCACTCATCTCTAGGTCAGTGTCTCGGTGGTACCTCTTGCTTATTTGATTTAGTTTTGGTCATGTTCTTATTTGATACATATATTATGTGGTTGATACGTGATGTTATGTGTTGATTATGTAATTGTGATTGTGATAAATATTAGAATAACTACGATTTAAGGTTTTGCTAGAACCGAGATGAGTATGATTGTACGGATGCTGATTATAAACTAGGATTCTATGCGGTGATTTGTGTGATCCGATTTGGATGTTTCTTGTTGATAAATAATTGATAATTCCTTGTCATGTTGAATCACTAGATTTATGTTAAGCATTGGTTATGACTTGATTTGATAAACTGTTGATTATGTGTTTATAGGTAAAAACATGTGGAATGAAAATATAATTATGCATTGGAAATCTAAGAGGGATATGATCGAGATTATCACATTGTTATTCGAAATTGATTGGGTTATGAGTCATGATGGAACTGTCAGAGCATGTTGGGATTGTGGCATAGGAATAAGTGATAGATTAATTAGATAAGGATGGGTGTGTATTGATAATTGTTGGTAATTAATAATCATTGAAAAGGAAACTGTTATGGGTATTCTGTATGATGAATTGTAATATGCCACTCTATATTTAAAAGCTTGGATTGGTTTTAAATTAAGATATAAACCGGCCTTTGATCCGTAAGTAGGTATTTAATCGATGAAATCAGTGATGATAATATTGTTTTTCTGCTTGAATTCAAGAAATATTAAAAGAAACCTATATATTCTTATCGAAAAAAAAATAATAATAACCAATAATTAAGTGACGAATGAGTGGCTGTTATATATACTTGTATCATCCATCAGCACATGGATCGACCAGCTAATATATTCAAGTTACCCTCACAACAGATCAGTTATGACTCTTCATTAGCCTTTATTGAATAATGAGTTGGTGAAATTGATTTCTTAATACACTTGTGTAACGGTTGGTAAATGGTATTGCATACAATTGGGCCGCACTTTTAATGAAGCTTGATTGGGCCGATGGTTAGTGGGCTACGCATATAGATAAGGGGAGGGGGCTGGTTAGGTGCTTTTGGTTGGACTTGGTGTGGGTTTAAACACGGGCTGCCGAGTCATGTCGGATCTTATGTGGTCTTGAAACAAGATTTTGATAACTACAGTGGGTATATTGTGTTATGAAATATTGTTGCTACGTGCATATTCGTGTGTATGAGATATTGTTAGGCCCTAAAGTCTGAGACTGACGCATCAAATTAACACAACGGGTTATGGTTACGAACTGGGCCTTACCGAGTTAGTTTATATTAGGTTGTGGACCTTTATAGGTCACTTGGGCCAAGCTTTAGGCCATGTGGGCCAAGCAGGCCCAAGGGGAGCCCATGTAGGGACTTGGGCTTGAGTTAGTATATAAACAAGTTTTCTACTTGTTTTAGGGTTTGAACCTTTGGAACCTCATTTGTTACAGAATTCCTAGAGAGAGCCAGAGGGAGGCGATTTTGGTGGTGTAGAAACTTGTACCAGACGGTTTTGCTAATTGATAGTAATAGAATCGTGTGCAAGTTTCAAAGTGATTCGGTATTGTGTTCTTCGTTTTTCAATTGCTTTTCGGTTTATCTTGAATCTCACCAAGTTTGGATTCCGCACAAACTTGGTGATTGTTTGATATCATTGAAAGATCCGTTTCACGGGACTTACAAGTGGTATCAGAGCCTTAAGAACCTGTTTCTAGGCTCGGTGTGATATCAAGGATTCAAGATTTTCGTTATTTTTGGTCCGGTGTTCTTCGCGTTCTTCATCGTATTCATCGAGTTTCTTAAAAAAGTTGGCATATTTTGGTGAGTTTTGATCTTTGAAAGTTGTTAAAGTTAAAATTTTCAAAAATTTGATTAGTTTGAAAAAGATTTTAAAATCCCAAAAATTTCGAAAAACTGGTTACCAAGTTTTTTTTTAAAAAAAAAATCTGGTTTCCATATTAAAAAAAATATATATAGAAAACCTCATAACATTTTTCAACTTTCTATTTTTGATTCATAAAGTATCATTTGTTAATCTCGATAGCAATCACCGTACAATCAATCACAGCCTGGTTTCGAGTTATATCATTTGTGGTCTCGAGTCCCATCAAATCTTCACTGTGTCCGAGTGGTCTCGACTCATCATCTTCATCAGGTTCTCGAGTCCCTTCTCCACGGTTTCGAGTCGACAACAATTTCGAGTTTCGTCATCATCACTAACCGATATTCTTCAGCTTTCACCTTCGCGACTGTGGTCTCGAGTCATCACCATTTCAAGTTTAAGCTTTCTGTTGATTCCGAGTCGTAACCGACAACATATCCTTCAAGGTCTCGACTCTTCATCACCCTCACACGGTCTCAAGTCATCAACATCTCTACACCACTGTCGCTAACTCCGATCACCACCGTCGTCCATCTTCTCCGATAACAGATTGCCGGAAACCTGCAACTCATCATCTATCGTACATCACCTCAATCCATCGTCAACTATTCAGTCGCAACCAACACGAGTCGCAATCATCTCCGAAGTTACATCATCATCACCGGTCTCGATTAGCAATCTCGATTACGAGTCGCAACCACCGTTTCGACTCGTTCGACTCGCAACCACAGTTTCGGTTCATCCTGTTTGGTTTCGACTCGCAACCTCGATTACGAGTCGCAACCACCGTTTCGACTCGTCCGACTCGCAACCACGTTCCTTAGTCTGATTTCGAGTTGTCGTCTTCTAGCTCTAGAGTCGCTATCGTCATCATCGTGCACCATCAATCTCCGCCATCCTCCGATCATCTTCATCGTCAACACCACCACATCAATTCATCGTATATCATACTCTGCGTCAACACCACTGTTCCTCCGTCATCCACGACAAACCTGCAACACATTGTAACCTCCGTTTTCCTTCCACCGCACCACCGCACCGTTACCGTCATCAACTTCGGCGAACACCTTCATCTTATCCGACGCCATAACTTCATCACCACCGAAGAACGATCATTATCTCCGGTTACCATCTCCGAGCACCGCCACCATCGACCAGTAGCCTGAGATTTATAATTAGGGTTTCGGTTCTGTGGTTTACGAGGAAGAAGACGTACAGTGACATTTGATATTTAGGTTTAATAAATATAATAATTATAATAATTTAATCATTTTGTCATCATTACATAATCATTAACTATTAATAATAATAATTGTTTTAATAATAATATTTGATATTCTATTTCTTTAATTAATTAAAAATTAATTATATTAAAAAAAAAAGGGTTTATTATAAATAAAAAAAAAAATTGGTTTGTGTTTGTGATAACGGTTTTGACAGGTATTTGAGGTGTGGTTTCGAAAGCGGGTTCGTTCTTTCGCCTGCTAAGTGTTTGAGTTGGCGAGTACACGGGTTCTCGCTTTGAGCTTGTGTTGAGGAAATTGTTAAAAAAAAAAAGGGTCACATTTTTTGGGAATCATATCTTAAAATGTCTTCTAAAAGAGAGATGCTTGAGCAGGAATTCGAAGGATTCAGTTACTCATACGGTGAATCTATAGAAGCACTTACAGGTCGGTTTGCTGAACTGCTCTCTAAAATGGAGAAGGCAGAGATGGTGGTGTCTACTCGCATGAGCAACAGAAAGCTTCTGGATGCTATAAAAGGGATTCCAGATCAGGCGAACTGTAGTTGGTTTCGCAATGTTAATCAGATATTAGTGACAACTGACTGCGCCTGTTACAAAATGAAGTCAGATGAGCTAATCTCACTCATCAAATCATATGACAATGCTGACAAGCAGTCTACTCAAGGCAACACATCTGCTGCTGCTTGCTCACCCACACAAAATTCAGCATTTATGTTTAACAAACCCCTGGCTCAAGGAATTACTAAAGAACGTGAAGAGATAATTTCTGTCTTTTGCACTCCTGAGTGTAGAGAAAGAAATGAGGCATCTCGGTTACATAACGCTGAGCTAATTCAAAATTACAATGATATAAAGAATAAAAATTTTACTTTATCAAAGAATGAAAAGCTTTATAAAGATAAAATTGAAGCTCAGCGTAAAGACATCGTTAAACTCAAGGATGATGTAAGTGTGAAATCATCTCAGCTCTTATATGTTCAGGAGAAATTGTGCGCTGTGACTAAGGAACTGGAAGATATCAGAGATAGATATCAAATTAATGAGCTTAATATTAAGAAATTTGATTCTTCCAGTAAATTAGTCAAAAACTTGTGTAATCAACAGCTCGCGTACAAGGAAAACAAAGGGCGTGGTTTGGGATTCAATCAAGTTCCTCCTCCTTATAATGACAACTACACATATTTACCCATGACTGAGGAGGAATTGATAAATGAGAACAAGATGGCTTACGGTCCTAAAACTAATAAGTCATCAATCAACAGCAGACCTGTTGATAAAGGAGCGACTCCTTCGGTAAATCTTGTTTCAAAGGGTACTTTTGATCCTAATGCTTCGTCTTCCCTTGCAGATGAAGTTAAAGTTGAAGGTGTCGTTGAAGATGAACAAGCGTCAAGTTCTCATGTGTGTGACATTTTTGGCTCATTTTTACAATCTATGATGAAGAATGTCAGGACTGATGGTGTGGGCGAAAACGTTAATGCTTGTGTAACAGAGACTGAATCGGCAAATAAAACGAATGAGCCGGCTGAACCATCTGATTCCAAACGCGAATCACCTGAAGCAGCTGATTCTGAGAAATTGGAATCAGTCGATTCTAGTGAATTCAGCTCAAGGATGTCATGTGCAGAACCGTCTTGTGCTGAAAATTCGTCAAATGTTTCAGCTGAAGTTTCTGCTAAAGTTTCTGGTATTTCATCCAACAAACCAGAACTCTCCGATTCTGTCAAAGCTGATGACATAAAGGATGAAGAGAAGACTAATGTGAACAAGGCTCCAAGTGCACAAGCCGAACAATCTGAACCTTCGGTTAGTGATGAAAAGGTTCAGATCAGGCAACAAGATCCGAAGCGAGCAAGTAAAGGACGCGGAAAGAAGAAGCCTAAACATCGACAAACAGGCTCTCCACAGTCCTCAACGGGCAGCAATAGTCCTCAAAAGGCCCGTGTTGTGAAAAATACCTTTGTTAAGCCAGTCAGTAATAGGAAATGTGAAAAATATGCATTTGACTGTGCTAACAAAGCTTTCGGAAAGACTGGTGAGATTTCTGAACAAGACTTGCAGTCTCATCAAAACAAGAAGAATCAAAAGAAATCTCCACCACAGAAGGCCCCGGCAAACGACAAGTATAGGCATCCAAATTCATCTTCGTCTGCTGGAAATGTGCAACAAAAACAAGCACAGAAAGGACCGGTTCATCCTTCAGGGCCTGCAAGAGCTACACAAGCTGATCAGAATGCCTTCTACGTGAAGAGACAAACATGCTTCAATTGCGGCATTGCTGGTCACATTGCTCGGAACTGCACAAATCGTCCCTATGTACCCTATTATATGCAAAATCAGAGGGTTACATCAAAGGATAACTACCATTCCAAGCCGATGAAGGTATCTTCACCTAAGGCAATGAAGAATGTGAATCCCAAGGTTAAACCTTCTGATGGGGATTGGAACGCTGCTAAAAACAAACGCAAGGCTGTTCAAGAACAAAAACATTTTTCTAAAACTAACAAGCCTGAATCAGCTAAAGTTGCTCAACCGAAGGCAACAAACACGTTTGTTAAACCGAAACAGATTTGGAAACCCAAATCCAAGGCAGCAACGTCTCCAATCCTTGAAATTAAAGGGGACTTATGTTTAAAAGAAGTGTCTTATTTTGATGCTTCAGGAAATCCCAGGACCACGATGGCCTGGGTACCCATGTCTTACTAATCTCCTTACCTTTTAGGAACAACCAAAGAGGAGCTGTTGACAATCTCTGGAATGTTGATAGCGGTTGTTCCAGAGATAAAAACGGGTAACATTTCACTGTTGCAAAAAGTTCAAATTTTTTTTACAGATGATATGTTTCCTTTGGAGGAGATTAAAGAAGTAAGAAATGATCAGCAAAAGGTACCGTTTAAATTCAGTACTTTGATTTGAATTTGATTAGTCTTCAATCTAATGACGGAACGGTTAAGCAAAAATATTTTTCTCTTTTTCTTAGTTTATAACTTTGTACATACTGTGTCCTTTCTCTAGTAAATGGTAAATTTGCGCAAAAATACAAGATTTATGCACAAATTTAGGGGGGGAGAGGAACATATAGATAGATATAGAGTTTAGGAGGAGAAAACTCAGAAAATACAAAAAGAGTTTGCAGTAAATATGTATTGTTTTAGGGGGAGAAAATGAGAAAAATACAAAAACATTAGAAAAATGAAAAAGCCAAAAAGAAAGATTGCATGATATGGGAAGTGAAATAAATGTTTGTGTTAAAGGGTTTGACTAACACATGTAAGGTGCCATAGCTGAAAAGACTAGGATCTTCTGCGATATGTCGATAGGCTTGACGCTCAAATGATAAAAGATACTAAGTGATATATACATAACGAACTATGTACCATGTGGGTAACATACCAACGGCGTATGATTTTATGGTCTTAAATCTTGTGTTGATAGATAGCCAACATCTGAGGTTTCGGGTCTTTATATTGTTGAAACATCCGGGGATATCTTGGCTGTCCTTCTGTTCAGAACTAAAATTATACATGACCCCAGGAAAGAAAGTCACTTGGAATTAGCTCATTTCTATTTGAATGTCTGTATGTTGTCCCGATACACACAATTTTGATCTGATTCTGAAATCTTCTCTGAAAAAGTCGTGTACCTCCTCTGCTGCATCCAGATATATGCTGACCTGGAGGTGCTAGGCAACGACAGCTTCTGCTGCATCCAGATACATGCTGACCTAGCTGTACGTTGTCGCTCTGTAGATCAATTAAACACCCGAAAGAGGCCCTCAAGTGCCCAAAAGAAACCCTAGAAACCTATATCAAATTGAGAAAAACTCATTTGATCTGTATATTATACCTTCTCTGCAAAAGATCTATTCTGTTCTCTTCTCAACCTATTCCCAGTTAAGATTTCAGAAATCTGGATTGGACTTGTGAAATATGTGGTAGGGAAGATACTTGCATGATAGAGTGTGCGGTTTATATTTCCAGGATTTGATTAGTATTTATTTGGGTGTTCATTGTTAAGAAATCAAAACATGATAAAACAGATTATATGCAGACCTAGACACAGTCAGGATATCTTAAAGGATGACATCAATATACTCACCTGCTACGATGAGTCGTTGTGCTTACCTTGATCGCGAGGGTATGCCTTGGAATGGGAAACACAGGTATAATAGTATAATATTACCTTAAGCATATCACGAAGTTAAAAAAAATTGAAAGTTGAGCGTTAAAGTTTAAGTGGACAAACATATTGGCAATCGCATAGACCAGTTTGATTAGGCTCGTACTGAAAAGTGTTCCTTAGTCTGCCTGAGAACGAATTTTGATCCCATCGCAATTGTAATTGTATATTATGGTAGTTGTTTATATTTTGAGTTTTTATTTGTTTTTAGTTCTTAAAAATTCAAAAATACAAAAATAGTGTCTTGTTTTTCTATAAAAAAAAAATAGAGTGCTTATTTGTTTTTCTTAAAATTAAAAAAAAATATAACCGTTCTTGAAGATTTGACTGATCATCAAAAGTTAAAAGAATTTAAATTGTGAAATTTCATGTACCTAGTGTTCATGTGGTACGTTCCTCTGTTGCATAAGAGATGTTTGCTTATGAGTTTGTGAGCATGTGCAGAACTTGATTTCAATCAAGAACAGGGGTTGATGAAGACTGAGATGCTGTTAGTTGCTGAAGAAACCTGAAGCAGCACAACAACAAGATGTACCTGAGTCAGAAGAACTGGATACGAAACGCCGTCTGACAGTGAAAGTACATTTGAAGAAGTACCGTGAACCTGCTTGAAAGACAAAGACTGAAGAAGAAAAGAGATGTTGAGAATCCTCCTCTCACATCCTTTTTGAAAAGACTTCAAGCAAAGCTGATCAAGATCCTGATATGAAGCTAACCACAAGAGCTGAAGAAAAGAGACCCAGTGCTGAGAGTTCAGAAGTCAAGAACTTCCACAACATCTGCAGCAAAGCATCAACCATAGACTTCGTTGAAGACGTTGTTGAATTCATGCTATGAAGACAATTCTATGGCATCAGTCTAGGGGGAGATTGTTAGGCCCTAAAGTCTGAGACTGACGCATCAAATTAACACAACGGGTTATGGTTACGAACTGGGCCTTACCGAGTTAGTTTATATTAGGTTGTGGACCTTTATAGGTCACTTGGGCCAAGCTTTAGGCCATGTGGGCCAAGCAGGCCCAAGGGGAGCCCATGTAGGGACTTGGGCTTGAGTTAGTATATAAACAAGTTTTCTACTTGTTTTAGGGTTTGAACCTTTGGAACCTCATTTGTTACAGAATTCCTAGAGAGAGCCAGAGGGAGGCGATTTTGGTGGTGTAGAAACTTGTACCAGACGGTTTTGCTAATTGATAGTAATAGAATCGTGTGCAAGTTTCAAAGTGATTCGGTATTGTGTTCTTCGTTTTTCAATTGCTTTTCGGTTTATCTTGAATCTCACCAAGTTTGGATTCCGCACAAACTTGGTGATTGTTTGATATCATTGAAAGATTCGTTTCACGGGACTTACAGATATGAACATTTCATGTGTGTTAGTATGATTTATGTGTTTGTATTGTGAAAATACATGTAAACTGAATACTCATTGTAACCTGTATGATAATGTGTGCCATAATTGTCTATCACATGTGGGAAATACACAATGAATGAGCAAATTCTATGTAAACGAAACTGACTATCATTGGAACCATATTAGGGTTTGGAGTGTTCAACGATAAAACGAATAGCTAATCTTACCGAGCAAAACTAAGGTGAGTTCACTACATTCGAGCATGCGTCCCAGTGGTTGGGGACAGTCAGTGGTTTGGGTAAAAACGGGTATATTGGTTAATATTCTCACCTATCATTTTTGTAAGTCCCTTATTATGTTACCTGGGGGTAACGGGTATTAGTTGGTAGCGCTACTTAGGTTTGGCACCCTCACACCGCTCCTAGATAGGACGGATGTGAACTAATGACCCAGTCGGGGCCCAGTACTAGATAGGAGTACGTGGGAAGGGCAGTCATGTATTTCAGGAGCCGTCTTGTTCGGAATTGAGATATTAACAATATTACTTGCATTTGTCGGTGAACTGTTTTACATACAACTGGTAACAAACGTTTTCTAAAACTGTGAACTCGCCAGCTTTGTCAGATACACTTGTTACATGCTCGCAGGTCGTTAGGTATCTTGGAATAGGAACTTGCTGGCTGGAGGGCATGAGTGGTCGTGGTTCACACCGATTGGTTTTATTTATTGAACATTGGTTCTTACATTTGTTTGGAAAATGTTTATATTGTGATACGTTAACGCTTCCGCTGAATTTGCTGGTTTCGAATAACTTATGTTTAGATTTTAATATTAAATGATGAAACTTTATTTTAAACTTATGGATTCAATGTAATTGGTGGCTCGTTGCTAGTGGGTCACACGCCTAACAGGGACACTCCCTAGGTGGTATTTTGAGGGTGTGACAGTTTGGTATCAGAGCCACTGGTTATAGTGAACTTGGTTTTAAAACGTTTTTATAAAACCAGACTATAACCGAACAGATCCGAAATCGACCTTGACACTCAGCTCCAGACTGCAAGGTTCGTCTCTTGTTTACTATTGCACAATATCTCTAGTATTTGGCATTAGACAACATCACACGTGAATACACACTTAGCATAACAGTATGAATTCATGTATTACTTGTATGTTACATGTGACCGATAGGGTGGTATTTCCCTAAACATTCATGACTCACGTTTCGTAATGCTCTTTATTGCTACTTGAGTTTGGGGAACCATTTGACATGAGTTAGGAGGAGCTGAGATAAGCATGCAAATCACAATATTATTGTGGGTGCACACATAATAATAATGTGGGGTGCATGCGAGTCTCAGTGAGGCTTAACAAGTGAAAAAGGGGTTCCGTTCTGTTATTTGATCGATGTGACACACAACAGTCTATAAGAGTCATAGCAGTGATTGTCTCTTACTTGAACGTGTTTTTTTTTCACTCCACTTTGAATCCTTATGAATCTCGATGCTATCGAGTATTACCTGAACACACATCTGAACGCCTAGCGAACCGTGTAGAATGTTAGGTGCTTGCACGAACGTCCTTGAGTTGGATGGCACAACGTCAAATGATTGGTCTATACTTTTCTCGCTTTTCTTCGTTTGCTGGAACTTAACGTATTAACGTCTTAGATCCCGAAGTGCGATCACTTCTGCAACACTCTCATAACATACCATGTAATACTCAATTAACCTATTAGATCGAGGGACAAGAGGATGGGCGTAGCACTTTACCGGTCCCAGTATTTGGACAACCCTGACTTCCGACAACGAACACCAGCAAATTGACTTCGATCGAATCCTTAACCCCAGCCAGCGACTCATGGGAGTCGACTCTTACGAATTACTCGGGACAAAATCGATGAAGATTGACTGTAGAGCAGACTGTGTAACCGCCCGTACCATGAGTAGTGCCTTAGGACGTGGCGCGGAATGTGAAAAGATGGACCTGGTTGGTGAAAGGACGTAGGACACCGTTACAGGCAACAGTATTAGAGGCAACTGTCACGGCAACAACAAGGTACTCGTGATCGTAGCTTACAGAATGGAAACGAAGGTGACCTCGACAAGGATTGACTGTGCTAAGTCAAGGCGACGACAACCAAGGGAACGACGACAGTACTGGAAATTCTCGTGACGAAAACAACACTGGAAATGAAGCTCATGGAAGGACATTTAGTATTGGCATAGGCTATACCAGGCGTAATAGCAACACGATAGCTTGGATGGGTAGTTATTCGCTTCGACTCTGTTCTGTTAACCCTGATGCTTCTTGAAACCAAAACTGTTGTGGAGTCGGCTGATGCAAGTCAGTTGAAGCCTTATACGTTCGCTGAGATGAAAACTCGACCTTGGGGGATATGTGTTCGACATCAAACTTCCTTCCACTACCCTTGATGGTTGCAATACAGTAGTTAGGGTGGATTGGTTATCCAGAGATTGCGCAGATACACCAGTGAGGATAAGACCTTGTGTGGAGAATCGTTATTTGCTCTAAAGCATCAGAGTGGTGCAAAGGTTAGCGCCATTTCAGCTATGAAGGCCAGAAGTGTCTACGGAAGGATTACTCCGCCATACTAGCAACCGTTACTGATGTTGTGGCTAAGGAGAAAGAGGATCGAGGACCCACCAATTGTTCGTGATCCCTCTTAGCGTGTTACTTGAGGAACTTTCAGGTTTACTTCCACAATTGTTAGGCGGAATCTCAGTTTGATCTCACGTCAGGGGCAGCCCTGCTTACAGGAACTGTTGGACAGGCGTTTTGTTGGACCTAGTTCTTTGCTTTGGGGGAGCCCCAGTTGTATTAGGGAAGATGGGCCTTTTTCATATGTGTACTGACTATTGAGAACTCAGCAAGGTGATAGTCAAGAACTGTTTGCCTCGGCCATTGTAGTGACAACCTGTTGACCAGTTACGAGGGACAAGCTTCCATTCGAGGATTGACGAACGGGCGAACTATCATCAGATGGGAGTCCAAGGGGAAAACGTTCCTGCAACGGCATAACTAACGCAATACGGCCAGTGAGACTTTGTATACCATAACCATTGAGTTAATCAACACACCAGCAGCTTTATGGACAACATGAATTAACCGTGTTTATCTAGGACGTTTTGAATCACTTCCAGGAGAAAGGATCACCATGATCGGCACTTGTATTTCATCGTAGAGCTTCTAGGGGAGGAGCATCTACGTGTGAAGTCTTGTTTAGTGTAACATCTGGATTCGAGAGATGCATTTGAACATGTAACCAACGAAGTGGGAATACACATGGACCTCGCTGAGACCTATTTTGGTTAGAAACTGATCGACACCAGAGATCCCTTCGAGGATGCAGCAATTTCTTGGTCACACTAGACTCTATCGCAAATTCACCACAGGATTTTCGAAGATTGCGCAGCTTAAATATCTTTAGCACAGTAGGGTGCTGTGTTCGTGAAGGACAAAACAGGAGGACGTCTTTTCAGCTTTCGAATCCTAACTCTGCAATGTTTACACACCGACGCAACACGAGAAAGTGATGACTTACGTAATGGACCTACAGGAAGAACTGCACAAGTCATGACCTGCGGTGGAAGCCGTAGACTTTGGGTTTAAATTGGAGGCATTACTTGGACGGTACCGAATGCACCACTTAGACCGATCACAAGAGCCTCCCGTGTACCCTTGTTTCAAGAAAGCTAAACATGTGATGGCATCACTGGATGGAACTTTTGAATGAATACGACCGTGAAACCTGGACGTGCACGAGCCTTGCAGCTTGCTATTGACTCTAACATACCTGATCAGACTCGCCTTGCTCGAACTGAAGAACTGAAGGTAGAGAGTTCTCAAGATTGACCTATGGAAGCAACCTTTGGCAGGTCGAACGATATTTGCTACTTCATGGAACGAATATGGACCTCACTATACAGCAACCTTAGGGAACTGGTGTAGGCGAAGCACACGGGCCTCCATATCATATTCATCTGAGTTTAGATAGGATGAATTAAAACCTGAAGACCATGTACGGATGACCGGGCCTGAAGGCCCACATAGCAACGCATGAGAACGATGTTTGACTTGTGGGAAAGTCAAGGTGGGATATTGGCAACTAGAAACACCCATATAAGAATGAGAATAGACTTCCATGGATTTTGTCACTAGTCTACCTAAAACTCGAAACGGAAACATTATCGTTATCACCTGGGTGATCGTTGATTGTTTCACGTTACCAGCACACTTTCTTGCAACCAAGGAAACTGACGAGTCTTCAAAACTGTGGATGTTCCCCCGAGAGAGGCGGCATTTAGGCACGAGGTGCCAGCTCTTGTTACCTTTGATTTTGAGCTATACCTGACACACGAAGACATGCTGCGAGCATGTGTGTGATTGACTTTAGTAAACATCTGGAAGGACACTTTATCTTTGGGTGAGTTCTAATGCACCGTCACCATCCTACTATGCATACAGCTCTGTTTGAGGCATTACATGGATGATAATGCCAACCTCCTTGCTGGACTGGGGTGGATGACAACCTAATCACGAGTCCCGGACTTGCACTCGAAACTCTTGGGAAGATTGTTTAGATTGAAAATCGTGTGGTGATAACGCGTGACCGCTAGGAAACCTGTTGACTTAGGAAACACTGGGATTTCACTGCAGGCGAACGTATCATGTTGGAAGTCTCACCCTGGGAGGGTGCGGTACGCCTTGGAAAGCGTGACAAGCTTAACTTACGTTATGTTGGGCCATTCAAAATTCTAGAACGTATTGGCAAGGTCGCCTACAAACTCGAGTTACCTGACGGATTGGGTAACGTGCATGATGGCATTGATGTCTCGAATCTGAGGCAGTGGTTGCCCGATGAAACGCTTGTGACACCCTTGTTAGAGTCTGAAGTTAATGACAAGTTACCGTCGTGGAGGAACATATTGAAATCATGAACCAGGACGTCAAGATTCGTCCAGTTGTTCTGTCGGTTGAGTCAACCTTTGTTATCATTGATGAATTTCGAGACGAAATTCCCTTTCAAGTTGGGGATGGTGTGGTACCCGCGGAAAATCCACAGTCATCCTGAGGTAACATCTTGCCGTGTTGGATTACTTGTCAAATTTCAGGACGAAATTTCTTTCAAGTTGGGGATGATGTGACAACCCGAACTTTCAAGATTGGTAACGTTTAAGCTTGTGATCTTAACTCCTCGTTATTTCTCTTCTATGTGTTACATGTTCCGTGCTATTATATTCTGTTAAACAAACGTGTTTAACGTGTAACGTATTTGAGCATGCTTGTTCGTGTAGTGGGTTTTATTTTGGGTCAATGGTTCGGTTAGGGCCGCATATAAAGATAGGACACACCTTAGTTCTCTAATTTATCCCGGCCCCACATTTGAGTCCGGCCCACACCACTTGAGCCCACCATTCATGAATTTCATATATCTTTAGATATGGGCACGTGATTCTGTTTTGTTTTGGAATAATCACAACAAACCCTAGTATTCTTTATCTTCTCCTTTGGAACCAACGGTGATCATCATCATCCGAAGCTTTACCTTCCTCTACTCATCTCTAGGTCAGTGTCTCGGTGGTACCTCTTGCTTATTTGATTTAGTTTTGGTCATGTTCTTATTTGATACATATATTATGTGGTTGATACGTGATGTTATGTGTTGATTATGTAATTGTGATTGTGATAAATATTAGAATAACTACGATTTAAGGTTTTGCTAGAACCGAGATGAGTATGATTGTACGGATGCTGATTATAAACTAGGATTCTATGCGGTGATTTGTGTGATCCGATTTGGATGTTTCTTGTTGATAAATAATTGATAATTCCTTGTCATGTTGAATCACTAGATTTATGTTAAGCATTGGTTATGACTTGATTTGATAAACTGTTGATTATGTGTTTATAGGTAAAAACATGTGGAATGAAAATATAATTATGCATTGGAAATCTAAGAGGGATATGATCGAGATTATCACATTGTTATTCGAAATTGATTGGGTTATGAGTCATGATGGAACTGTCAGAGCATGTTGGGATTGTGGCATAGGAATAAGTGATAGATTAATTAGATAAGGATGGGTGTGTATTGATAATTGTTGGTAATTAATAATCATTGAAAAGGAAACTGTTATGGGTATTCTGTATGATGAATTGTAATATGCCACTCTATATTTAAAAGCTTGGATTGGTTTTAAATTAAGATATAAACCGGCCTTTGATCCGTAAGTAGGTATTTAATCGATGAAATCAGTGATGATAATATTGTTTTTCTGCTTGATTTCAAGAAATATTAAAATAAACCTATATATTCTTATCAAAAAAAAATAATAATAACCAATAATTAAGTGACGAATGAGTGGCTGTTATATATACATGTATCATCCATCAGCACATGGATCGACCAGCTAATATATTCAAGTTACCCTCACAACAGATCAGTTATGACTCTTCATTAGCCTTTATTGAATAATGAGTTGGTGAAATTGATTTCTTAATACACTTGTGTAACGGTTGGTAAATGGTATTGCATACAATTGGGCCGCACTTTTAATGAAGCTTGATTGGGCCGATGGTTAGTGGGCTACGCATATAGATAAGGGGAGGGGGCTGGTTAGGTGCTTTTGGTTGGACTTGGTGTGGGTTTAAACACGGGCTGCCGAGTCATGTCGGATCTTATGTGGTCTTGAAACAAGATTTTGATAACTACAGTGGGTATATTGTGTTATGAAATATTGTTGCTACGTGCATATTCGTGTGTATGAGATATGAACATTTCATGTGTGTTAGTATGATTTATGTGTTTGTATTGTGAAAATACATGTAAACTGAATACTCATTGTAACCTGTATGATAATGTGTGCCATAATTGTCTATCACATGTGGGAAATACACAATGAATGAGCAAATTCTATGTAAACGAAACTGACTATCATTGGAACCATATTAGGGTTTGGAGTGTTCAACGATAAAACGAATAGCTAATCTTACCGAGCAAAACTAAGGTGAGTTCACTACATTCGAGCATGCGTCCCAGTGGTTGGGGACAGTCAGTGGTTTGGGTAAAAACGGGTATATTGGTTAATATTCTCACCTATCATTTTTGTAAGTCCCTTATTATGTTACCTGGGGGTAACGGGTATTAGTTGGTAGCGCTACTTAGGTTTGGCACCCTCACACCGCTCCTAGATAGGACGGATGTGAACTAATGACCCAGTCGGGGCCCAGTACTAGATAGGAGTGCGTGGGAAGGGCAGTCATGTATTTCAGGAGCCGTCTTGTTCGGAATTGAGATATTAACAATATTACTTGCATTTGTCGGTGAACTGTTTTACATACAACTGGTAACAAACGTTTTCTAAAACTGTGAACTCGCCAGCTTTGTCAGATACACTTGTTACATGCTCGCAGGTCGTTAGGTATCTTGGAATAGGAACTTGCTGGCTGGAGGGCATGAGTGGTCATGGTTCACACCGATTGGTTTTATTTATTGAACATTGGTTCTTACATTTGTTTGGAAAATGTTTATATTGTGATACATTAACGCTTCCGCTGAATTTGCTGGTTTCGAATAACTTATGTTTGGATTTTAATATTAAATGATGAAACTTTATTTTAAACTTATGGATTCAATGTAATTGGTGGCTCGTTGCTAGTGGGTCACACGCCTAACAGGGACACTCCCTAGGTGGTATTTTGAGGGTGTGACAGTTTGGTATCAGAGCCACTGGTTATAGTGAACTTGGTTTTAAAACGTTTTTATAAAACCAGACTATAACCGAACAGATCCGAAATCGACCTTGACACTCAGCTCCAGACTGCAAGGTTCGTCTCTTGTTTACTATTGCACAATAACTCTAGTATATTGGGTATAGTGCACAGTGCTTTGATTTTGTGGTCTAGGGTTTGAGCTGGGATAAGTTATTATTGGACCAGTGGTTTGACTCCTGCATTCCCTAGCAAAGTGACCTAGCCTATTGCACTTATAGCACTTAATTTTTTATTTATCCAACCCCACTTTTAAATTCCCATGTAACCCTGGGAATTTTCTCCCTGTTCTTTTGTAGAATTTGCTTGTTCTTACACTAAGCAAAGCCAATTGATGCAAAATGTCCATCTCTTCTAAGTCAGTGGGATCAAAGTGTTGCAAATCATTGAGTTCAAAACACAAGTTATCTGACATCTGGTTTTCACAATTTGCAGTAAAAGCATAATTTGCAGAGTGAGAATCAGGGTTGTTGAAATTTCCACCAGCAGTTATATCAATAAAGTGATCATAACCCTGATCCTTACTACTGCTACCAGATTCTTCCTGACCAAAAAGAGTTGTGCTGCCAAATGAATAATCATCAGCAACTTTGCCAGACTCTTGCAACTTCCTTTTCTGGTTTAACTCCATTTCATAGGTTAGGAGTCTACCATGAAGTTGGGTCAGGGTCAGATCTTTGAACTCAGCAGAGTTTCTAGTGACAAATGTAATGGTGTCCCATTTTTCTGGTAGTGATCTAAGAAACCTGTTGTTTTGTGTAGAATTTGGAAATGTAATTTTAACAAGTCTTAGCTCACTAATGAGACAACTGAATCGCTCAAACTGCTGAGTCAATGATTCGCCCTTGATGTGACAAAATGTTTCATACTGCTGATTCAGAATTTCCCTATTGTTTTCAATGACTTCTTCCGTTCCCCCAAACTGTTCCTTCAGTGCATCCCATAGCTCTTTGGCACTGTTACAATGTAACAGTCCAGCATAGATCTCATTTGGTAATGCAGATGCTATGATGCTAAATGCTTTGGCATCGAGTTTGAACTTTTAAAATCAGTTTCAGTATAATTTTCAGTTGGTTTAGGTACGAACTTCTTTGCATCCTCAGCACTTGGCACCATAGGAACATGGGGACCAAAATCAATAGACCTCCAACATCCAGTGTTCTGTTGAGCAAGGATGTGACCCATCCTTCTCTCCCAGATGTTGTATTCATTACGTTTAAGCACGGGTGGTTTGAAAAGAGAGCCAATGTTATTCTTATCATCTTGTGATTGTGACGCCATCCTGGTTGTTTTACAGGCACTGATTAATCAACTTTGATGGTGATTAAACCTTGCTCTGTTTTTCAACAAAACGAACAAACTATCGATATTAACGATTATGAGCTGAACTATTTATGTCAAACTGATTGTTAAATCAAATTTGGCTGTCCAAGCTCTGATACCAATTATTAGGATCTGAGTTTGGTTTTGATTGTTTTTACGTTTGAATTAAGATGAACAATGAATGAGTTGTGCAGCGAAAAATAATGGAAACAAACTTTTCACAATCAAACAGGAGTATTGCTTTTAACACACATTTTCAACAATGAATCGAATGCTTAAATTTATTCCAAACACCGATTACACTTGCATGTATGTAACAAACTCCCCCTCAGCCTGAGCTCACAGTGATTTGTTCGTGCAGGAAGAAGATGGTGAAGAGCTAATAGAACAGTACAGGGTACTGTTCTATTTATAGGCACGGACAAACCACTGTGGCATCTTTGCTAACGTCACCATGAAAGTGACATCTAACCTCCTAACAAACTCTAACCTCTGATCTATACAAGCACTGCTATGCTAACAACTGTTATTACAATATATTACATAAAGACAACTAAACTACAGCTGAATCTTTCCACTGATGTGAACCCAGCAGCACTTGATATAACCCAGCAATGCTTGACTCAAGGCAGTAGATTGAACAGCAGGGCTTTAGTCTTCATCAGCCTTTGACTTGATCAGCAGTAGGGCTGTTCATGAGCCGAGCCGAGCCGAGCCAGGCCAAGCTCGGGCTCGGCTCGATTATAAACCGAGCTGGCTCGGCTCGGCTCGGATTTGAATCCGAGCTGAAAATCTAAGCTCGGGCTCGGCTTGGTTTTAAACCGAGCTAGCTCGGCTCGGCTTGGTTTGGCTCGATTTTATAAAAAAAAACTAATATATACCTCTTAAAATTTAATAGCCTAAAATAAAATATTATTCAATAATTTAAAAGAATATATTTAAAATAAGTTCAACCTAATACAATTCAAACCAAAATCAAGTTTAACAACGCAAAATAAGTTTTAATTTCAATAAAATACAATATTAGTTCATTAGTATGGTAATCAATCTTCAAATATGCCATAAATATCAAATTACAAACCTATATACATGTAAATAATAATCAGTTTTTTTTGTAATATATTATAATGTATATAAAATTAAAACTTATTATAAGTAAAATAATTCGAGCTAAACCGAGCCGAGCTACAAAGCGAGCCAAACCGAGCCAGCTCGGCTCGTTACGAGCCGAGCCGAGCTAGGCTCACTTTCTAACCGAGCCGAGCCGGCTCGGCTCACTTTTAAACCGAGCCAAATCGAGCGAGCTTTTTCCGAGCTAAATCCGAGCGAGCTTCGAGCGAGCTCCGAGCCGCGAGCTTTTTGAACAGCCCTAATCAGCAGTTGTAGGTCAGCAGTTGTACCAATCAGTAGATTAGAGGTCAGCAGATGTTGAAATCACTTTCAAGGGGAGAGACTTGATTACATAACATCTGCTTATTCTGGATCCACTGCTCTGATCCAGTTTTGGCTTTAATTATATGTTCCTCAGATAGGGTTCAATCCCAACACTAACAGGTGAGACTAGACTAGGTTTTGAATTGTAAAATATTTTAGTGTGTATAGAGTAAGTCCGCACGGATGGGCTTGCGCAGATCCGCGCGAATCAAGATGTAGCGCATTTCTAGGGTTTGAACTTGATTCGTGCACATGGACATTAGTTGATTCGCATGAGTTGATCCACACCAAACAAGGTCCATTCATGATTAGGATATGTGCGAATGGACTAACACTATAAATAGAGGTCTTGTCTAGTTCATTTGTACACATCTTTGGCAAGAGAGGGGAAACTCTGTCAAACTGGTTTCGTGGTATTGTATTTCAAATCAATCAATAGAAACCAGATTATAATTACTTGCTCTTGTTCAATTCACTCTTGTACTTGGATTCCACACAAGATACGAGATCTAAGCAATCAACGAAACATCGGAATCGATCCTAACACGCACTCCCAAGTGGTATCAGAGCGGGTGATTGATTGCAAGGACTGAAGTTACAAGAAACAAGAATATTCAAGCAGATTCATCCATATCAGAGTTGAATTTCATCATTTTCTACTCGTTCTTTTTCAAGTTTAAAACACAAATTCATGTTGAATCCATGGTTAAAATTGGATGATTTTCAAACATGTTGTGTGAAATCATGTTTTAAACAACCCTTGAAAGTTTCAGATCAAAATTCGAGCTAAAACTTTGAAAATCATTGAAAAACTATGAAAACCATAGTTGAAAGTTGCACATGGATCTAGGTTGTTTGATTGTACATTCGCACGGACCTAGATATCTACATCCACATGAATCTAGGTTCATTAGCATGGATCTAGGGTTTATTTCACACATATCTAATTTGTTGTTGCTTTGCGTGAATCTACATACCCCTATCCGCATGGATCTGCAAAGTGTCCATATGCGTAAATTTAGGGTTTTGCACAAATCAGGATCTAGGGTTTAAGTTTGTACAGATCAAGTTGTCCACTCGTACGAATCAGATCAGTGTCAATCCGCACGAATCAACCACTTCCTTATTCGAGCGAACCTAATTTCAAAAGTTATTTTGATTATTTGATTTTTTGCAGGTGAAAATCATGGAAGTGAAACCTGATCGAGTTAGAGTGAAAATTGATAGAGAAAGAAGTATTGCGCGTAACAGATTGGATGCAATGTCTGTAGCTTTCGAAGAGGCAAAACAAGACAAGAGATGGGATGAGCAGAGGAATTGTTACAAAGACCCTCAAGGAAATCCTATAGTGAATTCAAAAAGTGTAAATTTTGACGCGCTGCTTGCTGTCATTCCTACTGCTGGAGAACTTTATTCAAAGAAGAAAGAAGATAAAAAATTATGTTGCAAACATGGAGAAGCGGATAAGAGAAATGATGTATGTAAGTCTGGAAAAGATAACAGAGAAGAGAGTAGAAAAAGCCATTGAAGAATGCCAAAAGAAGATGAATGAGAATCAAAAGAAGATGGCAGAAGAAGCTGTGTTGTCAGAAAAAAAACTGAGATAAAAACTCAAATGAATCAATAGGTAATAATGATGAAATTGGTAAACAATCTGAAAAACAAAATGAAACACAGTGCAAGAAATGCATGGAAACATGTAGTACCTGTACTAAGAAGGAAGAAAAGTTAAAATCTAGAGACATTGAATTTACCAAAATTGAAAAGGTTTTCAAAGATAAATGTAGAGAAATGTTTGAAAATGAAAATATTTTAAAACAAAAGGAAAAAGAGCTGACACAAAAATGTAAAGATCTTGAAAAAGAAAATGAAATTTTGAAACAAAAGTGTTCAGCAGATAGTGAAAAATGTTTACAAAACGAAAATGTTGTTCAAGAAATGAAGAAATAATGTTGGTGCATCCGACAATCCACTTCGTCTTGTATCGATTCTTGTATGCTTGTAGATAGATCAGGGCACCTTATACGAGAAAAATGTCAAATATAGAGTGAGAGGAAATTTCACACGGAATTAGAAGTTGTAATTCCGTTTGAAATCACCATGTCAAGTTCAAACGAAATCAGAGATTCCGCTTGGATATGATTTCGCTTAAGGCAGTTTCAAGCGGAATCACCTTGCCTATATATATGTGTCTGCTGATTTCGTTTGAAGTAGTTCTGAGATTCCGGTTTGAGAGCCGAAGTGTTGCCGAAGTGTCTACTCGTTGTAAATCTTTGTCAAATCAATCAAAAGACAGTTTAAAGTGATATTCTTGCTGAATTGAACTTGATACGTCTGTTTCCGCCTTTCGTATTGAGAAAAACTCTTCTGAACGACTCGTTTGGGTCAGAAAACGATCCTACAAGTGGTATCAGAGCTCAGGAGGAAGAGTTCTTATCAATTCAGCTGCAATTTCTGATTTCTACACCTTCTTTTCAAAATTAAACTTGATTTCATGGTTAAAATGTCTTGAATTTCATACATTGTGCTCGCAACAGTGTTTTAACAAATCCTTGAAAGAATTGGACCTTAATTCGATCTAAAATTGGTAAAATTTGTAATTTCGCTTGAAAAAACAGCTTGAGAATGATGACATCAGCAGTATTTCGCTTGAAATAGCATCTTGATTCTGCTTGAAATTAGCTATTTCGCTCCAGATTGGTAATTCCGTTTGAAAATTTTCACACGAAATTAGTAATTTCGCTTCAAGTTGCTATTCTGTTTGAAAGTGCGTTGTTTCATGCGAAATTAGGTAATTCCGTGTGAAGCTGTTATTTCGTTTGAAAAGGTATTCCGCTCAAAAGGGATTTCGTTTGAAAGTGTGATTCCATGTGAAGAGGGTATTTAGTTTGAAAGTGTGATTTTGTGTGAAGAGGTTATTCCGCTTGAAACATTGATTTTGTTTGAGCATTTTGATTTTTGTGAAACGTGTTATCAAAACATGGAAGAGGAATTTTATAATGCATTTGCTACCACTCCAACTACTCCAGCATCTGTTACTCAGAACTTGACCATGGAAAATGAAACGGGCACCATGCAAAAGCCACCAAAACTCATGAACATTGAGGAATATAAAGGATGGGAAGAACGTTTCGAAAACTGGGTTTAAGCAATTTATTTAGATGCTTGGGAATGTATTGAGACGAAATATGTTAGACCATTGAATGATGAGGAAGAGGAAATTGCTATTAAAGATTTAAGTGTTGATGATAGAAAGAAATACAAAAATGAAAAGATGATGATTAGTCTATTGCATCAAGTTGTGAAGGAAGATATCTTGGTTTTACTGCAACACACTGGAAGTGCATATTCAATTTGGAGAGCTTTAAAATCAAAGTTTATTGGAAGTAAAGAAATGATCAAGAACAAAAAATCACTTTTGAAAAAAGAATTTGATTTATTTCGTGGTTTGAGAACTGAAAGCACAAAGCAGATCATCGAAAGATATTGCAATCTGTTAGTCCAAATGAAAAGAGTAAGCATCAATAAAGATAATGAAGAGTTGGTAGAAAAGTTGGCTGATGCATTGCCACATGAAACTTGGGGCTCGTATTTGATGATGTTGAGAAATAAGAAAGATTTTAGCAATTTGACACTGAACAAGTTCATTGAAAACTTGAAGCTCAAGAAATGGAACAGAGAAAGATCTCAAGAATGAAAGATTTTAATGGTGAACAAGATATCGGTCTTTATTACAAAGGAGGTATCAGTGGCAAGACCAACATGTCACCAAAAGTTGAAACTGCATTCGATGCTAAAAGCTCATCTGGAGGAACATCTAAAGGATCAAACAGCAAAACGAGTTTTTCTTCATATCCATCATTTGATCCAAACTTTTCAACAACCAAGAATGGAAAGAAGCTTCAATGCAACATTGTGTTGAATCTTGAGAATGATGAAAATTTTTCGGAAGAGGTTGCAAAGAGTCATATGTCTTTGTTGGGAACTGTGCTGGAATCATATGGAAGTCTTGTAGCAGGAAAGATCGGAAATCCAATTTTGACAAAAGAGGATTACGATCAGATTGATGCAGAAGAGATGGAATTGATGGATATAAAATGGTGTTTGGCGAGTGTTTTGAGAAGAGCTGAAAAGTTTAAACAAATTACGGGAAGAGATGATTTCCATGATGCAAATGTTTCTAATTTAGGATTTGATAAATCTAAAGTTACTTGTTTTCGTTGCAGGGAAAAAGGACACTTCAAGAGAGAGTGCACAAACCGCGAAGCAAGTGGAGCTCAAAATCCTTTCAACAACAATAACTACTATAGGAAAGCAATTTATCATCAAGTTGCTCAACAACAACTAGAACCACAAACTGCACATGCCAGAAAGACAATCGAGGAATCATCAAAGAGAGCTTGTATGGTGAATCAAGAAGATAAGAAGTCATCGAAAGGTTTCAGTTGGGACAAATATGTTTCAGCTGATAGTAAAGCATGTCTGATAAATCAAGATGATGAAAAATTACCAGAAGGGTTTAGCTGGGCAAATTTCAGTTGGGATGATTATGATCCAAACAAAACTTCAAATCACAAAGCTTTTGTTGCTCGTGTTGCTGAAGACAGTGATAATGATGATGATTATTATGCAAGAAGATTGGAAAAGGACTTAAGAATGATAGAAGAGATTGACAGTGATGATGAAAAAGCTAAAAAGAAAAAAGTTAAAAAACCCGTCAGTAGTGATGATGAAGAAGTTCCTGTGATAAGAAAAAAATTAAAAGACATTCCAGTTTTTAAAGTTGATGCAGAAGCTGATGCACAAAAGATTCAGGTGAAATGTGAAAATTGTGAAGCAGTAAAGAAGCTGAATAGTACTTTAATTCATAACATGAACAGATTAAAGGAATCATATGATGTTTTAAACAAAGCAATGAATCAGTATAATCAATCAAGCAGCGAACAAGCAACGGCAATCAAAACACTACAAGGAGCATTTATGACAAAACAGAAAAGGGTTAACAGTTATATTGAAAAGTGTGCCGTTCTGGAGCAAAAACTGGAAACTCAGCGAATTGAAACAGAAAGAGTAAACCGTTTGTTAAAAAGTTACTCATGTACTTCTTATGTCATTGACAGGATTTATCCAACAGTGGAAGGCATGAAGGCATTTGAAGAGGAAGAATCTGAAGGAAAAATTTCTGAAAAGAAGAAGGATACTAAAGTGAATGACTGTGGTAAGAAACAAGGTTCCAGTAATACAAAGTGTCCACCCCCGCTTGAAAATGGATATTCTCCACGAAATCCAAATTCAGAAAGAGTCAAAAAGGCAACCAACTTAGTGTGGGAATCTGAACCATCAGATAATTTGCCCGACAACATTGATGTCATTTTTACATCATCTGATACCGATCATGAGTCCGAGTTAATAAAGAAAGTGGTCGATCAGGTGTTGGATAAAGATGAAACCGAGGAGTCAAAGTCGGAGTTAAACTCAGACTCAAAGTCTGACAAGTCAAAGTCAACAATCAAAAAGGACAAAAGGGTTTACAATAAAGAATTTATGTTCTCAAAGTCTAATTTGAATGATGAAACATTCAAAGTAGTATATACTTTGAGTGATTCGGACAAATTATATTCTGATGAAGAATTTCCAATAAGAGGTGTTAAAACTGAAATGATAAAAAAGGTTTTCAAATTAACAGAAATTAATATTTCTGAAATAAAAGATGTAAATCTTTCTAAAAAACCTAAAGAAAATACACCTCAAGAGTTCAACAACGAGAAAACAAGAAAAAGGGTTACAGTTCTGGTTCTGGTTTTCAAAAGAAACCAAACCATAACGGTAATTTCAAAAGAAAAGGATTAGGGTTTATTCCACCGAAAAATCATAAAAATGAGAAAACTTATAAACCAAAAACTGTTTTTGTTTCAGGAACATCAACTGAAGAAGAAAAGGAGCAGTTGTTTAGGAATCAATCAAACAAAGAATTCCTTGTGAAGAAGAAAGAGGAAATGAAGGAAGTTGCTCAGAAGAAAGAAACGAGAACCTGTTTTCAATGCAAAACAGTTGGTCATATTGCCAGGAACTGTACAAAGGCAATTCAAACAAAACAGGGAGTTTCTCTTAAACAGAAAGAAAAGATGGTTGAGAATGAATCACCAATCAAACAATTTAAAGTTTTCAAAAATTCAAAGTTTGAGGTTGGTGAATGTTCAAAAAGATTTTACAAGAGAAAAGCAAATCTTGACAATCAAAAGTGGCTTGTTAAGAAATCTGATGATAGTTCTAGCAATGATTCTGATTCGTCAAAATCAGAGGAACTATTTTCTGGTGATGAATCTGATTCCACAAAGTCAGAGGAGCCACATGTTGAGTTAAAATTGGAAACGTCAGTACCGCCAATGGATGATGTCAATTTTCCACCATTGCGGGCTGAAAAATTTAAGCAAAAAGTTGGTAAAGTTGAAATTTCAAATCAATTTTTCTCTGAAAAGAAAGAATTTGATGTTAAAAAAGCTTTTAACCCCAAAGTGCAACATATTTTTGGTAAAATGGTTTATGGGAAGGTTAAAGGGGTGAAGGAATTTTATGAGAAGAAAACAAAGAAACCAGGAAAGGATAGGTCGTCCCAGGTTTGTGACTGGGATGGAACCTATTATGATGAATAAACTTTGGACTTGCCGGAGCTCCCAAGTTGGTAATCGTGGAGCAGGAATCGGCATCTTTCTTGAGAAATTCACGTTTGTGATATTTCGTTTTACAAGTGGTAAATCAGGGACATTAAGTTGTACTTGATTTTCTACAAGTGGTGTTATTGATTGAATCGGATAATGTTAAATTTTTCAAGTGATTAAAAAAGAACAAAGTGATGAGCCCCTAACCTACAAGAGGTTTTGTAAAATCAACAAAACTAATTTTCCGGAAAAATCATTTTTGATTAAAACAAACTTAAGTGTTTTGAAATCATAATGGGAAAATAGTTTGTTGACAGGGGGAGTTCTGATTGTTTATGCTAAGTGGATGGCGAATTGAAGTGATTTGATATCAGTTGTCATCTTATTTTGTACAGTTTGTTTTCAAATTTTCCCAGAAAATCAAAATTGAAACATATTTTGATTTTAGGGGGAGTAAAAAATTTAGCAAATTTCGAAAATTTGAAAAATACAAAAACATGATAAAATCTAAAAGGCCAAAAACATTTAAAAATTTAAAAATGAGTTTTGTTATGAAAAACAGGAAATGATAGTACATCAGTAGACGATCACAACATGCTAAAGAATTGGAAAGTTTAAATGTGATAAACAGTCTCACTGATGATGTGCCAGTAGGTTTTTACACGCTTAGTAGATTGTGTCGAGATATAAACCTAAATTTCAAACTTACTTAATTCGTGGGCAACATCTCTCGGATATATGGGTAACCCCCGAAATCTTGTTTGAAAGGTCCCTCTTTCTGAGATACTAGGTCTTTATGCTTAGTGATATTTGGGGTATTATCCCGGGACTTCTGATTTTGCGGAAGCAATGGCCTAGTCCCCGGAGAATACTTTACGCTGCTTGAAATATAGCCCACCCTCAGCATAAAAAATGATGAAACATTGCAAAATGCTAATCGTGTGCTGTTGAAGAAAAGATTCTCTAAAGGGAACCCACCAAAAGTCGAAGCCGTCATCTCTCTGCTGAACGGAAGTTCTGACCTGAGCTCTCACGGTCCTCGCATTTTACCCCTTACAGATATCATCTAGGTATACTCACCTGTAAGACTGAATATTGGGATCTGGATACGGGAGTATATTCTGAGGTGGGATACGCGAATAAGTTTAAGTGCTTAAAACATTAATCTCGTATCTCGAAACAGTTGAACTTTGTGTGAAAATTTAAGTGGATCGGTATACTGACAATCTAAGTGAATCGTTTAGAACTTAAAATGTTTAAAGCTTAATGGTGTTGGTGATTTGTCTCAAAAACTGATATGATCCTCTTACACAAACTCACAAAAATATTGTATATAAATAGTTCTTTACTTCATTTCATTTAAATTCAAAAATCCAAATAGATTTTCGAGTGTTTTAGCTTAAATTTTGAAAAATACAAAAAGATTTTCGACAACTGATGTTGAAGAGCTGATTTTCAAAATTCTAAGTGCTAAACATGATGACAATTGGGTTGGGAGAATGTGTTTTAAAAGAAAAATGATATTTCTTCAAGTGGTTCATCAGAGATTAACATTGTAAAATCATTTTTTAATATCTGATTCACAAGTGGTCATCAGAAACATTTTAAATATTAAATCATTTTTGAGATTAATATCTACAAATGTTAATTTCTAAATTTGTCAAATGTTAAAATTGTGAAATTTATTGTGAGGTAGAGTTTGTGCAGGTAGGCCAGGTTACGTTCCTGGAACTGCTGATGCTGATGAACTTAAGGAATCAAGAGATTTGATCAAGAGAATTAGAAGATTCAAGAGCCAGATTGTGATTCTGGAATTGAAGATTAGATCAACATCCGAGGGGGAGATAAGTTGATAAAGAGAAGAGAGAGATGGAGAATACTTACATTGTTAGATACTTTGGAAAAGAGGTCTAGAAGACTGATAAAGACTGACGATGTGAAGACTCGACACCGAAGACTTCGTCAACATCCGAGGGGGAGTCTGTTGGTGCATCTGTCTGTCGACTTCGTCTTGTATCGAGTCTTGTATGTTTGTAGATAGATCAGGGCACGTTACACGAGAAAAATGTCAAATATAGAGTGAGAGGCAATTTCACACGGAATTAGAAGTTGTAATTCCGTTTGAAATCACCATGTCAAGTTCAAACGAAATCAGAGATTCCGCTTGGATATGATTTCGCTTGAGGCAGTTTCAAGTGGAATCACCTTGCCTATATATATGTGTCTGCTGATTTCTTTTGAAGTAGTTCTGAGATTCCGGTTTGAGAGCCGAAGTGCTGCCGAAGTATCTACTCGCTGTAAATCTTTGTCAAATCAAAAGACAGTTTAAAGTGATATTCTTGCTGAATTGAACTTGATACGTCTGTTTCCTCCTTTCGTATTGAGAAAAACTCTTCTGAACGACTCGTTTGGATCAGAAAACGATCCTACAAGTGGTATCAGAGCTCAGGAGGAAGAGTTCTTATCAATTCAGCTGCAATTTCTGATTTCTACACCTTCTTTTCAAAATTAAACTTGATTTCATGGTTAAAATGTCTTGAATTTCATACATTGTGCTCGCAATAGTGTTTTAACAAATCCTTGAAAGAATTGGACCTTAATTCGATCTAAAATTGGTAAAATTGAAATTTGAGAAAAATTATACTTTCTATGATGATGAAATGGTGGCAAAGTCAATAAACATGGTTGATCAATTGCCTGAGAACATTGATGTGACATATACAAAATCTAATGTTGGTGAATCAGAGATGGTAAATAAGATTGTTGAAAGTGTTCTAAAAGATGAAAATGATTCCACCAAAACTGAAATTTCCAAATCACAAGATGAAGATGAAGAAAGTTTTCATAAAAATTATTTGAAAAATTCAAAGTCTGAATCTGATACAAAAAACGAATGATGATCCAATATTATTAGCATATCTCGTGATTGGATCTAACAAATTATTTTCAGATGACGAATTTCCGATTCATAATGTGATTATGGAAAAGGTTGAAAAAGTGTTTAAATTGGTGGAAATCAAAAAATCAGAAATTGAAAAGATTGCCGAAAAAACAGGAAAGTTGAGAGGCAAGAAAACTTTTTTATAACAAACCTAGTTACAAAAAGAAAAACACAAAAGCTGGTTTGGGTTATAAAAAGAAACAAAATCAAAAGAAAAGGTGTGAAAAGTCAAATTTTCAGAAGAAAATGAACTTTGTTCACGGAACAAGTTCAAAAGAAGAGAAAGAACGCCGATTTAGTCGGCAGACTAATGAAGAATTCTATGTGATGTCGGGTTGAAATAAGTTGTTTTGTATATAGTTTGTTTCGGTTCTTAGTATGTTAAATATATTAAATAGAGTGTGTTATCATATTTAAAGTGTGTGGGTTGTTTGTCGTATAACAGGTGTTAACAAAGTTAAATGAGAGAATTGAGCTCACAAATGGATTCTACGGGTTAACACGGGACGCGAAACGGAAGAAAATTAATCTCGTTATCTTAAGCGACACGCGGCAGTGGCCGTATTACTTTCCGCGACCCGCTTGAGCTTGTCGAATCATGTCGGTCAAATAAAAACGTGAAAGGACTAATGAAATTTGGATCAAGGGTTTACGAGGAGTTCTAGATTCCTAAAAGAAAGGAATGGCTGACAAAAGATCACGAGTTAGAAATTGTGTTGGGCCATGGCATGAAGTAATTAACTGGATGTGGGCTTCACCAAAAATAAGTTGGGCCATGATAATATGTAATTTTTGTGACAACAATTTGTGAAGTCGGTGGGTATAAAATTAGAAGAATTAAATGCCACTTTTTGGGGGGATTCAATCGGCAGCCGTCGCACAGCATCAAGACATCGAACATCAGGGACGAAATTGAGCATCTTTATTCTTCTTTCAAGCTATTCTATGAAATCTAACCAACTTGGAATGACAACCAACGCGGCGAAGATTACCATGAGCGGCTAAATCTTTCGGTGACTTCCGCCCGGATGAACGTTTACATGGTTTGATATAATTTTCTGTTTTTCTGATTCTTGTAAACTGGTACAGCTTGACCACTTGTGTTGGATTATTGGTAAACGTTTCTTGTGTTTGAATTACCTGTCGTTTATTAAGCGTATTGGCAACTTCCTTGCGTTGTTAGCGGGTTAGTAAATTGGTGGGTAGTTGATACAAACAAACGGGTTATTAGGTTGCATAGTGAATCTTAAAAACTATCCCTATTAACTAATCAAATTCATTAATTCCGAGGCCATGTCTATGTGGTGTTTTGAATCAGAAAACGGATTTTTTTTTATATTAAAACGGGTATTCGGGATTCCGGGTGGAGGTTACTTCTGCTTAATATTGATAACACTTTTCGTGACAAATTGTGTTTTCTTTGCAATTAAACAAACAAACCCCCAAATTAGATAGTTAGTTTTTAATTAATTTCTTTAACACTGACCACAAATTCCCCGTGGATACGATACCCTACTTACGCTATCTACGTAGCTTATTTAGGTTTTTGATTGACCCTTACGACAGTCATAAAAATGGCGCCGTTGCCGGGGAATTAGTGCGCTTAGTGTTAGTTAGTTAGTTAGTTGTTCTTGCTTTCAAAAAAAAATCTAAAAAAAAAAAATCCAAAAATATATATTTTTTTTATCTGTTTGTTCGTGATTTACGTGGGTAGTTGAGCTGTGTTTGTGCAGGATGACAGATCTTACTATATTTTGCGGCTCTTCTACATGCAAGTTGTGCGGGGAACCACTTCACCCATGTATCGATTGCCACGAGGCACGATTTAGACGGGAAAAAGCGAAATTGGAAGAACCACTGATGCCTTGCTATGAGAATCTTTTCCATCCACCATATTTCTATAATTCTAATACAACGGTGGATGATGGTTATTACTCTGACGGACGGGATCGGGACGAGGATGCTTATCATGAGCCAAGGACGGATGGACAATGTTTCTGTTGCGGTCGTAATCATACTTATGATTATGATGATGTGTGCGCGGTGTATTTGGAAAATCCAGAGTATTGGAAAGAAAAAATGATGGATGCGTACATCTTAAGACCGTATCAGGGATACCGACAGTATCATCCCGAGGAATATTCTAAGCCCGAGGGTGTCTATGCTTATCAGACCGAGGAGGAGAAAAAGCTTGCCATGTTGGAAGTGATTTTGTCCAAAATCGAGCAGTATTTATCAGCACCCAGCCTTCCTGATGAAGATCGAATCAGCTTTCTAGTTTCCAAGAGTCAGACATTAAAAATGAAGATAGAATTAGAAGAGCGTCTTTCACCATTACCTGATGATATTAGAGATTATTCTCAAATGGAGGAGGAGGTTGTGGAGGATAATACCACGCCAATGAATCCTTTATCTGATGAAGAGTCACTGGTGGATCAGATGGTGTGTGAGGATGATGAGGCAGAGCAGTCTGATGAGATGAATGTGTGTACAGAACCTCTTCCCATATCAATCATTCCAATTAACAAGTGTGGGGAAGAGGGTTCGAGGAAGAAGATGAAAAGGGCGAAGCCACAAGACATCGGTGTATATCTCGTGAAGTAGATCGACCAAACCCGCAGGTGCTTTCTAAACATGCCAATTATACTGATGAGCTTATGGAGATGGCATGTAAAATTTCGGGCATTCATTGGAAATACAAGGGGTAAATGTGCATTGAAACCACCGTAGCGCATATCAGGTACGATCTGGCTGAAGATCTAAAACTTAGCGCTCTCGGGAGGCAGCCCGAGGTTGTAGAGTATTGTATTTTTGTTTTGTTTTGTTTTATGTTGTGTTGCGTGTGTGTTCTTGCAGGTTTTAATTATCTTCACGGATGCGTTTACCCAAGTGTGGGGAAGTCTGAGGAGGTGACGATCACTTTTGTCCATACTCAATCTCCATTTGGACGAAAGTAATTCGAACAATCATATAAAGACAAGCGTCCCGTGTTGAAGCAACCGCGAATGAGATGCTATACGGTTGCTGTGGAACAAGGCTCAAAGGATCTAACCACGTCAAATCAGGGGAGTCTGTTCCATTATCTATGTGTTTTATTTATGTTTTTAGTTGTGTCGTAGATAGTTTCTCGCTCCATTGAGGACAATGAAGGAATTAAGTGTGGGGAGGGGAAACTAGCGTCTAGTGTGTCAGTCGTGTCGTAAAAATTAAAAAATAAAAAAAAAATTGAAAAATCAAAAATCCATAAAAGTTGAAAAATAGAAAATGTTTCGAGAAAATTTTTGCAATAAAATGGAAGATGATAGATATAATTGGATCGTTGGCATTTAATTATTATATGTAGAAGATAATGAAACAGTCAATCACGCGTCTAACTTAGGATATGTGGGTAGGCCCAGCCAGTTGAAAAGTTTCTTAGGAATGATATAATATACCAAAAATTAGGAATCTTGTGGGTTCTCACCTAAGGAGCTAGGGTAAAACTGAAACTGTGGAAAGTATAAGGGGTACGTCATAAGTAAAAAACTTATAAGTTTCTCCGATTAAACTGGCACACCTGTTTCTTTTTGTGAAAACAAATCCGAAACAGTGTGGCGCCCAAAAAAAAAAAAAAAAAAAAAAAAAACAACAAGTATGTTCCATTCATCCATTTGAGCTACATGTAAAAGAAAAAAAAAAAGAGAAAAACGAAGCCTATGGTTTTGCCGCGGGGATAGCGACTCATGCGGTACATACCCTCTAGGTGGAGTTAAAAAAAAATATGTGAAGTTTATGGCATTAACCATGGGGATGGTGACTCGTGTGGCGTATGTCCGCTAAACTGATCATAAGCAAAAGCATGTAAAGCTCGCAATATCATCCATCTATCCATCATAAAGTTTAATCGGAATAATATAAGAGTTTTTTATATAAGGCGGTAGATTATAAATCTTTTAATCTCATAAGCTTGAAACGGGAATAGGTGGAGTCGTAGTCTTTTGAGTGTGGGATCCATAGATGACTATATATTACATGAACTTAAATGAATCGTGAATAAGGGCTTGGAAACTGGCGGTTGGGTTTAGGTGGATCGTATACCTGCAATCCTAGTTAATGTGTGGTTTGATGTGTTAATAAAGTAATTGAATATATTAGATGCCAATGTTTCTGATTGTGATTCCATTGCAGATAATTTTTTCGGGACGAAAAAAGACAAGTGTGGGGATGTGATGTCGGGTTGAAATAAGTTGTTTTGTATATAGTTTGTTTCGGTTCTTAGTATGTTAAATATATTAAATAGAGTGTGTTATCATATTTAAAGTGAGTGGGTTGTTTGTCGTATAACAGGTGTTAACAAAGTTAAATGAGAGAATTGAGCTAAAAAATGGATTCTACGGGTTAACACGGGACGCGAAACGGAAGAAAATTAATCTCGTTATCTTAAGCGACACGCGGCAGTGGCCGTATTACTTTCCGCGACCCGCTTGAGCTTGTCGAATCATGTCGGTCAAATAAAAACGTGAAAGGACTAATGAAATTTGGATCAAGGGTTTACGAGGAGTTCTAGATTCCTAAAAGAAAGGAATGGCTGACAAAAGATCACAAGTTAGAAATTGTGTTGGGCCATGGCATGAAGTAATTAACTGGATGTGGGCTTCACCAAAAATAAGTTGGGCCATGATAATATGTAATTTTTGTGACAACAATTTGTGAAGTCGGTGGGTATAAAATTAGAAGAATTAAATGCCACTTTTTGGGGGGATTCAATCGGCAGCCGTCGCACAGCATCAAGACATCGAACATCAGGGACGAAATTGAGCATCTTTATTCTTCTTTCAAGCTATTCTATGAAATCTAACCAACTTGGAATGACAACCAACGCGGCGAAGATTACCATGAGCGGCTAAATCTTTCGGTGACTTCCGCCCGGATGAACGTTTACATGGTTTGATATAATTTTCTGTTTTTCTGATTCTTGTAAACTGGTACAGCTTGACCACTTGTGTTGGATTATTGGTAAACGTTTCTTGTGTTTGAATTACCTGTCGTTTATTAAGCGTATTGGCAACTTCCTTGCGTTGTTAGCGGGTTAGTAAATTGGTGGGTAGTTGATACAAACAAACGGGTTATTAGGTTGCATAGTGAATCTTAAAAACTATCCCTATTAACTAATCAAATTCATTAATTCCGAGGCCATGTCTATGTGGTGTTTTGAATCAGAAAACGGATTTTTTTTATATTAAAACGGGTATTCGGGATTCCGGGTGGAGGTTACTTCTGCTTAATATTGATAACACTTTTCGTGACAAATTGTGTTTTCTTTGCAATTAAACAAACAAACCCCCAAATTAGATAGTTAGTTTTTAATTAATTTCTTTAACACTGACCACAAATTCCCCGTGGATACGATACCCTACTTACGCTATCTACGTAGCTTATTTAGGTTTTTGATTGACCCTTACGACAGTCATCACTATGCTCGAAAGAAACAGCAACAACAGGCTAAAGATGTTTCGAAGAAAACATGTTTTAAAAGTCAACAAATTGGACATGTTGGTCGTAAGTGTCCAAATCTGAAGCATGTTGATGTTGAGAAAGACAAAAAGAAATCTGAGTTTGTGAAACAGAAGTCACCCAAATTTGAGCCGAAACAGATTTGGAAACAAAAGGTTGATATATCAAAGCCAAAACAAACTTGGAAACCAAAGATATCCAAGTTTGAACCAAAACCAATTTGGAAACGAAAGAATGAATTGTCAAAACGAAACGTTGAAAATGATTCTAGATTTTATAAAAGAAATGTTTCAAAAGGACAAATTTGGGTAGTGAAGAAACAAAGTACTTCTGTTAATGAGAAAAGGAAAATCGAGTCAATCAAGAAGGTTAATATCAAGAATGAAAAACTTTTTGTGAAAAACGACAAAGATTTTCCAAAATTGAATGATTCGTACTGTGTCAAAATACCCAAGGTCAAACATTATTCAAGTAATTGAATTGTTTGAATGTGCAGATGTTCCAGGAATCATTCGATGATCATCAAGAGAAATGGAACAGCCTGGCACAGGAGAAGGATTACTGTTGATGAAAACAGGAAGTTTTTGGTTAATAATAATAATAAATAAAACATAAATAATAAACATAAGAAAAAATAGAAAAACATAAAAATGAAAAAAAATTGTTTGTTTTTAAATTATTAAAATCAAAAATTTTGAAAAAAAAAATATTGCAGGAATACGCTGAAACCCTCACGGCTGAACAAAAATAATAAAACAGATTGAAAAAATCGGTTTAAAATGTTTAAATATCAGTGTGTTGTAAATCATGAGGGTGTTTTATACTAAATGGAGAATGTGAAGCAGAAAATGGATGGCGAGATAAAAATGTCTACATTGGTTTGTCAAATTTTCTTTAAAATGTTTTGGATTTTAGGGGGAGTAAAAATTTTAGAAAATATAAAAACATTTGAAAATTTGAAAATGTCAAAAACATAAAAAATTAAAAGAGTTTTGTGTAAAAAAGAGGAAATGATAGTACATCAGTAAGACAATCACAGCATGCTAAAGAAATTGAAAGTCAAAATGTGATAAACGGTCTCACTGATGATATGCAAGTAGGTTTTTACACACTTAGTAGATTGATTTCGATATACAAACATAAAATCAATAACTTTCTTAATTAGTGGGGAACTTCTCTCGGATATATGGACTTAGTACTCCGAAATTTCATTTGAGAGATTGCCTGATTCTGAGATATTAGGTCTTTATATTTTTTTTTTGATATATGGGGTATTTGTGACAACCCGAGTTTTCAAGTTCTTTCCTCGCAACTGCGTTTTCTTAATTCGTTGCGTTCTTATTATGTGCACCTTGTTATTTGATTGTAAATTGCCGTTTAGTGTTAATTGGTCAAATGTTAAACATGGACTTTGTGATGTGCTATTATATATATATATATATTCTAATGTAAATGACGAAATCAAAGGAGGGATTTCGCCACAAGCCTGCTCAATGAAATCTAGGGATTTCGCCATATCTCTCACGACGAAATCTGGGGTTTTCGCCGGCCCAGATTTCGCCGAATCCCAATAAGGGCCCAACACGGTATAGTTTACGTATTTAAGGACGAAAGTTACGTGAGTTGTTATTTTGAAAACCCTAGAGTCTCTATCTCCCTATTTCCTGTGCGGCGGCAACTGCAAGCCTTCGGAGCCTTTCCTTTCCGATCAATCCATTAGTTTTTCTATCGCGGTTAGTGTTTAACCCTTGCATGATTGTTTGCTTGAAATCTTCATTAACTGTTTAATTGAAAACATTGTTTGCGGTTGCGAAGTAATGCGTAGATCATGATTAGATTATGAGATTGTTTATAACGGGTCGTTAGATTATTGATTAATGAGTAGGGTTGATGATCCTATTGTGAATCATTTAGACTAGACCTGATTGTTTATGTCTACTGCCCATGTTCGATTGGATGATGTGTATATATATGTATCTGAATGTTTAAGTGAATGGATGATATAGTTTGTATGAATTGATCTGACTGAGCAATTGATTGATGAAGTCGACATAACTGTTAGATGATCATTAGGGTTTCTGGAATGCGTAACTGTTGATGATGATCATGCTTTACCCCGATGAAAAACCATATGCCGACGAAAACCCTTACCCGATGAACTCTTTGTCGACGAAATCTAATTTTCGTCATGGCGTTTTCCTCGTGATCCTGGTCGACGGAATCTAATGTTCATCGTGGTGTTTTCGTCGTGACCCTGTGTCGACAAAATCTAATGTTTCGTCGTGAAGCCTATAGGGAGCAGTAGGTTAATTTGTTCATGTATACTACGTGCATGTTAGAAATTGAGTTTGTTATCCACTGTTAATGATGTTGCTTATAAGAGGATGACATAATTTGATTCGTACACCCTATACACTTAACTGATGATAATGGTTATGGAACATACATGTAAACTTTGAATCTTGTATGGGTTGATTAATTGTTTATGTGTTACTTGATAATAGTTTCCCAAGCACACCTTGTGATGTTAGTTTGCATGTGAATCATTACAAACATAAACTGATTGTGCATATGTGCATACTATAGGCTTTGACTGAATTGTTTGTGCACAAGTAGTTAAGTATACCGAGCAAACCGAGGTGAGTTCACACTTTTTATAAGGCATGGGATTCCCGCTGGTTGGGAATGGGTTAAGGAATTTAAAATGGAACCTACATATTCTCCTTGAGTAGGATAAGTACCTCCATCCTCCATGGGTAGGGTGCCAATATTAAATCTGCGTATTCTCCTTGGGTAGATTACGTACCTTCGTCCTCCTTGGGTAGGAAAACAACCTTAAACTTACTAGACAAAACTCTATCATTAAGTACCTCATTTTTATATCGACTTAATCGTCGGGCCAATGGCGAGCGGGTCATTAGTTAATAGCGCTATTAGGGTTGGCGTGTACTAATGGATCTGGGCACTCAGTCAATGATTATAGACATTGACTTAGGGCACAACTTACTTTCGTCAGTTGTCGATATGGTAACGCTCTAGTGGTTCACATGGGGAAGCCCCCAGTGATTATGGATATGGTTTAGGAAACAAAGATACTGGTTAACTCGTGGTTTACGAAACAACTTATGATTTTCAAACCAAACTTTTAAAACTAAACAACCAACTGTGAACTCGTTCAACTTTGTTGTTGACTCGTTGTTACATGCATTGCAGGTCGTTAGGTGTTTATGGAGCTTGCACGGGGAGGAGTGGTCGTTGTGGGACATGGATTGTTGAGTTCCATGTTAAACATTTAAACCTTATGAACTTATTACTTATGTTTGGGTTTTACATTTTATGCTTCCGCTGTTAACTTAAAGTTGGTTACTTTCTTTTGGACTCCAATTATATTGTGGTTGGTTTTATTTACTTAATTACGTTGTTCAATATGATTGGTGGCTTGATCCTGGTCAGTCATGCCTCCATGCAGTGATACTCCGCTTGTGGATTTTGGGGGTGTGACAGATTGGTATCAGAGCCATTGGTTATAGTGAACATTGTTTCAAAAAGGGGAAAGCTTTTTGACAAAACCAGACTATAACCTGTACAGTGCTCAACGATCCACAATGACGCTTCGCTCCACGTGCAAGACTCGACGCAATAGGTGATATGAATTAAGTTTATATTGCATGTCTGCTAGTTTATGTAGTGTATTGTTTATGGTATGCTTAGTCATCATAGCATCTGCTGTTTGAAACATTGTGTGCTTACTCTCTTCTGTCACTCCACACTTACGCATTGTCATGACACTTTTCTCACCCATGCTCTCTTTATTGTGAAGATCATGAGTGGACGTATCAACCTAACTCAAGCCCAGCTGACGGCTTTAATCAATGAACAAGTTGCTACAGCACTCGCAGCCGCTCAGGTAGGAGGTCAACCTGCCCAGCCTCCTGTGGGTACTTTCAAAACTTCTATGGACTGCCGACCTACTACTTTCAACGGCACTGAAGGAGATGTAGGCCTCCTCCACTGGTTCGAGAAGCTCGAATCTGTCTTCGAGATGTGTGAATGCCCTGAGGCCCGTAGGGTGAAGTATGCTACTGGTACTCTCGAAGGTGTAGCACTCACGTGGTGGAACGCTCAGGTCCAAATGTTGGGGTTCGTTGCTGCTAATGCCACCCCATGGAATGATTTCAAGGAATTGATCAAGGAAGAGTACTGTAATCGTGATGACATCCACAAGTTGGAAGTAGAGTTCTACAACTTAAAGATAACGGGGTCAGAAATTGAAGCGTACACGAAAATATCGAACGAGCTGGCTATCTTGTGTCCTACTATGGTGGATCCTCCTATCAAACGTATCGAGTTGTACCTTAAAGGTTTAGTGCCAGAGATCCAGAGCCATGTGACTGCAGCAAACCTCGCCACTATCCAGCAAGTTATTCGTTTGGCTCATCGTCTCACTGATCAGGCAGTTGAGCAAAACAGGTTGCCGAAGCGTATTGGTGCCATTACTTCTGATGCCCCCATCGACAACAAGCGTAAATGGGATGGAGCCTCCAACAAGGGTTCGACTTCAGCTCAGTCTCAGCCTCAGCAGCGAAAGACTGATGACTACAAGAGCCCTGGTCAGCAATCTTCGGGTAGTCAGGGGCAGGGTGGATACAGAGGAAACCACCCCAAGTGCAACCGATGCAACATGCATCCTAGTAGGCCGTGCAATAAGGGTCGTTGTCAGAGGTGTAACAAGCTTGGTCAGGAAGCTAAGGATTGCAGGGGCACATGACCGGCAAATCAGAATCATCAACAACAGCCACTAGCTCCACAGAATCAGCAACAGTAACAGCAGGGTAACAGGGGATGCTATCAGTGTGGTGCTGAAGGTCACTTCAAGAGAAACTGCCCCCAGTTGAACCAGAATCAGAACAACAACAATAATCAGGGTAACGGGAACAATAACGGGGGTAACAATGATGGCAATGGTACCAGGGGACGTGATTTCGTGCTGGGTCAGGGTGACTCGAGAAACGATCCCAACGTTGTGATGGGTAAGTTTCTTCTGGATGACTTCTTTGTTACTGTTTTATTCGATTCGGGTGCCGATACTAGTTATGTGTCCTTAAAAGTTAGTCAAATGCTTAAGCGCACTCCAACACTTTTGAACAACAAACACATGGTAGAGCTAGCAAACGGTAAAAGTCTTGAAGCCACACACATAGTTAAGGGTTGTAACCTCGTCTTAGCTGGTGATGTGTGCTAAACTGACTATAAAAACAACCTAAATTAGACTCTCTAAACTAGACACTGTAAGCTTTAAATTTATAAACTAAGACTCTCTAACCTAAACCACACAACCGGCAAGTGTACCGGTCAATGTAGTATAACCTAGCAAGTCCGAGTATCGAACCCAAAGACTCTATGTATTACGTACTAGACTCTAATAGACACTGACAGACGCGACTTAAACTTGTTTAATTGATTTGGGGGGGGGGGGGGTTACTGAAAAGCTAAGGAAATCTATATTAACTAAATTAATTAACTAGACTTAGACTAAGACACGAACGGAAACTGAGGTTTGTATTCAGATGAGATTAAGGACTACCTAGACTCGAATCCAGTTTGAGTGGGAATGGATTTCTAATGGTATTAAAGTTGTATGGAGCCGGGATCGTAAGATACTAAACCTTAAGGTATTTCAATGCTAAGACTTCCCGACCCTTCTCAGGAAGAAACCTAGGAAACCCTACAAGGCTGTTATGATTACCGACTGTTAGACTTCCTCTCAGTCCTCTAACGATTCTAAAAGTGCCCTAATATGACTATCTACCTCTCAGCGCGATAATCTAAGGCAATTCTAGGTTCTAACTTGGTTTACTAGACACGGATGCAAGTAGGGAACTAAGATCGACTTCTCTCAAAACCTATCTTAGATATATATTGCACAGCGACCTAATAACTAACTCGAGCCTCTCAGCGACAAGTTAAGCAGAACACTTGATTTTATTAAACTACCGAATGTTACTTCTAAGGTTACTTACATGATTTTCACCCTAAAGGATCAAAGGTTTATTATGTGATATAGACACTCACCAAAACCTAAAACCCTAGCTCGATTCTATTCCGTGATAAAGACCGTCACCAAGATTCAAGCGAAGCAATAAACAGTAGTAAAACAATCGTCAAGCATGCATGTACACCAAATCAGAAATCCTAAAACACTTTACTTTCAGAAATCAATCCATACACAAACAATAAAAACCATTAAAAATCCAAACTTTAATCAAACATTCATCTCGTCTAGGTAGTTATAAAAGTTTAGCCAAGCATCTTAAATTGTGAAAACAACGCAAAGATATCTAACAAAGAATTCATCATGACAAGTATCAAACAAGTAATCGACAAACAAGGGATTGGAAAACCCGATTGATCTTTCGATTCTTCGTCTCTGACTTGTACCGATGATTCCCAGCCTTCAAGATCTCTGATTGCTCCAAAAGAATGCTCCAAACTTGCTCTCCAATTCGTCCTAGGGTTTGTTAATTCGTCACCTCCTTACAATGATTTTTTTCTTGGTTTAAATAGTAAACCCTAATCAGCAGCAACTCTGGCGTAATTCTCCTACCAGTCGCGTAGTGCGACTGGTCTTGATCTTACTCTCGCGCTACGCGAGCATCACCGAAGTCAGCAAAGTCAACATTCATCAGTAGCGTAGCGCGACTGGTCAACCTCTCACCTTAGCGCTACGCGAGTGTCTTTTTTTTCACAGTAGGTTTCATCCGAAATTCAGCTTTAACACCTTAAAACTCCTCAAAAAATAATTCTAACACTTTTCACTTCATTCCAAGACATACACTTTCAGCATTAAGCTCGTTTCCACTCAATTTTCAGCCATTTATCATATTAAGACCTGGAAAACGAAACTTTGATCAATAGTACGCAATTCAAAACAAAAACTGAACTAAACATAACGATAAAATGTACAAACTATACACGATATAAGTATGTATTTTGCAATACATCACTGGTCATACTTTCTCTATCGATCTTATCCCCATCGATCTTGGTAGCTTCGACATCGTTATTGGAATGGATTGGTTATCTCAACATCGAGCAGAGATCCTTTGCCAGAAGAAGATCGTCCGCATTCCTCGTTCTGGTGAAGAACCTTTAGTGATTCATGGCGACAAGAGTGGTGCTATTGTGGGCATCATTTCTTTCCTTAAGGCCCAGAAGTGTTTGCGAAAGGGCCACACTGCTATTCTAGCCCTCGTTTCCGATACATCCTCAAAAGAAAAGAAGATAGGAGACATTCCTATTGTGCGCGAATTTCCTGAGGTATTCCCTGAGGAATTACCTGGTCTTCCGCCTCATCGTCATGTTGAATTTCAAATCGAACTAGCTCCATGGGCAGCACCAATAGCTCGAGCACCTTATTGTCTATCTCCATCAGAACTCGAAGAACTGTCCGCACAACTACAAGAGCTCTTAGACAAGGGTTTTATTCATCCTAGCTCTTCGCCTTGGGGAGCTCCAGTATTATTTGTGAAGAAGAAAGACGGTACCTTCAGAATGTGTATTGACTACCGCGAACTCAACAAGGTGACCGTGAAGAATCGTTATCCTCTCCCACGCATTGATGACTTATTCGACCAATTGCAAGGGTCGAGTTTCTACTCAAAGATTGACATGAGGTCAGGCTACCATCAACTGAGAGTCCGAGATGAGGTTATCTCTAAGACAGCATTCAGGACTCAGTACGGGCATTACGAGTTTCTGGTTATGCCTTTTGGATTGACGAATGCACCTGCGGTCTTCATGGATCTTATGAATAGAGTGTGCAAGTCTTACCTGGATAAGTTTGTTATTGTTTTCATTGACGACATCCTGATCTATTCTAAGAGTCAGGAAGAACACGAGCATCACCTGAGACTTATTTTGGAACTCCTTCGAATAGAGCAGTTGTATGCCAAATTTTCGAAATGTGACTTCTGGCTTCGCGAAGTCCATTTTCTAAGCCACGTGGTAAACAAGGATGGGATTCATGTTGATCCATCCAAGGTAAACTCAATCAAGAACTGGCATGCACCCCGTACACCAACAGAAATTCGCCAATTCTTGGGTTTGGCGGGCTACTACAGAAGGTTCATCAAGGATTTCTCAAAGATTGCGCAGCCTCTCACTTCACTAACTCAGAAAGGTGTCACCTATCATTGGGGTGATGCACAGGAGTCCGCGTTTCATCACTTAAAGAAAAGACTTTGTAGCGCACCTATCCTCTCATTGCCTGAAGGCACAGATGATTTTGTGTTTTTTGCGACGCGTCCATCCAAGGACTTGGTTGCGTGTTGATGTAACGTGACAAGGTCATTGCTTACGCATCACGCCAACTTAAAGTTCACGAAAGGAACTACACTACGCACGACTTGGAGTTGGGAGCAGTTGTTTTCGCACTTAAGATATGGAGACATTACCTGTACGGTACCAAGTGCACTATTTACACCGATCACAGGAGTCTCCAGCATATCTTCGAACAGAAGGAGTTGAACATGCGACAACGTCGGTGGGTCGAACTTTTTAATGATTACGAATGCGCGATCAAGTACCATCCTGGCAAAGCCAATGTTGTGGCAGACGCCCTCAGCCGAAAGGAGTCAAAACCTAGGCGCGTGCGAGCGTTACAACTTACCATCCAATCTAGTCTTCCTACTCAGATACGAGATGCTCAGGTTGAAGCATTGAAAGCAGAGAACATCAGGGCTGAGTCCTTACGAGGATCGAGGAAATGGTAAGAACAAAAGGAAGACGACGCCTACTACGTAACAGGGCGTATCTGGGTTCCACTTTATGGAAACTTACGCGAGCTTGTGATGGATGTAGCGCATAAGTCTTGTTACTCAGTACAACCTGGTTCGGATAAGATGTACCACGATCTCAGGACCACGTACTGGTGGCCGAGTATGAAAGCCAACACAGCAACTTACGTCAGCAAGTGACTTGTGCGAGAGTCAAGATTGAATATCAGAAACCATCAGGCCTACTCCAACAACCAGAGATACCGACATGGAAATGGGAGAAAATTTCCATGGATTTCGTTACTGGCCTGCCTAGATCTCAACGTGGAAATGATACCATTTGGGTAACTGTAGATCAATTAACCAAGTCTGCACATTTTCTGGCTATCAAAGAAACGGATAAGTTCTCTACTCTAGCAGACATCTATCTAAAGGAAGTAGTTTCGAAGCACGGGGTGCCAACCTCTATCATATCTGATCGTGATGCGCGTTTTACCTCTGAATTGTGGCAAGCGATGCACAAGTCTTTTGGCTCTCGATTAGACATGAGCACAATACATCACCCGCAAATGGATGGGCAGTCTGAACGCACCATCCAAACCCTTGAAGACATGCTTAGGGCATGTGTGATTGATTTTGGTAACGGCTGGGAACGACATCTACCTTTAGTGGAATTTTCGTATAATAACAGCTACCACACCAGTATCCAGGCCGCTCCGTTTGAGGCATTGTATGGACGTAAATGCCGATCACCTCTTTGCTGGGCAGAAGTTGGTGACAGCCAAATAACTGGCCCAGAACTTGTGGTAGACACAACTGAGAAGATTGCTCAGATACGACAACGAATGGCGGCAGCTCGTGACTGTCAAAAAAGCTACACTGATAAGCGCAGGAAACCACTTGAGTTCCAGGTTGGGGATCGAGTGCTACTCAAAGTCTCACCTTGGAAAGGTGTAGTTCGTTTTGGCAAACGAAGCAAACTCAATCCGCGTTATGTCGGACCGTTCGAAATCATTGAGAAAATTGGCAAAGTGGCTTACAAATTGAATCTACCAGAAGAACTCAGCAGAGTTCAAAACGTATTTCACGTGTCAAATCTGAAGAAGTGTCTGTCAGATGAGACCCTCATAGTTCCTTTGAAGGAGCTCACAATCGACGATCAGCTGCGATTCGTCGAGGAACCAGTAGAAATCACAGACCGAGATGTTGAGGTTCTCAAGCGCACCAGAATACCTCTTGTTAGAGTTCGTTGGAACTCCCGCCGTGGCCCAGAGTTCACCTGGGAACGAGAAGACCAAATGAAACACAAGTATCCCCAGTTGTTCGAGAAGAGTACAACCACTACTGAGGCTGAAGCTACTGCGGAATTTCGGGATGAAATTCCAAACCATTGGGGGGATGATGTAACACCCCAGGAAAACCAGGAAACAACGCAACACAACTAGCTTCCTCAGTAACCACGTGCTAAATTTCGGGACGAAATTTCTTTCAAGTTGGGGATGATGTGATAACCCGAGTTTTCAAGGTCTTTCCTCGCAACTGCGTTTTCTTAATTCGTTGCGTTCTTATTATGTGTACCTTGTTATTTGATTGTCAATTGCTGTTTAGTGTTAATTGGTCAAATGTTAAACATGGACTTTGTGATGTGCTATTATATATATATATATATATATATATATTAATGTAAATGACGAAATCAAAGGAGGGATTTCGCCACAAGCCTGCTCAACGAAATCCAGGGATTTCACCATATCTCTCACGACGAAATCTGGGGTTTTCGCCGGCCCAGATTTCGCCGAAGTCATTAAGGGCCCAACACGGTGTAGTTTACGTATTCAAGGACGAAAGTTACGTGAGTTGTTATTTGAAAACCCTAGAGTCTATATCTCCCTGTTTCCTGTGCGGCGGCAACTGCAAGCCGTTGGAGCCTTTCCTTTCCGATCAATCCATTAGTTTTTCTATCGCGGTTAGTGTTTAACCCTTGCATGATTGTTTGCTTGAAATCTTCATTAACTGTTTAATTGAAAACATTGTTTGCGGTTGCGAAGTAATGCGTAGATCATGATTAGATGATGAGATTGTTTATAACGGGCCTTTAGATTATTGGTTAATGAGTAGGGTTGATGATCCTATTGTGAATCATTTAGACTAGACCTGATTGTTTATGTCTACTGCCCATGTTCGATTGGATGATGTGTATATATATGTATCTGAATGTTTAAGTGAATGGATGATATAGTTTGTATGAATTGATCTGACTGAGTAATTGATTGATGAAGTCGACATAACTGTTAGATGATCATTAGGGTTTCTGGAATGCGTAACTGTTGATGATGATTATGCTTTACCCCGACGAAAACCATATGCCGACGAAAACCCTTACCCAACGAACTCTCTGTCGACGAGATCCTGGTCGACGAAATCTAAATTTCGTCATGGTGTTTTCTTCGTGATCCTGGTCGACGAAATCTAATGTTCGTCTTGGTGTTTTCTTCGTGACCCTGTGTCGACGAAATCTAATGGTTTCGTCGTGAAGCCTATAGGGAGCAGTAGGTTAATTTGTTCATGTATACTACATGCATGTTAGAAATTAAGTTTGTTATCCACTGTTAATGACGTTGCTTATAAGAGGATGACATAATTTGATTCGTACACCCTATACACTTAACTGATGATAATGGTTATGGAACATACATGTAAACTTTGAATCTTGTATGGGTTGATTAACTGTTTATGTGTTACTTGATAATAGTTGCCCAAGCACACCTTGTGATGTTAGTTTGCATGTGAATCATTACAAACATAAACTGATTGTGTATACATGCATACTATAGGCTTTGACTGAATTGTTTGTGCACAAGTAGTTAAGCATACCGAGCAAACCGAGGTGAGTTCACACTCTTTATAAGGCATGGGATTCCCGGTGGTTGGGAATGGGTTAAGGAATTTAAAACGGAACCTACATATTCTCCTTGGGTAGGATATTTACCTCCATCCTCCATGGGTAGGGTGCCAATATTAAATCTGCATATTCTCCTTGGGTAGATTATGTACCTTCGTCCTCCTTGGGTAGGACAACAACCTTAATCTTACTAGACAAAACTCTATCATTAATTCCCTCATTTTTATATCGACTTAATCGCCAGGCCAATGGCGAGCGGGTCATTAGTTTATAGCGCTATTAGGGTTAACAAGCCTCACACCATGCCGGTAGGACGGGCGTGTACTAATGGATCTGGGCAGTCAGTCAATGATGATAGACATTGACTTAGGGCACAACTTACTTTCGTCAGTTGTCGATATGATAACGGTCTAGTGGTTCACATGGGGAAACCCCCACTGATTATGGATATGGTTTGGGAAACAAAGATACTGGTTAACTCGTGGTTTACGAAACAACATATGGTTTTCAAAACAAACTTTTAAAACTAAACAACCAACTGTGAACTCGCTCAACTTTGTTGTTGACTCGTTGTTACATGCCTTGCAGGTCGTTAGGTGTTTATGGAGCTTGCACGGGGAGGAATGGTCGTTGTGGGACATGGACTGTTGAGTTCCATGTTAAACATTTAAACCTTAAGAACTTATTACTTATGTTTGGGTTTTACATTTTATGCTTCCGCTGTTAACTTAAAGTTGGTTACTTTCTTTTGGACACCAATTATGTTGTGGTTGGTTTTATTTACTTAATTACGTTGTTCAATATGATTGGTGGCTTGATCCTGGTCAGTTATGCCTCCATGCGGTGATACTCCGCTTGTGGATTTTGGGGGTGTGACAGTATTATACTTGGTCTTCTGATTTTGCATCAGCAATGGCCTAGATCTCGTATAATGCTTTTGCGTTTAAAACTTTCCCTCTGCATAAAGAATGAGAAAATACCGAAAGATATATATATATATATATATATATCAAGTGCAGTTGTAAAGAAGATTCCTAAGTGGAACACACCTTAAGTCGAGCCTTCATCTCTTTGACTGAACGAAAGTTCTAACCTGAGCTCTCAAGGCTTCGCAATAACCCAAAGACAAATATCATTTGAGTATATTCACTTGTAAGACTGAATCTAAGGAATCTTGATACGAGGAGTATATTCTAAGGTGGGATACGTAATTAAGACAAATTCTTAAAACACTAATCTCGTATCTTGAATCGATTGAAGTTTGTGTGAAAATTTAAGTGGATCAGTATACTAACAATCTATGTGAATCGTTTAGAACTTATAGTTTATATAGATCAACGGTGCTAGCGATTTGTCATAAACTGATATGATCCTCTGATACAAACTCATCAAAAATATGTTTGTCAATATTTCATTATTGCATTTCATTTCAGATAAAATTACAAAAAAAATTTGAGAGCGTTTTAGCATAAATTTTGTAAAATACAAAAAGATTTTGTTTTACTTTATGTTTCGACAACCAATGTTGGAAAGTTGAGTTTCAAAATCTAAAGTATGTTGAACATGTCTCAGAGAAATAAGAAGTTCATTAATTTGAAACTTGAGGTTTTGTAATGAAATATCAAAAACAGTTTGTGAATATCTCTAAGGTCATTAATTTGGACTTGGTTGATAATCGGATAATTCAAGGTCATTAAGTTGAACTTGATTATTCATGAGAGTTTATGGAGGTTGGATGCTTAAATGTCAAATATAAAGTTATTTGATAGAGGGATTATAGCTGGGTAATCCTAGAAATTTAATTGTCAAATATCTGTGCTCAGAGCCAGGCTATTAAACCTGGAAATCTCAAATAACCTTCAATTGTCAAATTAGTTTAGAGAGAGCCAGATTTCTAATTCTGAAATTAAGAGAAATTCTTACAAGTGTTTTGAATTGTCAAATTCTCAGAGCCAGGTTCAGATCTGGAAGCTCAAAGAAAGTGTGACAACTGTCAAAAATTCAGGTATCCGTACAATTAACCATGATTAGTGCTTAATGACTGTGCTGAATTGCAATTAACTGTTTTCTGATTACTGCTATATACATACATGTGTGTCACACCCCGACCACGTAGAACATACAAAACGTGGCGGAAACATCGGGGAGTGTTGTAACAGAATTAATTGTTTCATAACCATGGCAATTGAAGTTTCGTTTTATTAAGTAAAAGTGATACAATGTCTTAACAAACAAAGAAATACAACATAATTAACTAGTCTTGCATCTTTTATTGTTACTAAAGCCCAAGTCTGCCTATGTGTATCTTGATCATCTTATGCAACAGTTCCTGAAAAACACATGTGAAAATAGGTACGTCAGCATAAAAATGCCTGTGAGATACATAGGTTTTGTGAAAATAGGTTCCATGACTTATGTTTGAGAAAATGTTTAGTCATGAACCTTGTAATTTGCTTTGTTTTGTAAATCATTTGAAAAACAATGAGTTCAGATGATATGTATACAATAAATGAATAATGTATGGTTAAATGAATAACCATAGTAAAATGGATTTGTATAAGATAGGTTGTTTGTAAAACAATGTCTTGTGAAAAGTATGTTATTTGTATAAAATGTGATATGTACCAAACTGAAATGATTCAAATAACGCTATGATATGTAATACCATACAAACACTTATATATAGGAAGTACCAGCGGCGTATCCACCATGCTTGTATCATATTACACACGCATCGTTACTTAATCACTTAATCAAACCAAACCAACCAATGTAAGAAGTCTATGTTTAAATAAATTGTCAAATGTATTGGGTAATATGTCAAAGTGTTCATGTCAAGATGTAAATCATATCAAAATGTCTATGTCCAATATTCATGTCAAATGTCTATGTCAAATATCCATGTCAAACGTCTATGTCAAGATGTCATGTATGGCAAGTGAAATGTCTCAACTAAACCATATGCACAAAAACAAAGTATTGAAGTAAACCTTGGTTTAAATCAAAGTTATGTTTTGTGGGAAATGCATGATCAAATGTCAATCATGTTAAAATGTCTATGCCGAAATGTCTATGTCAAATGTCTATGTCAAAATGTCATGTAAAACGATGTACTAAGTAATGCACACAATTGGGCACACCTAGCATAAGATGTAATGAAATCATGTACTATAATGTACTAACGAACATAGCAGTATATGATGTTAAAACAGGAAAGCATGAAAGTAACAAGTAGGCACATGTGTTCCACCCCAAAACAGTTTGGAAAACAGTAAAAGAGGGGTCTATGTACTCACCTGGGATTGCTCAGTAGTTCTGGAGTGACAACTAAACAATGCTAGAGATCGCGGATATCAAACGGCACCTAATATAGGTAGCTACATTAATAAACCGGACCTAAATCGGAGGATCGGGTAGCATTAGGGTTTGTAAACCAAACGAGTGTAGAGACTCGTGTCTTTTGGTTTAACAAAGCCTACATACTAAATGAAACTTAACCTAAGTGTCTACGACCCATTACGACCCGTTTAGGTAGCTTATGCTACTTTAACGCGTCGTTCGCGTGAAACGCGTTCGGACCGCCTAACTAGCCCTATGACAAGTGTTATATGCCTACACATATTACATAATCAGTTATGTGACAAAGGTTTAGGTTACATATGCTTAATTACCAATTATACATGAAAAGGGTATTCTGGTAATTTACCTAAGGCATATAAACTACCTATCATACAACTACTTAAACGATGTGACCATAGGGTATAACCTCGGAAGGTTATTCCCTACCTACTATGGTCACCTAATGTATTTGGTCGGATCCTAATGATCGACCAAACTGGGTCGGGTTCGAGGTATAAGCGATTTATTAGATCGCTTACCCTACGACCCTAGACAACGTGGTAATCAGTAGGCTTAGTCCCAAGGGACTATAACCAACATGATTACACTCACGTTGCGAAGTTCAAACGAACTTCGCATTGACCATTACCGGTCAATGCTGAAAGTCAAACAAAGTTTGACTTTCTGACTCGAAAAGCAGTAAAAATAAGGAAAGAACGAAAGAATACTTACGAAGGGTCCCCGCTAGTGAATCGTGATCGAATAGCTCAGGTATGAAGCGAAGGCCTCAACTTAGAGCATTTGGATCAGCTTTGGTGGGTTTTGAATGGAAGGGGGGTTGGGTATTTATAGGAAAAGTAGAGCCGTTAGGATCGTTTCTTGGAAAACGTGCCATGATCCAAGGCGTACACTTGTCGGAAAGTCATGGTGCCTCAAAATGCTCACCACCATAAGGATTGGACACTTGGCAAGGGGTTAGGGAGTGCAAAACAGCTGAAAACAGGCTGTTAAGTACTCTGCATCTGGTCTGAACTTGCTTTACGGACCTCAAAGCTGCCAATGTTGAGGTCCGTAAGGTAACAACTTTGGCAGATTTACAGTTTTGGTCCCTGCAGCCCCTAAACTTGGTTTTCAATGCATTTTTGACACGTTTAAGGCCCGTTAACCCCATTTCAAAGCTCTAAAATGAAGTTAAAGTATAGGGAACTTAAAATGTGCTCAAAAATATCTCGGATGTCGGTTCGTTTAGCCGTACGAACGCGATGTTCGCTTAATTACGACGGAATGCGCACAAGCGCGAAAAACGATCCAAATGACGTGACGAATGGATTTTTCTTAAGGCGAACACTAAAATATAATGTAGTCATGCTCACATAAATTTTTGGATGTCCGGATGTATTCAGAACGTAAGTTATGCGCGAAAATGCAAACTTGTGCACTTTTTGACACTTTTAGTCCCTGAATGACCCAAAAGTTTATTTTAGCACACCGAACCCCTCAAAGCCTATTTCTAAGCTATGTAAAGGATATTTATGGTATGTTTAACTTATGGTCATGTTCCGGAAGGTCTGTTACAGTTCAAATTGGCATACTTTCGTAGTTTGTCAACTTTAGTCCCTGTAAGCGATTTAACTTTGATTTCACCACACCAAACCTTCCAAAACTTATATCTAAGTTATGTATAGGTTATTTAAGGTATGTTAAGCCTATTTCACTATTCCGGAGTGTTTGTTGCATTAAACTGGTTATATTTACGCATTAGTGCGCGTATAACCTTCCAGAAAGCGATATAGTGATTGAAATCGAACAAGAATTGATATGTGTAAACGATACACATATTTTTACAAATCCCAAGTATGAAATACAATATTTCACTGGTTGGGCATTTGTTTGATGGTTGAAATGACACAGGTGTTACAGTCTCCCCTACTTTAGGAAATTTCGTCCCGAAATTAATTCGTAGGAGTCTGTCTATGACTTGGTTTCAAATAGTCATCAAAGATATGTAAAGCATAATCTGATTATTTTCCTCAACGGATATTTTTCAGAAGCGAAAATGAACGAACAGAGTCATTTTCTTCAACGGGTTCTTCGGAAATGGAGAATAAAGGAATTAACTAAACGGATATACATTTCTCTCAACGGATATTCTTCAGAACGAAAATGAACAAACGGGGTCATTTTCCTCAACGGTTTGTTCTTCAGAATTTGAAATGAAAGAAAAATCAACGGATATTCATTTCTCTCAACGGATATTCTTCAGAACGAAAATGAACAAACGGGGTCATTTTCCTCAACGGTTTGTTCTTCAGAATTTGAAATGAAAGAAAAATCAACGGATATTCATTTCCTCAACGGATAAATCTTCAGAAACGAAAATGAACTAACGGAGTCATTTTCAACGGTTATTTCCTCAGAGTTGGAAATGAAGGATTACACAACGGATATTCATTTCCTCAACGGATAAATCTTCAGAAACGAAAATGAACTAACGGAGTCATTTTCAACGGTTATTTCCTCAGAGTTGGAAATGAAGGATTACACAACGGATATTCATTTCCTCAACGGATAAATCTTCAGAAACGAAAATGAACTAACGGAGTCATTTTCAACGGTTATTTCCTCAGAGTTGGAAATGAAGGATTACACAACGGATATTCATTTCCTCAACGGATATTCTTTAGAACGAAAATGAATGGATAATTCATTTTCCTCAACGGTTATTCTTCAGAATGGAAATGAAAAGATAAACAACGGATATTCATTTCCTCAACGGATATTCTTTAGAACGAAAATAAATGGATAATTCATTTTCCTCAACGGTTATTCTTCAGAATGGAAATGAAAAGATAAACAACAGATATTCATTTCCTCAACGGATATTCTTCAGAAGTGAAAAATGAATAGCTAGTTCATTTTTCCTCAACGGATGCTTCATCAGAATTGGAAATGAATAGGGTTAACTCCTGATACATGATAGAACTTGCTGTGATTTCTGTGCACTAAATTCCATAATTATGTATGCATCCATAATTACGTAATTCCTTGCACAGTCCGCACAGTTTGTTTTGAAATGTTGTGGGGAAAGATATCAAACCTGAGATGAGAGTGACTAGACTACCATAGGGTCCTTTTAATTAGATCAACAGAGGATCTTCTTAATTAGGCCACTAAGGAGTCCTTTCAGCTATATCATCACATGATATCCCTAACCAGATTTTTGGATCAATCTGTTTAACTAGACCACAAAAGGGGTCTAATTATGAAGTAGTACATTATAATCCAAGGGACTTTAACTACAACGTAGAAGTCCATTAAGGATTTAAGTAGTACCTTTGGGTATCCTACTATGAATCTCTTGCACAAAGATATGTAAGATTTTACGAGGATTTGAATAACATAAATTGGATCACATGACACATAAAGGATAACACATAAGCACATAACCACATAATTGTTTAATTGTTATTTTTCTTGTTATTGATTGCTATTAACTTGGCGCCTCGTACATCGTTTCTCTTGGAAGAAACGGGTACTTAGGATTTTCGTGGAAACGCAAGAGATTATACAAGGGAAGAAATTTGGAAGTAGTCTGTTCTTCAAGGAATGCGGTTCCTTGATTGTCGGTATTGTAGGGGATATGTTTATACATGCAACCACATAAACATATTGAAATGTAAATGAAAGATTTATTTATAAACAACGATAACAACTGTTTCATAGATTGTGATAAAAGAAAATAATACACAAGGCTCGATTATTTTCTAAACAGCGTTATCTTCTGTCGGTCAGATACTCATCCCTGCGCTGGATTTGCATCAGCAAGTCTTGGGCAATTTCTACTAAAATGGCCCATCTCGCCACAGTTGTAGCAAGATCCCAGTGGGAAACGAGCTTGAGCAGGATTGTTGTTAATCTGATTTGGTGCTGCTGCTGTTGGGCAAACCCTCGCTGTATGACCTATAAGTCCGCAAACTTGGCATGTGCGGCACTTCACACCAACATGATGATGTAGGCCACATTGGTTGCACATGGGTGCAGTTCCTTTGTAGGGTTTCCTGGCAGGGGGTTGGTTGGGGACGGCTTGATCATTGTGAGCGATCACGGCGAAGTTCTGAGAAGCCTTTCGCTTCTTTGACTTCTTAGAGGATCCAGTCTGTTCATCCATGGTCTTTGATTCCTCGATTGGTTTCGATTCCTCGACCAGTTTCTTGTCACCCTTTCGGAAAAGCTTACGTTTCCTGATCTGCGATTCAGTCAAGGTTGCAGATAACTCAATGGCCTGCCTAACAGTAGTAGGGTTGCTACCAGTCAAAATGTCTTGTATTGAGTCGGGAAGGCCATCAATGTACTTTTCGATCGCCTTATCCAAAGGCGTGACCATGTTTGGGCATAACAGACTTAACTCCTCATAACGGTCCGTGTAGGCTCGATGCTCACCGCTGTCTTGCTTAAGATCATCAAATTCCCTTTCCAAAGCCCTGATCTCGTGACGAGGACAAAACTCCTTCATCATGTGAGCCCTAAGTTCGGCCCATGTCTGTGCTAGAGCAACTTCTGCACCACGATCTCTCATCACCCCGTTCCACCACGTAAGGGCTCTCTTCTGGAACACACTCGAAGCAAACTCGACCTTGCGATTGTCAGGACACTGCACATGGCGGAAAGTATTCTCAATGCTCTCGAACCATTGAAGAAGCCCAGTCGCTCCCTCAGAACCACTAAACTTGAGTGGTTTCGCCGAGTTAAAACTCTTGAAATTGCATGGACCATTGTTGTTGTTGTTGGCTTGATTCCATAGAGCAAAGAGGTTTGGGAATTGAGCAGCCATTTGCTGCGCAATGATTTCTGCCAGCTCGGCAGTCGCTATCTGGCTTTCGCGTCGAGGAGGCATTCTAAAAGAGGAAACATGAAATGAAACGAGTGAGAGGATTAGACGAAAAGAATGAGATGAAACAAATCTGATGAAAGCAAGGATAGTGGTCATTTGTTTGTTACTACAAAGCAACAAACGACCCGGTGAAAAGTAAATAGGTCAAAAATAATGTATTGCGAAGATATGCTCGCCTATAAGTGAACACTCATCCCAAGAATTCCCAGGTAAGCACAACTGGTCTCGCGTCTGATGAGATGTATACGAAGTGCTTGCCTAGACAGAAGACCCAGAATACAGGCATTCACCCTTCCAGTTTGCACGTGTTCACATTATTTAAAACCCAAAACCTTGACGAGATTTTGAAAACTCAAAGGGGTTCAAAACCATATAACAGAGGGTTCAAAACCTAGTAATCAATCATCCTAGAACAGATGATTAGTTTTCAAAGCGGTTTTGAAATTTATGTTCTTGTTGTGGTCGTCGCCTAAGGATAGGTGACAGTATTGTTTTATGACTAAACGCAAGTAAACTCGCGTTAGGGTCCTAAGAAGGTTATAGACTAGGTCAAAGCATTACTAATTACTAATAACCTAATTCCCTATAACCATTGGCTCTGATACCATCTTTTCTGTCACACCCCGACCACGTAGAACATACAAAACGTGGCGGAAACATCGGGGAGTGTTGTAACAGAATTAATTGTTTCATAACCATGGCAATTGAAGTTTCGTTTTATTAAGTAAAAGTGATACAATGTCTTAACAAACAAAGAAATACAACATAATTAACTAGTCTTGCATCTTTTATTGTTACTAAAGCCCAAGTCTGCCTATGTGTATCTTGATCATCTTATGCAACAGTTCCTGAAAAACACATGTGAAAATAGGTACGTCAGCATAAAAATGCCTGTGAGATACATAGGTTTTGTGAAAATAGGTTCCATGACTTATGTTTGAGAAAATGTTTAGTCATGAACCTTGTAATTTGCTTTGTTTTGTAAATCATTTGAAAAACAATGAGTTCAGATGATATGTATACAATAAATGAATAATGTATGGTTAAATGAATAACCATAGTAAAATGGATTTGTATAAGATAGGTTGTTTGTAAAACAATGTCTTGTGAAAAGTATGTTATTTGTATAAAATGTGATATGTACCAAACTGAAATGATTCAAATAACGCTATGATATGTAATACCATACAAACACTTATATATAGGAAGTACCAGCGGCGTATCCACCATGCTTGTATCATATTACACACGCATCGTTACTTAATCACTTAATCAAACCAAACCAACCAATGTAAGAAGTCTATGTTTAAATAAATTGTCAAATGTATTGGGTAATATGTCAAAGTGTTCATGTCAAGATGTAAATCATATCAAAATGTCTATGTCCAATATTCATGTCAAATGTCTATGTCAAATATCCATGTCAAACGTCTATGTCAAGATGTCATGTATGGCAAGTGAAATGTCTCAACTAAACCATATGCACAAAAACAAAGTATTGAAGTAAACCTTGGTTTAAATCAAAGTTATGTTTTGTGGGAAATGCATGATCAAATGTCAATCATGTTAAAATGTCTATGCCGAAATGTCTATGTCAAATGTCTATGTCAAAATGTCATGTAAAACGATGTACTAAGTAATGCACACAATTGGGCACACCTAGCATAAGATGTAATGAAATCATGTACTATAATGTACTAACGAACATAGCAGTATATGATGTTAAAACAGGAAAGCATGAAAGTAACAAGTAGGCACATGTGTTCCACCCCAAAACAGTTTGGAAAACAGTAAAAGAGGGGTCTATGTACTCACCTGGGATTGCTCAGTAGTTCTGGAGTGACAACTAAACAATGCTAGAGATCGCGGATATCAAACGGCACCTAATATAGGTAGCTACATTAATAAACCGGACCTAAATCGGAGGATCGGGTAGCATTAGGGTTTGTAAACCAAACGAGTGTAGAGACTCGTGTCTTTTGGTTTAACAAAGCCTACATACTAAATGAAACTTAACCTAAGTGTCTACGACCCATTACGACCCGTTTAGGTAGCTTATGCTACTTTAACGCGTCGTTCGCGTGAAACGCGTTCGGACCGCCTAACTAGCCCTATGACAAGTGTTATATGCCTACACATATTACATAATCAGTTATGTGACAAAGGTTTAGGTTACATATGCTTAATTACCAATTATACATGAAAAGGGTATTCTGGTAATTTACCTAAGGCATATAAACTACCTATCATACAACTACTTAAACGATGTGACCATAGGGTATAACCTCGGAAGGTTATTCCCTACCTACTATGGTCACCTAATGTATTTGGTCGGATCCTAATGATCGACCAAACTGGGTCGGGTTCGAGGTATAAGCGATTTATTAGATCGCTTACCCTACGACCCTAGACAACGTGGTAATCAGTAGGCTTAGTCCCAAGGGACTATAACCAACATGATTACACTCACGTTGCGAAGTTCAAACGAACTTCGCATTGACCATTACCGGTCAATGCTGAAAGTCAAACAAAGTTTGACTTTCTGACTCGAAAAGCAGTAAAAATAAGGAAAGAACGAAAGAATACTTACGAAGGGTCCCCGCTAGTGAATCGTGATCGAATAGCTCAGGTATGAAGCGAAGGCCTCAACTTAGAGCATTTGGATCAGCTTTGGTGGGTTTTGAATGGAAGGGGGGTTGGGTATTTATAGGAAAAGTAGAGCCGTTAGGATCGTTTCTTGGAAAACGTGCCATGATCCAAGGCGTACACTTGTCGGAAAGTCATGGTGCCTCAAAATGCTCACCACCATAAGGATTGGACACTTGGCAAGGGGTTAGGGAGTGCAAAACAGCTGAAAACAGGCTGTTAAGTACTCTGCATCTGGTCTGAACTTGCTTTACAGACCTCAAAGCTGCCAATGTTGAGGTCCGTAAGGTAACAACTTTGGCAGATTTACAGTTTTGGTCCCTGCAGCCCCTAAACTTGGTTTTCAATGCATTTTTGACACGTTTAAGGCCCGTTAACCCCATTTCAAAGCTCTAAAATGAAGTTAAAGTATAGGGAACTTAAAATGTGCTCAAAAATATCTCGGATGTCGGTTCGTTTAGCCGTACGAACGCGATGTTCGCTTAATTACGACGGAATGCGCACAAGCGCGAAAAACGATCCAAATGACGTGACGAATGGATTTTTCTTAAGGCGAACACTAAAATATAATGTAGTCATGCTCACATAAATTTTTGGATGTCCGGATGTATTCAGAACGTAAGTTATGCGCGAAAATGCAAACTTGTGCACTTTTTGACACTTTTAGTCCCTGAATGACCCAAAAGTTTATTTTAGCACACCGAACCCCTCAAAGCCTATTTCTAAGCTATGTAAAGGATATTTATGGTATGTTTAACTTATGGTCATGTTCCGGAAGGTCTGTTACAGTTCAAATTGGCATACTTTCGTAGTTTGTCAACTTTAGTCCCTGTAAGCGATTTAACTTTGATTTCACCACACCAAACCTTCCAAAACTTATATCTAAGTTATGTATAGGTTATTTAAGGTATGTTAAGCCTATTTCACTATTCCGGAGTGTTTGTTGCATTAAACTGGTTATATTTACGCATTAGTGCGCGTATAACCTTCCAGAAAGCGATATAGTGATTGAAATCGAACAAGAATTGATATGTGTAAACGATACACATATTTTTACAAATCCCAAGTATGAAATACAATATTTCACTGGTTGGGCATTTGTTTGATGGTTGAAATGACACAGGTGTTACAATGTGCATCATACATTGTTCAATGTCATACCTATATTGCATGAAAGCTTTATTGCCTCAAATAATGCATTAAGTACAGTTAGCACAGTTATCTGATAAATCAGGAAAATGCTGACAGAACTCAGCACATAGACAGACAGTGCATTGAGACACAGAATGAGCCAGAAACTAAGTACTACACTAGTATAGTGTGTAGGAAAGTAAGGATCACAAAACTGCCTTTCTAAGTGATAGTTTAAGTGTCGGAAAGTGCCTAAAACTCACCCAAAGTGCTGAATTCAGCAAAATTCAGCACAAATAAGCATTTTAACAATCTAATATCATGCAGAAATATGGTTAAATGGTCCTGAATGCTTTCCTAAGTGTCGGGAATCAAAAGTGTCACAAAAGGTAACATAAAGCACACTAAACTGTAAGTTTAGCACCTTAACGAACCAGTAACCAACCGAACAACCGGACACTACCCGAAACATCAAATTTACACTAGAAGCACTGTTTTAACATTACCGAGCTAGTTATGGTCCCCGAACACCATAACACCCCCTAAAAATATCCAATAACTAAAACACGTAACTAATACTTGGATTTCAACTAGTAAGTAACTAGTTTGGTTAAAACTTATCCTACTACCCCCCCCCCCCATGTCTACGGCCCAACAAGGGTCCCACAAGGTGGATTTTATTTCAATATTTAATTGGATATGCATTCACTTTCCTAAACATAATATACAAAGGTTAAGGACTTGAATTTGGTTATAAGTAAGACATGCAAGTTCATATTTTCATAATATATACACACTAACACACACTACTCTTCTCTCTCCCTCCCTTGTGCTCTCGGCCGAAGACCACCACCACCCTACCACCACCATCACTTCACTTCCATTCATTTCACACACTTACAAAGGTGCTAGAGACCATACAAAGAAGCTAGGAGCTTGTGGAAGTTGAAGGACCTCTCTCTTTTGCTTTTATCCATCTCATAAATTCTCTTGATCATCCCTAGCCTTGTGCTAGTGGTAAGAGTCTTGATCTTGCTAGTTTACTTCCATTTTTAGTGGTTAAAGAAGAATCATAATCATAATCTTAAAGAACACTAAAGATAATAAGATTGAAACTTGAATATAAGCATGTTTAATGAAGAAACTAAGTTGTTTATGTGATGATTTGTTGTTGATTGTTGTTTGTTCATGTATGTGATGTAGATCATCATATGATCTTGCTAGATCATGATTGAAAACATAATCTAGCAAGATGTGAGAATAGAAATTGTTGTAGGATGATAGATCATCCACACATAAAGCATGAACTTGAAGAAACATAATTTTTTCTTGAAAAATCATGATCAAAGTAAGTTGTTAATCATATAGATCTAAGAATTTCATGAAGGATTTCTAAACAAACCAAGTTAGAAGTATAAGTTTCATTTAATCTTGGTTCTTACAAAAACAAATCTTATTTTTGGTGGTTAAACAAGTGTAGAAACACTTGTGTAACAAGAAGAATGCATAAAGAAACATTTTTTAGCAAACATGATTTGAAGTTGTAAACATCTATATTCTTTAAAAATGAAGTTTTTAAAGAATCAATCACACTTTAGAAGGTAACAAGGCTTACTAAGAACACTAGTAAGTTACTACAAATTTTTACAAATATTCAAGTTCATGAAGTAGTTAGATTATGATTGATTTGGCAAGATTGGTAAGTAAAGGTTGTTTATTGTTGATTGTGAATTGATTGTGATGATTTTTACAAAAGAAAATGATATGCATAAAAGCATGGAAACCTCCATTTTTAGGGGAAACTATGGCAAATTTTTCTAAAAATTTAAACACTTAGAAAAATATTTATAAACATGCACTTACAAGTGTATTTTCAATCATAAATTGTTACATAAACTTTGCCATAATTTTTGTTACAAAAATATAAATATTGGAGGTTGGTTTTATAAATAAAAGTGACTAAATATGTATCTACGAAATATATATTTAGAAGACACCATGTGTGTGATTATTTGTATATTTTGTGTATTAGTTATATTATTTTAGGGCTTGAAATAATATAACACATTAAAAAAACCAAGAATTACAATCCAAAATATTACAAAAATTCCAAGGAATAAATATACAAGTTATACACAAAATATTGGTGAAACCAAACCAAGGAATATAACTCACAAGAATATTCCGGAAATTCATTCGCAATTATATTTTTGGTAAATAATATTTTGGACACCAGGGAAACAAAAATATGATTTTTACAAATACTACAAGGTTATATCATATTTTTGACAAGGGAAAAATATGTTATTTTGGCAAGTATAAACATATATTTTTCTTGAAGTTTTTAGAAGATATATTATCTTGAATGAAATATATTTCCTCAACAAACATAAAATGAAAAATTATTGGGATTAAGGATATATTTTCTCATATAAATATGAAATATATCATTTTTGGATGAAAAACGAGTTTATATATATTTTCTGAGTTAGACTTGAAAATATATTATTGTTGGAACTTATAAGAAAATACAACTATTTTTGCCAAAGAAAAATTACAAATAATTTTTCTAAGTAATATTTATTACAATATATATATTTTGGAAATATATACTGGTGGACTTTTATTAAAGATAATATTGGGGAAAAATTAATACGAAATTAAGTACAAGAATACTTAATTAATACAATAAAAATACGTATTCTCATGTGTATAAATACACACCGGAATATGACCCTAATACATGGCAAAAATATACAAGTATAAGGATACAAATACAAATACCCCCATCCTTGGGAAGGATATGCATGTATAAATACTTGGGAAGTATTAAGTTAATATATATTCTTTTAACAATTATTCCAAAATTTAATAAATATAATTTAAGTTAAAATATTAATTATTTTAACAAATAATTATATAACTTGGAATAATACCGAAGATACGAAGAAACGTAACTCAAGAATGTTAATGCTAAGTCAAGGCACGACCCGCTCATCTAATAGACATTAGTACGTTGTAGGTAGTCGTGTTTTATCCAAGGAACTTGAGTTACGGTGACTGAAGACGCAAGACTGTGAGTTCGTGACCCCTTTTTAAATTTAATAAATATAATTTAAGTTAAAATATTAACTATTTTTAGTTTTATGACTTCGGGGGTGAAGTACATGTTACAACTGTTTACAAACGTTATTATTTGGTATGGTTAGCTAAGGAAGGGTACTGCTAGATCATGTGAGTGGTGGGTATGACGCTTAAGACCATTAATTCTCGTTGTAGGACCGAGGGACATGAGTGATAGATCTATTTGGGTGTAGCGAGCCCTGCCCATGTTGAACCCGGTGCAAAGTCTGCTAGGTTTGAGCCTTCCTGCATCACATCACACATATTAATGGCCTTGCAAACCATTAATGATCTGTTTTTCCTTGTTGCTTTCATACCAGGATTTACAAACTTATATACATACTTACAGTGATTTCAAAGGTTTATGCATACACACAAACAAGCACAGGAACTCGCTCAACTTTTTACAAACCTGTTTTCATTGCATACACGAAACGCCCAGATCCAGGAAAACAAACATTTTTACAAACGAAAAGACACGAAACACAATTCAAGGGTTATGTTCAGTCTGAGAGACTGGGTGGTACAATCTGAGAGACTGGGAGGTTTAGTCTGGGAGACTAGGTGGTTTAGTCTGGGAGACTAGGAAGGATACACGAATACATGATTGCATTATCATTCATTACATGCTTAATGTTGGTAGTTAATATATGTGCATATGTGGTAATTGTTATGTTACAGGTACTATGTCATCTTCTGAGAGTGGATTGTCTGACACTGATGACCCCATGGCTGTTGTTTCTGACGATGAGATCGTCCCCGAGCCAGAGATTTTTACTTCCGGTACAGAGAGTGACCCGGAGATGATGTCCGACGATGATGACGATTTTCAACCATTTGCGCTTCCCAATTTTGGCGATGATTTACCGATTGCTGATGGTATCCCGGACGAGGATCCGTTTGTTATTCCAATTCCTGTGCACGATCATCTTATCATCGGTCATCCCGATGGTGAGCACATTGTGGCACCGATCCTCGCTCATGTTCCTTTGGTGGTCATTCCTCCTGAGGATTGGCCATTCTATGATCTTTTTTATGATGATTTTAATTTGTTTGTTGATAGTCCCCTGATGATGCCCATGGCGATGGGGAGCTCGATGAGGACGTTGTTGACGTTCCGCTTCTGGGGATTCCTATTATTGAGATTTCTTCTGATTCTAGCTTACACTCTGTCCCAGATTCCTTTGATCTGTGTCATCTTCCGCCTTATAGGCAGTTGGTTTGCGACGCTATGCCACAGATTTTGACGATGATACAGCTATGTCAGCTGCACCGATTTCTCCACATGACATTGAGCCTGGTCTTGAGCTTGATTTTGTCCCTGATGATCAGCCTGTTGATGCACTTGCTGATCCTGAGCCGATACCTGCACCTGAGCATTTGCCTGATCATTATCCTATCCCATTTTGCATACCTGACATTGCACCACTCATACCAGGTCCAGTTCCTGCACCCGCTGACCCTCCTGTTATTGAGCCAGTCACTCCCCCATTTGCACCCGCACCTGTTGATGTTGCTCCTTTTCACACAGTTGAGACGGATGTGCACCTTCTTGACCTGCCTATTGTCTTCTTGCAGGATATACCCGCACCCCGTCCAGGGGAGGGCACTTCTAGCCAACAGCCTAGCCATGACCCACATGTATCAGCAGCTTTCCCTCATATGCCTCAGTCTACACCTACTGCTCATTTTACTTCTTCACCACTAGATGAGCCACTTAGATGGTTCCCACCTTACACCATGCCGATTTCTAATCCCTACCATCCCTCACATTTTACTGGTTATACACGGGATGAGTTACTTCTATCATTGCAGCTCCAGTATGAGATCATGAGTCGCAGTATTTTAGAGCTTAAGATGACACCGCGACCTTTGCCATGTCCATGCCAGCCTGCTTTTGCTTCTCATTCATCACCATCCCCATTTTCACATCCTCCTGCACCGCTTACTCCATTTCCCGAGTTTGATACTCGATTTCTTACTGTTGAGCAGCAGATCAGTTATCTGTTGCGTCATGTTTATGATCTTGAGGAGAAGCTAGCGCATGTGCGCAGCTTGCTTTTTGTTCCTCCACCACCATCAGCATAGACGGTTTTTGGTTTTATGTAGCTAGCTTGCTTTTGATGAGAGCACCGCTATTGAGCTGAGCTAGCGAAGCCTTTTGGAGACCATCTTTTGACTGTATGACTTATGATAGATTGATAGACATTTTGGACAAGGGTAGTGGGACCCTGTGTTCCCTTTTGAAACGATATTTATGTAAAACATGTAACTATATTGTGGTCGATGATTAATGAAAGCTCAATCGTAATGTTCTCATTAAACACGTTGTTAAATTACATGTTTGTGCTATGATTGTGATGTTATATGATTGCTTGCTATGATAATTACTTATATACCTATGTGTATACACCTCTTAGGTCTTATTCGTATAATAGATGCTTGTGCTTGAGTCTTTAATAAGACCTGACCTATACAATCTTCTTTATAGAAGATGCCTCCTCGAAGGAACAATCAGTTGCCCACAACAGAGGCTGAACTGCAAGAACGGATTTCACAAGCAATCGCACAACATGAGGCCTTGCGCTCTGAACATAGCGGAGGTACCTCAGGAAATAACCCACCTCACGGTAATGTTTAAGTCACGTAAAACACATTACGATACGTTTGGACATTCCATGTGCTTTGCTAATGCTTTCTGTGAATGATGTTGCTTGTACATGTTGTACTTACAAGCAGTTCTTTGACTGCAAGCCTCTGAATTTTGACGGCACTGGAGGTGCCGTAGCTTTTGTTAGATGGGCTGAGAAAATAGATTCGGTGCTGCGGATGAGCAAGTGTGCGCCTGAACACCAGGTCACCTACATTTCTGGACTTTTCCTAGACGGAGCTCTATCATGGTGGAACCTTCAGGTTCAGACTCTGGGAGAGGAGACTGCTTATGCTTTGACTTGGGATGAAATGAAAGAACTAATGCGCAAGAAGTACTGCTCGAGAGCTGAGATTCAGAAATTGGAGACCGAGGTCTAGAATCTGAAGATGGATGGACCTAAGATTGTCGAATACGTATAGAGATTTCACGACCTGTCTCGTGTGGTCCCTTACATGGTAGAGCCGGAGTTCAAGCGAATCGAACGTATCATTTGGGGATTGGCACCCTAAATCATGAGCATGGTGACTACTTCGAAGCCTCCAACGATCACTGAGGTCATTGATTTGAGCGTACCACTAACAGAGGAGGCGATTAGATTGAACAAGTTCTCAATTTCTGATAACAAGAAGAAGGAGACTCATGTCGAGTCAACAGGAGAGAACAAGAGGAAGTTCTCGAACTTCAAGAAGGGTACCCAAGGAAACAATGGTAGCAACAAGAAAAGATATGCGGACCCACCAGCCGAAGCCAGGACTGGTGTTGCAAGTGCGGAAGGTAAAGGGAAAGGTTACATGGGCACTTTGCCTAAGTGTGATGTGTGCCAGTTCCATCATGTCGGTCAATGTAGGTTTAGGAAGTGTGAAAACTGTGGAAACAATGGTCATTCGAAGGAGACATGCTGGGCTGGTACTGGTCGTGGAAATAGTGGTCAGAAAGGTAATGGTAGTGGAAACGTGGTGGAAACGGTAACGGGAATAGGAATAATCAAGGAGGAAATGGTGGTAATGTGAATCGTGGTGGTTCTAGTAACCAAGCCGGTAATGGAAACCGCAACCAAAAAAACAACCAGGGTGGTACTGGAAACAAGCAAGGATGCTTTAGTTGCGGAGATGTCGGGCATTTCAAGAGAGATTGCCCAAAGAACAACCAAGCCCAGGGGAGAGTCTTCAACATTGGAGCTAGGGAAGCTCGCCAAGATCCGAACGTAATCACGGGTACGTTCCCTATCAACCAACACTTTGCATCTGTGTTATTTGATACTGGTGCCGATTATAGCTGCGTATCCCTAGAATTTAAGAACATACTTGGGTTAGTTGCCAGTAAGCTAGATATACCGTACTCGATAGAACTAGCTAATGGAAAGCTAGTAGAGGCAAACGAAGTAATTAGAGGTTGTGTAATAGAGCTCGGAGAGCATGAGTTTACGCTTGATCTTCTGCCAGTCGAGTTGGGAAGTTTTGACGTGGTAGTGGAATGGATTGGTTATCAAGCAACCGAGCCGAGATCGTATGCCATGAGAAGATCATCCGCATTCCATTAGAAAATGGAGAGACGATTGTAGTGCACGGAGAGAAGCATGATACGCCCTTGAGGATTATCAGCTATTTGAAGGCCTGAAAGTTTATGCGAAAAGGATGTGCCGCCTTTTTGGCTCACATTGTTGATAAAGAAGCCGAAGAGCCAAAGCTGGAAAATATCCTGGTGGTAAGGGAATATCCTAAAGTCTTCCCCGAAGATTTTCCAGGATTGCCACCGCAACGACAAGTCGAATTCCACATTGACTTACTTCCAGGCGATGCGCCTGTAGCTAAGGCACCTTATCGACTTGCGCCTTCCGAGATGCAAGAGTTGTCGACGCAACACAAGAGCTTTTGGACAAGGGATTTATTCGACCAAGCTTCTCGCATTGGGGAGCTCTAGTTCTGTTTGTTAAGAAGAAGGACGGTAGTTTCCGTATGTGTATCGACTACCGAGAGCTGAACAAGTTGACCATCAAGAATCGGCATTCCTTACCGAGGATTGATGACCTTTTTAATCAACTTCAAGGATCAAGTTACTACTCCAAGATCGATCTTCGATCAGGTTATCACCAGCTGCGGATTCAAGAAGAGAGTATACCGAAGACTGCCTTTAGAACTCGTTGATGGACATTACGAGTTTCTAGTAATGATGTTTGGTTTGACAAACGCGCCGGCAGTATTTACGGATCTGATGAACCGAGTTTGCAAGACATATCTCGATAAGTTCGTGATTGTGTTTATCGACAATATTTTGATTTATTCACGAACGAATGAAGAGCATGAGTAACACCTTAGAGCTGTTTTAGAGCTGCTCAAGAAGGAAAAACTGTACGCCAAGTTCTCGAAGTGTGAGTTTTGGTTGCATGAGGTACAATTCCTCGGTCATGTAGTGAATGAAGATGGAATCCATGTGGATCCCACCAAGATTGAGGCGATTAAGAATTGGGAAACTCCAACGACGCCAACCGAGATCCGACAGTTTTTGGGTTTAGCAGGGTATTATCGCCGATTCATTGAGAATTTTTCTAAAATCGCTCAACCGCTGACCTCCCTCACTCAAAAGGATAAGAAGTATCAGTGGGGAGATAAACAAGAAGAAGCTTTTCAATTGCTCAAGAACAAGCTTTGGGATGCACCTATTTTATCCCTACCCGAAGGCACCGATGACTTTGTGGTATACTGTGACGCCTCGCGTCAGGGATTAGGTTGTGTGCTGATGCAGCGATAGAAGGTTATAGCTTATGCTTCAAGCCAGTTGAAAGTTCATGAGAAGAACTACACCACGCACGACTTGGAGTTAGGCGCAGTGGTGTTTGCATTGAAGATTTGGCGACATTATTTGTATGGCACCCAATGCACGATCTTTACCGATCATAAGAGCTTACAGCACATATTCGACCAGAAAGAGCTTAATTTGAGACAGCGATGATGGGTTGAGTTGTTAAACGATTATGATTGTGAAATCAAATATCACCCAGGAAAGGCGAATGTGGTGGCAGACACCTTGAGTCGAAAAGAGAGGATTAAGCCCATAAGGGTTAGGGCTTTGGAGATGATCATTCAGACAGACCTCTCGTTGCGTATTCGTGCTGCACAAAGAGAAGCTCTCAAGAAGGAAAACTTGAAGGATGAATATCTCCGTGGGATATATTTTGGAAATATATATTGGTGGAGTTTTATTAAAGATAATATTCCGAAAAAATTAATACGAAATTAAGTACAAGAATACTTAATTAATACAATAAAAATACGTATTCTCATGCGTATAAATACACACCGGAATACGACCCTAATACATGGCAAAAATATACAAATATAAGGATACAAATACAAATACCCCCATCCTTGGGAAGGATATGCATGTATAAATACTTGGGAAGTATTAAGTTAATATATATTGTTTTAACAATTATTCCAAAATTTAATAACTATAATTTAAGTTAAAATATTAATTATTTTAACAAATAATTATATAGCTTGGAATAATACCAAAGATACGAAGAAACGTAACTCAAGAACGTTAATGCTAAGTCAAGGCACGACCCGCTCATCTAATAGACATTAGTACGTTGTAGGTAGTCGTGTTTTATCCAAGGAGCTTGAGTTACGGTGACTGAAGACGCAAGACTGTGAGTTCGTGACCCTCTTTTCTTTTAACTATTTTCAGTTTTATAACTTCGGGGGTGAAGTACGTGTTACAACTGTTTACAAATGTTATTATTTGGTATGGTTAGCTAAGGAAGGGTACTGCTAGATCATGTGAGTGGTGGGTATGACGCTTGAGACAATTAATCCTCGTTGTAGGACCGAGGGACATGAGTGATAAATCTATTTGGGTGTAGCGAGCCCCGCCCATGTTGGACAAGGGTTTGGCCCATGGGTTGACTATGTCTTACAGCCGGAAGCCAGGTGTAAAGTCTGCTAGGTTTGAGCCTTCCTGCATCATGTCACACATATTAATGGCCTTGCAAACCATTAATGATCTGTTTTTCCTTGTTGCTTTCATACCGGGATTTACAAACTTATATACATACTTACAGTGATTTCAAAGGTTTATGCATACACACAAACAAGCACACGAACTCGCTCAACTTTTGTTGATGTTTTCAAACTACATGTATTTCAGGAAATTAGATGTGGATCTGGCGGGCGTTCGGAAGTTCCAAGTATGGTTTAAGAATAAAAGATGTCATCCATGGTCTTAGGGTTTGGTCAGTGTGTCTTATTCCTGAACAAGGCACATCCACTAAAGCCTGATTTTATTTAGAGTCTTTTGATGAGTCCCTCTGGAACTCAAAACAATTCGTATGGTTTGTAAGATATGAATTTGAAGTCTATGTTTAAACAATGATGTTTGTGATGTTTTTAAACTTAATTAATGGATGACCATCTATGGTTTTTATCATATAGTTGTTGTTATGATTGAATGCAATGATATTAAGAAAGTCACACCATAATCATGCTTCCGCAAAAGTTAGGGTGTGACAACAACGTGGAGCCTAGAAAGAGAGCCTGGTGAAAGGGGGCAGATAAATCAGGATACAAAGGGGAGTCTGTGGTTCTGAACTATTAATGCTTCTTAAAGACTCAGAGTTGATGAAGACTAGCTACGAGATTGACTGTAGCAATATCCAAGGGGGGGTCTGTGAGTGCATATGTCTATCGCTTCCGTCAATCACGTATCATAACTAACAGATGAGACTAGACTAGGTTTTGAATTGTAAAATATTTTAGTGTGTATAGAGTAAGTCCGCATGGATGGGCTTGCGTAGATCCGCGTGAATCAAGAAGCAGCACATTTCTAGGGTTTGAACTTGATTCGTGCGCATGAACATTCGTTGATTCGCATGAGTTGATCTGCACCAAACAAGGTCCATTCGTGATTAGGTTAAGTGCGAATGGACTAACACTATAAATAGAGGTCTTGTCTAGTTCATTTGTACACATCTTTGGCTAGAGAGGGGAAACTCTGTCAAAGTGGTTTCGTGGTATTGTATTTCAAATCAATAAATAGAAACCAGATTATAATTACTTGCTCTTGTTCAATCCACTCTCGTACTTGGATTCCGAACAAGATACGAGATCTAAGCAATCAACGAAACATCGGAATCGATTCTAACACGCACTCTCAGTTAATACACTAATACGTGTGCATTGTGTATTTAATTAGGAATACCAGCTCTAAGCCATTAGGCAAGACCTATCAACTTAAACCTGCAATGTGAGTCATTCTTTCTTTTATCAAAATGCTTTGCAAAACCCTAAATGTTTTTCAGTTATTCTTACAGTGATTAAGTATTTATATTCTTAAATTACTGCTAGTGTGTGGGGTTTTGTATACATTACTTGTCAAGCGCTACTATTGGATGACAGGATCCAATAGTGACATGACCACAGTCACAGGTCTTGCCGAGTGATAAACATGGTTGGATAATTGTAAGATATAAGTAAATGTAAAAACTCTTAATACTGTAATTATAACAATGTGTTTTCTGACAACTGAATGAACTCACCAGTATTTTTGGCTGACCAAATGTTTTTAAAACGTGTTTCAAGTGACTTACTGTGAAGAAAGGAAAAAGTGTCGTAAAGCATTACAACTTAAATAAGTGTGAAATAAAACGTGTTTTCTGTAAAGCAAGGATTTCCCAGTGATATTCCTTTCTATAACTACGGGGTTTACCCCACAGTCTAATGAAATAAAAACTGGATTTTTGAAAACTCTGATAAAATTTTCCTGACACCCGGTCCTAATGATTTTTCCATTACAAAATAGTAAACACCGGTACCACAGTTGTCTGCCTCGCGACTCTCGAACCGGGGTACGGGTCGGGGGCCGTGACAGCTAGCCACTCCTTAAAGTCTGGGCAGTCCTTCTGCTTATGTTCGACCATACAGCAGAACTTGTAGTGAATCTTCCCTTTGGAGTCATTAGAGCCAGAAGTACTTGTACCTGCATCCTGCTTTTGGACCTTTGCATTAGGCTTCTTATTGTAGTTACCCTTCCTTTTCTTCGAGTCAGCAGTTATCTAATAAGCAACTTCGGCTTTCTCCAGTTTCAGACGTTCTTCTTCTTGCACGCACATGGCAATCAACTCATTCATCTTCCATGGTCCTTCTGAAGGTTATAGTTGACTTTGAATGCTTCATAAGATGTGGGCAGAGACGTCATGATAAAATGCACCAGAAGCTATTACTAATCTCTATGTTTAATTCCTTGAGCTTTTGGGCCATGTTATTCATTATCAGGATGTGCTCACAAATACCATTGACCCCATCATACTTTGTGGTCACCAATTTTAGAATGAGGGTGCTGGCTTACGCCTTAGACGCCCCTTGGAATTGAGTCTCCACATTAGTCAGATATTCCTTAGTTGTAGTAGAGTCAGGAATGGCTGTCACACCCCAACCGAAGGTGGAAACATCGGGACGTGGCACTAAGCGAAACAGATTGTCCAGAAGTTTCCATAACAACTATAATTACCAGTTATTTAAGTATCACCTCCCATACCATGACATAAAAGTAACATAATTATTAAAGACAAGATCTAGTCAAATTGTTCTGTTCCGACAACTCAGATTTCAAATATAGACAATTCGTTTATTTGTTTCTAGACCTTTTCTAGCCTCGATTTCACAGCAAGCCAAGCATCTAAACATCTTAAGCACCTGCCACATACGTTAAAGTAAAAGTCAATACACATAGTGTAAAGGTGAGCATACAAGCTTCATAGATATAATAGAGTTCGAAATCGTTTACGCATAACCAACATGTACACAGTGTGAAATGAAGCACGTAAGTTATCGACATGAACCTATCGATACCAATGACTGCGGGTTGACTGCCCAAGGCAGTTCGTAATACACACTCACCACTGTGAGCCATGCAGTTAATTGTCCTTAACAACCCCTGAGTGAACAGGTGCTGAGTCCAAACTATAGTACTATCGTTGCTAAGGCAGGTAGACATCATTCCATGTGTAAACATAACAAACAAGCATTCATTAAGTCACGTATAACATGCGATAACGGTTAGCGTTAAAGTATTGCGTAGTGTGTTTGATGTGATTTAGAATATGTAACGTATGTAACACCCAAAAGTGCATAAAGCAAAAAGGGTTCGAGTATACTCACAACGATAGAATTAATGGATTGAAGGGAGAGCTTAGAGCGGATATTAGCCTGAACAGTTAACGATAGCATAAACGATGAGCGACGCGTAAAACGGTGTGATGACAATGGGTCGGACGGTAATCCGATCGGATGGCAATCTGATCGGATGGTCGGTCGGTCGGCTGACAATCCGTTCAGATGGTCATCTGATTGGATGGCCATGCGAGTGGATTTTTACCTCATTTGGAATGGATGTGTTTGTGTATGATGGCTTGAACTTTGAAGTTTTAGTTGTAGGATTTAGAAAATAGAGAAGTGTCTCTACCTTTCAGGTCGGTCGATCGAGCGGTTGTTCGATCGGACAACAATCTGATTGGCGAGGCTTCTCAAGTTGAGAATAAGTTCACAGCAGGACGGTCACTCGATCGGATAGCAATCCGATCGGGTGGCTATCTTGTGTATTGAACATGTTGAAAATTGTTCAAGTGTTGAAGTCAAACATCACATGGTCGGGTGGGGATCCGATCGAATGGCAGTCTATTCGGACGGCACTTCGTTCGATGTTCAGAACCTCAATTGTTGAAATGAAAGTTAAGTGTGGGACCCAAGGTGTAATCCGATCAGGTGACAGGCCGGTCGGGCGGCAATCCGATCGGACGGCAATCCGTCCCAGTTGACCTGATCGTCTTCTTCCTTGGTTGTTTTGTCTGTTTGAAGTTTTCTTGAGTTTATTTGATAAAGTTCCAAACAACATAAACCTCGTCAAGACTTAGTGACCCGATCAGACAGGAACCACCCTAGCCCGGCCAGTTAACTGTTCGAGACGGTGCTTCATGTTTAACCCGAAATCAGTGTTCTCGTGGATAGAATCCGGATCTTGAACCAATACATCAACATGAAGGAGTAAGAGATTAGAACAAGCTCCGATTCCATCAGTTTTGAGTGCATTGAGCGTAAAAGAGTTGAAAGAAAGCTTGAAAGCCATCTTTCAATCCTTTTCACCATGATTATGTTCATATCTATGAAAGATCTTTGTTTATTCATGTGGGAATCATTCAGATCTAAGTTGTTCTTGGTGGATTGAAGCCAAAACATGAAGTTCTTATGAACACCATGATGACATCATCCTTGAACACCTCAAATCTAGTGATTTCGCGGTTAAAAGTTAAGATTCAAAAGATAGAAACGTGTAGGAGTGCGTGTAGATTAAGAAAGTACAAGATTTAGGTAGAAAACTTACAAGAATCGCAAGAAATCTGAAAAAATAGCGGCTGGAGCGAGTAGGGTGAAGAGGGAGCTGTCAACATCAAATGAGGTTGACATAGGGGGTATTTATAAGGTTTCCATAAATGGAAAGGAGGAAAGAGGTGGGTCGATCAAGTGGCAGCCCGTCCGGGTGGCACCTCGATCGAGTGGCAACTCGGTCGGGTGACACCTAGGTCAGGTGGCAGCTCGGTCGAGTGGCACCTCGATCGGATGGCACTCCGATCGGGTGGCAGCTCGGCCGGCTGGCCACTCAAATCGAGTGCTTGGCGCGACGAGCTTTGCAGTTTCGATTCGATTGGCAAGCGTTGCGATGCGATTCGAGAGGGCGATGCGATAGCTTTTCTCATCAAATTACTTTTAATCCCAACTACTATATCAACATACAAGCATCCTATTTAACTTGCGTTTAGCATTTCGATTCGAATTGCGATTGAGTTGCGATTGAGTTGCGATTGCGTTTCAATTAATCACCACATCATAAGACATAAATAACATGCACAAATAACACATAAAGGGCACACACACATAAAAACCATAACCAGACACATAATTCGAGTTGTGAATGCGATAGCGATAAGCGAAAAATTGATTAAACATGCGATTAATATGTGATTATTAATAGATACCAAACATGATACAACTAATGCGATAACATAAATAGATTATCGACAAGTTAAAGAAGTCAAAACAGGAGTTGAGCAAGGAGTGACAGATCGCAATTAGCAATCTTGTCTCCCTATGACTTCAATCTTGACTTTGACTTTGACTTTCGAAACACGGGGTGTTACAGCCTCCCCTAGTTGAGGGAATTTCGTCCCAAAATTAGGCCGAAGCCGTAACAAACAACTGCGGGAACTTCGCCTTCATGTCGCTTTCGAGTTCCCAAGTGAACTCTGCACCTCGTTTGACTTCCCATCGAACTTTCACAATGGGAATGCGCGAGCGTCTGAGCTGCTTGGTTTGGCAGTCCATGATTTCGACAGGCTTCTCCATGAAGTGTAGTCTTTCGTTTACTTGGAGATCTTCTAGAGGCACAAACAGATCATTCTCAGCCAGGCACTTTCTGAGGTTAGATACGTGGAAGGTTGGGTGGACATTACTAAGTTCCTCCGGTAGTTCGAGTCTGTAGGCCACTATTCTAATCTTTTCCAGAACCTTAAAGGGTCCAACATATCGAGGCGCGAGCTTTCCTTTCTTTCCGAATCTGACCACACCCTTCCAAGGTGATAACTTTAGGAGTACATGGTCACCAACGTCAAATTCAAGGGGCTTGCGTCTTCTATCAGCGTAACTTTTCTGACGACTCCGGGCTTTCAGCAGATTGTCTCGAATTTGGAGGATTTTGTCAGTCGTTTCTTGCAATAGCTCAGGACCGGTTAATTGCGAGTGCCCGATCTCGTGCCATACAATAGGCGAACGACATTTTCTTCCGTATAAAGCCTCAAATGGTGCCATTTGAATGCTGGAATGATAACTGTTATTGTATGAGAATTCTACTAAAGGTAAGTATGCGTCCCAATTACCACCGAAATCTATGACACACAAATGCAGTTGTAGTGACAGCACAATTCTTGTTGCTGGAGCTGCTGTTGTTGTTCTTCCTCTTGCGACGAGAGGACTTTGGTGATTGAGAGGCGGCGGCGGTTGTAGCGGTTGGTGCGGCGGTGGCTTGGTGCAAGTTCTTGGTAGCTTTATCCCAAAATCCAGCTTTGACTCGCTTGTCGTTGATTTCAACGGCAAGCAAGTAAGTCTCTTCGATTGTTGCTGGCTTTGAAGCATGCACAAAATCTGCAACACAATCCGACAGAGCTTGGATATACTTCTTGATCGTCTTATCAGCAGTCTTGACTTGATCAGGCAGATAATACTGAGCTGCTTGAAGCGAGCAGTTAAAGTAGCGTTGTCACCATCCTTCTGTTTCAGATGCCAAAATTCGTCCTCCAACTTTTGGCGCTCATGGGGAGGGCAGAACTCTTCGAGCATGACGTTCTTCAACTCGTCCCATGACAGACCATAAGCTGCGTCATTTCCGCGTTTGTTCCTCTCGGCCGTCCACTAGTCTAATGCGCGGGACTGAAAAACGCCGGTAGCATTCAGAGTGTGGAGATTGTCAGGACATCCACTCTGACGCAGGGTGACCTCGATCGAATCGAACCATTGAAATAAGGCCATAGGGCCATCTTCGCCAGTGAATTCTTTCGGTCCACAAGCCTTGAATTGTTTGAAGCTAAAAGCAGCTTTAGGAGTAGCTTTGGGAGCTTCGGTCCTGGACTCTTCAGACGATTTACTCACGTTCTCGTATATGTCGCTCACGATCTGAGGAACCACCTTTGCTACTTGTTTAGCGATGATAGCAGCAAGGCATTTGTCTCTCTGTTCTTGACGAGTAACTCGTGGGTGACGGGGTCCAGATGACGACATTGTCTGCAACAGACATCGTCGTGGGACTTAGACACAACATAATCGAATCTTACCTCACATGTCTAATACTACTAAAGCTAAGGAATACGTTCATGTAAACACGTAGGCGCATAACCACATATTCACATAAGCACAGAAGCACATATGCACGTAAGGCACGGAAACACAGAAGCACATAATCACAAGAGGCAGTCAGAATACAGAAACCTATCATTCAAAGTTCGCGAATGTTCGAGAATAGCGATCACAAATATCATAGCGAGTAGTATATCATAAGCGAATAGTATATTAAGCAACATGGCGTAAAGTCGTTCCTCAGGTAGTAGCGATTTGTCAGCGTTTTGTGGTAGATGTGCGGTGCAAGTCGTGTGTGTCAATCAAAGCGAAAAGGGGTACGATGAGTTGGTGACTTCCGGCTTTTCGCTTTTCGCTTTTACATTGTAACCACAAATACATAAAACCACATAACACATAAAAGTCACATAAAACGTCAAAATATTAGGGTCGGCAGTAGCGAGTTCAGAATCGAACCACATAAAAATCGAGAATAGATTCTCTGCGGCTATTTAGACGTCGACTAACCAAAGTGATTCGAATATTCACAAGGACTTTTGGTACACACTTTGGCCTTCGGGACTGTGCCCTCACCTCGAATCCAGGCGAATGGCACGCATCCTCCTAGTTTCAGCGTGACTTCAAGTCGTTGGAGTCCGTCGAGGCTTTGGTGAGAGTCTGTGAAACAAAATAGAGATCGGAACAAGTCGTCGAGGTTTGGGTTTCACCCCTGACTTAACGAATCCATTCCTGTCTTTGATAAAATAAAGGAGAAATCATGCGTCAAAGTATGGATTTCACTCCTGATTCAACATAAATTCTCCTGTTTGTAGATAAAATGCGGGTCAAAAAATAATCTAGTCGAGAGTTTGCGGTTTTAACACCTAATCTTGACCTAATTGCTCGTTCATTTTCGAAATCTAGAGTGCAGTCTTAGTGTAGTGCAGGCGAGTATAGCGAGAAATAGTAAGTAAGCTCGTACATAATCCCTACAGGCTATGCACAAGTCGGTCTGTTGGTACTTAACTATAGACTAGGTTGTTCCTAAGGCGTCGACCCAAACTAGGTCGAGTCTTGCCTAATTCCTTATAGTTATGGCTCTGATACCAATCTGTCACACCCCAACCGATGGCGGAAACATCGGGGCTTGGCACTGAGCGAAACAGATTGTCCAGAAATTTCCATAACAGCTATAATTACCAGTTATTTAAGCATCACGTCCCATACCATGACATAAAAAGTAACATAATTATTAAAGACAAGAGCTAGTCAATTTGTTCTGTTCCGACAACTCAGATTTCAAATATAGACAATTCGTTTATTTGTTTCTAGACCTTTCCTAGCCTCGATTTCACAGCAAGCCAAGCATCTAAACATCTAAAGCACCTACCACATACGTTAAAGTAAAAGTCAATACACATAATGTAAAGGTGAGCATACAAGTTTGATAGATATAATAGAGTTCGAAATCGTTTACGCATAACCAGCACGTACACAGTGTGAAATGAAGCACGTAAGTTATCGACATGAACCTATCAATACCAATGAGTGCGGGTTGACTGCCCAAGGGAGTTCGTAATACACACTCACCACTGTGAGCCATGTAGATAATTGTCCTTAACAACCCCTGAGTGAACAGGTGCTGAGTCCAAACTATAGTACTATTGTTGCTAAGGCAGGTAGACAGCATTTCATGTGTAAACATAACAAACAAGCATTCATTAAGTCACGTATAACATGCGATAACGGTTAGCATTAAAGTATTGCGTAGTGTGTTTGATGTGATTTAGAATATGTAACGTATGTAACACCCAAAAGTGCATAAAGCAAAAAGGGTTTGATTATACTCACAGCGATTGAATTAATGGATTAAAAGGAGCGCTTAGAGCGGATTTTAGCCTGAACAGTTAACGATAGCATAAACGATGAGCAACGCGTAAAACGGTGTGATGACAATGGGTCGGACGGTAATCCGATCGGATGGCAATCTGATCGGATGGCCGGTCGGTCGGCTGACAATCCGTTCGGATGGTCATCCGATCGGATGGCCATGCGAGTGGATTGTTACCTCGTTTGGAATGGATGTGTATGTGTATGATGGCTTGAACTTTGAAGTTTTCGTTGTAGCATTTAGAAAATAGAGAAGTATCTCTACCTTTCAGGTCGGTCAATCGAGCGGCTGTTCGATCGGTCAACAATCCGATTGTCGAGGCTTCTCAAGTTGAGAACAAGTTCACAGCAGGACGGTCACTCGATCGGATAGCAATCCGATAAGGTGGCTATCTTTTGTATTGAACATGTTGAAAATTGTTCAAGTGTTGAAGTCAAACATCACATGGCCGGGTGGGGATCCGATCGAATGGCAGTCCGTTCGGACGGCTCTCCGTTCGATGTTCAAAACCTCAATTGTTGAAATGAAAGTTAAGTGTGGGACCCAAGGTGTAATCCGATCGGGTGACAGGCCGGTCGGGTGGCAATCCGATCGGACGGAAATCCGTCCAAGTTGACATGATCGTCTTTTTCCTTGGTTGTTTTGTCAGTTTGAAGTTTTCTCGAGTCTGTTTGATAACGTGCCAAACAACAGAAAACTCATCAAGACTTAGTGACCCGATTGGACAGGAACCACCCTAGTCCGACCAGTTTACTGTTCGAGACGGTGCTTCATGTTTAACCCGAAATCAGTGTTCTCGTGGATAGAATCCGGATCTTGAACCAATACATCAACATGAAGGAGTAAGAGATTAGAACAAGCTCCGATTCCATCGGTTTTGAGTGCATTGAGTGTAAAAGAGTTGAAAGAAAGCTTGAAAGCCATCTTTCAATCCTTTTCACCATGATTATGTTCAGATCTATGAAAGATCTTTGTTTATTCATGTGGAAATCATTCAGATCTAAGTTGTTCTTGGAGGATTGAAGCCAAAACATGAAGTTCTTATGAACACCATGATGACATCATCCTTGAACACCTCAAATCTAGTGATTTCACGGTTAAAAGTTAAGATTCAAAAGATAGAAACGTGTAGGAGTACGTGTAGATTAAGAAAGTACAAGATTTAGGTAGAAACTTACAAGAATCGCGAGAAATCTGAAGAAATAGCGGTTGGAGCGAGTAGGGTGAAGAGGGAGCTGTCAACATCAAATGAAGTTGACATAGGGGGTATTTATAAGGTTTCCATAAATGGAAAGGAGGAAAGAGGTGGGTCGATCGAGTGGCAGCCCATCCGGGTGGCACCTCGATCGATTGGCAACTCGGTCGGGTGACACCTAGGTCAGGTGGCAGCTCGGTCGAGTGGCACCTCAATCGGATGGCACTCCGATCGGGCGCGACGAGCTTTGCAGTTTCGATTCGATTGGCGAGCGTTGCGATGCGATTCGAGAGGGCGATGCGATAGCTTTTCTCATCAAATTACGTTTAATCCCAACTACTATATCAACATACAAGCATCCTATTTAACTTACGTTTAGCGTTTCGATTCAAATTGCGATTGAGTTGCGATTGCGTTTCGACTAATCACCACATCATAAGACATAAATAACATGCACAAATAACACATAAAGGGTACACACACATAAAAACCATAACCAGACACATAATTCTAGTTGCGAATGTGATAGCGATAAGCGATAAATTGATTAAACATGCGATTAATATGCGATTATTAATAGATACTCCACTTGATACAACTAATGCGATAACATAAATAGATTATCTACAAGTCAAAGAAGTCAAAACAGGAGTTGAGCAAGGAGTGACATATCGCAATTAGCAATCTCGTCTCCTTTTGACTTCAATCTTGACTTTGACTTTGACTTTCGAAACACGGGGTGTTACAGCCTTCCCTAGTTGAGGGAATTTCGTCCCGAATTTAGGCCGAAGCCGTAACAAACAACTGCGGGTACTTCGCCTTCATGTCGCTTTCGAGTTCCCAAGTGAACTCTGCACCTCGTTTGCCTTCCCATCGAACTTTCAAAATGGGAATGCGCGAGCGTCTGAGCTGCTTGGTTTGCCGGTCCATGATTTCGACAGGCTTTTCCATGAAGTGTAGTGTTTAGTTTACTTGGAGATCTTCTAGAGGCACAAACAGATCATTCTCAGCCAGGCACTTTCTGAGGTTAGATACGTGGAAAGTCGGGTGGACATTACTAAGTTCCTCCGGTAGTTCGAGTCTGTAGGCCACTTTTTTTATCCTTTCCAGAACTTTAAAGGGTCCAACATATCGAGGCGCGAGCTTTCCTTTCTTGCCGAAACTGACCACACCCTTCCAAGGTGATACCTTTAGGAGTACATGGTCACCATCGTCAAATTCAAGGGGCTTGCGCCTTCTATCGGCGTAACTTTTCTGACGACTCCAGGCTTTCAGCAGATTGTTTCGAATTTGGAGGATTTTGTCAGTCGTTTCTTGCAATAGCTCAGGACCGGTTAATTGCGAGTGCCCGATCTCGTGCCATACAATAGGCGATCGACATTTTCTTTCGTATAAAGCCTCAAATGGTGCCATTTGAATGCTGGAATGATAACTGTTATTGTACGAGAATTCGACTAAAGGTAAGTATGCGTGCGAATTACCACTGAAATCTATGACACACGAACGGAGCATGTCTTCAAGGGTACGAATCATTCTCTCAGTCTGACCGTCGGTTTAGGGATGAAATGCGGTACTAAGATTTAACGTAGTACCGAGAGCCGTTTGAAATGTTTCCAATAGACGTGAGGTGAACCGAGCATCACGGTTAGAGATGATGTCACGAGGTATCCCATGTCGACAAATGATCTCATCGGTGTAGATTCGGGCTAATCTTTCTACCTTGTAGTCTTCTCGTATTGGCAGAAAATGAGCAGATTTGGTCAAACGGTCAACGACAACCCAGATGCTGTCGTGACTTGATGGCGTTCGCGGAAGTTTTGTTATGAAGTCCATAGCTATACTTTCTCACTTCCACATAGGGATCGGGGGTTGTTCAAGTAAGCCAGAGGGTCTTTGGTGCTCAGCCTTGACTTTCGAGCAAGTCAGGCACTTTCCAACATAGAGGGCGATATCTCTTTTCATGCCCGGCCACCAGTAATTGTAGCAAAGGTCCTGGTACATCTTGTCGGCACCTGGATGAATAGAATATCGGGATTTGTGGGCTTCGTTCATCAAAATCTGTCGTAAATTGGTCCGCTTAGGGATCTAAATTCGGTCTAGATAATGGAATATCCCATTTGACTTATTCACAAGATGGGCTCCATCGTGGTAGATCTTTTCCTTCTTCAAAGTGCGTTCATTAAAATAGGCATGCTGAGCTTCGCGGATGAGGGTTTCGAGATCATATTGGGCTTGGATATTACGGGCGCTATGTAAATAACTCCATCGGCTTAGAGCATCGGCAACGACATTTGCTTTGCCTGGATGGTAACGGATCTCACAGTCGTAATCGTTGAGAAGTTCTACCCATCGGCGTTGATGCATATTAAGTTCCTTTTGGTCAAAGATATGTTGTAGGCTCCTATGATCGGTGAAGATCGTACACTTGGTACCATACAGGTAGTATCGCCAAATCTTTAACGCAAAAACAACTGCGCCTAGCTCGAGGTTGTGGGTTGTATAGTTCTTCTCGTGGATCTTGAGCTAACGAGATGCGTAAGCGATAACCTTGTCCCGTTGCATGAGAACACAACCAAGACGGAGGTTCGAGGCATCACAAAAGACAATAAAGTCGTCATTTCCGTCGGGTAAAGTGAGGACAGGAGCATTGCAAAGAATTTTCTTGAGGGTTTGGAAAGTAGACTCTTGTTCAGTTCCCCAAACAAAAGGCTTGTCTTTGTGCGTGAGGGCGGTAAGCGGCACATCGATTTTTGAGAATCCTTCGATAAATCGACAATAATAGCCCGCTAGTCCGAGAAAAGAACAGACTTCAGCCGGGTTCTTTGGTGTAATCCAACTCTTAACTGCTTCAATCTTCGTGGGATCGACGTGAATACCTTGACTATTGACAATGTGACCGAGGAATTGAACCTCCTCTAGCCAAAATTCACACTTGGAGAATTTGGCATAGAGTTGATTCCCTTGGAGTAGCTCGAGAACCAAACATAGATGTTGCATGTGTTCGGCTTTCGACTTGGAATAGATCAAGACATCATCGATGAACACGATGACGAAGCAGTCGAGATAAGGTTTACACACGCAATTCATCAGATCCATGAAAACCGCGGGTGCGTGGTTAATCCAAAGGGCATAACAACGAATTCATAATGGCCATAACGAGTTCGGAAAGCGGTTTTGGGAATATCCTCCTCTTGGATCCGTAGTTGGTGATAACCTGAGCGTAGATCGATCTTTGAGAAACATGTAGCACCTTGTAGTTGGTCAAACAGATCATCAATTCAGGGCAGGGAATAGCGATTCTTGATAGTTAACTTATTCAACTCCCGATAGTCGATGCACATCCTGAACGTCCCATCCTTCTTTTTACGAAAAGGACTAGCGCACCCCAAGGAGGGGTGCTAGGGAGAATAAAGCCTTTATCAAGTAATTCCTGGAGCTGACTCGAGAGATTGCGCATTTCGGACAGAGCGAGTCGATAAGGAGCTCTAGCAATAGGGTTGGCTCCAGGAATGAGGTCGATACGAAAGTCGATATCACGACTTGGTGGTAACCCAGGAAGGTTATCAAGAAACACATTAGGAAACTCACGAACCACAGGAACGTCTTTCACTCCTGTCTTTCCTTTCTTTTCCTCCTCCGCTACTACAATATTAGAAAAAGAAAGCTTTGTATTCCTTGCGGAGATACTTGCTAGCTTGGGTACATGACATGAGTTTTAGATCCTTCGAAGCAGTTTCACCATAAACACATAACAAATCACCATTTGCGAGCGAGAATCGAATCATTTTATCAAAGCATACAACTTCAGCATGGTTTTCACGAAGAAAGTCCATGCCTACTATGACGTCAAAACTTCCGAGTTGCATCGGAATAAGGTCGATTGGGAAGATGTGATTGTTGAGTTCAAGAGTACAATCACGAAGAATGGAATTGATAGTGATGGTTCTTCCGGTGGCAACTTCGACATCGAACGTCGAGGGGAGACGGGAGCGCTTACGATTAAGGAGCTTCTCGAATTCAAACGACACAAAATAGTTATCGGCTCCAATATCAAACAAACACGAAGCATATATACCGTTTACGAGAAACGTACCATTAACCACATTGTTGTCGGCCTGGGCTTGGCGCGCATTGATGTTCAAAGTTCTGGCGCGGGAGGCTTATTGTTGTTGCTGCTGAGGCTGTTGTTGCTGCTGTTGTTGAGGCTGCTGCTGCTGCTGGGGCTCTTGCTTCACAACCCTATTGGGGCATATGTTTGCGAAGTGGTTGGGATCACCACACGCAAAGCAGACTCTGGCATTGACCGCGGGTGCCTGAGCAACTTGTTGGCCTTGTGCGGCAGGGAGCAGAGCTTGATGAGCAGTGGCTTGAGCTGGTGCTTGTCGAGGGCCAGTACGCCAGTTGGCTGTGAAGTGGTCGTACATATTGCAGTGCACGCAAAATCTGCAGGCGATACCCACCGGGTGGTGATAAGTACATGTTGGGCAAGCAGGATGAGGACCTGCTGGCGACGCATAGGTAACTGGTGCTGGTGCTGATCGGTGCTGAGATTGCTGATGGGCCGGTATGGCTTGAAGTGGGGCAGCAGTTGTAGTAATAGCACAGTTCTTGTTGCTGGAGCTACTGTTGTTGTTCTTCCTCTTGCGACGAGAGGACTTTGGTGATTGAGAGGCGGCGGCGGTTTCAGCGGATGGTGCGGCGGTGGCTTGGTGCAAGTTCTTGGTAGCTTTATCCCAAAATCCAGCTTTGACTCGCTTGTCGTTGATTTCAGCGGCAAGCAAGTAAGTCTCTTCGATTGTTGCTGGCTTTGAAGCATGCACAAAATCTGCAACACAATCCGGCAGAGCTCGGATATACTTCTTGATCGTCATATCAGAAGTCTTGACTTGATCAGGACAGATAATACTGAGCTGCTTGAAGCGAGCAGTTAAAGAAGCGTTGTCACCATCCTTCTGTTTTAGATGCCAGAATTCGTCCTCCAACTTTTGGCGCTCATGGGGAGGGCAGAACTCTTTGAGCATGACGTTCTTCAACTCGTCCCATGACAGACCAAAAGATGCGTCATTTCCTCGTTTGTTCCTCTCGGCCGTCCACCAGTCTAATGCGCGGGACTGGAAAACGCCGGTAGCATTCAGAGTGCGGAGATTGTCAGGAGATCCACTCTGACGCAGGGTGACCTCGATCGAATTGAACCATTGAAATAAGGCCGTAGGGCCATCTTCGCCAGTGAATTCTTTCGGTCCGCAAGCCTTGAACTGTTTGAAGCTAAAAGCAGCTTTAGGAGTAGCTTTGGGAGCTTCGGTCCTGGACTCTTCAAACGATTTGATCACGTTCTCGTATATTTCACTCACGATCTAAGGAACCACCTTTGCTACTTGTTTAGCGACGATAGCAGCAAGGCGTTTGTCTCTCTGTTCTTGGCGAGTAACTCGTGGGTGACGGGGTCCAGATGACGACATTGTCTGCAACAGCCATCGTCGTGGGACTTAGACACAACATAATCGAATCTCACCTCACATGTCTAATACTACTAAAGCTCAGGAATACGTTCATGTAAACACGTAGGCGCATAACCACAGATTCACATAAGCACAGAAGCACATACGCACATAAGGCACGGAAAGACAGAAGCACATAATCACAAGAGGCAGTCAGAATACAGAAACCTATCATTCAAAGTTCGCGAACATTCGAGAATAGCGATCGTAAATATCATAGCGAGTAGTATATCATAAGCGAATAGTATATTAAGCAACATGGCGTAAAGTCCATCCTCATGTAGTAGCTATTTGTCAGCGTTTTGTGGTAGATGTGCGGTGCGAGTCGTGTGTGTCGATCAAAGCGAAAAGGGGTACGATGAGTTGGTGACTTCCGGCTTTTCGCTTTTCGCTTTTACATTGTAACCACAAATACATAAAACCACATAACACATAAAAGTCACATAAAACGTCGAAATATCAGGGTCGGCAGTAGCGAGTTCAGAATCGAAACACATAAAAATCGAGAATAGATTGTATGCGGCTATTTAGACGTCGACTAACCAAAGTGATTCGACTATTCACAAGGACTTTTGGTACACACTTTGGCCTTCGGGACTGTGCCCTCGCCTCGAATCCGGGCGAATGGCACGCATCCTCCTAGTTTCAGCGTGACTTCAAGTCGTTGGAGTCCGTCGAGGCTTTTGTGAGAGTCTGTGAAACAAAATAGAGATCGGAACAAGTCGTCGAGGTTCGGGTTTAACCCCTGACTTAACAACTCCATTTCTGTCTTTGATAAAATAAAGGAGAAATCATGCGTCAAAGTATGGATTTCACTCCTGATTCAACACAAATTCTCCTGTTTGTAGATAAAATGCGGGTCGAACAAGTAATCTAGTCGAGAGTTTGCGGTTTTCACACCTAATCTCGACCTAATTGCTCGTTCATTTTCAAAATCTAGAGTGCAGTGTTAGTGTAGTGCATGAGAGTATAGCGAGAAATAGTAAGTAAGCTCGTACATAATCCCTACAGGCTATGCACAAGTAGGTCTGTTGGTACTTAACTATAGACTAGGTCGTTCCTAAGGTGTCGAGCCGGACTAGGTCGAGTCTTGCCTAATTCCCTATAGTTATGGCTCTGATACCAATCTGTCACACCCCAACCGATGGCGGAAACATCGGGGCGTGGCACTGAGCGAAACAGATTGTCCAGAAGTTTCCATAACAACTATAATTACCAGTTATTTAAGCATCACGTCCCATACCATGACATAAAAAGTAACATAATTATTACAGACAAGATCTTGTCAAATTGTTCTGTTCCGACAACTCAGATTTCAAATATAGACAATTCATTTATTTGTTTCTAGACCTTTCCTAGCCTCGATTTCACAGCAAGCCAAGCATCTAAACATCTTAAGCACCTGCCACATACGTTAAAGTAAAAGTCAATACAAATAGTGTAAAGGTGAGTATACAAGTTTGATAGATATAATAGAGTTCGAAGTCGTTTACGCATAACCAGCACGTACACAGTGTGAAATGAAGCACGTAAGTTATCGACATGAACCTATCGATACCAATGACTACGGGTTGACTGCCCAAGGCAGTTCGTAATACACACTCACCACTGTGAGCCATGTAGTTAATTGTCCTTAACAACCCTTGAGTGAACAGGTTCTTAGTCCAAACAATAGTACTATCGTTGCTAAGGCAGGTAGACAACATTCCAAGTGTAAACATAACAAACAAGCATTCATTAAGTCACGTATAACATGCGATAACGGTTAGCGTTAAAGTACTGCGTAGTGTGTTTGATGTGATTTAGAATATGTAACGTATGTAACACCCAAAAGTGCATAAAGCAAAAAAGGGTTCGAGTATACTCACAACGATTGAATTAATGGATTGAAGGGAGCGCTTAGAGCGGATATTAGACTGAACAGTTAACGATAGCATAAACGATGAGCGACGCGTAAAACGGTGTGATGACAATGGGTCGGACGGTAATCCGATCGGATGGCAATCCGATGGGATGGCCGGTCAGTCGGATAACAATCCGTTCGGATGGCCATGCGAGTGGATTGTTACCTCGTTTGGAATGGATGTGTTTGTGTATGATGGCTTGAACTTTGAAGTTTTCGTTGTAGCATTTAGAAAATAGAGAAGTATCTCTACCTTTCAGGTCGGTCGATCGAGTGGTTGTTCGATCGGACAATAATCCGATTGCCGAGGCTTCTCAAGTTGAGAACAAGTTCACAGCAGGACGGTCACTCGATCTGATAGCAATCCGATCGGGTGGCTATCTTGTGTATTGAACCTGTTGAAAATTGTTCAAGTGTTGAAGTCAAACATCACATGGTCGGGTGGGGATCCGATCGAATAGCAGTCCTCTGTGTATACGGGTTTGTCATCACGCTCCATTTTCCAATTTAAACTCATGCCGGCTCCGACAAGAGCTTTCTCCGGCAAAGCAATATTGGGCACATCCTTCAGATCCTGATACCAGTTTTCATCAACCGGAGTCTGGAGGGTTTCGATCGGAATATCTTCTTTCCCCCTAAGAACCAACCTCACAGGAATTACTCCAGCTTTAATAAAGAAGAATTTTTGCTTCCAATCATGAAAAGACTTGGGGGGTTGATGTAAAATCTTCTTTGCAGAAACCCTCTGAACGAATGAATAAAATCCTTGGGTACAAAGCATCTGATAAAAAACCCTAAATCGGGGAACGGTTGGCTCCACATGCATCGTCCGACATACGTATTCAAAATGTCGAACCCTAACCATACCAATAGGGTGAAGTTGGGAAATGTGCAGATTGTAGAATCCAAGAATTTCAAGGAAAAATCTGGTGACAGGCAAGCGAAAGTTACCGTCACAGAAAAAATCCCAAAAGAGGGTGATATACCCGGCCGGAGCATCTGCTGCCGTTTGCCCCTCTTCGGGATACAAAGCACCCCAGTTCTCCGGAAATTTGAGATTCTGAATCAAACCCTCAAAAGACGCCCTAGGCCACTTCAATGGTGGAAGTTCAATCGACATATCTTCAACAAGATCCTCTTGACGTTCTCCGGTTGACATAAGCGAAATAATGACGGAAAATTTTCTTAAGAACAAGGAGTGGGGAAAAGTTTTCAAACAAAGCAATGATTGCACAGAAGAGGTTACCCAAACGATTATATACCCATCGCAATAAATAGCATCGGTAACCGTCACAGCACTGTTCCGGGTGTCACAGTTCCCTAAGCAACAGAAAAAGCAGATGTCAGAACATACACGCGTTTACATGCGCGCGTGTAAGGCACGAACAGTAAAAAAAACAACTAACAATGACAGGTTGTCAAAATCAATTTACTGTGCTAGCTTCAAGTCAAAGATTTTCCATAAAAATCTTTACAAACTCAACAAATTCAAATCTTCTCATAAGAGCTTTCTTACCTTTTCGCGCCCAAAAAACATTTCCCTATCATAAGTCCAGTGCTCCACTTATTTGCATAAGTACAACACTATACTGGGGGGACTTGAAGGGGTAAGGTCCCAAAAACCTCATAAAAAGGATTTGAGACCATACCACAAACCAGCCTTTTTTAGCCTTTCGACATCTCGCGGCCGCGCATTGGTCTTACAAAGAGGAAGAAGTCAGCGATTTATAATCGCGCGCCCAAAAGAAAACATAAATCCTTGCGCCTTCTCCCATTTAACAAAGGATTAAAATCCTTTGTTCAATACCTCCGCCTAAATATCCAGACTCGGATACTATTTTACCCAGACTTGGGATTTATTCGTCTGTGTCCACACAGTAAGGTGTCACACCAGATTACAGCAGTAATCTTCTAGAAAGAAATGCAATCGTGCACCACCCAGACGGTTATAACCGTCTGGACACGTGTCATCACCACAAGCAACCCTGAAATCACAACGAAGGCATGCAATTGGAGAGTAATCTCCACTTAATCACTTTCCACGTGGCAACCCCCCAGCCATAGATCAAACCACGATCCGTGTGCATTCACATCGGATCGAGGCAACTTGACGTAGGATCAAAGAACTTAACGGAAGAAAATATAACCACTACGGCGTTAGCATTTTCCGTCATCTTTTCAATAACAGGTTTTCCCTCCCAAACTCCCGGTTATAAATATGAGAACTGTTCAGGTATAAACTCAGATCACACTCACTTCTCAAATACTTTATCTTCTCCATTACCAATACTTATTCTCACACCGGAGTCGGGTCAAGGAGAGAACCCTCTTCTCCCCTTGGCGAGGCTAACGGTGTTCTTTTTTGCAGAATCACCGGAGAAGAAGTTCTGTAGCAACTGAATCAACCGAGAAAGAGCTAACCCTTTTATGCGGATTCAAACCCCCTAGATATTTCGGTTCCGACCATTTATCTAGTGTTTCTTCATTGGCGCCCACCGTTTTCTCAGTTTTTCTAGTTTCTATCTCGTTTCGATTCAGTTCATTCCATTTTCTGTTTTTTGCACATGGCAGAAAATTCGTCATCTCACCGGCAACCTGGTCCTTGACCAAACGTCGGAAACAATTTACCAGTGGAAGGGATCGTAGAAGAGGTCTCGGACGATAATGAGGTTCAATCCAATCTAGCAAATGATCCTGTTACTCCAGGAATGTTACCAGCAAACCCTGCACAATCAATCTTACCACCAGGAGAAACTCCGATATCATGGTATGTCCGGTCCCAAGGGGCATTAAACGCAGTATACACACAGTTGTGTGCTCAAACTGCTCCCGTGACCCAATCCCGGAGGCCGGGATCAAGAGCTCATGCCTCTCAGCGAGAAGAATCAACTTATGATGATACAGGCAGTTACCAGAGACAACACCATGGTGAACCACACCCTCGTCGAAGACAATCGGTTCATGACAGGTTGGGTTCCCAACGGGACACTCATACTGATGAATCCGATCAAACATATCGTTTGAGTGCAAACACCAGCGTATTCAACAGACTGCAGCCAAACTATAACAAATGCAGGCCTCGAGCGGTTTATAACCCTGAGGCAGAGCATAACTATGATTTAGTTTATCGCCCTGCTGAAGCGGCGGAAAACTATTGGAGATAGCTCTGGCTCCATTGGAAAGGGCCAAATTACCATCTAACGTTGGGAAATTCAATGGGTTAACTGACCCTGATGATCATCTAAGAGTATTCACCAGCGCAGGGTTGGTTGGCGGTTGGACTATTCTGCTATGGTGTCATTTGTTTGTACAAACACTAACCAGCCCAGCGCGAATCTGGTTTGATAACCTACCAACGGGACAGATCGAGTCGTGGAAAGATCTGCGTAGAAAGTTTTTAACACACTTCAGCCAACAAAGGCGATCAATGCGCGATACATCCGACGTCATGAACATCTGGCGCCGCGATGACGAGAATCTGGAGGATTTTATCACCAGATACAATAAAGAAGTGTTAGAGATTGGAGGTGTTAACGAACAACTAATCCGTGCTCAGTTCAAGTACGCTGTTAGATGTGACGACATGGTCAAGGTATTATCGGGAACAGAGGGCCTTCCCACGAGTTGGGAAAAGATAATGGCGGCGGCCAAGGTTTATGCGCAGACTGAGAAAAACCTTACTACAAACAGGCCACCACCACCACACAACAGGCCCGCAGACTTAAGCGCAACCGGTGAAAGAAGGTACAAAAAGTCATGGCGCGAGTCATCAGGAAGTCGTTCCTTTGAAGATGCTCGCACAAACAAACCCTCTGCACAAAGAGAGAACAAGCACGAAAATAGGGAGAGGCAGTGGACTCCCCTAACAAAGACCCCGACGGAGGTTCTAAGTACGGAGGACTACCAATTCAAACCTCCGATTCCGATGAAAAGTAAACGTGGTCAAGACCCGGCGCAATATTGCGAATATCATAAAGACAACGGGCATACCACGAACAACTGCATATCTCTGCGCACGGAAATAGAGAAGGCCCTCAAAAATGGAGAACTTACGCATTTACACCAGAATATGCGCAAGGAGATTAAGCAGATTACCCGGGGAGAAGAAAGCTCAAGCAAACGGGCTAAAACTTAAAGGACTCTATAAGTTTTCCGCAGAAAAGACATGACTTATCAAATGCGGCGGAACTATCAGGGAGTAAGTTAAGTTCCATTTAATTATCAGAAAAACTTTGTAATGCCTCTGAGCACTATCCATGAATAAAATTACAAAGTTTCTATTATTTTTGTTTACAAAGTGCATGCAATTTCTTTTTAGTAAGTGCAAAAACATTATGGTAGTATAACACAAAGCTCCATGCGCGGTCAGTGATCACGTCACAAACGACCATAAACTCACACATGAGCTTCATACCAACTTTATTCGCCTTACTCAAAGCAAAAGTAATTGTACTCATGCAAAATATTGTAAAGTCATTTAACAAAACAAATAGAAACATACTATTTTTAGCGTACAAATACGCCCTAAAGAGTTTAGACACAGCAGTGTTTAAAATCATTGCGCAACAGCACACCGTCAAAACAAGGATCTACATCCTACATAAAAAAAATTGTTCAATACAATTTCATCCTACTCTAAATCTTCACCCCCATCCGGAAAGATTTCTTTGAGTTGCGCAACGTGATCATCCGATTGCAGCGCCACATTTATCAACTCCATCACTGGAAGTTGCAAATTATTAAACTCTGTCTTCATAGAAGCAAGCGCGGCGGCAGTATTAACGCCAAAGGTAGCAGACTTGCTATCATCCCAGTTAACCTTCAAAGCGCTATTCACATGTTGGGAACATTCCGCATAACCTTGCGCGTAACCATCTCGTCGCGCAGCGACCATCAAATTAGCAACAGTTTTATCCAGTTCTTCAGAGTTTAATACAGATTCAGCAACCTATGAAATCAAGCAAAGATAAAGCATCAAAAAAGCATATATGAACAAAAAAGAAGAAAGGAACTTACACAAGCAATCCCGCGATCTTTCAACCAGGCCATATCATTCTTTAAAGGTTCAAGCTCGCTTTCTGCTGAAACTCGCGCCATTTCTGAAATCTCCAGTTGCTCTTCAACCTCAGTCAAACGGCGGGAGGTTTCAGTATTCTCCGAATGCGCAAGTTCTAGATCCTTCTTCAATTGTTCCTGGTCAGAAACCAAAGCGGTAAGTTCCTCTAATTCTTTATCTCTAACGGCAAGAGTGGCTAAAGCTTGTACCTCCCGTTGCTCGCTTCGTTCCCTATGAGAGCGCGCTTCCACCAACATAGCTTCCATATCAGCTTTTTCTTTCTTCAATTTTTCTACCTCCGCATCTTGGTTCTTCAGATTTTCAACTTCAGCCTTGAGGTTATTTATAATATTACGAAGGTTTGCTTTCTCAGCATTATCCTTCTCACAAATTCTCCTCCAATTTTTGCGTTCCTCAGATAGAAGCGCAGCTTCAGCCTCAGCTTTTCTTTTCCAACCAGCAACAGACCATTCCTCAGTCTTGCCCTCAGCTTCAAACTCAGCTTGCTCAGCCTCTAATTTAGCCTTCAACTGAGCCACATGTTTTTCATCTTTAGCAAACTTCCTTTGTGATGCTACAAAAGATACCCGCTCTTTATGCATGCTATACCACTCACGCACTATACGGTGAGTAGTTGAAACATGAGAAGCAGTTTCTGCAAGATAAGACTGATAGGTCTGTTCATAAGGCTGATTTTCCTGAAATTTAATCTCGCCAGGCGGAAGTATCCCCTGCAACCAATCTTGGCATACACGCCAATCCGAAAAGGTATCACCCTTTTTCACATGCCAAACAGGGACATGAGGATCAGAAGCATCTTTCTCCGTATAAGTCCGGTAATAATATTCTCCCAGAGTCTCTTCTGGACGAATTGGAGATTGCTTATCAACACCAGCAGATGAACATGCCTCCTCAGTTGTGGCCTTCTCAGCATGCTCAGGTACAGTTTCAGAAGGTCTAGGGGGAGAAGACTGAATCTTTTCAGCAGTTTCCTTTTTTCCTAAATCTTGAACAACAGTTTCCGATGTCGGTGGATTATCAGCATCATCTACCACACTCGGTTCAACAATCTGTTCAGTCTCTGTATTAACACCAACAGGCTCCTCAGCCTCAACAGTTTTCTCAACACCTTCCCCAGCTATCTCTAAAGACTCTAACGGGTCTGCAACGGCAGCGCGCGGCGGAGTAAGTGGAAGTTTTTTTATCAACCACAGATGATACTTCTATAGGAACAGGGGAAACAGGAACTTCTGGACAAATAAAAGTCTGTAAGAATCCCATCCGCTTAAAACAAAGAAAAAACAATACTTACCAGGAACAGATTCTGAAACAAAAGCATCAAGGTTTCCTTTTCTGGTAATTTTCTTCCTCTGCACTTTCTTGGGAGGTTGACCCTCCGCATCAGCATCAGCTTGCTTTCGTTTACCTACCTTCCTATGAACCAAATGTTCGGGACTGGAATCCAGATCGATAGGCTCATTCGGGTTAAAAGGAGGAATATCAGCAGAATCCTTTGGTTCAGGCTTCGGTTCCCGCATAGTCACTACAGGAGTAAGACCCTCCAAAGAGTCAGAAACCACCACATAATCACACCTGGAGACAGAAGAACGGCGCGTACCTTTCTTCTCTCCAACATTTTTCGCTTTTAAAGGTTGAGTCTTAACAGTCTCACTTCTCTTTGGCGCGGAAGTGGACGTAGTTGCGTGTTTTTTCTTTTCAGGGCCTACGCCCAAATTCACCAATTCACCTACAAAAGCGCAAGACAAAAAATTACTCAAAACAAAAAAGAAAAGAAAAACAGATATAAACTCACCAGCACCAGCAGCCGGTTGAACAGATAGGTCCGCATCCCGCGGAAGAGCAAAATTTCTCACGATACGATGATACCAGAGCTCCTCTTCAGGCTTCTTCTTGATAGTACCCATTCTCCCGCCTTCCCTCTAGAAGGCAACAACATATAGAGAAACAACTACATTTGAAGAGAGAGCAGGTCAAAAAAAAAATAAATAAATAAAAATAAAAATATATTTTGGAAAGAGGAAAAGCCCCAAACTTACTATGACCATCCTCTGTGTATACGGGTTTGTCATCACGCTCCATTTTCCAATTTAAACTCATGCCGGCTCCGACAAGAGCTTTCTCCGGCAAAGCAATATTGGGCACATCCTTCAGATCCTGATACCAGTTTTCATCAACCGGAGTCTGAAGGGTTTCGATCGGAATATCTTCTTTCCCCCTAAGAACCATCCTCACAGGAATTACTCCAGCTATAATAAAGAAGAATTTTTGCTTCCAATCATGAAAAGACTTGGGGGTTGATGTAAAATCTTCTTTGCAGAAACCCTCTGAACGAATGAATAAAATCCTTGGGTACAATGCATCTGATAAAAAACCCTAAATCGGGGAACGGTTGGCTCCACATGCATCGTCCGACATACGAATTCAAAATGTCGAACCCAAACCATACCAATAGGGTGAAGTTGGGAAATGTGCAGATTGTAGAATCCAAGAATTTCAAGGAAAAATCTGGTGACAGGCAAGCGAAAGTTACCGTCACAGAAAAAATCCCAAAAGAGGGTGATATACCCGGCCGGAGCATCTGTTGCCGTTTGCCCCTCTTCGGGATACAAAGCACCCCAGTTCTCCGAAAATTTGAGATTCTGAATCAAACCCTCAAAAGACGCCCTAGGCCACTTCAATGGTGGAAGTTCAATCGACATATCTTCAACAAGATCCTCTTGACGTTCTCCGGTTGACATAAGCGAAAGAATGACGGAAAATTTTCTTAAGAACAAGGAGTGGGGAAAAGTTTTCAAACAAAGCAATGATTGCACAGAAGAGGTTACCCAAACGATTATATACCCATCGCAATAAATAGCATCGGTAACCGTCACAGCACTGTTCCGGGTGTCACAGTTCCCTAAGCAACAGAAAAAGCAGATGTCAGAACATACACGCGTTTACATGCGCGCGTGTAAGGCACGGACAGTAAAAAAACAACTGACAATGACAGGTTGTCAAAATCAATTTACTGTGCTAGCTTCAAGTCAAAGATTTTCCATAAAAATCTTTACAAACTCAACAAATTCAAATCTTCTCATAAGAGCTTTCTTACCTTTTCGCGCCCAAAAAACATTTCCCTCTCATAAGTCCAGTGCTCCACTTATTTGCATAAGTACAACACTATACTGGGGGACTTGAAGGGGTAAGGTCCCAAAAACCTCATAAAAAGGATTTGAGACCATACCACAAACCAGCCTTTTTTAGCCTTTCGACCTCGCGCGGCCGCGCATTGGTCTTACAAAGAGGAAGAAGTCAGCGATTTATAATCGCGCGCCCAAAAGAAAACATAAATCCTTGCGCCTTCTCCCATTTAACAAAGGATTAAAATCCTTTGTTCAATACCTCCGCCTAAATATCCAGACTCGGATACTATTTTACCCAGACTTGGGATTTATTCGTCTGTGTCCACACAGCAAGGTGTCACACCAGATTACAGCAGTAATCTTCTAGAAAGAAATGCAATCGTGCACCACCCAGACGGTTATAACCGTCTGGACACGTGTCATCACCACAAGCAACCCTGAAATCACAACGAAGGCATGCAATTGGAGAGTAATCTCCACTTAATCACTTTCCACGTGGCAACCCCCCAGCCATAGATCAAACCACGATCCGTGTGCATTCACATCGGATAGACGCAACTTGACGTAGGATCAAAGGACTTAACGGAAGAAAATATAACCACTACGACGTTAGCATTTTCCTTCATCTTTTCAATAACAGGTTTTCCCTCCCAAACTCCCGGTTATAAATATGAGAACTGTTCAGGTATAAACTCAGATCACACTCACTTCTCAAATACTTTATCTTCTCCATTACCAATACTTATTCTCACACCGGAGTCGGGTCAAGGAGAGAACCCTCTTCTCCCCTTGGTGAGGCTAACGGTGTTCTTTTTTGCAGAATCACCGGAGAAGAAGTTCTGTAGCAACTGAATCAACCGAGAAAGAGCTAACCCTTTTATGCGGATTCAAACCCCCTAGATATTTCGGTTCCGACCATTTATCTAGTGTTTCTTTAGAGTGCGTGTAGATTAAGAAAGTACAAGATTTAGGTAGAAAACTTACAAGAATCGCAAGAAATCTGAAGAAATAGTGGCTGGAGCGAGTAGGGTGAAGAGGGATCTGTCAACATCAAATGAGGTTGACATAGGGGGTATTTATAGGGTTTCCATAAATGGAAAGGAGGAAAGAGGTGGGTCGATCGAGTGGCAGCCCGTCCGGGTGGCACCTCGATTGAGTGGCAACTCGGTCGGGTGACACCTAGGTCAGGTGGCAGCTCGGTCGAGTGGCACCTCGATCGGATGGCACTCCGATCGGGTGGCAGCTCGGCCGGCTGGCCACTCGAGTCAAGTGCTTGGCGCGATGAGCTTTGCAGTTTCGATTCGATTGGCGAGCGTTTCAATGCGATTCGAGAGGGCGATGCGATAGCTTTTCTCATCAAATTACTTTTAATCCCAACTACTATATCAACATACAAGCATCCTATTTAACTTGCGTTTAACGTTTCTATTCGAATTGCGATTGAGTTGCGATTGCGTTTCGATTAATCACCACATCATAAGACATAAATAACATGCACAGATAACACATAAAGGGCACACACACATAAAAACCATAACAAGACACATAATTCGAGTTACGAATGCGATAGCGATAAGCGATAAATTGATTAAACATGCGATTATTAATAGATACTCCACATGATACAACTAATGCGATAACATAAATAGATTATCTACAAGTCAAAGAAGTCAAAACAGGAGTTGAGCAAGGAGTGACAGATCGCAATTAGCAATCTTGTCTCCCTTTGACTTCAATCTTGACTTTGACTTTCGAAACACGGGGTGTTACAATGGCTCCCTTGATAGCAGGACTTATCGAGTTTTTCATGAAGATAAGAGACAAGCGATTAGCTCTCTCCCACTTTTGATGGAGTAGTTTTTCAGCTTCAGTACTCTTATCAGTAAGAGCAGGGGGAGCATTTTCAGTTTGTGCACAGTCAAACTCCATGAGTGCGAGAGTGAGGTTAAGAGAATCCTTCCACGAAGCATAGTTCGCACCAGTGGAAGTATCAATAGCCATAGCAGGAGCTGATAGTGGATTAAAATGAGAAGAATAAGATACATTGCAAATGAAGAAGTTAGAGTGACTTATGGGTAACTTAAAACTAAGGCAGACATAAATCTAGACCATTATACTAAGGAAGCTCTGATAACGTTATTTATACACACCAATTTTAAATAAGGTTCTACTTGAATGATGGTTTTCGCTTTGGATATGACCAATCATACAAGTATTATGAATAGTTAGACTGTGCAGATTAGATGTAACACATCACCAATTTGGGCAGAAGTTGAAACGCCATAATATTAGGCACAAGTCAAAGTTTGCGAGACATGAGTGTAACACATCACCCTTGGGCAGAAAATGAAACAATCATGCATCTTAAGAGAAGTCATACGTATATCATATGAACAAATGTAATAAGGTAAGTATTACCTAAGTGACTATGCTTAAGTTCACTAAATAACGCCACAAGTAAACACATCACCTTTAGACGGAAGTGAGAACTTGAAAAAATGTTATTTTAGTTGAGCAAATTTAAATCAATAAAAAGAATTAGTTAAATAATTATTTAAAAGTTAGGTTTATAAAACATAATAGAGTTAGGGGTTGTTTGGTAGTCTGTGAATGGTCATTAAGAGGTTACCTCTTAATGGAACCATTAAGAATTTTACCAATGAAAAGGTAGAAGAATGTGACATGTGATGATTTACCATTCATAAGTTACCTCTTAATCATTCAGACTTGAGGTTACCTCTTATTCATTCAGATGTTTTAAACCATTAAGAGGTAGCATCTGAATGGTCATTAAGAGACTACCAAACAGCCCCTGAGATTTTATAAAACAAAAGTGTTTAATAATGAACATATGTTTGAGAAAAGTCAAGAGCATCTCATGTTGCACAAGAATTTAATCAAATGCATGAATGCCACATTTGCCCTTGATAAATTTTATAATTACATATTGTCATTGCTCCACTTTCTCTAAATATATACATGAATCATTACATACAGTTAATGACCCACACGATTATGAAAACATGGGCCAACCGTTTGAAAACATAAACAAATAAATTAATGATACAAGGCCTACCGTCTGAAAACATGAATATGAAAATCCAGTATACAGTTAATGACCCAACATAAATTAATTGCTTTATTCATGCCAGCCAATTTTTGGTACGTGGCGCCTACCGCAATTTTTAGGGTTTTCGAATGGGTTTGTTCCAGCCTGTCACATAAAAATAAATTAATTTTAATAAGAACCAAAAAACTGTTAACACATCTTGAAGTTCAAGAAACCCTTAATTTGTCATAAGAAAAATCATGCTAAACTTGATTATATCAGGTTTAATAAAAATAAAAAAATAAAAATAAAAAAAAACCTTTGTTTTTCTTTCGCTTTCAATTCCAGATCATAAGGGAATTTAAGAACTGAGTAACGCTCTAATACCACATGTTAATCAGTTCTTTTAAGATCTAATGGAAAACACTTTAGTGATCTTGATATACCTGACAATGCAGTTGTGGTTAGAGATGAAGAAGAAGCCATCTCGATTGGTTCCCGTTTAGGGTGAGCAATTAGGATGGAGATGAATGATGATAGCAGTTAGATCACCAGTTGAATACGAATTCGGTTATTATAGTGAGGGAGGCCGAGATTTAGAGTGTATATTTAGGGTTCCCCAATAACCTGTATTTATATGCTTCACCCAAGGGGAAACACTAATTAACTAGTAGGGGCTTTTACGTCCATCAAATAAGGCCCAGTTAATTGTAGGGATATTAAGATAAATTGATCTGGTTATTAGATAAATGATCAATAGGGCATCATAAATTATTTATTAAATAATTTACTCTAACACAATGAACCAAAAAAAACGAACCAAAAGGGAACTGTGAATAAGAAAATATTAATGTGCAGATAAACGGACAAGAATCTTGAACTACAAAAGTAAACATGATGGGAATCATTGATGGCAAAACTAAAGGGATCGAACCAGATGAAATCCCCTGATGAAACAATCAAGAATACTGAAACGTCGCTAATCAACGAGTGTTGTAACCTATTTTATAAAGTTTATTTTCTTTCACCCATTTTTATAATTATTTTTAGAACCAATATAAATATTTTATCTAATATTTTCCGATTATGGCCAATGATCTCCAGATCAAGTGGTGGAGGACTTGCATTTCTCTTGAGAGATGCAGGTTCAACTCCCACTTGGTGCAGAGTGAGGCACTGGTGGGCAGTGATAGGAGACCTAGGGAAACCTGGGTTGGATCCTTGAGCCAAACGGGTTTTACCGGTAATTTCACCGTCGTGCCTACGGGCGGGTGGGTTACCGGGTTTTCCCCGGAATTGGTGGTGGACTCGGGTTACTCTCGGAGTACTCTGTTTGTCCAGTGGGTGCCCCGAGAGTGCTCGTGATTGAGTTTGTTGGCCGTTAAAAAAAATATATATATTTTCTGATTGAGTTCGATTCAATTTATTGATCTTTTGAAAATTGTTGTTTATGATCGTATGATACATGATACGAATATACAAATAATCATATTTAACATTTATATCACATGATATTTTTTTACTGATATTAAAAAAAGGAATACATTGGCTAATGCAAGACCATGCATTTACCAACAAAATGTCTACGACTCTACAATTCTACATAAGTATAAGGGCATTTACATAAGTATAAGGGCATTTTCCTTGATAATAATACTACAATAAGATGAATAATTTGTGTATATAAAAAAAAGAAAAACTTTATATACCAATAATAAATACCTTTTATCTAAATCTAATCTAATCTAGTCTAAATATTAATAAAAAACTTCAATTAATGCCATATGGCAATCTCTCATTCAAGCTAATAATTTTATTTTTAATTTATTTAAAAAAAATTACAATGATGATAAATCCAGATTTTCTGTACAATTATTACAATTTAAAAGAATTATAATAGGAGATAGAAAGTGTGACGTGAATTTATAATAGTTTTTTCATCTATTATAATATTTTTTTTAATAAGATAACCTTAATTATCCAATAAACATAACATCAATTCCTTTTTAGTTATTAACAACTAGGTTATAACTCCGTGTATTACACGGGTTGAATAAATAAATTTTATATACTAAATAATAAAACAATATATCTTTAAAAACCTCATTTATTGTACGGGTTGAATAAATATGATTTTATATATTAAATAATAAAAAGTTATATCTATAAAAACCATATTGTACGTGTTGAATAAATGTAATTTATATACCAAATAAAAAAGTTATATCTTTAAAACCACGTGTATTACACGGGTTGAATAAATGTAATTTTATATATCAAATAATAAAAATTATATATTTAAAAATATACGCATTACACGGTTTGAATATATGTAATTTTCTATACTAAATAACAAAAAATATATATCCTTAAAAAACTTTGTGTATTGTTCGAATTGAATAAATCTAATTTTGTATATCAAATAATAAAAAGTTATATATTAAAAAACCTCATGTATTATATGGGTCGAGTAAATGTAATTTTGTATAGTGAAAATAAAAAAAATATTTAATATACAAAGTTCGGTTTTCATGATAGTATATCAAATAATAAAAAGTTATATCTTAAAAAACCTCATGTATTATATGGGTCGAGTAAATGTAATTTTGTATAGTGAAAATAAAAAAATATTTAATATATTAATACAAAGTTCGATTTTCGTGATAAAAATAGATTATCATGTTGTTGCAAAATTTGTTAACGAAGTCTCAATAAATTTAACCCTTTATTTAAAACTCCGTAAATGTATAAATGATAAATAATATTAGTATGGTTTCCGGGCGAAGGTCAGTCAGAGCGGCAGCCGGGGCCCGATAGAACATCGCGTCTGCGAATGCTGGGCTAACGGGTAACCGTCCTTGACGGGAACCCGGTGACCAATGGTCCATGTACATATTGAAAGTCAACATTCAAAAAAGTTAATTTTATTTTAAGTTTCGTAAAATCTATTTGATACCAAACTAAACAAAACGTTCAAATATAATTAATTCAAATAAATAATATTATAAATGAGAAGGAGATTAAACTAAATAATAATTATCCATAAGATATTAAACTAATAATATTTAGTAGAAGGGTTATATATAATATAAGATATTAAACTAAAAAATATTTAGTAGGAGAATTATCTATAATTAATTAGAAAAGATTAAACTAAAATAATAATTATCTATAAGAGATGATCTAATATGATGACACGTGTCTCTAGAGTGGTTTCTTTTATTATATAGTAAATTCATCCATTAGGGCAACATGAATCAACACATGAATTCTTATAAATTAATAATATTTTAAACTATAAATAATATAAAACACCGTTATTAATAAAATATATGAATGGTAAATCAACATAATATCAATTATTTATTATCTATTATTATATGATATTATCTATATATATTAATTCATTAATAGGAATAATGTCAATTTTATCTTTTGTGGGGTTGTACTTTATGTGTATGTTTTTTTTTGGTTAACTTTAATGCTATATATTTTTATTATAAAACTTTGGTTTTTATAATTTTCCCCATAATTAAATGAGTTTAGATTTTTATTAGTTTTTATTTTAGACTTTTTCCCGGTTTAGATTTTTATTAGTTTTTGTTTTAGACTTTTTCCCTATATGGTCGTCGTTTGATTGATACTTAGCATGTTGTTTAGTGGTCGTATTTGATCACTCAAGTTTTTTTTACCCCTTGACTTTTTAATAGAGTTAAATGTCATTTTAGTCCCTGTGGTTTGGACCATTTTGCCAGTTTCGTCCAAATGTTTCATTTTTAACCTGTGGGTCCAAAAAGGTTTTACAGTTGTCATTTTAGTCCACTGGGTTAACTTCATCCATTTTTTCTGTTAACGAGAAGGCCAATTCGGTCATTTTGTATGTAATTCTGTTAACTAAAAGGGCAATTCAGCCATATAAAATGACCGAATTGGCCTTCTCGTTAACATAAAAAATGGATGAAGTTAACCCAGTGGACTAAAATGGCAACTGTAAAACCTTTTTGGACCCACAGGTTAAAAATGAAACATTTGAACTAAACTGGTAAAATGGCCCAAACCACAGGGACTAAAATGGCATTTAACTCCTTTTTAATATGTATGGCCGTATGGGTATTGAGAAATAGTGTCTATTTTATCTTTTGTGGGGTTTTCCTTTGTGTTTATGTTTTTTTTTTCTTTTTCTTTTTTTAAAGTTTTTCATTTTTCCCATAGTTAAATGAGTTTAGTTTTTTATTAGTTTTTATTTTAGGCTTTTTTGCCGGATATGAGCGTTGTTCGGTTGCTACTTAGCATGGTGTTAGTGGTCACATATGATCCCCCAAGTTTTTTTTACCCCTCGACTTTAATATGTGTCGGTATAAATTCGACTTTGTCTACGTTTCGCGTCACGTGAGTCACTTTATGTTAGGAATTCGTATTTTTATATTATGTTGATCGTCGTTCCGTTGCTACTCAGTTGGTAGCACAGTTTTACATCACCTCCCCGCAACGCAGGGTGCTAAAGACTAGTTTCTAATATAAACAATAAAAATAATAGTTTTACATTTTTTTCATTTTAAAAATAATAGTTTTAGATTTTTTTTTTCTTTTTAAAAAAGTTCAAATATATCACCGACAGACTAAAATAAAAATTTTCCACTTTAAGATCACTCGTGTTTCCGTTTGAATATCTATTTATCAAGAATTGTTTCCGTCTGGATATAAACATAAACAATAAATCATTCCCCGTTTTAGTAAAGATAATTTTGGAACGGTTCATAAACCATCATTAATTTGTGTAACTTATTTTTGTAGTGGTTACGTTAGGAGATCAAGTCAATAACTTACACGATACGCACAGGGATTGCGAACGATTTATGTAAAGTCAATAATTCCGAAAAACTAATTTGATGGATCAATATTCAAGTAGGACAAGTCGGGTTTTCAACAATTCTTTTTCTGAAACTTATTTTTTATTTACTATATAAAGATGATATGCTGATTGATGGGATATTTCATGTTATTCGAAATCGTTGTAAAACCTCTGCATAACATTCACGTTAATAAAATTATTAAGAGTAAATTACAAGTTTTGTCTTATATGTTTACATCCAATTGCAGCGTTGTCCTTTTGACCAAAAGTTTACAGGAGGTGTCCTTAACTTTTCAAAATCTTGCACGTTTTGTCCTTTAGAACAAACCTGGTTAGAAATCTCAGTTAAAAAGTGTCATGTGCAATGCACATGAAGTAAAATGGTAATTTCCCTCTCAACCCTTTCAAATTCAACACTCCCTCCATCATCTTCCCCAAATTTATAGGGTTTAAGCCAACTCCAACCACCAATGGATAAGCAGATGTTTAAACCTAACAACAAAAAGATGGTTGATGTGTCAAAAGCTTCTGACTCTACCAACTTCGATGGCGATTTCGAATGGTATTTTCTTTATCGTCTTCTTTTTGGTTACATACTTTCTTCTTATCCGATGGCGTGAAAAGATCCGTGATTCCACTCACCTTCATGTGGTCAACATGTCGGAAATGGCTGCGATTTTCTTGTTTGTGGTGACGGTTATCTACCTACTCGGCTTATTCGGGATGAGTTTTGTTCAAACTGATGACAAAGAAGAAGAAGAAGAGGACACCGCAACTCTGGATTGTGAACCAGAAGTGGCTACAAAACACAAGGATTTGGTGAAATTACAAAAGGAAACAACAACTGTGACTGAAGACGATAAGGCGTTGATCCAAGCAGTGGTTGCTGCTAAAATCTCATCTTACTAGTTGGAATCAAAGCTTGGAGACTGTAAGCATGTTGTTTTCATTAGGCGAGTGGCGTTGGAGAGGATAACTGGGAAGTCGCTTGATGGTTTGCCTCTAGAGAGGTTTGATTATGAGTCGATATGGACGGTTGAAGCGGCCATTGGTGGTTGGAGTTGCAGACGGCTTAAACCCTAGAAATTTGAGGAAGATGATGGAGTGAGTGTTGAGTTTGAAAGGGTTGAGAGGGAAATTACCATTTTACCCTCATGGGCATTGCATATGACAGTTTTTAACTAAGATTTCTAATCAAGTTTGGCCTAAAGGACAAAACGTGCAAGATTTTAAAAGTATAGGTTCTTCCTCTGCACCTTATTGCAGATATTGCAAAAGAAAGCATTCTGGAAGATGCTCTGTATACTGCAATTTTTGCAAATTATCTTGACACAAGGAAGAAGACTGTAGGAGGAAACCTAATAATAGGATATGCTACAATTGTGGAGAAGCTGGTCACATCAAACCGAACTGTCCGAAACTAGCTCTAGCCACAACCAACAAAGCTAAGACAATTGAAGGACCTAAGAAAAATGCCAGAGCATTTGTTCTGACAGCTGAGGAAGCCAAAATGATTCCAGATGTGATTGCCGGTACGTTCTTAGTCAATAATATTTTTGCCAAAGTATTGTTTGACTATGGTGCAAACCAAATTTTTATCAATACTTCTTTCTATAAACTTCTTGACCAACCCTTAGCCTAACTTCAACAAGATTGTCTGGTAGAGACAACAAATGGAGAATCCATTAGGATAAGCGAAATCTTGCAGGAAGCAAGAATAGAATTCCTAAACCATCATTTCTTTGCTAACCTTTACCTAATGAATCTAGCCGGATTCGATGTTGTATTAGGAATGGATTGGTTGGTAGCCAATCATGCCAATATTTTATGTGATCAAAAGACAGTACAAGTAAGTACACCAAGTGGTGAAAAGATCACAATCAAAGGAGATAAGCCGACCAGATCAACAAAATTCATCTCTGTGATGAAAGCTGTAAGTTATGAAAGGAAAGGAGGAGTAGTATATATGATTTATGTAATCGTTAATACTAAAGAAAAAGAATTAAAAGATATTCCCATAATATCTAAATTCTCAGACGTTTTTCCAGAAGAGTTACCTGGATTACCACCTGATAGAGAGGTTGAATTTAGGATTCACCTAATACCAGGAACGGCACCGATTGCCAAAGCACCATATCGATTAGCACCAACGGAGATGCAGGAACTGAAGAACCAATTGGACGAACTTCTTGACAAAGGTTTTATACAACCAAGTTCATCACCATGGGGAGCACCGGTGTTGTTTGTTAAGAAGAAAGACGGATCGATGCGTATGTGCATTGATTACCAAGAATTGGACAACGTTACGATTAAGAATCGGTACCCACTACCTAGAATCGATGATCTGTTCGATCAGCTTCAAGGAGCTCGATTCTTTTCTAAGATCGATTTACGCTCAGGATATCATCAACTAAAAGTACAGGAAGAGGATATTCCTAAAACTGCTTTCAGAACAAGGTACGGTCATTATGAATTTACCATCATGCCATTTGGTTTAACCAATGCCCCAGCTGCATTTATGGACATGATGAACAAGATATGTAAACCATACCTAGATAAATTCATAATTGTCTTTATAGATGATATTCCCATTTACTCTAAGAGTAAAGAGGAACATGCAGCGCATCTGCATACACTTCTGACATTGTTGAGAAAAGAGAAGCTTTATTCTAAATTCTTAAAATGTGAATTTTGGTTACAAGAAGTGCAATTCCTTGGACATTTGGTTAATCATGAAAGAATTCATGTGGATCCCACAAAGATCGAGGCGATTACTAAGTGGAAAGTCCCTGAATCACCAACCGAAGTAAGAAGTTTTCTTAGACTGGCAGGATATTATAGACGATTTATCCGAGATTTTTCTAGAATAGACATTCCATTAACCAAACTGACCTGCAAATCAGTTAAGTTTGAATGGGGACTAAAACAGGAAGAAGCCTTTAGAATTCTTAAGCAAAGGTTAACCAACGCACTTATACTCGCATTACCAGAAGGAACTGCAGACTTTATAGTCTATTGTGATGCGTCTAAGTTAGGATATGGGTGTGTGTTGATGCAACGTCAAAAGGTTATAGATTATGTATCTAGACAACTTAAGAAACATGAAGAGAATTATACAACCCATGATCTAGAGTTAGGAGCCATAGTTTTTGCCCGTAATATTTGGAGACACTATTTATACGGAAATAAATTCGTTGTCTTCACAGATCATAAGAGTTTAAGATACATTTTGTGGGCAAAAAGAGTTAAATATGAGACAAAGACGTTGGATGGAAGTTCTTAGTGATTATGATTGTGATAGCCAGTATCATGCTAGGAAAGCTAATGTAATAGCTGATGCTTTAATTCGAAAGTATCATGAAAAGCCGAAACGAGTACGTTCTCTTATATTATATCTACAAGTAGATTTAAATGAGAAAATTAGAGAAGTACAGGAAACATCATTAAAGGACGATGCTGAAGGTCTGAAAGGAATGATTAAGGAATTAGAACAAGGAACATATGGAATTTGGAAGTTCCATAAGAAAAGGATGTGGATACCTAAATAAGAAAACCTAGGTCATAGAATTCTAGAAGAAGCTCATAATACGATACATCCCAGAAGTGATAAGATGTATCAAGATCTAAGAAAGAATTTCTGGTAGATAGGAATGAAAAAGGATATAGCAAATATGTTGCTAAATGTCTAACTTGTTCACAAGTTAAAGCTGAACATCAGAAACCCTTGATGTGTGTAAAATACAACATATAAATTACATCAAATGAGGCATAAAACTAACATTTTTTTAGTCCTAATGTTGGAAAAAGTGTGCTTTTGTCTTCCTTTTGTATTTTCAGGACTAAATGAGCGTAATTGAACAAAAGAAACAAATATGCAGCCAAATCTAACATAAATACAAGAAAAGGAATAAACGTGGCATGCCCGACCCCTCGACAGCATCTTCCCAAGCAAAAACAAAGGAACAGAAGGCTGACCACGACCCCGTGCCCAGCGGACACGGGGCGTGCCCGGGCACCTGCAGAAAAGACAAAGTCATAGAAGCTTCTATTCCCAGCATTGGGGAGTGCCCAGCTCAACACGGGCCGTGGTCAACGCTAAGATTCGAAAAATCTTGCAAATCTTGATAGTACAGATTCGCTTCTGCACACGGGGCCGTGCCCAGTGAACACGAGGGCGTGTGGAGATAATACAGACAAATTGCAATTAATGAAGAAAGAGAATAAGGATAGACACGAGGCTGTGTCCAGCGGACACAGGGCCGTGTCCGGGCTTCTGTGCAGGCTATAAATAGGGGTGCTTGGTTCACTTCAAAGGCATCCCTTGGCAAACCACCTCTCTACCACTTCACCCACACTCCACCACCATCACAACATCCACATCCACCACCATCATCCATCATCCACCTAGAGTGTGTGTAGTAGTCTCGGGATCCAAGATTGATAGTAAGAGTTCTTGACAATCAAACGCCATGTTTGCCTAAGTCTCTTACATCACTTGGTGAAGACAAGCATTTAGTGTAAAACTTTTGATTTTTAATCTTTTCACACTTTTTATATGGTTTTGTATTAATGACTTTAATAACTAGTTTCTAATGTTGAAGGTGAAACTTCCTTATCATTTGTCCGTGGTGTTTTGGCGTTATTTTAATGTCTATATAAAATAAAAGATTTACACCATTCATATCTCTATGGTCTATATAGAGATATGTTGGCTACCTGGTCGGGGGTTAAGGGAATGGTTTGGTAAGGTTCTTGCCTTGTTCAGTGTACAGATCCTACAAGGACCTGGGTCAAGCTTACTAGGACCTCCTTCAATACCCACTGGTATTGGATGGTAGGGGTGCGAATGGCTTGATCCCCTCATAGGTAAACTACTATTAATACATTAACCCGGCCACTTGGGATTGTATCCCTACTGACTCAAACCACTTAGCTGAGGGTAACGTCGCCTTCAAAAGAGGGGCCTACCACATTACGCATTAATAACTTAATTGATTATCTTCCAATATTCCAACCCTTTAGGATTGTATCCTTGCTGACTCAAACTACTGGGTTGAGGGTAACGTTACCTACAAAAGAGGGGCCTACTACTATAACTAAGATAATCTCTTAAAAAGTGCAAAAGTGCGGAAATCATCAAAGGTTACACTAAAGGCGAGTCGGATCAAAGTGATTCATCTTATCTATCTGTTTTTATTTTATTTTATTTTTCAACATTTTTAGTTTTTATTTTTATGTTTAAAACCTTTTCTAAAACTTTTGATTTGATTAGACGTTGAAGATAAACCGGTACTAAAAGCTCTTGTGTCCTTGGACGACCTTGGTATCTTACCAACGCTATACTACGCTCACGATGGGTGCACTTGCCCATGTGTGTGTTTAGTGTTAGTAGAATATCGTGTTTTATAAATTTAAAACTTGACTAACGTGTTAAAAAGGGCTTAAAATATAAAGAAAATTTTAATACACCCGACACACACCACCCTTAGGATTGTTGCAACAGTTAGAAATGCCAATATGGAAATGGGAATTGATAACAATGGACTGTGTTACCAAATTACCCAAGCCAAGAAAAGGAAATGATACAATCTGGGTGATTGTTGACAGATTAACCAAATCTGCTCATTTCTTACCAATGAAGGAAACTTTCAGTATGGAACAGTTAGCCAAACTATATGTAAATGAAATAGTTTCATTTCATGGAATTCCTTTATCTATCGTATCTAATAGAGATAGCCGTTTTACTTCTCATTTTTGGACAAGTTTCCAAAAAGCAATGGGAACCAGGTTAAATCTAAGCATAGCTTATCATCCACAAACAGACGGACAAAGTGAAAGGACAATTCAGACCTTGGAAGATATGCTTAGAGCCTGTGTAATTGATTTCGGAGGAAATTGGGACGACCATTTACCATTAATAGAATTTTCCTACAATAACAGCTATCATTCTACCATTAATGCTGCACCTTTTGAAGCACTTTATGGACGAAAGTGCAGAACTCCAGTCTGTTGGGCAGAAATTGGAGAAAAGCAACTATCTGGACCAGAGATAGTGCAAGAAACAACAGAGAAGATAATTCAAGTCAAGGAAAGACTAAAAGCAGCACGAGATTGCCAAAAGAGTTATGCAGATAACAGACGGAAACCTCTAGAATTTCAAGTAGGAGATAAGGTACTATTAAGAGTTTCTACATAGAAAGGAGTAGTCAGATTCGTTAAGAGAGGAAAGCTAAGCCCCAGGTATGTTGGACCTTTTGAGATTATTAGACGTATAGGACCCGTAGCCTATCAGCTACAACTGCCAGAGGAAATGGCAGGAATACATGATGTGTTTCATGTATGTAATCTCAAAAAGTGCTTAGCAGACGAATCATTAGTGATACCTCTTAAGGACATAGAGGTAAATGAGAAACTTAAGTTTGTCGAGAAACCTATTCAGATTGAAGATAGAAAAATCAAGAATCTCAAACACAAGAGATTAGTTCTGGTCAAAGTGAAATGGGATTCCAAGAGAGGACCAGAATACACCTAGGAACTCGAATCAGAGATGAAGAGAAAATACCCACACCTGTTCCAGTAGACCTCGAGGACGAGATCTAAAACAAGGTGGGGAAGATATTACAACCCTCCTAGAACCCTTAACGTGACCCTAAAACGTTCCTTACATACCCTGTACCCCGTACGCGAGAAACGGACCCATAATACCCTTATACTTATAAAAAATCAAGAAAAACAATGTCTGAGAGTCGCTCACGGGGCGCGACTCCCTCAGCGTTGTCTTTCGCAGGGCGTGAGCCCAATTACTTGGCATGCTATTGGGATTGAACCCTACAAAGGAACAGATGATAAAGCCAAAACTGGTTCAGAACAGTGGATCCTTCATAAGCAGTGTTTGTACATATCTTTCCCCTTGACAGTGGCCCTAACAACTGATAGACTCAAAGCACTACCCTTTACAACTGCTGCTGACCCTAAAGACTGATGAAGATTAAAGTACTGAAGCTCAATCTACTACTGTGTCTCAAGTACTGCTGAAGACCAAAGCACTGCTCAAGCTACAACAGTGGAATGAAGAATCAGTGTTTTGCTTATCCTTTGTATATGTAATCAGTGTTTTGTAAACAGTGGTTGTAGTTTGTTAGGCGGTTAGATGTCATTTTCATGGTAACGTCAGCCAAAGATGCTCAATGGTTGTGTTGTATTATAAATAGAACAGTACTTTGTACTGTTTCATTAGCTCTTTCCTTCTAAGTCATTCTGTACGAACAATTATTGAGCTCGGGCTGAGGGGGAGATCTGTGCATGCATGCAATTGAATTGTTTATTGTAATAAAATACAATCATCCGATTTGATGTTAAACATGTGTGCTTAAACTTTTCTTCCATTGATTGTGTTGTCAAATTTTATTTCATTTATTCCGCTGCAATTAATCTCTGGTTCATTTCCATTTTATTTAAACAAAACACAATCTAAGAAACTCAGATCCTAACAATTGGTATCAGAGCTTGGACAGTCAAATTTGATATAATAATCATTTTGACGTAAAAGTTCAGCTCAATTTCGTTGATACTTTCGATTGTTCGGTTTTAGTTGAAAAACAGAGTAAGGTATAATCACGTACAAAAGTTGATTATTCAGTGTCTGTAAAACAACCAGAATGGCGTCACAACCACAAGACACGAATAACATTGGCTCACTTTTTAAACCACCTATGTTGGTCAGATCTGAATATAACATCTGGCAGCGTAGGATGGGTTACATCTTAGCTCAACAAAATACAGGGTGTTGGAAGTCGGTTATCTTTGGACCACAAGTTCCAATGGTGCCGAGTGCTGAGGATCCAAAAGTTTTTGAACCTAAGAAAATTGAAAACTATTCTGACCAGGATTTTCAAAAGATTGAACTGGATACCAAAGCTTTTAGCATAGTTGCATCAGCACTCCCAAATGAAATCTATGCTGGGCTGTTACACTGTAACAGTGCCAAGGAATTGTGGGATGCACTTAAGGAACAATTTGGTGGAACTGAAGAAGTAATTGAAAACAATGGGGAGGTTTTGAATCAACAGTATGAAACCTTTTGTCACATCAAGGGTGAATCATTAACATAACAGTTTGAACGTTTCAGTTGTCTCATAAGTGAACTAAAACTTGTTAATGTTGAATTTGCTAAATCAACTCTAAATAGTAGGTTTCTTAGGTCACTTCCTGAAAAATAGGACACAATTGCTTTTGTAACCAGAAATTCAGTTGGGTTTAAAGAGTTGACACTGACTCAACTTCATGGTAGACTCCTCATGTATGAGAGAGAGTTGAACCAGAAAAAGAAGTTACAAGAGTCAGGGAAGGTTGCTGATGACTAAACATTTGGTAGCACAACACTTCTTGGTCATGAGGAATTTGGTAGTAGTAAGGATCAGAGTTATGATCACTATATTGACATAACTGCTGGTGGAGCTTTTAACAACTCTAATTCTTACTCTCACAGCTAGTAGTGAAAACCAGAATTCTGACAGTCAATGCTTTGAACTCAATGATCTCCAGTACTTTGATCCCACAGATCTGGAGGAAATGGACATCTTGCATCAACTTGCACTGCTGAGTGTTAGAACCAGCAAGTTTTATAAAAGGACAGGGAGAAAATTCCCAGGGGTGCATGGAAATTTGAAAGTTGGGTTAGATAAATCAAAGTTGAAGTGTTGCAAGTGTAATAGGTTAGGACACTTTGCTAGAGAGTGTAGAAGCAACCAAAACAGTGGACCTATCATAACACACCCCTGATGCTCGTGTAAACACTGCTCACTATGCACACCCTGCAACACCAGTTCCAGTCCATTATATCCAAACCCCTACTCCCCAAATACAATATGTCCAAGCCCCAGCTCCTCAGGTTCAGGTGCAACAAATTGCACCTCAACAAGCTACTCAAACAATTTCCCAAACATATCAGCAAAGTTTTTTTACCCAAGGCTTTGTTGATTGGAGTAGCTTGCCTGATGAATTAAATGATGAAATACAATTTGAAAAATCTTTAAAAGAATTGAAAATCAAATTGTCAGAAAAGGAAAATGAGATTTGCAGCCTCAAACATGAGCATAGCATAACCAAGGACCAACTTCAGGCAATGATAGAAAAATATCAGTCCTTTAAAAAGGAGTTAGAATCCAACCAAATCACATGTGAAAAATAGGTGGAATCCTGCAAAGGTTATGAAGTTATGCTTGAAAAATAGATCAAAAGTAATGGAAAATTTGGCATAGGTTTCAGAAAAATGACCAAGTTGAAAACACTGCTGAAAATGAATCTGTTCAAAACACTGTTGAAATCATACCCACTAACAAGGATGGTCAAGAAATCAAAATAACTGATAAAAGTGGCAAGAAAATCACTCTTGAAAGATCAGTGGATTCCTCAACTTTTGAGGAAATTGAGAAATACCAATTCAAACCCACTTGGTCTGATGAGTGTGACCTCCTTGAAAATTTCAAACCAATGGACTTCACCATAGTGGATGGTGTAAAAGCACCAAAGGCCAAGGTAATTCCTCTTAAGGACATCCCAACAGTGGTTCAAAACTCTGTTGCAAAGGAGTCTGAAAAGAAGAAAAAGAGAGAAAAGATTAAAAACTTGTTTTGTGACTTTTATGAGAAGAAAAATCATGTGACAAAAGACTGTTTTCATTTAAAAGCATATGATATGAACAAAACAAGTACCATTGTGCCTTCAAAAAGATGCACCATCTGTGCTAAAACAAACCATCTCACTCAGGAGTGTGTGTATCTTAAAACCTTTGATGTCAAAAAGGAAGAGTACACTTCAAAAACATTCATGAGTTCATCAAGTTCACAAGTCAAGAAACAATCATCCTTTGTGCCTGTCCAAACAGCTGTTACAAAACAGTTGAACCAAACCTCTATTAAAAGAGAGGTTCAAGTGACAGATGCACCCCCTGCTAACCAATTCCCAAGAGGAAAAGGTCAACCTCCATACCAAAGGGTCCCACATGTTTATGAGGCCTACAAAAGGCCTTCTAAACTAAAAGTGAACAGGCATCCCTTTGGATATCAACAGCTGATAGGAAATGGCTCCCAAGAGTGGTTAGAGAGAGAAACAAGTTTCAAAATCTGCTCAATCCCCTGACCTAACCATTGTCCATGTTCCTAAACTTAACTCAGACACTGTTGTGACCCCATCCAAAGCCTTATTGGCTTTGGATACCTCCTGAACTAATTATTTACTTGAAGTGCAGGGAGCTTCTGCATGCTTAGATAGTCTTTGGTATGTAGATAGTGGAGGCTCCAGGCACATGACTGGATGTAGAGCCCTACTCAAAGAATTCAAAACTCATGGAGGGGTGATATATCTTTTGGTAATAATAGTAAAGGGAAGGTGATGGGTTCTGGTACAGTTCAGTCTGGCAAAGTTAAGTTTAAAAATTTCAATCTCATTGTCAATCTAAAATTCAACCTCCTTAGTGTTTCACAAATGAGTGATAAAGGTTATGGATCATTTTTTACAAAGGAGTGTTGTAGGATTGTTGGACCAGAAATGATCAAAAAGATTTAAGAAATAATAAAAACTGGAAAAACTCAACTTGTTTCTCAAAGGAGTGGCAATGTTTATGTAGTTGATTTGTCAAAAGAGAGCCCCATGACTGATGCCTGTCTGTTCCCAGCTGCCTCTAACAAAGAGACAGAACTTTGGCACAGAAGATTGGGGCACACAAATCTCAAGACAATTTGTCAAAACAGGGCCATGTAAGAGGTCTTCCACAAAAATTGTTCACATGTCCAGAGCATTGTGTTTCCTGTTTAAAAGGAAAACAACATAAAAGCTCATTTAAGTCCATTGAAGAGTCCAAAACATCCAAGTGCTTACAAATGTTTCACATGGATCTGTTTGGCCCAGTAAAAGTCATGAGTCTCAAAAAGAAAAGATATTGTTTGGTAATTGTAGATGACTTTTCTAGGTTTACATGGACTTATTTCTTACATTCTAAAAATGAGACTGCAGGCATTTTGCAAGACTTTGTCAAACAGGTTGAAAAGCAATTTGACTTGCCAGTAAAATTCTTTAGGAGTGACAATGGCACAGAATTCAGAAATAGGGAGTTGGATGAGTTTTGTGTGTCAAAAGGAATTGTAAGGCAGTACAACATTCCAAGGACACCAGAACAAAATGGGGTTGTTGAAAGAAAGAACAGGACACTGATTGAGGCTGCCAGAACCATGCTTGCTGATTCAGGTTGACATTAACTTTCTGGGCAGAGGCTGTAAACACTGCCTGCTATGTCCAGAACAGAGTTTTGATAAACCCCAGGCATCAAAAGACTGCTTATGAAATTTTGTATAAAACCAAACCACTGATCTCATACTTTAAAGTCTTTGGCTGCCCATGCTTCATTTTAAACTTAAAAGATTCCATTTCAAAATTTGCAGCCAAAGTTGATTGTGGTTATCATTTGGGATACTCAACCACAGCTAAGGCCTCCAAAGTGTTTAACACTAGGACTAAGTGTGTGGAAGAGACTTTGAATGTAAAGTTCAATGAACTTTCTTCACTGAAAATCCCTGCAAACCCTGCTGAGATATTTGATCTTGATAAGTTTACTTTTGAAAATGTTTATGTCAAGACTAACAGTGCAGGTCCATCTCAGCCACCTCCATCAGACAATGGATATGAAGTGATAATTCCACAACAGAAATTCACATCCATTGCCAGAGCAGCAGTTGTTCAAAACAGTTGTCAAAGCTCAGCCACTGCTGCATCAACAGTTGTTGACCAAAGTAGCCCTTCAACCTCTGTCACCATATCCCCAACCACTGTTGTTCAAAATCTGCCAACAGTGGATAAAAGTCATCATGGTTTCACACCAATTCCTCCTATTCCTCCACTTCCATTTCAAGACATTGTTGGATCATCAAAGTCACCAACAGTGGTTAGCTCAGATGATTCACATCTGCAGCCCTCACCCTTAAATGCCATTGTTTCATACAAAGGAGATTTAATCTTCTTGAAGTCTCATCCACATGACCAAATCATTGGCAACATCAATGAAGGGGTGCTCACCAGAAGTCAATCCCAAAACATTTGTCTTTTTGATGGCTTTCTATCACTTCATCAACCAGTCAAGTACCAAGAGGCACTGAAAGACAACAGTTGGGTGGAAGCCATGCAGGAAGAGCTCCAACAGTTCAAAAGATAACAAGTATGGGAACTTGTACCACTGCCAGAGAATGTGAGTCTTATTGGCACAAAGTGGGTCTTCAAAAACAAAACTGATGAAAGGGGCATTGTTGTCAAGAATAAAGCTAGGCTTGTGGTTCAAGGGTTCAGACAGGAAGAGGGCATTGACTATGATGAAACTTTTGCCCCTGTAGCAAGATTGGAAGCTATCAGATTGTTCCTGGCCTTTGCTGTCAACCACAGCATCAAGGTGTTTCAAATGGATATCAAATGTGCATTCCTCTATGGTAAGATACAAGAAGAGGTATATGTTTGTCAACCTCCTGGTTTTGAGGATCCATTTTATCCAGATCATGTCTACAAGCTAAACAAAGCTTTGTATGGCTTGAAATAAGCACCTAGAGCCTGGTATGAAACTCTATCCACCTTTCTACTCTCTATTGGTTTCATAAGAGGTAAAATTAATAAAACATTGTTTTTAAAATGGAGAGGGAAAGATCTGATGATTGTCCAGATTTATGTGGATGACGTCATTTTGGAAGCACATGTCATAAAATGTGTGAAGAGTTTAGACGACTCATGACAGTTGAATTTGAGATGAGTGCAATGGGTGAACTACAGTGCTTTCTTGGTCTCCAAGTAAGGCAACTTCAAAATGGTACTTTCATTCATCAAGTCAAATATGCAAAAGAACTTTTAAACAAATTTGATATGAATGATTGCAAACCATGTAGTACACCAATGGCAACCACAAAGATAGTCATGTCTGATGAAAAGGGTGATTTGGTTGATCAAACTCTTTATAGAAGCATGATTGGGTCTTTATTGTACCTAACTGCATCTAGGCCAGACATCATCTAGGCCAATCAGCCCCTAGAAAGTCAAACCTTATTGCTGTAAAAAGGATATTCAGATACCTAAAAGGTGCTCCCACACTTGGTATCTGGTATCCAACTGATGGAAATATCAAGCTTTCAGGTTTTTCAGATAGTGACTTTACTAGATGTAACACAACAAGGAAGTCCACATCAGGAGGGTGCCAATTCCTAGGCAATTACTTGGTATCTTGGCAAAGCAAAAAACAAGCAGCTGTTTCAACATCCACTGCTGAGGCAGAGTACATTGCTACTGCAAGCTGCACAGCCCAACTGTTATGGCTTCAAAATCAACTGCTAGATTTTGGTATCATTGCTTTGTAAACACCACTCATGTTGGATAGTCAAGCAGTAGAAAATATCATCAAAAATCCAGTTTCACATTCAACCACCAAACACATTGACATCAGACATCATTTTGTGAGGGATTGCTATGAAAAAGGTTTGATTTCTCTGCATCATGTTCATACTAAGGATCAGCTGGCAAATGTGCTAACAAAAGCATTAGACACATCCACCTTTGAAAGCTTGATCTCTAGAATTGGCATGCTTAACATGGAATAACAGGAAAAATCCTGTTTTTCTATGAATAAAGCATTAAAATGTTTTCAGAAAATAAAAAATCCATCCTTAAAATAGTTAAAAAATGAAATTTTTCATTAATCCTTAAAAAGTCTGTCACAGCCACTGTTTGGTTCAAACATATGACTGTTGCAATTATCCACTGCTGAAAGACAACCTCTGTTCCTTCATTCTTCATGTTGACCACTGTTGACCAAACATCAGTGTTTCAATCACTGATGGCTATCCACTGATATTTAAAACAGCTACTGCTCACATTTCCTTTGTTGACAACCACTGATATTGCCCATCAGTGGTTTCCTAAACAACTGTCATCCATTTCCATCATAGGTTGTCACGTAGACATATCTTAGCCGTCCGATCTTTGTAACCGCTGCTACGTCAGCATTCACTTTTTCCCTTACAAAACCCTGATTAAACCCCCAAACAGGGTTTTCACTGTCGAATCGAATTCAAAATTCCTTTCAAAAGTTGTTTCCATCTTCATTCCTCTTCTTCTCCGACTCGCAAAATCACCATGGCTCTCAATATCAAAGGCCCTCATAATTATCTGTGCACCCTTGAGAAAACAAGTAAAAACACAGATTTTCACTCAATCATTGATATTCTTTCTTCATCAAAGTACAAAACTTTGTTAACTTGCAACGCCCCTATTTACGTCGAAACCCTACGTGATTTTTGGAAACATGCCAACGTTGAAGTTCAGGACAAAAAGCCCTGGGCTATTACTTCAAAAGTAGGGGAATTCAAGTTGCAATAACACCACAAACCATTTCTGAAGTCTTTGAGATGAATGATCATACAGGCAACAATTCTTTCCCAAAGGAAGAATACCAAACGGACTTGATTGAGCGAGGGTATGAAGCACAGATGAAAAAAGACACTTTTCAAAAGGAAGTTTTCCACCTCCCATGAAATTTTTATTCCATACCCTACTCATGTGTGTTTCAAATAAAACAACAACCTATAATGAAATACCATTGAACATCCAATACTTGGGCTATGCTATCATGACAGAAGTTAATTTTAATTACTCCCAAAAGATTTTCAATGATATGGTCAAAAATGTTAATAATATAAAAGACAAGAAAAAACCATTTTTGCTGTTTCCAAGATTTTTAAGCTTTTATCTTCAAAATAAAATTCCAAAGGATTGTGCACATGTGCTTATCCAAGGAACTCCTTTTCAAATAAACAACCTTTCTTCTGAAACTTTTACGAGGCTAAAAGGGTCAAAAGATTTGCAAACACAAACAGAGGAACCTGAGCAACCTTTGGATGAGTCCACATCTGCTCCTCAGGTTTCTACTGTTGAGCCCACTGCTCATGGTGAACACAACATCACACCCACTGATGTGCAACCCCCACCAAAACTCACCAAAAATCCTATCAAGAAAAAAATCCAAAAAGCCCCCCAAACCCTCTAAAAAGGATCTTTTAGAAGATGAGATCCCAGAAGCAACTCCTGTGACAACACAAAAGTCACCAACAACCACTGCTGCTACTTCCTCACAGTAGATGGTAGAAAGATCTCAACCTGAGCCTAAAACTCCTCCTGCATCCTCACAAAAGGATCAGGTTGTATACACAGGGACACCAAATTATGAAGCTCTGGATTCACTTGAATCCATCTTCCACAGCCCTACTCCCGGGGCAAATTCTCTTTCTACACCCATCCTCACACCACAAATTCCCCCATCCATCATACCTCTGTTGAATGCTTTTGATATGGATCAGATAAAAATCAGTTCTTCTCAACAACCTATCACTGAGAATAGACTCCCACAAGTGACTGAGTCTGATTCCTCTATCCTTGCTAACGCATCAACAGCTGAGGAGGTTACCCCCCATGAGTTACATGTAACTCTTGATGGTAGTTCAAGTGGAGCAGCTACTACAGGTGTTGAATCCACTGATTTACACCTGGACAGTAGTTTCATCAGTCAGACTCCCTCGAAGGCAATTTCTTCATTGGGAACCAAGGTGACCACTAGTATGTATCCAATACCCACTGGTGTGTTTACTTTGGTAACCACTGCTGAGGAAAGAAGTCCCTAGTACCAATACAAAGGGGCATCAGTGGATGATCCATGGGTAACTTCTCCTGGACCAACTGCTAATACAACCACCGCTGGTGGGAAATCAGATGATCCCATTAAGTTGGGTGATGGTTTAAAATATCAAGAATTGACGGAGAGAGTTTATAAAATTGAAACATATGTAGCAGATATAAAAAATATGCTGCAACAGTTGTTACAATCTCAAAAGGCTTCATCCACTGCTTCATCATCTGCTCCAACCACAAATGAGCTATGACAACTGTTTCAACCTATGCTTCATCAACAAAGGCAATATGTTGACCACCAGCATGAAATTCAACTCCAAATGTTCAAAAATATGATAGAAGCTAGGTACAAAGGTACTCAAGCTGATATAAAAGCCATAAAAGCTCATCTGCTCCAAACCACAGGCACTTCTCCTCCAACAGTTGTTTTTGTAGAGAATGTAACACCCCGTGATTTCACGAGTGAAAGTCAAAGTCAAGGTCAAAGTCAACGACCGGTTTCGCGCGACTTGATTCGTAGAAATGTTTCTATTTTAATTATATTATGTGGGGTAAATGTCGTACATTACAATAATCGAATCATGCTTACCATATTTCAATCGACCTACGACCTTGAAGGATAGGAAGTAACAATGCGATAAAGTTAATCAAGCTATGCTAATCAAATCGACATCGAACTGTAACTCGAACTGTACATGTTACTTGTTAGTTATACGTGTGTGTGTGCCTTACGTGTTACCTGTGCATGTTTACTTTTATGTTATGTTATGGTAATCAAGCGAACTCAATCGAACTCGAAGTCTAACTCGAACGTAAACGAACCCGAACCCGAATTCCGAGTCGAACCCTATAAGATGTAGTTGGGACTGAAAGTAATTTGACTAGGAAACCCTATCGAATCGCTCACAAATCGAAACCCAAGCGACATCGCGCCGAACCCACCAAGACAGGCGGCATCCGCACGGATGGCCAATCCGCACGGATGACCAGTCCGCGCGGATAGCCTACCCGGGAACGTGCCATACGCACGGCTCACCCTTTTTCCCTTTTTGGCATCCTATAAATACACGGGCCACTCTCCACTTTTTCCACTTTTGGCAAGGGACGTCCGAACCGCACGCATTCTTCACTTTTTCTCAGATTTCTCCCAAACCAGGTAAGATCATACACTAATTCTTGTACATCTTTGATCACTACACAATTCTACACATTTCCATCTTTTAAATCTTCACTTTTAACCATGAAATCATCCGGATTTGAGGTATTCTCGGGTGACGTCAACGTGAAGTTCTTATGAACTTCAAGCTTGACCTCATTCCACCAAGAATAACTCAGATCTAAACGATTTCTACAAGATTTCACAATAATCTAACCTAGATCTAAACTTTTCTAAGGATAAAAGAGTTGAAAGAAATAAACCTAAGTTCTCTCCTTCTCTTTTTCCCTTAGAATCGGTATGAATCTGATCGGTTCTAGTCTCTACTCGATAATAGCGATGCACTAGTTCCAGATCTGGAATTCTACCGCAAGACACCTGATTTCGGGTCAACCGGAACTACCGTTCTGAGTCGCCGACAAGCCGAGTTAGGGTGGTTCCTGACCGGTTTAGTCACGCGGGTGAGAATACTGTTCTCAATGGTTGCCACGTAACCAGAACGTCTCGATAAACGACAACAGAAACCAAGTGTAGACGAACGGAACAACCAGACCAGTCGTCCGCACGGACCGGCTGCCCGTACGGACGGGCTGTGCGCACGGATTACCATCCGCACGCACGGGTTGTCACCCGGACGAGCTACCCTTGGGACCCACTTTCTAAACAAGGTTTGAGTATCGACGAATGAGCGATCCGGACGGACGACCTCTGAATGGATAACTCTTCGGATCATGAGATACTAAGGCCTAAAATGAAAATCAAGCAGTGTTCATCCGCACGGCCAAGCCGTACGCACGGACAGGCTATCCGGACGGATTGTCTCTGCCCGCGCGCACAGGCTGTCCGCACGGACTACCATACGCACGGATCGTCGTCCGCTCGACCGGCTCGAAAGGTAGAAACACTTATGTGGTTTCTAAATGCTACAACGAAAACTCCAAAGTACAAGCCATCATACACAAACACATCTTAGGAAGAAACAATCCACTTGAACGTTTATCCCTACAAACAACCTAACCGTACGGATAAGTCATCCGCACGCACAACTCGTCCGCACGGATTACCATCCGCACGGACAGTCGTACGCACGGATAGCTTATCCGGATGGATCACCATCCACACGCATCACCATCCGCACAGACAGGTCATGCGCACGGATGACTTCCTCACACGGATAGCTGATCCGCACGAACAGCCATCCTAACCACTCTCACTTTGTGCTGTTTTACGCAACACTTATCGTTACGTTATCGAATCAATTCGGGCTAACCGTACTCGCTGTAAAGCGCTCCCTTCAATCCACAATCGCTGTGAGTATACTCGAACCCTTTTTGCTTTAGCACTTTTGGGTGTTACATACGTTACAAATATTAAAACTACAACTATCACACTACTCAAGCTATTTTAACGCTGACCAATAATGCATGTTATACGTGGCTTATGAATGCTTGTTGTTATGTTTACACATGGAATGCTGTCTACCTGCCTTAGCAACGATAGTACTATAGTTTGGACTCAGCACCCGTTCACACGGGGGTTGTTAAGGATCTTTTACTTGCATTGATTACAGTGGTAATCGTGTATTGCGAACTGCCTCGGGCAGTCAACCCGCAGTCATTGGTATCGATGGATCTATGTCGATAACTAACGTGCTTCATTTCACTATGTGTACGTGCTGGTTATGCGTAAACGAATTCGAACTCTATATGCTATTATCAAACTTGTATGCTCACCTTTACATTTTATGTATTGACATTATTTTAAACGTATGTGACAGGTGCCTAGGTTGTTTATATGCTTCTCGGGCTGTGATGAAATCGAAGCTAGGAACTGGAGTCCTAGAAACCAACGAATAAATTGTTATGTTTAAATCTGAGTTGTCGGAACAGAATATTTGTTTAGTTTTTTGTCTGTAATAACTTGTTTGCTATTTGAGACATGGTATGGGACATGTTAACTTAAATTGAATGGTAATAATAGTTGTTATGGAAACTTCTGGACAATCTGTTTCGCTCAGTGCCGCGCCCCGATGATTCCGCCATCGGTTGGGGTGTGACAGATTGGTATCAGAGCCATAACTATAGGGAATTAGGCAAGACTCGACCTAGTCCGGGTCGAAGTCTTAGAGACCTAGTCTATAGTTAAGAACCAACAGACCAACTCACGCGTATGCGTAAACTCGCCACTATCACTGACTCTTTTCTAGCACTACACTTGAATTTTCAGGTTGTGAACAGGTAATGAGGCCGAGAATAGGTGTGAAAACCGCAAACTCTCGACTAAAGTTGCCCAATCAACCTACGTTTTAGCTACAAACGAGGAGAATCGTACCAAATGAGGAGTGAAATCCATATTTTGATGAATAATCTCCTCAATTTTTTTTTATCAAAAACGAGGACGAAAGTTGCAAGATAGGGGTGAAACCCTAACCTTGACGACTCGTCCCGCTTTTATACAAAAACTCTCACCAAAGTTCGATGGACTCCAACGATCTAAAGGCACAATATAACCAATGGGAATTGCGCCAACGCCCAAGAATCGAGGCAAAGGCATAGTCCTGGAGGTAATTGTGCAGGATCCTTGCGAATAGTTGAGCCACTTTTGTTAGTCGAAGTCTATTAGCCACACGGACAATCTACCTTCGATTTAACGATCTTTATGAAAATTTTATGCATTTTCTATTATTTGTTAACGTTTTGAGGTATTATTGATTTCGACCCAACACTATTGCTCCTGCTAAAACACAAAACCCACACAACTCATCGATAACGAATCAACAATAGAAGTAGTCAAGATGCTTTGTATGCTCGTAGGTACCTTTAGTGATTGAGGTATATGTGTTCTTGCTATTATGCTTACGTGTTTAGGAATATTGTGCTCTATGTGATTATGTGATTTTGTGCAACTCTGTGATTTTGTGACTATATGCGTTTACATGGTACGTGTTACTGAGCTTTAGTAGTAGTAGACGTGTGAGGTGAGATTCGAATACATGTGTTGAGTTCCATGGCGATGTCTATTGCAGACAATGTCGTCTGGATCCCGTCATTCACTCACTCGCCAGGAAAAGAGGGACAGACGCCTTGCTTCCATCGTCGCGAAAGCTGTAGCAAAGGCAGTGAGCGATGTCTGTGAGAATGCCAGCAAATCATCCGAGGAATCGAGGACTGAGGGTCCTAGAGCTGTCGCAAGACCTTTCAGTTTCAAGCAATTCAAGTCATGTGGGCCGAAAGAATTCACAGGCAAAGGAGGTCCTACTGCTCTATTCCACTGGTTTGACTCTATTGAGGTTACTCTACGACAAAGTGGTTGCCCTGATGACCTTCGAACTCTGAACGCTACCGGCGTCTTTCAGTCCAGTGCTTTGGACTGGTGGACGGCCGAGAGGAACAAGAGAGGGAATGATGCAACTTACGGGTTGTCGTGGGATGAGCTCAAAGAAGTCATGCTAGAGGAATTCTGCCCTCCTCACGAGCGTCAAAAGCTTGAAGATGAATTTTGGCACATACATCAGAAGGATGGAGACAATGCTGGTCTCACCGCTCGCTTCAAACAACTCAGCATTATCTGTCCCGACCAGGTCAAGACTCCTGATATGACCATCAAGAAGTACATCCGAGCTTTGCCCGACTGCGTCGTTGATTTCGTGCAAGCGGCTAAGACTACCACGATCGAAGAAACCTATCTGCTGGCCGCTGAGATCAATGACAAAAGGGTTAAGGCTGGAGTATGGGATAAGACCTCCAAGCATCTGCATCAAGCTACCGCTACTGCGCCAACTGCTGAAACTACCTCATCAAGCAACAAGAGAAAGAACAAGAGAAAGAACAGCTCTACCAACAAGAACCGTGCGATCACTGCTGCACCGATTCAAGCTGTACCTACCCAACAGCGTCAAGTAGCGGCGCCTGTGGCCAATGCACCGCCTGCAAAGCGTGCATATACTGGGCCACACCCACTCTGCCCTACTTGCACCTATCATCACCCGACTTCTATTCAATGCCGCTTCTGTGCTCATTGCAACGTCTACGGCCACTTTACTGCCAACTGCCGCATTCGTCAAGCTCCTGCCAATCAAGCTCTACTCGCTGCCCCACAGGGTCAACAAGCTCCTCCGGCACCCGCAGTCAAAGCCAGACCATGCTTCACGTGTGGCGACCCGAACCATTTCGCCAACATGTGCCCGAACAGGGTAGTGAAACAAGAACTGCAACAGCAGCCGCCACAGCAGCAGCAACAGCAACAACAGGCAGCACGCGCCAGAACTTTCAATCTCAATGTACGTCAAGCCCAGGCCGACAACAACGTGGTCAATGGTACGTTCCTTGTGAATGGTATTTATGCTTCATGTTTGTTTGATACTGGAGCCGATAATTGCTTTGTGTCGATCGAATTTGAGAAACTCCTTAGTCGTAAACGTTCCTGACTCTCCTCTGCATTCGATGTTGAAGTCGCTACCGGGAGAACCGTCGCTGTAAACTCTGTTATTCGTGATTGCACTCTCGAGCTCAACAATCACATCTTCTCCATCGATCTCATTCCAATGCGACTAGGAAGCTTTGATGTCATAATAGGCATGGACTTTCTTCGCGAAAACCATGCCGAAGTTGTGTACTTCGATAAAATGATTCGTTTTTCGCTCGCAAATGGTGATTCATTGTGCGTTTATGGTGATACTACTTCGAAGGGTCTCAAGCTTATGTCATGCCTCCAAGCTAGCAAGTATCTCCGCAAGGAATACAGAGCTTTCATGGCTAACATTGTAGCAGCGGAGAAGGAAAAGAAAGAGAAGAAGGAAGTGAAAGACGTTCCTGTGGTTCGAGAATTTCCTCGAGTTTTTCCAGAGGATCTTCCCGGACTGCCTCCTAAGCGTGATATTGACTTTCGCATTGATCTCATTCCTGGAGCTAATCCTATCGCCAGAGCTCCTTATCGACTCGCGCCATCCGAAATGCGCGAACTCTCAACCCAACTCCAGGAATTGCTTGAGAAAGGCTTTATTCACCCAAGCACCTCTCCTTGGGGCGCACCAGTCCTTTTCGTCAAAAAGAAGGACGGGTCGTTCCGGATGTGCATCGATTACCGGGAATCGAATAAGTTGACTATCAAGAACCGTTATCCTCTGCCTCGAATCGACGATTTGTTTGATCAGCTACAAGGCGCTACGTGTTTCTCGAAGATCGATCTACGTTCAGGATATCATCAGCTGCGTATACAAGAGGAGGATATACCCAAAACCGCGTTTCGCACTCGTTACGGACATTACGAATTCGTTGTCATGCCTTTTGGCCTAACAAACGCACCAGCAGTTTTCATGGATCTGATGAATCGAGTGTGTAAACCATATCTCGACCGTTTCGTCATCGTATTCATTGACGATGTCTTGATCTATTCCAAAACGAGAGCCGAACACGCGCAACATCTACGTTTAGTTCTCGAGTTGCTCCAGGGGAACCAACTCTACGCCAAATTCTCCAAGTGCGAGTTTTGGTTGGGGGAAGTTCAATTTCTGGGTCACATCGTAAATAGTCAAGGTATTCACGTCGATCCTGCGAAGATTGAAGCTATTAAGAGCTGGGTTACGCCTAAGAACCCGTCTGGAGTCCGCTCTTTCCTCGGGCTAGCGGGCTATTATCGATGATTTATCGAAGGATTCTCGAAGATTGCTGTACCGCTCACCTCTCACACTCATAAGGACCAGCCTTTTGTCTGGGGAACCAAACAAGAGTCTGCCTTTCGAACCCTCAAATACATGCTTTGCAATGCTCCTGTTCTTACACTACCCGACGGAAACGATAACTTCATTATCTACTGTGATGCTTCCAACCTTGGTCTCGGTTGTGTCCTAATGCAACGAGACAAGGTCATAGCTTACGCATCTCGTCAGCTCAAAATCCACGAGAAGAACTATACAACCCACGATATCGAGTTAGGCGCAGTTGTTTTTGCATTAAAGATTTGGCGACACTACCTGTATGGTACAAGGTGTACGATCTTCACCGATCATAAGAGCCTACAACATATCTTTAATCAGAGGGAACTAAATATGCGTCAACGCCGATGGGTAGAACTTCTTAACGATTACGACTGTGAGATCCGCTATCACCCAGGCAAGGCAAATGTTGTTGCCGACGCACTTAGCAGACGGAGCTATCTGCTTAGCACTCGAAATGTTCAAGCCCAGCACAACCTCGAAGCTCTCATTCGCGACTCCCAACATGCATGTTTCAACGAACGCACTTTGAAGAAAGAAAGAATCTACCACGATGGAGCCCAACTTGTGAGCAAATCAAATGGGATATTCCACTTTTTAGACCGAATTTGGATTCCCAAGCGAACCAACCTACGACAGATTATCATGGATGAAGCCCACAAATCCCGATACTCTATCCATCCCGGTGCTGACAAAATGTACCATGACCTTCGGTATAGATATTGGTGGCCGGGTATGAAACGAGATATTGCCCTCTACGTCGGAAAATGCCTAACATGTGCTAGAATCAAGGCTGAACATCAAAGACCCTCTGGCTTGCTCGAACAACCACCAATCCCCATGTGGAAGTGGGAGAGCATAGCTATGGACTTCGTAACCAAGCTTCCAACCACGTCATCAGGTCACGACAGCATTTGGGTTGTTATTGACCGTTTAACTAAATCAGCTCACTTTCTACCGATACGAGAAGACTACAAGGTAGAACGATTAGCCCGAATATACACCGACGAGATCATTTGTCGACATAGGACGCCTCGTGACATCATCTCTGATTGTGATGCTCGGTTCACTTCACGATTGTGGGAAACGTTTCAAACGGCACTCGGTACAACGCTTAATCTAAGTACTGCGTTCCACCCACAAACCGACGGTCAGACTGAAAGAACGATTCGTACGCTTGAAGACATGCTCCGTTCGTGTGTTCTAGACTTCGGTGGTAATTGGGATAGACACCTTCCGTTAGTTGAATTCTCGTATAACAACAGCTACCAGGCTAGCATTCAGATGGCACCTTTCAAGGCCCTATACGGAAGAAGATGTCGATCGCCTATCGTGTGGCACGAGATCGGTCACTCGCAACTAACCGGTCCGGAGCTGCTACAAGAAACGACAGACAAAATTTTCCAAATTCGAGACAACCTAGCGAAAGCTCGGGATAGACAGAAAGTTCTCGCCGATAAAAAGCGCAAGCACCGTGAATATGGCGTTGGTGACTACGTACTCCTAAAGGTATCACCTTGGAAGGGTGTAGTCCGATTCGGCAAAAAAGGGAAACTCGCGCCTCGATATGTGGGACCTTTTAAGATTCTGGAAAGGATCGGAAAAGTCGCCTACAGACTCGAATTACCGGAGGAACTTAGCAATGTCCACCCGACCTTCCACGTGTCAAACCTCCGAAAGTGCATCGCTGACCACGATCTACACGTTCCTCTAGACGATCTACAAGTGAACGAAACATTACACTTCGTGGAGAAGCCTGTCGAAATCATGGATCGTCAAACCAAAGAACTCAGGCGCTCACGCATTCCTATCGTGAAAGTCCGATGGGAAGGCAAACGAGGCGCGGAGTTCACTTCGGAACTCGAAAGCGACATGAAGGCAAAGTATCCACAACTGTTTAACGAATGAGTAATGTCCGATTAAGAAAGGCAAGGTGGCATACTTGTAAATAAGGGCTAGAGAGAGAAAGTAGAGAGAAAAAGGCAAAAAAATGTGATTCTCGACCTTGTACACGTTGTCAAAATCAATAGAATCACAGTTATTGTATGCGTTTAATTTAGCGATTTTCAGAAAAACGTGACAGAGAAGAAAGATGAAGAACTTGATCAAATCTGAGTGCGTTTGATCCTCGCAACCGATCTCCTACTCAGATACCACTTGTAGGATCGGTTTTGACTCCGTTACGATCACGTTTAGTCACACACGTACACGGATTCCGCACGTTCACGAGTCGGTTCGCAATCGAAACGGATTCAAACCAGGACCTACAATGTGAGCACGTTCACGGATTCCGCACGACGAACGTGTTGTTACGCAATCGAATCGGGGGGGGGGGGGTAAATCCGGACCTACAATAATCAAGGTTTTGAAAGAAAAAGAAAAAGGTTTTGGAAATGAAAAATTGGAAAGTTAAAAAGATGTCTCTTAAACGACTTCGAAATAAAAATCTAAAATTTTATAGGCTTTTTAGATTAGATGTTTTCGCGTATCATATCCAAAAATTATCAATTTTTAACCGTAAAATCCCAATTAATTTGACGATTTTCGATGGTCCGAACGCAGGACTCTCACATGTGATCCACGGTTAGTTACGGCTTTCAGCTTAATTTCGGGACGAAATTCCCTAAACAAAGGGAGGCTGTAACACCCCGTGATTTCACGAGTGAAAGTCAAAGTCAAGGTCAAAGTCAACGACCGGTTTCGCGCGACTTGATTCGTAGAAATGTTTCTATTTTAATTATATTATGTGGAGTAAATGTCGTACATTACAATAATCGAATCATGCTTACCATATTTCAATCGACCTACGACCTTGAAGGATAGGAAGTAACAATGCGATAAAGTTAATCAAGCTATGCTAATCAAATCGACATCGAACCGTAACTCGAACTGTACATGTTACTTGTTAGTTATACGTGTGTGTGTGCCTTACGTGTTACCTGTGCATGTTTACTTTTATGTTATGTTGTGGTAATCAAGCGAACTCAATCGAACTCGAAGTCTAACTCGAACGTAAACGAACCCGAATTCCGAGTCGAACCCTATAAGAAGTAGTTGGGACTGAAAGTAATTTGACTAGGAAACCCTATCGAATCGCTCGCAAATCGAAACCCAAGCGACATCGCGCCGAACCCACCAAGACAGGCGGCATCCGCACGGATTGCCAATCCGCACGGATGACCAGTCCGCGCGGATAGCCTACCCGGGAACGTGCCATACGCACGGCTCACCCTTTCCCTTTTTGGCATCCTATAAATACACGGGTCACTCTCCACTTTTTCCACTTTTGGCAAGGGACGTCCGAACCGCACGCATTCTTCACTTTTTCTCAGATTTCTCCCAAACCAGGTAAGATCATGCACTAATTCTTGTACATCTTTGATCACTACACAATTCTACACATTTCCATCTTTCAAATCTTCACTTTTAACCATGAAATCATCCGGATTTGAGGTATTCTCGGGTGACGTCATCGTGAAGTTCTTATGAACTTCAAGCTTGACCTCATTCCACCAAGAATAACTCAGATCAAAACGATTTCTACAAGATTTCACAATAATCTCACCTAGATCTAAACTTTTCTAAGGATAAAAGAGTTGAAAGAAACAAACCTAAGTTCTCTCCTTCTCTTTTTCCCTTAGAATCGGTATGAATCTGATCGGTTCTAGTCTCTACTCGATAATAGCGATGCACTAGTTCCAGATCTCGAATTCTACCGCAAGACACCTGATTTCGGGTCAACCGGAACTACCGTTCTGAGTCGCCGACAGGCTGAGTTAGGGTGGTTCCTGACCGGTTTAGTCACGCGGGTGAGAATACTGTTCTCAATGGTTGCCACGTAACCAGAACGTCTCGATAAACGACAACAGAAACCAAGTGTAGACGAACGGAACAACCAGACCAGTCGTCCGCACGGACCTGCTGCTCGCACGGACGGGCTGTGCGCACGGATTACCATCCGCACGCACGGGTTGTCACCCGGACGAGCTACCCTTGGGACCCACTTTCTAAACAAGGTTTGAGTATCGACGAATGAGTGATCCGGACGGACGACCTCTGAATGGATTACTCTTCGGATCATGAGATACTAAGGCCTAAAATGAAAATCAAGCAGTGTTCATCCGCACGGCCAAGCCGTACGCACGGACAGGCTATCCGGACGGATTGTCTCTGCCCGCGCGCACAGGCTGTCCGCACGGACTACCATACGCACGGATCGTCGTCCGCGCGACCGGCTCGAAAGGTAGAAACACTTATGTGGTTTCTAAATGCTACAACGAAAACTCCAAAGTACAAGCCATCATACACAAACACATCTTAGGAAGAAACAATCCACTTGAACGTTTATCCCTATAAACAACCTAACCGTACGGATAAGTCATCCGCACTCACAACTCGTCCGCACGGATTATCATCCGCACGGATAGTCGTACACACGGATAGCTTATCCGGATGGATCACCATCCACACGCATCACCATCCGCACGGACAGGTCATGCGCACGGATGACTTCCTCACACGGATAGCTGATCCACACGAACAGCCATCCTAACCACTCTCACTTTGTGCTGTTTTACGCAACACTTATCGTTACGTTATCGAATCTATTCAGGCTAACCGTACTCGCTGTAAAGCGCTCCCTTCAATCCACAATCGCTATGAGTATACTCGAACCCTTTTTGCTTTAGCACTTTTGGGTGTTACATACGTTACAAATATTCAAACTACAACTATCACACTACTCAAGCTATTTTAACGCTGACCAATAATGCATGTTATACGTGGCTTATGAATGCTTGTTGTTATGTTTACACATGGAATGCTGTCTACCTGCCTTAGCAACGATAGTACTATAGTTTGGACTCAGCACCCGTTCACACGGGGGTTGTTAAGGATCTTTTACTTGCATGGATTACAGTGGTAATCGTGTATTGCGAACTGCCTCGGGCAGTCAACCCGCAGTCATTGGTATCGATGGATCTATGTCGATAACTAACGTGCTTAATTTCACTATGTGTACGTGCTGGTTATGCGTAAACGAATTCGAACTCTATATGCTATTATCAAACTTGTATGCTCACCTTTACATTTTATGTATTGACATTATTTTAAACGTATGTGACAGGTGCCTAGGTTGTTTATATGCTTCTCGGGCTGTGATGAAATCAAAGCTAGGAACTTGAGTCCTAGAAACCAACGAATAAATTGTTATGTTTAAATCTGAGTTGTCGGAACAGAATATTTGTTTAGTTTTTTGTCTGTAATAACTTGTTTGCTATTTGAGACATGGTATGGGACATGTTAACTTAAATTGAATGGTAATAATAGTTGTTATGGAAACTTCTGGACAATCTGTTTCGCTCAGTGCCGCGCCCCGATGATTCCGCCATCGGTTGGGGTGTGACAGAGAACCCTGATGATGCCAAAAAGGGGGAGAAAGGAAAGAAAGGGAAAGATGGTCTACACTTACCACCTGATCCATTGGCCAAACCAGTTGTAGATATTCCCAGACCAGATGGTACAAAAAAGGTTGATGTGACTCTCAATGCCTTTGTTGAACAAAAAGCAAACAGAAAAGAGAGAATGGAAAGAAAGGGTGAGAAAAGATTTGAAAAGGAGAAGAAAGTTTTGATGGCTAAGGAAGATCAGGGTACTTCAAACAGAAGAAAGACTACCAGAAAGGTCAGCCAACCCAAAACCACACCTTCCAAAACCACTAAATCCACTCCTAAAATCCCCAAAATTTCCACACCTCAAACCTCTAAACCAGCAGATGTTGAGACACCTGTTATATCAACAGTTGTTGATACATCAGTGGTTTCAACAGATGTTACCTCAACTACTGCTCTTATCATTTTACCAACCACCATTCAACCCACTGCTACACCACAAACAACATCTCCATTGCAAAACCCACCTGCCAAAAAGCAGAAGACAACAGTTGACACTTCAACAGTTGTAGTGACAACAGTGGTTGAAACACCAGTTGTTTCAACAACTGTTAGTCAGCCATCCACCACCTCAAATACCCCTTCTCAAATCACAACCATTTCCACCTCCAAACCTCAAATAAAAACTCTTTCACCCAAAAAGGTTTATACTAGAAAAAGAAAATTTCAGGTGCATGATGATGATATACCAGCACCTGTTCCAATATCATCTACACCTTACAATGAAATCAAACCTCAAGCATTGGAAAATCCAATCACTGATCCAACCATCCTTTAAGGATATGATCCTACAGATGTTGTACCAGTAGCTGCAAGATATCCACTGGAATTGCACGCTGTTAAAAGTGAAATGAAACAATTCTACACAGTGGATGATGCTTCAAAAAGAAAATTCCCTTCTCTTGTTGGTATTAGAGATCCACACAACATGGATGAATATCTAATACTCAAAGCCAGACAAGCTGAACTTCAAGCTAAATATGAATGCAAAAGGGAAAAGGATTTAGCCATTTCAAGTCGAATGCAGTTTTTGCTTACTAAGGTCAGACAATTAGAAGATTATGCAAGAGATTTGAGTAAAGAAATGTCCAATTTGCCACTAGATGCTGACCTGCAAAGAGAAATGAGAAGAGACTACCTTGACCTGATTATGAGAGAAAAATTTTATCCAGGAAAGGTTGAGCAATTTAAAGACTGGCCACTCATTGCTCTGAAACATGACAACAGAATTGAAAGAATAAAGAAAGATCCAGGTATGAAAAGATCTGCACCAAACTGGAGGAAATACAAACAGGAAATTACTGATCTTACCTTGGAGTACAAGAGAAAGAAGCAAGAGTTGGTTGCAGCAAAGGTTGGTACAGCCAAAGCCATAGCAAAATGGTCAAGGCAATACACTGACATGGCTTATGAAAAGCTGGAAAGAAGAAGAGAAGCAGATCCTAGCCTGCCAAAGAAACCAGCTTACAAAACCAAGAACAATGATGAATCTCAGTAGCAGGCCCTCACTTTAAAAACATTATTCACATCAACTGACACTTCCCTCATTGTTATGAATCAAAGGAAGAAGCAAAAACAGACTGATGCTGAAGATGCTGCTATTGAAGTTGTTTACATGAAAGAGGCCATAAAAAGAATGATTGAAGATGATCCTAACTCAGAGAAATTACAGGATATTGCCAAAAGAGTTTTGAGTAGACCTCCATCACCAAACTCATCAAAAATAAAACCTCTCCCAAGAAACCCACTGAACTCAAAAATACTAAAGTGGAAGTCAGATCAAAAGACCCACGTATTGACCTTGCTCAAGTCTAGTGGTGAAGTTAAGCACATATCAAGGGAAAATGCACTTGGCCTGAGTGTAGAAGATTACAAGATCTCCTTGAGCTTCAACTGTGTAGGGATCAGGATGATGAAGATTCCATGAACTTTGAATTACAATTCAAAGGGCAAGTCAGGGAATTATTGATGAGGCAATAAAAGATCTTGAATAATGAAGTGTTTTGGCATCATCTGTTCCAGGGGGATATTGTTGGGATTGAACCCTACAAAGGAACATATGATAAAGCCAAAACTGGTTCAGAACAGTGGATGAAGATTAAAGTACTGAAGCTCAATCTACTACTGTGTCTCAAGTACTGCTGAAGACCAAAGCACTGCTCATGCTACAACAGTGGAATGAAGAATCAGTGTTTTGCTTATCCTTTATATATGTAATCAGTGTTTTGTAAATAGTGGTTGTCTATGTCAGCGGTTGTAGTTTGTTTGGCGGTTAGATGTCACTTTCATAGTGACGTCAGCCAAAAATGCTCAGTGGTTGTGTTGTACTATAAATAGAACAGTACTCTGTACTGTTCCATTAGCTCTTTCCTTCTAAGTCATTCTGTATGAACAATTACTGAGCTCAGGCTGAGGGGGAGATCTGTGCATGCATGCAATTGAATTGTTTATTGTAATCAAATACAATCATCCGATTTGATGTTAAACATGTGTGCTTAAACTTTTCTTCCATTGATTGTGTTGTCAAAGTATATTTCATTTATTCCGCTGCAATTAATCTCTAGTTCATTTCCATTTTATTTAAACAAAACACAATCTAAGAAACTCAGATCCTAACACATGCACCCCTGGTGCCACGTATCCTATGACTCATCAGACCTATATTTTGACTCGACCAAGCTATATTCGACACGTGTCTCCTCGTAGGCCGCGAAGGCTGAAGCCAATCCTTACGCGGGCCGCGACTCGCTGTCCGATCAGCACTATAAATAGAGGCTTCAGGCCTCATTTCAAACCGTTCATTTCCAAAATCACTCTCTAACTCTCTGATAGTATAAACTCTCAGAAAATAATACCATATAAAGCGAAGCTCTGCCTCGTTGTAAGTATTATAACCCTGCTGGTACCCTACATGATTGATTTAGGGATCCGTAACGCATGTCAGGGCTCTGCCCGACTCCGTCGTTGGAGTTCTGTCTCGTTTACACCCGATTGATCTAGGATTCTGTAATGCATGTCAAGGCTCTACCTGACTCAGTCATTGGAATTCTGTCTCGAGTTATACTGTTAATGTGATTTAGGTTATTTTACTAACACTTGTGCATTGTTTAATTTTAATAGATAATAACCAAGAGAATCACAAGGAAGCTATAGTAGTATCACATAAGTAAACAATGTGAGTACATTTCTTTTATAAACTCTTTTGTAAATCTTTTATGAAAACCTCAAATGTTTTTATAAATACTTAAACAGTGATTGAATCTTTGTATTCTACAATTACTGCCGGTATGTTAGGGTTTTGTATACAAAATGTGAAAGTGGTTACCATTGGACAAAGAGTTAGCCAGTGAGTAATATGACCCACAAGTCTTGTGTGGGTAGTACTGAATGAGTAATTGTGTAGATATAAACATTGTAATTGCTCTCAATACTGTGAAAGTTATTTAAACTATTTTGATTAAACTGGAATGCACTCGCCAGTATTTCTTACCAATAAAATGTTTTTAGAACGTGTTTTAGGTAACAAAATGTAAAAGCCAAATAGAAGCCAGCTGGAGAGCACTGAAGGCTTGGAAAAGTGGCTATAAAAGTTACCTAAATAAAACTGAGTTTTGTTTTCAATAATTTGGGTTTATCTCGACAAATTGTCAAATGAACTTAGGTTTTCTCCCAAGGGAAAAGATCAAATAGGAAGTTTATTTTGGCTAGGAAGGATAGGAAGCAATAGGATTATGACATGTGGCAAATTTTAAAATTAAGAGAAAGGGTATTTTAGTCAATCCCATCCTTTCTTCTTCCTTCTTCTCCCCAGTTACTTCAAAACCCACCATTTTCAAAACCCACCATCTCCAACCTTTTCTTCACTTAATATCTCAATAATCACTACATTATAGTGCGATTTTCGTCATCAATCAATGATTCAAACACCCGATCAACGTGTTCTTCAGCTTTTTTTTTTGAAGAAAACCCAGTTTAATTTCATTCAAAATCTTGTTTTTTCCTGTGATTTTGAAGATAATCACTCGATCCGTTCGATTCAATCGCTGATAAGTGTTTCCATCATTCAAATTTCGTCAATCGATGAAGAAATCGGCTTCGATCCATGTAAGAAATTCTTTAATTTCATTTTCACGATCTGGGTTTTTGATTTAGTCATTGCGTTTTACGATCTTGGCGAGGGTCCGGGGGCGGTAGCCCCTGGTAGCAGGGTCCCAGGGGCGGCAGCCCCTGGCGGGGTCCAAGGGGCAGAGCCCCTGGCTGGGGTTGAGCTACATCCGTAGACAGTTTTATGCCATTGCATTTTAGAACTGCATTCCTGGTTTAGACAATTCACAAACAACTGTTGTCCTGGTTCAATGCGTTTTAGAGAGAACACTTTCTTTGGTGTTTTTATGCCATTGCGTTTTAAAACTAAGACATTTTTATGCGTTTTCTGGTCATTGCGTTTTAGAAAAACACATTTTTGAAGTGTTTTTAGTCATTGCGTTTAAGGTAAAACACATTTTTAGGTGTTTTCAGTCCATTGCGTTTTACAGAGAACACTTTCTTTTGTTTTTTTAGGCCATTGCGTTTTAGAAATGAGACATTTTTAAGTGTTTTCTGGCCATTGCGTTTTATAAATATGACATTTCTTTGTGTTTTTGGTGCATTGCGTTTTAGGTAAAACACATTTTTATGTGTTTTCAGTCCATTGCGTTTTAGAAAACAGACATTTTAAGTGTTTTCTGGCCATTGCGTTTTAGAAATAAGACATGTGTTTGTGTTTTTGGTGCATTGCGTTTTAGGTAAAACACATTTTTATGTGTTTTCAGTCCATTGCGCTTTAGAAACTACACTTTCTTTTGAGTTTTTAGGCTATTGTGTTTTAGAAATAACACATTTCTTTGTGTTTTCTGGCCATTTCGTTTTACAAATAAGACATTTCTTTGTGTTTTTTGTGCATTGAGTTTTAGGTAAAACACATTTTTATGTGTTTTCAGTCCATTGCGTTTTAGAAACTATACTTTCTTTTGAGTTTTTAGGCTATTGCGTTTTAGAAATAACACATTTCTTTGTGTTTTCTGGCCATTTCGTTTTACAAATAAGACATTTCTTTGTGTTTTTTGTGCATTGCGTTTTAGAAAAAATGTCATTTTTTAGGTTCGTTTTCCATTGCGTTTTACGCAACTTGGTTTTTTCCATTGCGTTTTACGCAACTGAGTTTTCAAAAAAAAATTTCGAAAATATAGCAATAGTGTACTCGTTTTAAAGATAAAAAACGCTCGTTTTTTGGTGCAATTTTTATAAAAAATAATGTCGTATGAAAGAGTTATTAACGTTTAAAAAATGGGGGGGAATTGGAGGAGAGAGAAACTATTGCCTTGGATTGACTAGAATGCCCCTAAACAAACTCACGCGCCTCTTTTCTTCCCTTCAATTTCCATCATTTAATCTTAGCCCTTGATTAACTAAATGGATGGTCAAGATCACTTCCTAGCCTTCTTAGCCAAATAAACTTCCTATTGTATCTCCACCCTTTCTCCCAAATATTTATTATTATAAAAGTTTGGTGTTTACTCTGATAAAAATATTTCCTAACTATGGTCCTGATGTATTCCCTGCTAAATTAATAAATATCGATACCACTGATCTGGATCTCGCGGCACCCGCTCCCGGGATAGGGGTTGAGGGTTGCGACATATTTCCTTATTCGTATGCTACTTTATATAAGTTTTATTTATGTTCAAAACTTATTTTTTCTTATTCGTGTCTTACTTTATTGTATCAATGGTTTCTTGAAGTACTTGATAATTTACATTCTAAATTTAATAATTACTAGACATGTGTAATACTTATGATATATATCTATCACAATAATGCTACCATAAATATTATACGAATAAGAAAACTACCAGAAACGAGCGCCGCATCGCACGGGCACTATATATATATATATATATATATATATATATATATATATATAGGGTGGGGTTCTAGAGTGAACACTAGTGTATTTGCGTACTGAGTGAACAAATCCTGGCCATTGATCTACACACATGTATGGCCAGGATCTCATCATTAAATCGTAAAATACACTAGTGTTTTTGAACATCAAATCCTGGCCATTGATCTACACATGTGTATGGCCAGGATTAGTTCACTCAGTTCGCTAGCTACACTAGTGTTCACTCTTGAACCTAATCCTATATATACATACATACATACATACATACATACATATATATATATAGGGTAAGGTTCATGCGAGAACCACCCTTATTGCGAGAACCAATGTGAACACAACCTAAAATAGCTAAAAAAACCTAACCCTCACCCCCCCACCCCACCCCAAAAAAAAACCTAACCCCCCATCTACACACGTGTATGGCCAGGATCTCATCATCAAATCGTAAAATACACTAGTGTTTTTGAACATCAAATCCTAGCCATTATCTACACGTGTGTATGGCCAGGATTAGTTCACTCAGTTCGCAAGCTACACTAGTGTTCACTCTTGAACCTAATCCTATATATACATACATACATATATACATATATATATATATATATACATACATAACCTAATCCTATATATACATAGGACAAAGATCCGTTAGGAACCACCCCTTATTGCGAGAACCGCGAGAACCAGTGTGAACACAAACAGTAATTCCTAAAAAAATCTAAAAAACACCCAAAAATTTTTTTTTTTTATTTTTTTACTATTTTTTTTGAAAAAAACGCAATATTTTGTTAATAAAAAAAATTTCAAAAAAAATTTCAAAAATAAAATAAAATTCGAGTAACAGTTATCCATGCACATGTGCATATGTATCGTTTCTTTGTCAAATTCCGTAATTCATTACAAATAATAGTCAATTGCACTTTCATTTACACTACCACGTGTAATACACTACTTTTTACGTTAACAATGTTAGAAATGCACATGTGCATTTATATGTATTAACAGGAAATAAGGTGTTTTGGTACACTACTTTCTCTTTCATCTATCATTCCATCCATAATACACAAGCATGCACATGTGCATTTTTGTCATTTCTTTGACAAATTCCGTAATTCATTACACATATTAGACAATTGCACTTTATTTACACTACCATATGTAATACACTACTTTTTACATTACCAATATTAGAAATGCACATGTGCATTTATATGTATCAACATTAAATAAGGTGTTTTGGTACACCACTTTGAATACACTTTCCTTTTTCATCTATCATACCATCCATAATACACTACCATTACCTCCTACCATCCATAATACAATACCATTACCTCCTACCATCCATAATACAATACCATTAACAATATTTTCACTTTATTACATGTATGTAAACACCATTTATACCATCCAATCCACATATTACATAAAAAATTGACAACTATAACCAAACCATCAACCACTAGATATAACTAACCAAAAAACATGTATATGGGTCTACTTCTCCATTCAAAATCACAAACTTTTTGTACCAAAATACGTTATATCATGGTTATACCTAATTATGCACATGTGCATTTTGAATATTGGTAATGTAAAAAGTAGTGTATTACTAATGGTATTGTAAATTAAAGTGCAATTGTCTATTCCTGATAATGTATTACCGAATTTGTTGAAGTAATGATACATATGCACATGTGCATGGATAACTGTTACTCGAAAAAAAAAAGTTTTTTTTTTTTTTTTTTATGGTAACGAAATATAGCGATTTTTTATTAAAAAATATTAAAAAAAAAAATTGAGTGCTTTTTTGATTTTTTTTAGATTTTATTTTGTGTTCACATTGGTTCTCGCGGTTCTCGCAATAAGGGTGGTTCTCGCATGAACCTTACCCTATATACATATATATATATATATACATATATATATATACATATATATATATATATGTATATAGGGTAAGGTTCATGCGAGAACCACCCTTATTGCGAGAACCGCGAGAACCAATGTGAACACAACCTAAAATAGCTAAAAAAACCTAACCCTCACCCCCCCCCCCCCCCCAAAAAAAAAAAAAAAAACCTAAACCCCCCTCCCCCACCCCCCACCCCCTCCCCAAGCTAAAATGCTAAAAACTAAACCCCTAAAAAACTTAAAAAAATCTAAAAACATCAAAAAAAATCTAATTTTTTTAATATTTTTATGTTAAAATCGCTACTTTTAGTAGCCAAAAAATTTTTTTTTTGTTTCGAAAAGTAGCGATTTTTTTATAAAAAATATTAAAAAAAATTGTGTGATTTTTTGCTATTTTTAGGCATTTTTGTTTGTGTTCACATTGGTTCTCGCAATAAGAGGTGGTTCCTAACGGATCTTTTTTTGCTATTTTTAGGCATTTTTGTTTGTGTTCACATTGGTTCTCGCAATAAGAGGTGGTTCCTAACGGATCTTTGTCCTATATATATATATATATATATGTATGTATGTATGCATGCATACATGCATACATACATATATATATATACACACACACACACATACATACATACACACATACATACATATATAGGGCAAGGCTATATAGAAAACCCTAGAAAACCCAACCTCCCGACAATTTTTTTTAAAAAAATAACACATGTAATATACATGTTTTTAAGAGTTTTGGGCCAAAAAATCAAAAAAGCGCCGAAGAGATGATTTAAAAAAAAAATTCAGCAATTTCTGTCTTTTGTGTCTAACACATGTTAGGCAACCGGACGTTGCTGAAATTTGTTTATTATTTTTTTTTAAATCCCTTCGGCGCTTTTTTGTTTTTTTTTGCCCAAAACACTTTAAAACATGTATATTACATGTGTTATTTTTTTCAAAAAAAAAAAAATGCCGGGAGGTTGGGTAAAAATGGGGGGAGATTTGAGTTTCCAAAGTTTTCTAAAAATTTAAGGGGGCTATATAGAAAACCCTATATATATAGAAAACCCAACCTCCCGACATTTTTTTTTTTGAAAAAAATAACACATGTAATATACACGTTTTTAAGAGTTTTGGTCCAAAAAAATCAAAAAAGCGCTGAAGGGATGATTTTTTAAAAAAAAAAAAATTCAGCAATTTCTGTCTTTTGTGCCTAACACATGTTAGGCAACCGGACATTGCTGAAATTTGTTTATTTTTTTTATAAAAATCCCTTCGGCGCTTTTTTGTTTTTTTTTTTTTTTTTTTTTGCCCAAAACACTTTAAAACATGTATATTACATGTGTTATTTTTTTCAAAAAAAAAATGTCGGGAGGTTGGGTAAAAATGGGGGGAGATTTGAGTTTCCAGAGTTTTCTAAAAATTTAAGGGTTTTCTGTCTAGCCTTCCCTTATATACATACATATATATATACATATATATATATATATGTGTGTGTTCTCTTCTTAAAGCTAGTTCTCGCATGAACCCTACCCTATATATGTATATATATATATATATATATATACATATATAGGGTAGGGTTCATGCAAGAAATAACTTTAAGAAGAGAACCACGAGAACTAGGGTAGAGTTCAACCCCCCCCCCCCCCCCCAAATATATATGTATATATGTGTGTGTGTGTATATATATATATATATATATATATATAGTGGAGAGTTCAAATGAGAATAATTTTTTTGTAAGAAGAAAAAATAAGAAGTTTCAACCAATAAGAATGCTTCATTTTACTTCATTTAATATTTGCATTTAATTTTAATATAAGGGTATATTGGTAAACTTACATAAATCATTAATTTGTATTCTTCCCCTTTAATAACTAACTAAATTAAATATGTAACTTCTTTTCAAAATATATATTTTTTCCAAATTAAAAAACAACTTAATTTAAAGTGTAGAATAAATTACTAGTTGTGTATGATAAATTACGAGTTGTGTAGGATGTATTTAGAGGTGTGTAGGATAAATTTCGACTGTGTAGGATAAAATTGTATAATATGTAGGGTATATGTAGGGAAATTTTGATATGTGTAGGTTTTGTAGATTATATGTAGGATAATTAATGATTAGTTGACTAATTAATTAAAGAGAGAAAAATTAATTATATGAGTTATAAATGAAATAGTATCTTACTAATATGTCATTTCTTTTTTTTCTCACATTAAATTTCTTCTCAAATGAACCTTCCCGTATATATATATATATATATATAGGGGAATGTTCTATGCAGAACACTAAATATTGCGAGAACACGCAGAACAAAATGAATCACTCATTTTTTCAATCCTAAAAACCTAAAAAGTAAACGAAAATATTATAAATGTAAGATTTATTGTTTCTCACACTAGAATTTAAAACAAAAAATGAAAAATCTTCTGTTTTTAAATAACCTACACACATGTAGGTTATATGTAGGCTAAATTACCTAAATGTATGTAGACTGTGTGTAGGGAAAAATATATGATTTTTTATGTATATATAATACATATATGAATGTAAGAAACATAAAATTTAAGAAATATGAACCTTACCTCTCAAAATTTAGTGATTTAGAGTTGTTCTTTTTGTTCTCGCAATAATTAGTGTTCTGTAATGATCCTTGTCCTATATATATATAGGGTAGGGTTCATGCGAGAACTAGCTTTAAGAAGAGAACCACGAGAACTAGGGTAGAGTTCAACCCCCCCACCCCCCACCAAAACCTCCCAAAAACCTAAAATACAATATTAAAAAGAATTTACTATTTAGTTAATTTACTCTTTTCTCAAAAGTCGCTTTTAATAATTTTTTACACATGTGTAAAAAACAAATTTACACATGTGTAAATTTTCTTTATTTACGAATATATGTAAATTTAATTTCTAATATTGTATTCAAATAATAATGATAAGTATATTTTTTTTAAGAATTGTTTTTGACAAAGTTTTCACAATTTTTCAATTCGTTCTCTCGTAATATTTAGTGTGTATTTTTCCTACACTCTCCCCTATATATATGTGTGTATGTGTGTGTAAATGGTTAAAAAGTGTGCGATGATGTGCAGTTTGTAGAGGTTTGTACAGTGTAGGAAAAATAGGTGTTTTTGAAGGGGGTTTGTAAATTTGATGTGGCGCTGAGGTGATAGTTTTATTAATTTTGATGGTTTGTACATCGTATGTGCTCTTTTGGTTTAATTTTATTAAGCTTTCTAAACCGGTCTACTAATATTTACCCTATATTAATTTGCAAAAATTCTCTCCCTCACGTATCACTATTCATTTTTTCTTTGACTCTTTGACTTTTTTTTACTATTCAATTTTGTTTTACTTTTTACCTTTTATTTTATCTTTTACACTTTTGACACAATAGTTTTCGTATTTTATATAACCTTTAATAGTTTTCATCTTTTACACTTTAAACCTCGTAGTTTTCATCTTTTGCATGCTTGTCACAAACACTTTTTTAACCCAACACTTTTCCACTTTCAACTTAGGTCCTTGTACTTTATATCTTTTACAAATTTGCCGTTTTATGATTCGTTCAAAATATTTTCAACGTGCGTGTGGTTCAACATTTTTACGTCTATTTTTTACGGTTTAACGGCTCCGTCGAAACTCGTAGGTCCTAAGCCGACTTAGTTATTCATTTCTATGTTTTACTTTTTGAGTTTTCTTTTTCGCATGCTACAGCATGGGTCAGTACCGTAACAAACCGTTTGAATTCCAATTGCGTCATGGCGTCACGTCGAGGGGTCTAATCCCACTAGTTAATATAAAAATAAATGTAAAGTTTGAATTTAGCAATTTGTAGGGGAAGGATGGAGGGAGTCTTTTCTTTCCCATATTTGACACTGGAATGTCTTCTATGGGTTTCTCTATAACTCATTAACACATGGATTTAAATGCATTTCCTGTTACAATTCATTTTCTCTGTATACAACAATTTTAATGAAACGCATGCTCCTTTTGCAGAATCCAATTTGATGATCACTTAACAGAATTATTGTTGTTGTTTAATCAAATCGATCGAAAATGATGCAACAGGGGAGGAGGAACTTTCAGAGGATTAACAATTTGATTTCAGGTACGAGATTTGCAGGAATTCACAGGCATATCCCACAGAGCATCTGGCTGCCATTGTTCATCTGCTACACAAATGCAGCTTCTAGATCATCTTTTCGATTTCTGTTTCTCGCAGTTTCCTTGTTCATCGGCATCTGTGTTTCAGTTCGGTTGCTTGAATTCACCGTATCGGTATTTCTTCTTTTTCAGAAACCTTTTAAATTCATGTAAGGGTGTACATGGCCCGGTTCTGTCGGTTTTAGGAAAACTAAAACCGAACTGACCGTGTTGGTGTTGGCCAACAGGTCAGTTTTCACAGTTTGACACTTTGACGGTTCTGTTGGTTTAGTCACTTTTGCGGGTTTAGAAAAAAAAAAAAGTTATATCGACGCTAATTTTCTTATAAGATGTTATTATTGTTTTTTCAATTTCATCTTTTTATTACTTAAATAATATAATATGCGTCTTTATCCCATTTAGTTTTAATTCAGTTTGATTATTCTCTAGTAACTTGTATTCGTTAACTTAACAAATAAAAACTTAATACACAAGTGTATTTAATAGTTTTTTATTATAGTATTTTTTTTAACCTATACCGACATGGATACCGGTATCATCGGAACTGGTCTCTCGGTATTTATTTCTACGGTTTTTGATCAATTTAAAACACATGTTGTATCCTTCGATTTTTGGTATTGTAAACAATACCTAGTATCGGTACCGGTACTGTGCCAGTGTCTTAACATACCAAACCGATCCTGAACTTGCTGACTTTTTTCGGTTTGGGTGGTTAGACGGTTTATCAACATTCCTAATCTCAACTTTTGTTTTGATTTGATTGTTGTGTGTACCAGCCAACAGCTCAAAATTTTGAGAGCTCAATCGTTACAATCGACAACAAAATCGAAATCCCACTCAACTGCTCGATGGGGAATCACACTCGAACATGCCCCAACAATTATTACCCAAAAAACTTCACTTATGAACAACAATCAGGACTCCCACACATGTGTCCGGATTTCTTCCGTTGGATTCATGAAGATCTACGGCCATGGAGTGCGACTGGGATAACCCAAGAATCCGTCGAAAGGGCTAAAGGAGTGGCTGATTTTCGATTTGTAGTATTAAACGGAACGGCTTATATTGAGCATTATAAGAAATCTGTTGATACAAGAGATGTTTTCACAATATGGGGATTGTTACAGTTGCTAAGGAGGTACCCCGGTAAGGTGCCCGATTTGGATATTATGTTTGAATGTTTCGATTTTCCACGGGTTCCAAAGAAGGACTACGGGCAGCTGAATTCCGCGGTGGTTCCACCACCGTTGTTTGGTTATTGTGGTGATGATGATTCGTTCGATATTGTTTTTCCGGATTGGTCCTTTTGGGGATGGTAAGTGATCTTCATTGTCACGTTGTAATAACATTTATGCTAGAGGTTGCGGGGTGTTTGGCCTATATGAACAAATATTCTAGACGTAACGGCTTAATAAATAGTGTAAACTATGGTAAAGCCCGATAGGTTAAGCGAGATACATAAGGGCATGACTTCAGGCCAAATGGGTCAAGCCTTGATTAATGGCTCAAATTCATGACTTCAGGCCAAATGGGTCAACCCTTGATTAATGGCTCAAATTCATGACTTCAGGACAAATGGGTCAAGCCTTGATTAATGGCTCAAATTCATGACTTCAGGCCAAATGGGTCAAGCCTTGATTAATGGCTCAAATTCATGACTTCAGGACAAATGGGTCAAGCCTTGATTCATTAATATGTAGTTAATAAAACTATTTTGACAAAATATTCAAGGCCCAGATTTAATATTTTGGCCACTTTTTAGGCCCAAACATTTCAAACCCATATGCAAAACCAAAAACTGACCCCAAAACAAACCAAATACATACTTAAAAATGAAAATTGAACAAAAATTCCATTTTTGGTTTGAGCACAAAACCAACTCATGCACACCCGTACCATCCTGGCTTGTTTTAGTTTGTGTGATTTGGTAGGTTTCTCTAACATTGATCTTGAATCTTTGTCGCAGGGCCGAAATAAATATAAAACCATGGGATTTATTGTTGAAGGATCTTGAAGAAGGCACCAAAAGGATGGAGTGGATAGACAGAGAGCCTTTTGCTTACTGGAAGGGAAATCCAAATGTTGCCCAACACAGGAAGGATCTCCTTACATGCAATGTTTCCGACACCAACGACTGGAATGCTCGTCTCTATATTCAGGTTTACTTTTATTTATAAACGTTACTTTTAACTAGAGGTGTCAGTTTCGACCCAGTTAACTTTAATTAGTCAAATCAATATTGTGACCTAAAAGAAGCTGAATTAGAAGTTAAATATTTTATTATGGTAATTATAATGAACAAGTTAAATATTATACATAATTGGGAAAAAAGTGTTAATGTGTCAACCCATCCCGATCTGAAATTCATATTGCAATACCACCCGTTTCGAATATTAGGGACCAAAGAAACTTGATTCCAAAATTTAGATAACAAATCGACAAATGTGTATTTTAATTTATTATAATAAATATAATAAATTATTAGTCTGTTTTTTGAACGACCGACAAAGCCCGATCACCAGGGTAAATGTGTAAACCCACGGACAAAAGGTCACTCATGCCCACGAACACAGACAAGTGATCTGGCCCGCCACCATTCCCCAAAGGCCCACTATGGTAAAACCCCTAGTTCAACCCAAAGCATTTTGCTCCAGATGAGACCCGAACCCATGATCTCCACATTGAAAGGTCATGAAGCTGGTAAAGCACCAGAAGACCATTGGAAATTTATTAGCTTGTTACAATATCCTATTTTTTTTCTATATAGATATAGGTTTTACATGATTTGTTAACCATCTACCATCCAGGACTGGGTTCAAGAATCAAAGCAGGGTTTCAAGGGATCAAACTTGGCTGACCAATGCACCCACAGGCAAGAACAATTAATCTTTTGGCATCATATTGTTTTCAAGAATTACTTCTCAAATATATTCTTGCAGATTTAAAATTTATATCGAGGGATCGGCATGGTCCGTGAGTGAGAAATACATTCTTGCGTGTGACTCGGTAACCTTATTGGTCACACCCCATTACTATGATTTCTTCACGAGAGGGTTGATGCCCGGCTTCCATTACTGGCCCGTTAGGATGGATGACAAGTGTAGATCTATAAAGTTTGCTGTTGAATGGGGCAACAATCACGAGCAACAGGTATAATATATATGGGTTAGTTGAATTGGGTAACACGTTGTCACTCGAAAAGGTTAACTTTTGCATGGGTCAAAACAGGTTGGTTGACCTGAAACAGTTTTTGTCCGGAAATTATCACATTTAAGAGGTTTTATGCAGTAAAAACGCATTTTGGGCTACTTTCAACCCGTTTCACTTGCTGACGTATTATTTATAAAACATAACCTGAACCGACTCATTGTAAGCAAACGGATCACATCATATATGTAACTTCATGACAGGCAAAAGCAATGGGAAAGGCAGCAAGTAGCTTCATTCAAGAAGATATGAAAATGGATCATGTATATGACTACATGTTTCATCTTTTAACCGCATATTCAAAGCTCATGAAATACAAGCCAACAGTACCTCCAAACGCAGTTGAACTTTGTTCAGAGACAATGGCTTGCACTTCAGAAGGTTTTTCAAGGCAATTCATGGAGGAATCTACTGTAAAAGGCCCTGCAGATACTAGCCCCTGCATCATGCAACCCCCTTATGACCCGCAAACTCTCAACTCTATACTTGATACAAAACTCAACTCAATTAAACAAGTTGAAAATTGGGAAAAACAATACTTTGAACAAATGAACCAAGAATAACGATTTAGTTGGTTTTGGAGAGTAGAGTACGCGTTGTATGTTGTATATAAACAAAGTGGCCCGTTACAGGAAATATCTAATGCTATGGCTTTCTTATAGTTTCTTATCTTGTATTGTTCTTATAAAACTCGTTCATGCGGTTAGTAACATATAGTAAAAGCATCTTACTATCTTAGTCAATGTAATTTTTTTTAATTTTACGAGTATCCATTACCAGAAAACTCAAGCTACATACAAGTATAACACATACAACCTATGCAGTTAATGCAGTCTAACATCAAATAGCGGTTAGGGGCAGATATTTGAGATATAGGGTTAACGTGGTGGGATATTGGTAATTATATATATAAAACGCAAAACAATATATAATATTATTTTAATATCAAAAATCAAAAGTCAAAAGACATGATCTAATCATAAGCAATGAAATCTTCCTCCGAGTCCACGTCAGGCATCTAAAATAACGGTCAAATATCGGTCTAATAGCGCCGATAATAGTGATTCCACTATTCTGGACTGCTACCTTGGAAGGCCCGATAACCGCTATCCCACCACTGCTATCGACTGCTTAGCATACATGATACAACACTGGAATCAAACAGGAAACCCTAGATCATAAACAAAGAACTACAAATCAATATCCTCCCGATCTCAAAACTCAAGAAAGCATCGATGCACGCATACTGCACCTGCGCAGGCATAAGCCACCGATTATCCCAACCACTCATCGTAACTTTCTTAGGCTTGTTTATCTCCAACCCAAGAACAATACTCGCCAGTCGCTTCAACCCAGAACTCTTAAGCTCCTTGACACCATACACCATTGCCGCCAACGTCCTTAAATCCACAGTCCTACCAACCCTCAGGTAATAATGCTTCATCAGCTTCGCAACATCTTCATCAATTCCGACACCAACAAACGTGTAGTTAGGATTCGCAAGGAAGTTCAATAGCGAATAAGGGATTATGGGTGAGTGAAGTATTTGAAAAATGAGGCACCGGTTTCCAGCACACAGTTGAATGGTAGCTATCGGGTTTTCGCGGTTCCGGATATGGTTAGGACGCCACTCGACGTCTAGCCCGAAAAGCAGCGGACCGAGGGAGTCGAGGTGCTGTTCGGTATCGATTATCCAGTTGTCTACGGTGGATGATTCGGTGGTGACAATGGTGGAGATGGTGGTTTGGAAGAATGTGACGTCATAGAGTTTGTAGGTGTTGTCATCAAGTTTGTATTGGAGGATTTTGATCGTCGTCATTGGTGGATTGTTGAATTAATTGGAATCGCTGCATAAAGCAAATGGAATTTGATGTTTATGGTAATGATCATAAGTTATTGATTGCGGTAATGAATAAAGCCCTAATTTATCAGGTTGTAATAGTTTATGAGGATACAGATTATTTTGGGCAAAATCATCAACAAAAAACTAATTCTGAAACGAGAAATTGAAGATACCTGTAACTGTTTTTAGGGCACGGATCGTCCGTCCTCCGGAACGATGATTGGGCGTCCAGATCAAACCATCATTATGGTTGTTATATTTTTAATGCTTGTATCGAATTGCAATGGATAGCCTTTAACTTTAATAATTACAGTCACTGGGTGGAGATACAATAGGAAGTTTATTTGGTTAAGAAGTGATCTTGACCATCCATTTAGTTAATCAAGGGCTAAGATTAAATGATGAAAATTGAAGGGAAGAAAAGAGGCGCGTGAGTTTGTTTAGGAGTATTCTAGTCAATGCAAGGCAATAGTTTCTCTCTCCTCCAATTCCCCCCCCCCCCCATTTTTTAAACGTTAATAACTCTTTCATACGACATTATTTTTTTTTATAAAAATTGCACCAAAAAAACGAGCGTTTTTTTATCTTTAAAACGAGTATACTATTGCTATATTTTCAAAAAAAAAATTAAAAACCCAGTTGCGTAAAACGCAATAGAAAAACCCCCAGTTATGTAAAACGCAATGAAAAAAAACCTAAAAAATGGCATTTTTCTAAAACGCAATGCACCAAAAACATAAAGAAATGTCTTATTTGTAAAACGCAATGGCCAGAAAACACAAAGAAATGTCTTATTTCTAAAACGCAATAGCCTAAAAACTCAAAAGAAAATGTACTTTCTAAAACGCAATGGACTAAAAACACATAAAAATGTGTTTTTACCTAAAACGCAATGCACCAAAAACACATACAAATGTCTTATTTCTAAAACGTAATGGCCAGAAAACACTTAAAATGTATGTTTTCTAAAACGCAATGGACTGAAAACACATAAAAAAGTGTTTTACCTAAAACGCAATGCACCAAAAACACAAAAAATGTCTTATTTGTAAAACGCAATGACCAGAAAACACTTAAAAATGACTCATTCTAAAACGCAATTGCCTAAAAAACAAAACAAAGTGTTCTCTGTAAAACGCAATGGACTGAAAACACCTAAAAAAATGTTTTACCTAAAACGCAATGCACCAAAAACACTTCAAGAATGTGTTTTTCTAAAACGCAATGGCCAGAAAACACATAAAAATGTTTTAGTTCTAAAACGCAATTGCCTAAAAACACCAAAGAAAGTGTTCTCTCTAAAACGCATTGAACCATGACAATAGTTTTGCCTGTGCTGTGAATTGTCTGTGTTGTGAACTGTCTGAACCAATGCAGTTTACGAATGCAGTTTCCAGAGGCAAGTGTTCTCCCTTGGAGCCCGCCAGGGGCTGCCGCCCCTGGGACCCCGCTTCCAGGGGCGCTGCCCCCGGACCCCCGCCAAGATCGTAAAACGCAATGACTAAATCAAAAACCCAGATCTTAAAAATGAAATTAAATAATTTCTTACATGGATCGAAGTGATTTCTTCAACAATTGACGGATTTTGAATGATTGAAACACTTATCAACGCTCGAATCGAACGGATCGAGTGATTATCTTCAAAATCACCGGAAAAAACGAGATTTTGTATGAAATTAAACTGGGTTTTCTTCAAAAAAGCTGAAGAACACATTGATCGGGTGTTTGAATCATTGATTGGTGATGAAAATCGCACTATAATGTAGTGATTATTAAGATAGAAAGTGAAGAAATGGTTGAAGATGGTGGGTTTGAATTTCTGGGTTTTGAATAGGAAGAAGAAAGGGTTGGATTGACTAAAATACCCTTTTTCTTTATTTTAAATGTTGCTAGATGTACTAATCCTATTGCTTCCTACACTTCCTAGTCAAAATAAACTTCCTATTTGATCATTTCCCTACAGTCACAATCCTTTATATGGAAAACTCGTTACACCTTTGGTCCTTTAACACTAACTAGGCTAGAATTTTCAGTTAAGTCAGAACATGTGTCTTTACATTATTATTTAAAAAAAAAATACTTTAAGAAATTAATATATATGATTATTCTCATCAATCCCAAAAATCACCATCTTAACCCACCTGTGCATCAACAATCCCAAAATTCACCATCAAAACCCAAAATTCACAATCAAAACCCACATGTTCATCATCAATCCCACCTGTTCATCATCTTCCCCCACCCACCTGTTCATCATCAATCCCAAAGTTCAGCATCAAAACCCAAAATTCATCTGAATGCTTCATCTCGACGACAACCTCCATGTCGTCAACGACTATTTTCAGATCAACAACGTGGTGATGGGGGTTTCGTGGTGGTCGTCGGATTTGTGGCGATGGGGTTCTATGGTGGTCCTTAGATCTGTGGTGAGTCGTCGGATCTATGGCGGTGGTGTTTTGTGGTGGTCCTCCGAGCTATGAGTGTCGTGACGAGTTCATTCATGTGAGATTGAACGGTCACAACCTGATTGAACATCTTTAACGTGTGTTGTATCAGAACTGAAATTGCTCTGTTTATGAGTATTTTTACAAACTCTTCTGCCATTAATGGTTATTATCAAGCTCTGAGTTTGAGTGGAGCAGGAATGCAGGATAAGAAATGGCACTACAAGGAGGAAAAGACTATTGATGAATTTGACTTGGTCCATGTACTCGTTTTCTTTCTTTTTTTTTTTTTTTAATTTATGAAATCTTGTTTGCACAGGATAACTAAGCGTATGATTTATCAAAGTAAGCATTTGTGCAACAATATATTTGTAAACCCAGGACAAAATAGTTATAAATGTTTTAGGGTCTAGGGTTTCAAAATTTTGCTTAATTTGAGAAGGAATCTAGGTTTTTGAAAGGATAATTTAGGGAAGATGCCGGAGATTGAGGATGAAAAAATGATGACGTAACAGTGTTTGCGTATCAGATTTTATGTTTTTAGGCGAGGAGGTGGTGGTGGGTGGTGGTTGGTGATGGTGGTGGCTTGTTGATGGTGGTAGTGGTGGAGATTTGTTGAAGAGAAAAAGAGAAAGATGGCTCAGAGAAGAGATAGGATTTTCTAAAAAAATGAGTGAAATTACTAATCTACCTTCATGTGCAAGGTACATGTTCTGACTTAACTGAAACATTTAACTTGGTTAGTGTTAAAGGATGAAAGGTGTAACGAGTTTTCCATATAAAGGATTGTGACTATAATTATTAAAGTTAAAGGCTATCCATTGTAATTTGATACAAACATAAAGGACGAAAAGTGTAATTTACCCTATTTTTTTAAGAGTTAGGGGATGTTTGGCCTAGCTTTTTTAATAAAGCTTATAGTATTTTTTTTAGTTTTTTTTTTACAAAATAAGATTAACTTGGTGTTTGGTTTAGCTTTTTAAGCTTATGCTTATTAACTTATATAAGCTAATTTGAAAAAGTTTATTTGAAGATAGTTTTTTAGCTTATTTGAAAAAGTTTATTGGTATAAGGGTGTAAGTTACTCAAATGAAAGAAAATAAGCTACTACTTTAAAATATAAGCATAAGCCCAAAAATAAAAGCTAGCCCAAACACCCCTTTAATGGCTCGAATGCTCTCTCTCTCTCTCTCTCTCTCTGCGGTTTTTCACTTTAGTCCTCATCTTTTTAAAATAGTATTTTTTGCTTCTTATGGTTTGCTCACTTATTACTTGGATAGTCCCTATCCAAATTTGAACCTACGTGTTTACTTAGTGTTAACCTTCCTAATCACGTTCTAAACATCCTTCAAAATTGAGAGTTTCTAAAGAAAATGGGAATCGTGTTTATCACTGCCTCTTGTCACACCCCAACCGATGGCGGAAACATCAGAGTGAGATGAATGAGATTGCTCAAAACATCATAACATACTATAATATGGAAATAATTAAGAGATCAAAAGTTTATTTCATTAGTTCACTACTAACTTCAAAGATACAATCCTTTTGAAAGGAAAGTACACAATTTGCAATTTAACATGACTAACAAAAAGGAAATACATAAAGTAAAGTTTGGGTGCGTTTATAATCCACCCTAAATAGTTTTTCCGATTATCATCATCAATTTCCTGCAACATGTATTAAAATATATGTCAACACAAAAGGTCGGTGAGCATACAAGTTTGATTTACATAGTATACGTATAAAGTCTCAAATCCAACATGGCAATTTGTATACTAAGTTACGTATCATACTAGCATGCAAAACTATATGTCAAACCAAAGTGTTCACTAGCGTAATCTTATCATCGCAATGAATAAGGCCGTAAAGAATGATTACTTAACATTGACCCCAAAACGAGCGGTGTGTTACTCCTATAGCGCTATACATGTTAAGGTAGGCTCGCGAAGTTAATGACAATAGGTTGTATGAATGTATTCTAGCATGTATAAAATTCACATATAACAAGTAGCATGTTTTAAATGGACAAAATATTTACATAAGATTGATTGTGTATATTTTGTGAATTTACTAGATTATACATGTTACACACAAAAGTGGTTTAAAACGAAAGAGGGTCAAGTATACTCACGGTTTGCAAATGCTTTCCACAAAGTGGGTCTTGATTAATTTGAAGGATGGAACACCGAGGTTATCCTAAAATGATAAACAAAGGTGTCTGAGTTTATGGATTCGATGATGGAATGGATTCGAGAATTTTACCAATATGAAATTACACAAAAATCTATCTTGTTAGAACACTAATTTGGACACCATAGTGATTGACGTTCTTCATGAGTTTTACACTCATTAGAAGTCCAAAGTAAGAAATTTCCATACTTAGATAGGATTCCACCTTAACACATGATATTCAACCATGGATTGGTTGTTATCATGGTTCAGTTTTGGATATATATATATATATATATATATATATATATATATATATATATATATATATATATATATGTGTGTGTGTGTGTGTGTGTGTGTGTGTGTGTGTGTGTGTGTGTGTGTGTGTGTGTGTGTGTGTGTGTGTGTGTGTATGGTTATAACTTAAGTCCAAGTCATAGATTATCAAGTATGGTCATGCATGGGTTGAATGAATCCATTAAACCTTTTGTTCATCAATGCACAAATAATCACATGGATGATTCGGATGACCATGAATCATGAGTACAAGAACGTAAATACAAGTATCTAAGACATCTATTAACCTAAACAACCAAGTGACTTAACTAGACGAGTGCATTCCAAACATGGATAGTGTTTGGAAACTTGGTGTAGTCTTGTTCACTTTGTTACTTGGAATTTGTTAAATGACTTAGAAAGTGAGTTTAACACCTATCATTTCTCGAACAGACCTCAATCCAACCTATCCAATCAGTGGGATTTGTGGCAACTTGAAGATGTTCAAGAAATAAAGTAGAATGAACAATGTTTTGATAAGTTTAATAAAAACAAAATTTTAAACCTAACTTTGGGCCTCAAAATGGTGATGTTCCAACTTAGTTCATGGTAAACTTGTGGAAACATTCCTAGAGGTTACCCAAGTGGAAAGAAGCAAGAATTCATGAAGAAGAGAAATAGGAGGTGAGTTGAAAGCTCACTTTTGTCACACCCTGACTTTTGCGGAAGCGTGATTTGGTGTGACTTGCTTAATATCATTGCATTCAACCATAACAAACAACTATATGATACAACCAAGATGTTCATCCATAGATAGTTTTCAAAATAATACAACCGTCATTGTTTAACATCAAACTAAGACTTTAAGTTTAGAACACATGGCTATCAAAGCTTAAAGTTCCATACTGGACTTCACAAAGACATAACCAAACTAGGTTTCGAGCCATGTATTTTATCCAAGATAAAATACATAACCCAAACCCTTCGACCTCGGATGACACCTTTTATTAGAGACTTGACTTGTAAACTCCAACGCCCGCCAGATCTACACTTAATTTCCTGAAATACATGCAGTTTGAAAACGTCAACAAAAGTTGAGCGAGTTCATGTGTGTGTTTGTGAATAAACCTTTGAAACATTTGTAAGTATGTTTGTATGTACTTGAAAACCCGGTATGAAAGCAACAAGGAAACAGATCACCAATGGTTTGCAAGGCCATTGATATGTGTGAAGTGATGCATGAAAACTCAAACCTAGCGGATTTGTCAATAAGACATAGTCACCACATGGTCCACTCGACGGACTCATGGGTGGGGCTCGCTACACCCAAATAGATCTATCACTCATGTCCATCGGTCCTACAAAGAGGATTAATGGCCTTAAGCGTCATACCCACCACTCACATGATCTAGCAGTACCCTTCCTTAGCTAACCATACCAAATAACAACGTTTATAAACAGTTTGTAACATGTACTTCACCCCCGAAGTTATAAAACCGAAAGCAGTTAAAAGAAAAGGGGGTCATGAACTCACAATTTTGCGTTCCTTGTATCCGATGTAACTCAAAGCTTCCTCTAGAACGCACGACTACCTACATGCGTACTACGGTCCATTAGACGAGCGGGCCGTGCCTTGACTTAGTATTGATTAGTGTCTTTGCGTTACGTTTCAAAGTGTCTTCATTGTTATTCCAAGTATATAATTATTTGTTAAAATAATTAATATTCTAACTTAAATTATATTTATTAAATTTTGGAATAATTGTTAAAACAATATATATTAACTTAATACTTCCCAAATATTTATACTCGTATTTCCTTCCCAAGGATGGAGTATCTTATACTTGTATATTTTGCCATGTATTAGGGTCGTATTCCGGTGTGTATTTATACGTATGAGAATACGTATTTTTATTGTATTCATTAAGTATTCTTATACTTAATTTCGTATTAATTTTTCCGGAATATTATCCTTAATAAGAGTTCACTATATCCTTAACAAGAGTTCACCAATATATTCCAAAATTACATTTTAAGAAATATTATTTATAATTTTCCTTTGGCAAAAATATGTGTATTTTCATATAAGTTCCAAAAATAATATATTTTCAAGTCTAACTTAGAAAATATATATAACTTATTTTTCTCCAAAAATGATATATTTTATATTTATTTGAGAAAATATATCTTTCACCCCAAAAATATTGTATTTCGTGTTTGTATAAGAAAATATATATTTCTTAAAAATAATATATATCTTCTAAAAATCTCAAGAAAAATATATATTTTTACATGCCCAAAGATAATATATTTCCTTCTTGTCAAAAGTTATGAAATATTTTGTAGTAATCATGAAAATCCCATTTTCATTCCCTTGATGTCCAAAATATTATTTACCAAAATATACACATGAAAAATATTTCTGGAATATTTTGTGAGTTATATTCCTTTGTTCGATTTTACCGGTATTTTGAGTATTCTTGTATATTCATATTCTTGGAATTTTGGTAATATTTTGGATGGTAATTCTTGGTACTTTGATGAGTTATATCATTTCAAATCCAAAAATAATATAACTAATACACATAATATACAAATAATCACACACATGGTGCCTTCTAAATATATATTTCCTAAATACATATTTAGTCACTTTTATTTGTAAAAACCAACCTCCAATATTTATAATTTTTGTAACAAACATTATGGCAAAGTTTATGTAAAACTCCATGGTTTAGAATATACTTGTAAATATTTGTTTAGAAATATTTTTCTAAGTGTTTAATCTTTAGAAAAATTTTGCCATAGTTTCCCCTAAAAATGGAGGTTTCCTATGTTTTCAAAACATGTGTTTATTTTCTTTTCAACATCAAAACAATTTTCCAACAACAATCATCAACAATATACAATAATTTTCCATATGAACATCATGGTGAACTTGACTCTTGTTGAAAATGTGTAGTCTTCTAGATCTACACTTTACATAAGATGATCTTTCCAAAAAAATAAGCGTTCTTGAGTATTTTAACAGTCTTTTATGAAACTTTATTTTACCAACTCTTCCATGAGTTTAATGGTCTTTAAAGTTTGTAAATCATGTTCTAAAACCACTTTTATGTTTATTAGAAAGATCATAATTTTTAACATCATGTTTAACCATGGATCTTTCAAGATCCATGCTTAATATCTTTAGATCTTTCAAAAACAAGCTTTATGTTAAATTTTTAACAAACTTTCCATGAAATTTAGTTTCAAAAATTTGTTCTACACACACTTTATTACTTCAAGATTACAAGTTTATGCATAAAAATTCATATTTCAAGTTCACATTATGTTTCATATGTTCATCCTCAAGTTTATCCATGGATCCTTCAAGATCCATGCTTAAACTTGGTAGATCCAAGCTTTAACATACTGTGCAAACTAGAAGGTTTAAGTATGTTTAAGTGTGTTTAGGTGTTTTTATGATTTTTAAGGTGTTCTACCACCAATACTAGCTTAATATCATAAGAACATTACTTCTAGACAAATTTTGATGTCCCGGTTATTGTCCGGTTGTTCGGTTCGTTACGGTTCGTTAAAGTGCTGAATTGCGCAGTTTCGTGAGGTATGGAGCACCTTTTATGGCAGTTTCAATTCCCGAAACTTTGTAAGTTATTTTGGCAATAAAACATAAATTTTGCATGATATTATTGTGTTAAATAGCTGAATTGTGCTGATTTATGCTGAATTCTGCAGAATTCTGCAGTTTATGTAAGTTTTAGGCACTTTCCGACACTTAAACTATCCCTAGGAAGGCAGTTTTGTGATCCTTACTTTCCTACACACTATACTAGTGTGATACTTGGTTTCTGGCCCATTCTAGGTCTCAATATCATATCTGTCTATGTTCTGAATTCTGTCAACATTTTTCTGATTTGTCTGATAACTGTGCTAACCGTGTTTCGTGCATCATTTCAATCAATGAAGTTTGCATGCAATAATGTTATGTCATTTGCAATATATGATGCACATGTATGTATGGTAACAATAATCAGAAAGCAATTCAAGTCATAAATTGTAAATCAGCATAGTCATTAATCATTGATTATTGTCTAATTAATTGTACGGATGCATGCAAATTTGACAGTTGTCACACTTTTGCACTTGGAAGTAATCTGCCACAAGTTGCAAACCTGATTGCTTGAGAGTGTTTAAAGAGTGATTTGAGTGTGGGAAAAGTGAAATGGAGGTATGGCCCTGTGGGAAGGTTGGCTTTATAGTGGTGGATTAGGGTTTGTGTTTTAATGAAGTTGAAAGGTGATTAGGGGTTGAAAGGGTAGAGAAAGTGACCAACCCATGAACCAGAAACAACCTTCTGCAGATTAAGGGTTGTCACGTAGCGTAGCGCGGTGTGGGATGGGTATGGCTCTCACGCGCCGCGTGAGCTTGAAATCCCAAACTTTGTTTGTTTTGTTCAACTTCAGCCCCTGAACTTGGTTTTGTTGCTATTTTAAGTTATAAACTTACGTTTCAGTATGTTATCATGTATTTAGGGTGCAATACAAGTATGAATAACGTGTGAGTATGTATGGTTGACAAATCCAAAGGTAGTGTATGCATAATGTATGTTTTGGTTTCGTATAAAACGCGAATTTCGTGATTTATTAGGTATCGTGAAAACACAAACAAATAGGTATAATTAAGATGCAAATTTCCATTATGATCAAAGTCTCGAGATTACAAGGATTGAAGCAAAATATGATTACAAGTTACTAAAAATCGAAAGTACAAAAATACGGAACGTTACACATCTCTTATCCGGAAACACATCACAACATTCATCGTCTATTTCCCTCTTTGAATCGCCTATTGCTCTATTCTCACCGCCACCTCTGCACACTATTCTGGCTCAGCCGATGGTCTGGAAACGAGCACCATGCAAGGTAGTTTGTCAACCCCCTACTCTTCTTTCATTCCGGACCAAAGCTGCATGGTTCCGAATTGCAACCGTAACGATTGGACGTGAATGTTTTCCAAATGATAATATGGGCGACCATAGGTTTAAAATAGGAAAGATGACAAACTGGATTTAATGGTCCAAAGCTTATGTTCTGTTTTTAAAACTTACAAGTGAGCATTTGAATTAAATTTACAGAGAAAGAAAGAGATGAGAGGCGGGGGTAAGTGATAATATTTCTTTCTGTTAATATATATTAAAAGTTAGATTAACTGAAATGACATTAATACCCTCACATGCATTGCATGTGAGGGCAGATAACCAAGAAAAAAAACGTCGTTTGTGTTAAAGGTTATACTTTGTATCAAAACATGAACATAAAGGTTGTGTTTGGCCGATTTCATAGCAAAAATGTATGAAGTGAAGTTTAGGTATAACATAAAGGTTGATTTGTACAATTTTGTCTTATTATAATCATTGATACCACTAGATTACAAACTCTATGATTTATCTTAGGGAAATTTACGAAAATGTCATTTGACCAACGTTCTTTACGAAAATGTCACATTCATGGGTCCGTGGACGGACTCCTCCACATGGGATACGTCCGGATCAAGGGATGCGTCGGGGAGACATGGGATGCGTCGGGAAGGCATGGGATGCGTCAGGGAGGGCATGGGATGCGTCGGGGGAGGCATGAGATGCGTCGGGGATGGACTCTTCAACATTTGAAAGGACACGTGTCAGCTCCTCGTTCATGGACTCTTCAAGGTGACACAAAGACTCCTCCCATGTGGAGGAGTCCGTCCACGAACGCATGAACGTGACATTTTTATAAAAAACGTTGGTCAAATGACATTTTCGTAATTTCCGTTTATCTTATCCTACTTCTAGTAAACAGTTTCAAATAACAAGACGTGACAATATATCCAACTCCTTACAAAAATTCTATGTTTTTTCCTAAATTAAATTAGATATAAGTTCTGGGGTATTTCAATTTTGATTCTATTTAAAAAATGAATTTTATCACTACTTACTTTTGTAAATGCATTCACAACAACTCCACTATATTCTACGTTATAAAATAGAGTAAATTGCAGTTTTACCCCCTGAGGTTAGGGGCCATTGGCACTCTTACCCCCCCCTAAGGAAATAAATGCAAAATTACCCCCTACTGTTAACTCTTATGTCGCATAATTACCCCCCGGCTTGATTTTTCTTGACCGGTCAATGAGGGTCAAAGGGTATAAATGTAATTTCACCAAAATTGTACTTTATATTATAAAATAACCCCAACAAAACCTCACAACCTTACCCCCTAAGTTTCCCCTCTTCTTCTTCATCTCTTCCGGCGATTGTGCTCTTCCGGCGAAGTCTTTCTCCGGCTTCTTCACCGGCGACCTTCACCCTCCGGCGACATCCACTCCATATTCTTCACCACTCCTTCACCACACTAGCACAAGATGTCTGAACAGAATGGCATTACAAGTCGAGCTCCACCGGCTGAGCCAGGGCCGGCGACCACACCACCGGCCACCATCGATCCAGATGTGGTCCAGAGATCCTCCCTTTTCTCGCAATTTTCAGGTAAAATCAAACAACAATTTTGATTGTGGGATAAAATCAAACAACTAGTAATGGATGTTTGTGTATTTGCAGTGGACATGAGGATTCATGTTTCACTAAGATCGATTGTGGTCTCATTGGTGCTCAAGATGCGAGGCCGCCCGTTCCTGCATTTCCAGTTTCCGCCTCAGCAGGAAATGGTTGTGTAGGATACTTAAACTCTAATCTTCTAGGTTCTTTTGGGTTAATATGTAGTGTAGGATTCTTAAACTCTAATCTTCTAGGATCTTTTGGGGTAATGTGTAGGATCTTTTGCTTGATCATAGAACAGGTTATGTTTGATCATAGAACAGTTTATGTATTTGACTGTTAAGTGGGTTAATGTTTGCTCACAACATAATGTGGGTTAATGTTGTTGTATTTGATTTGATCATAGAACAGAATAGAACCTGCTGCTGTTAAAGAGGGTGTATGTGTTTGATTTGAACATAATGTGGGTTAATGCTGTTGTATTTGATTTGATCATAGAACAGAACAGAGGTGCTGTCATGGCACTTGGTGCAATCACCATCACCTTCAGTCCCATGCATAAGTGAAAGAGGGTGTATGTGACTTAAGCTGATGTTGTTAATGTTGACTTGATGCTGTTAATGTGGATGTGCAGTTTGATTTGGATGTGCAGGTTGATGAATTATCACCTGAGGTTATGAATTATGTGCAGTTTGATTTGGATGTGCAGTTTGATGAAATCAAACTTGATGCTGTTAATGTGGATGCTGTTAATGAATTATCACCTGAGGTTATGAATTATGTGTAATGTGGATGTGCAGTGGTTAATAGTGGTTACTGAACATGGTTATGGCACCACAGCAGGTATGCTTAATCAGTGGTTACTGAACATGGTTATGGCACCACAGCAGGTATGCTTAATCAGTTACATGATCATAGTTGATGATAGTCTGGTTAATAGTCAAAATGTGCAGCAGTGGTTTAATCACACCACAACAGGTATGCTTAATCAGTGGTTAATAGTCAGATTACAGAATCATAGATCAGGTTTTTGAATTGATTCAGAATTGATTCAGGTTAATAGTCAGATTACAGAATCATAATCAGTGGTTAAGCAGTGGTTTAAAACAAAATAACTGTGAATTGATCCTAGAAGATTAGGTGTTTATATGATCAAAATCATATTACATGTGAATTGATTCAGAATTAGGTTTCAGATCATAGAACAGGTTAAGATTTTTGATTATAGAATCATAGATCAGGTTTTTGATTTTGGCGGGAAGGTTTTTGGAAGTTGCAGGGGGTAATGTTGTATCTTAATTCAAAGTACAGGGGGTAATAACAAAGGACAAATTCGTAATTTACCAATGGGGGGTAATTGTGCGACTTAACAGAAATGTTGGGGGGTAAAATGGAAGGGTAATATAGTCATTTCAACTAAAAGTCAACAGATCTGTCATTGACTTTGAAGCCGGGGGGTAATTATGCGACATAAGAGTTAACAGTAGGGGGTAATTTTGCATTTATTTCCTTAGGGGGGGTAAGAGTGCCAATGGCCCCTAACCTCAGGGGGTAAAACTGCAATTTACTCTATAAAATAACTAGAAATCACATTTTTCAAATTTTATATCTTATTCTAAAAATCTCTAACATCTCATCTACCATTTTTATTTTTATCTTACTTACAAATACTTATTTTATTATAGTCTTCATTTTTATACATTGACAACAATTTGATGAAAAGCTTTTTATATATAAAAAATTACTCAAATTATAAATACAAGGTGTAGATTTGATAGCTCTGGTGTTGAGTGAAAAATAACGATTTTTAAATATTTAACTCCCAATTTTAAAAATGGGGGAATATATAGTGGAGTTGTTGTGAATGCTCTAAACACAAACACACAAGCGTTTTTTGTTTCCCTACTAATCAAACCTCCTAAATTAGATTTTTAGATTTTAAAATTTTTTAATTCATCGTCATCATACTCGGTAAATCCCATCACTACTCGGTAAATCCCATCAATAGCAAAGATAAGGTAGGGTCCTAAGAAGGGTAAGATGTAGACAACCTACCTCTACCCCGTAGGAATAGAGATGCTGCTTCCAGTGAGACCCCCCGACTCGATGGTAGTTTTACATCAAACCTTGGACATAAGGCACATAACACTCGGCAATTAAGACAAAGGCCAATTAGTGCATGTACTCTCTTGTCTTTCGGCTATCAATGCCACCACATGATGCATGATTAACCATCCCCCTCTTTTAACATTATTTTAACGATGTGCTTTCACTTTTGTCCCCCCGAGCGCCCACACATATGTACATATGCGCATATCGCAAACGGGGCGTAAAAATAGTTTGAAAAGTAAATATAGTAGCTATACCATATTTTTTTTTTCAAATTAATCAAACCGTTAATTAGATTTTCTTTGTTTGTTATAAAAATAATTCAATTATATACAAAGCGTTAATTAGATTTTCTTTGTTTGTTATAAAAAGAATTCAATTATATAACTTTGTGTAGATATTATAAAATTACATATCGTTTGTAAAATTGTCACACTAAACACTGAAACTTAGTTATATGGATGGTTTAACTAGTAACTAAACCATACCAACTCATGGACTCTAAAATTTAAACGTAAAACATATCCTAACATAATTAAGAATTCACGTTCTTAAAAAACCAATTTTATTCAAACACGCGTGAAACTACTCTTTCAAGTATATACTTCAACGTCCCTTCAAATAGTATAGGACTATGGACACGTACAATAACATCAAACCATTTTGAATATGAATTTATTTGTACATTTCATTTTTTCATAACTACGTCTTAGATATGTTGGGTATAAAACGCATTGCTTTCAAAGAGCATGAGAATAAATTTCCTTTTGAGAAAAAAAGATATCAAATTGTCTTCAAACACGAATAATATGATCGATCGAGCTGATGGTAACGTTACTCTACGCTACACAGTTGATAATTCTTTTCGAAGAACGAAAATACCCAAATTTAAAAATAATAATAAAATAAAAAAAACGAAAACCATCATGCGTACGCAATAAATTAACTCATCGAGCAAAGCCCCATCGTGGAGGAACTTTATTTAGAGGGCCCGTGATTTTATGATGTCGAAGCTCATCTCACTCGGGTCTGTAGCTTGCAACTCAACTTGGATTCCATCTAGTTCCCTCTTGAATCGGTCCTTCGAGCTCGCATACACCATCTTCATTCTCACTTTTGATGTATCTGGTGACCTATTTTATTTCAAACAGTCATATCTAGATTATCATCTTCAGTCAGTAGATCACATGGTTATATGAAATTTGAAAACCTACAAGTGTAGAAACAACAACTACACTATCTTTTGATGGTTGTTGCTGACCTAGTTCATGTAAGCAAATTTAGAACATGATATAAGGGGAGGTAAAGAGGTCCCGTTAACCAGTGTCACCTGAATTTGTTGGATTAATTGTTTAAATAAAATTTGAGTTTTCTAATTATTTTTTGAGTAAAATGCCAAAATGGTCTATAAGTTTGTCATTTTTGCCACTACAGTCTAAAAATGAAACCTTTTTATATCTAAGTCTCTGAGGTTTCATTTTCATCCAATTGAGTTAGAAATTTCTTCATTTTTGTTGTTTTTCTCATTTAAATGATGAGTTTCTGATGGAGTTCAAGCATAAAATGACGATAGGGCTATTTAAATGAGGAAAACGACAAAAAGTGCATAAATTTCTAACCCAGTTTGCCAACAAAAATGAAACCTTAGGGACCCAGATACAAAAAAGTTTCGTTTTTAGCCTGAAGTAAAGCTCAGAAACCATTTTGGCATTTTAATCTTATTTTTTTAAAGAAAAACATGAGTTTAACTGTCTAGTTGTAATCGGTTGTGAAGAAAACCTTATAATGACCCCAAACTAAAAGGTTCTGACTCCGCCAGTGAATACGATGAAAACTTAATGGGAGGACGTGTATAACATTACCAGGCGATGAAGAAGATCTTGCTTTTCTGGCAATTTTCATCAGTGGTGAAATCGAAATCGAAGACAGCATAGCGACATTCATCAGCTGGAAGAGAGTTTGTGAAATCCTCGTAGGTTTCATCATGACCGCCGATCTTATCAACAATCACTTGTTGATCTACGATTTTGTAGGTGATGAATCGATAGTTCCGTTTCGATTTTAACTCCAGAAATTTCAGCTTGCATTCATCGTTCACAGCCATTCCAGATGCCGCGTTCGCCTGATTAAACCAACATTCAAAAACATAAACCAAAGTATTATTATTGAAACAGATACGATTACAGAGTAATGGTAGGTAGACGAGCAACAAGCTGCGCCGCAACCCCCTTCTGAATAGCAACCAAAGTGAAATTCATCAAAACCGATTTTTAGTTAGGTTTCCGTTTGTTTTTAACCAAAACCGAAAAAACCCAAACCGAACCCATCGTAAAACCAAGAAGCCTACGTTTGTTATTGAATTTATTAGTTATAGTTTTTATTTTCGAATGTTAAATAATTTATAAAAAAATCAATAAGTGGAGTAGCCTAAAATTTTAGGCCAAAATGTGTAGCAATCAATCATTCATTAATTAACAAAAAAAAAATTAAGATATCAGATCCAACGTAGAAAACCTAAAAAGCCCGAACACAAACACTTTTTAAAAACCGAATTTTTGGTTTTTGGTTCGGTTTGAGCCCAAAACAGGGAACGGATGTGAAATCCATCAAGTTGTTAGATGATGCGTGAACACACATTATCATTTCACGATTAACAAAAATCATCGAATATCATGTAACGATTAACAAAAATCATCAAAATATGTATGCAATAGAATAGTCATGCAAGAAGCCAAATTTATTCACAATGAACCATAAATCGTCCGAAAACAATTAACCAACGCGAAATCGGTCAATAGTTGTTTCAGATATCATTAACATATAATGTGGATGTGTAATAATAATTGTTTTAGATATATATATCATGAATGATGAACAAACAACTGAACAAGCTCGATATTTGATCATATATGTACAAATGAAAGATGAAGAAACATGTTAGAATACATACCATGATTGGTTGTGTGATTGAAAGATTAACAGGATTGCAGAATGAAAAAGATCCTTGAAAACTGGAAAACAAATGAAACTAATATTTCTGTTGAGGGGAAACAACAGATTATAAGGGGAGAGAAATTGTCTCTCAGCCTCTTGTGCACCACCTTCCAATTTTCTTTTTATTTATATTTATTTTTCTTCTAATTATTGATTCTTGTTTCATTTTATTAATTTTTACTTGATATTTTATGAAAATGAGAAATTTGAACATTGGAAATATTATAATCTGTTGATTTATGCTATCATTGTCTTATTTTAACACTCTTAAGTATTATTTTGCACAATCTTTCAAAATTATAATCGTAAGTACTGAACCACTAAGAGGTCTGAACCATTGGTGTTGAACCAGTAAGATGCCTGAACCATTAAGAGCCAGTAAAATACTTAACCGTTCATAGTCAAATGTCTCCCTAATTTAGATAAGAGGTCTTAATCATTCAGACTCAATATAATGCTTAACCATTCAGAGACAAATGTCTGAATTATTCAGACATCTGCTCACGAAACAAATAATCTGAACTATTAAGTACTAAACCAAGAGCTCTGAACCATTAGGAGCTAAACAACGAGCCCCTTGGTTATAGATGTTATCTAAGGTTGTTGATGGACGACGGATGGGACCGAACTGGAATGGATTAAACCGAGATCAGAACCGGAAAAGGCAAAAAGACTAGTTTGTTAACCGGACCGGGTTGTTGAATACGGTCTTCAATTGGTCGATTTGTCGGGTTGGAGTGAAAACAATTAGAAAATGGGCCTATGTTGTTGGGCTGATTCAAAACGAGGGTTAATGCATGTGGGGCCGATCAGCAAGTTAGCCTGGTTTGAATGTTGGGCCATATATTGACAACAGTCAACAGCAAGTTGGGCCTTTTGGTTTCTTTCGTTTTCCAACGTTTTGAAAAAGAAATAGTGCTATCAATTTATCATATTACAATTATCTTTGTATAAGGCTCGATAAATGGTGCCATGGAAAGAGCCAGTAGTCTTTTCCCATGTTGCATAAACGTGAAAAACTGGTTTTCGAACCAGAACCGATGAACCGAACTGAACTGGTGTCACACCCTGATTTTCTGGTGGACCTGGACTTTAGGCTAAATGACAAATCGATATAGATACACAAGTAACACAGCGGACGTCTTGGGATTTCAAATACTATTACAAATTACAAGTGTCCGAATGTCCAAAATAATATAAAGACGGAAATGTATAAAAGATCCACAGGCGGATCGAAATAACAAAAATGGCTATGTAAGCAGACTACTAGGCTTCAATGCATGGAGTTGCAAATTCAACTTAATCATTTACCGGGCAACTTCCAGCCTATTTACGTATCCTTGCAACATGCGCTTAGTTTTTTGAAGATACGTCAGTTTACTCTGGTAAATAGAAATCACCGACGCATTTTGAAAATATTTCAAAATCATTTTAAGTGCACTAACCACATGTATTTTCATAAATAACTTGGGACAATAATATATATCTTGTATTCAGTATTTACATGCTTGTCAATACATATGGGGTCTGGTACTAAACATCGATAACATGATTAACTGACACGTCACTTTAACCCATAAAGGGTATCCCCAATATGGGTAAGAAAAATATTTTTTGATAGCATCAACATCTGCCGGGTGTATGCCTACACCCCGTGCTTAAGTCGTGCCCATTTGCAATTAAATGAGCCGATAATATCCAGGACACGGTCGCATTAACCCCCAATGTGTAAGTTATTAAGCAAAACGAATTAAAACGGGTTATGCGGATTTTTAGACACAATCCGTCAATTGATCCCATACCCGACCAAGCGGTAATAATTTACCGTATCCCAAGCCCGTATAGGAAAAATAGGTTAAGAGTATTTATCCGGCTTAAAGTCTTAGAATCCAAGACAAATATATAAGCACAGCCGATATAACAAAACAACTTAGCAATGTTGTAATCTACTGGACGCCCTAGTCTGGAATGAATGGTATAATAACCAATTAGAATGTTATCGGGTCCTATTCAAGTCATAGAATTGGACCAGTTAAACTATAATATAAAGAAAACGGTACGGTACGGTATGCTAGATTAAGCGGTAACCAGATAGAATGTAGTTTAAACCCTCACAAGTACTAAGACTTGTATAATATGGGTAAACAAATATACATTATGGAATTTATATGAATTTGAAGGAGTTTGACCCAATTCGGTTAACTTACGTAAACTAAGTTACATAAGCTAATCGTATGCGCATAGGCGATATCGGGTGATCGGATGAGTCATAAGCAAGTTCATTATGCCAAAAGATCTTAATCATGTTAGCGGGTTATTCATATTGTAGATTCATCGTTGTTTAAAACCAATTAATACACCAAAATGGCATTTTCGGCATTTTAAGGCATAATGTATAAACTTGTATAAAAACCCAAAAATTGATTATGATCAAATAGTATAACCTCATATAGGGTTATCCTATACATAAATATGATCATAATGCAACTTCAAATCAGTAGCTAACATAGCTAATTCGAGTCAGAATCGAAAGTCAAAGCAGAAGTCAAACTGCTTGACTTTCGGTTGCGAACCGAGCTATAAACTGGAAATGGCGGGTTGAACATGTTGTGACATGTTCTAATATTATTTACCAACTGATTTAGTATAAAAAACGTGTGTTTAAACATTTATAAGTTCATTTTATAAGTTTTCCGAAAACTGCGTTTTGACTTTTAATTAAACATAACTTTGACCCGTCATTTGACCAACTTAACGTGATCTTCAGAAGGTGCCTTTTAGAGGGATTATCACCTTCCTTATTACGATCACATAGCCATGTTGGATTCGAACAATGGCTAGACCATAATGGTCTTAACCGGAAGTCAAAGCAAAAGTCAATTTGCTTGACTTTCGACTAAATACTTAGCCTATAAATGAAATAGCTGAGAAAGAACACTTACTAGTGATCCAAGATGAAAGATGAACTCAGTATGGGGCCCGCTATAGATCAGAAGCCACTCCAAGAGTAGTAGAGAAGATTCTAAGGAAATGAGCAAGGAATGAAGTGAAAAGGATGGGCTATTTATACTTGTAGAAGTGTTATGGGATCAAGCCATGTGTTAGAAGGTGTTTTAAGATCATATCAAGTGTCTATTGAGGTGGCAAGAGCTGAGCATGAGTGGCATTTGGCAAGAAAGGTGGCATCATAGCAGAAAGCCTTGGGCAGCAAACAAAAACTGCCAGATACAGGCCTCACGGACCGTAAGGGCCTTAGGCTTACGGTTCATAAGCCTCTTTAGCGCCCCTGGTTTTGTACTCCTTACGGACCGTAAGAACTAATGTTTCGCGGTCCGTAACCGCTTGCCAGATGCAATATAATTCATTCCTTACGGTCCGTAAGCGCTAATGGCTTACGGTCTGTAAGCGTCACTCAGAGGCCAATATATTGGCATGCTGACATAAATGGTCCCTCCACAATCATCCTTCCACATTATTACACATTTAGTCCATCTCGCCTAACAAAGTGGCATAAAATGAGAGTTTATCGGACACGTGTCATCATATAATTCAACACAAAATTTCCGAGGTGTTACATCCTCACCCCCTTAAACGCCTAACAAAGTGGCATAAAATGAGAGTTTATCGGACACCTGTCATCATATAATTCGACACCAAATTTCCGAGGTGTTACATCCTCACCCCCTTAAAAGAAATCTCAACCTCGGGATTTTATTAAAAAAGATGGGGGTACTTTTTTGGCATATTGGACTCAACCTCCCATGTATACTCAGGGCCACGACGGGCATCCTATTTAACTTTCACAATAGGGATCATCTTCCTTCGGAGCTTTTTAACCTGTAGATCCTCGATCGAAATCAGTTTCTCAACGAACCTCAGGTTTTCATTAATCTGTGCATCATGGTGCGACAATGCTAGCGACTCATCGGCTAGACATTTCTATAAATTACAAATGTGGAACACATCGTAAATTCCACCAAGCTCCTCAGGCAGCTTAAGTTTATAATCCACTGAACCGAAAAATTCAATTATCTCAAATGGTCCAATCTATCTCGGGCTCAACTTGCCTTTCTTTCCAAATCGCATCACACCTTTCCAGGGTGACACTTTTAATAATACCTTATCCCCATTTTGGAACTTAAGAGGTTTACGCCTCTTATCTACATAGTTCTTCTGCCTATCACGGACAGCTTTGAGCCTATCACGGATTTGAACAATCTTTCTGTGGTCTTCAGGACTATCTCAGGTCCTGATAGTTGGGTTTCCCCAACTTCAGCCTAACAAACGGGCGTTCTGCATTTTCTCCCATACAAGGCTTCAAATGGAGCGGCCATGATGCTAGTATGATAACTGTTATTATAGGAGAACTCAATTAGGGTAGGTGATCATCCCAACTACCACCTATATCAATGACACATGCTCTAAGCATGTCTTCCAAAGTCTGAATAGTATGCTCATTCTGCCCATCAATTTTAGGATGGTAAGCCGTATTGAAATTTAATCTCGTGCCCAACGATTGTTGGAAACTTTTTCCAAAAGTTAGATGTATATCTAGTGTCACACCCCAACCGATGGCGGAAACATCAGGGCGTGGCACTGAGCGAAACAGATTGTTCAAGAGAATCCATAACAACTATTAAGTGACAATATATTTAACGTTATTGTCCCATACCATTAACATATAAAGCATAAACAGTCATTACAGATAATTGTCTCATAAACAAAATATTGTTCCGACAACTTAGATTTATTTAGTTTGTTTCTAGACTTCCTACTTGGTTCATCGCAGCAAGCTTAGCATCCTATCAACTTGTCACATACGTTAAAATAAAGTCAATACACATAGTGTAAAGGTGAATACACAAGTTTGATTAGCATATGGTATAAAAGTGTTTACGCATAACCAGCATGTATCACGTAACAGGCAATGCAAGTAACTATCAGAACTATGTTCACACTTAATCACGAGACTGCGTTGTAGAGTATGCGCGACACATGTCCAGCGGACACGTGAAGTAAAGTAATGTGATCCCTAGCAACCCCTGTCCACGACAGGTGCTGAGTCCAAACTATAGTACTATCGTTGCTAGAGGTGATACCGTGTAACATTGTCTAAGCATAGTAACAACCATTCATAGATCGCGTATAACATGCGGGAGCGGTTAGCGTTAAAAGTGTTTGTGTTGTGTGTTGTTGTGTTTTGATAGCGAACGTATGTAACACCCAAAGTGAGATAAAAGAAAATGGGTTCAAGTATACTCACAATATGTGTTTAATAAATAAACACAACCTTGATTGGATTAAAGGGAGCGCGTTGGAGTTTAGTCTGAGCATAGAACAATAGCGTAAGCGTTGAACAGTGCGTAACAGAGTGTCGGGTGCTGAGGATAACCCATTCGATCGGATGGTCATCCGGACAGATGACCATTCGAACGGATAGCCATTCGAATAAGTGTGAGTGTTTGTAAAATGTTTTGAAACTTTGGAAGTTTTCGTTGTAGTATTTAAACAAGTCATCCGGACGGATGGCCATTCGATCGGATGGCTATTCGATCGTGAGACTTGAAGTTTGAAGTTTGGTCGAATTGTTTGAGTGTTGAAAGTTTTAAAGGGGCAAGCCACCAGGTCGGATGATCATTCGATCGGATGGTTAGCCGATCGGATGATCCTTCGAGCGAGTGATCTGTTCCCTTGGGAACCTTTGTAAAATTTTATAATTTAAAAAGTTTGCGATTTAACGGAGACGGCGTGATAACGTGTCAAACAACGGAAACACATCATGGTCCAGCGCATCCGATCGGATGGGAATCACCCCATTCGATCGTACTCACTGTTATTTTGATGAAGTTTCATGTTCAACCCGTTAATCGGTCATCTCTCCGGTGGAAATCCGTTTTCAAGTCGGCTCTCAACTAGAGAATGAGTGGAGAGTCTGAATGAGCAAGGATACCATCGGTTTTGTGTAGAATGTTGAAGAAAAGTTTGAAAAGAGATGAAAAGTTGAAAATAGTTGGAAAGTGTTAAAATCCAGTTGAGATTCATGTTAAAATATGTAGAAATCCTTTAGATCTGAACGATTCTTGATGAGATGACGTCACACAACCGATTGCATAAGCAACCGAGATGATGTCACCTTCAAGGGATCCAAATGAGGTGATTTCAAGATGAAAATCAGTGATTTTGATGGAGGAGATGATTGAGAAGTGTGTAGTGATGATGAAAGTACAAAATTTGAGGAGAAATACTTACAAAATGGCCTTGAATCGATGAGAAATGTGCTTGAGAGTGACTTGGGAGCGTTTTGGTCGGATAGGGAGCTGTCACATCAGTGAACAGTAGAGTGCACGGGTATTTATAGTGTGAGAGAGAGATAAGGCGGTGGAGTAGCGAGGTGTCGGATGGCCATCCGGACGGATGTCCATCCGACTGATTGTCCATTCGATCGGCCTAGTTGCGTTTTGTTAGTTTTCGACTTCCGTTTCGTGCATTAAGTATTGCGTTGATAACCACAATACATTTAAACTAATAATCACCTAATCTAACATATAAATGCGTAAAAGTAAATCCGCGTTTTGAGTTTGCGTTGAGATTGCGTTGCGATTGCGTTTGCGAATAACACCCCAAAACGTATATAAGGTACACATTAGTAAAGCACATAATAACACACATATAGAACAATACCAATAACTGCGTTTCAAGTTTGCGTTGCGTTGTGATAGCGTGAAGTAACAATGCGATAAAGTGCGTTTAAATGTTTTAACTGCGTTTTGAATAAGCGTTATAAATGCGTTGTAGAACATAGTCATAAAATATCGTTCAAAATAGTTAAACCTTTTGAAATAATCGAAATCTCGAGAGTACAAGTTAATTAAGCAATAAATGACAGATCTACGTAATGACACGACTTTGACTTTCCGGGAAGTCGGGTTGTTACAGCCTCCCTTACTTTAGGGAATTTCGTCCCGAAATTAATGTGCAGGCATAACGAAGAGATGTGGATATTTAGCTTTCGTATCACTTTCGAGTTCCCAAGTGAACTCGGTGCCGCGTTTGCCTTCCCAGCAAACCTTCACTATAGCAATGCGAGAGCGTCGGAGTTTCTTGGTTTCTCGATCCATGATTTCTACTGGCTTTTCCACGAATTGTAGAGTTTCGTTAACTTGCAAATCCTAGAGAGGGACACGCAGGTTTTCTTCGGCTAGGCATTTCTTGAGGTTCGAAACGTGGATAGTCGGGTGTACGTTGCTGAGTTTCTCCGGTAATTCGAGTCGGTAGGCCACTTTGCCAATTCTTTCTAGAATTTTAAAGGGGCCAAAGTATCGAGGTGCTAGCTTTCCTTTCTTGCTGAATCGGATCACCCCCTTCCAAGGTGAAACCTTTAGGAGTACGTGATCGCCAACTTCGAACTCAAGGGGCTTGTGGCATTTATCGACGTAACTCTTTTGACGACTCCGCGCTTTCAAAAGATTGTCTCGTATCTGGAGGATCTTATCAGTCGTTTCTTGCAATAACTCAGGACCGGTAATTTGCGCGTCTCCGATCTCGTGCCATACAATAGGCGATCGACATTTTCTTCCATATAATGCCTCAAAGGGTGCCATCTGAATGCTAGAGGGATAACTGTTGTTGTACGAGAATTCGACTAAAAGTAAATGTGAATCCCAATTACCACTGAAATCTATAACGCACGAGCGAAGCATGTCTTCAAGGGTGCAGATCGTGCGTTCGGTCTGACCGTCGGTCTGGGGATGGAAAGCGGTACTGAGATTAAGAGTAGTACCAAGAGTGTGTTGGAATGTCTCCAAGAGACGCAAAGTAAATCGACCATCGCGGTCAGAGATGATGTCACGAGTTGTCCCATGTCGACAAATGACTTCGTCGGTATAGATTCGTGCTAATCGTTCAACCTTATAGTCTTCTCGTATTGGCAGAAAGTGGGCGCATTTTGTAAGACGATCAACGATAACCCAAATGCTAGTGTGACCTGATGGCGTGCGCGGGAGTTTCGTAATGAAATCCATAGCTATACTCTCCCATTTCCACATTGGGATCTCAAGTTGTTCGAGTAAGCCAGAGGGTCGTTGGTGTTCAGCCTTGACTTTCGAACAAGTCAGGCATTTCAAAACATAGAGAGTGATATCCTTCTTCATTCCTAGCCACCAATACCTGGCACGAAGGTCCTGGTACATTTTGTCGGCACCTGGATGAATGGAATATCGGGATTTGTGGGCTTCAATCATCAATATCTCATGGAGATTATGACGAATGGGAATCCAAATTCGGTCGAGATAGTGAAAGATACCATTCGGTTTATTCACTAGTTGGTCTTCGCTACCAAGTATCCTTTTTTCCTTCAGGGTATTCTTGAGAAAAAAAGCGTGTTGAGCATCGCGAATGAGGGCTTCGAGGTCGTGTTGGGCTTGAACATTACGAATACTATGTATATAGCTTTCTCGGCTAAGAGCATCGTCAACGACATTTGCTTTGCATGGGTGGTAGCGTATCTCACAGTCGTAGTTGTTGAGAAGTTCAACCCATCTGCGTTGGCGCATATTCAGTTCTTTCTGGTTCAAGATGTGTTGTAGGCTCTTATGGTCGGTGAAGACCGTACACTTAGTACCGTAAAGGTAGTGTTGCCATATCTTTAATGCAAAAACAACTGCTCCGAGTTCGAGATCGTGGGTTGTGTAGTTCTTCTCATGGACTTTGAGCTGAAGAGACGCATACTCGATAAATTTTTCCCGTTGCATAAGAACACAACCAAGACCTAGGTTAGAGGCATCACAATAAACCACAAAGTCATCATTTCCATCGGGTAGCGCAAGTACGGGAGCGTTTCAAAGCATACGCTTGAGAGTTTGAAAGGCTTCCTCTTATTCGGTTCACCAAACAAAAGTCTTGTCTTTATGCGTAAGAGAGGTGAGAGGAACGGCGATTTTAGAGAATTCAGCGATAAATCGACGATAATAACCCGCCAATCTGAGAAAAGAATGAACTTCGGACGGGGTTTTCGGCGTAATCCAACTTTTAACTGCTTCAATCTTCGCGGGATCGACGTGAATACCTTGACTATTGACGATGTGACCTAGGAATTGAACCTCCTCAAGCCAAAATTCACACTTAGAGAACTTGGCGTAGAGGCGATTCCCTTGGAGAAGTTCGAGAACCAAACGGAGATGTTGCGCGTGTTCGGCTTTCGACTTCGAATAGATAAGGATATCATCGATAAACACGATGACGAAGCGGTTGAGAAAGATTTACACACACGATTCATCAAATCCATGAAAACCACGGGTGCGTTGGTCAAACCAAAAGGCATAACAACAAATTCATAATGGCCATAGCGGGTTCGAAAAGCGGTTTTAGGAATATCTTCCTCTTGAATGCACAGTTGATGATAACCAGAGCGTAGATCGATCTTAGAAAAACACGTAGCGCCTTGCAATTGATCAAACAAGTCGTTGATTCGGGGTAGAGGGTAGCGATTCTTGATTGTAAGCTTGTTGAGTTCCCTATAATCGATGCACATTCAGAATGATCCATCCTTCTTTTTCACGAGAAGGACATGTGCGCCCCATGGAGATGTGCTAGGGTGTGTGAAGCCTTTATCAAGTAACTCCTGGAGTTGGCTAGAAAGTTCACGCATTTCTGACGGTGCGAGGCGATAAGGGGCTTTAGCGACAGGGTTAGCTCTAGGAATGAGGTCGATACGAAAATCAATATCACGAGTTGGAGGTAAACCAGATAAATCGTTAGGAAAGACATTAGGAAAATCACGAACCACGGGCACCTTCTCCATTGCTTTCTTTTCCTTCTCCGCTACTACGATGTGTGCCAAGAAAGCCATGTATTCCTTTCGGAGATACTTGCTTGCTTGAACGCATGACATAAGCTTCAATTCCTTCGAAGATACTTTGCCATAAGCATAGAGTTGATCACCATTTGAAAGAGAGAAACGGATCATCTTTTCGTAACAAACGACTTCAGGGTGATTTTCACGAAGAAAATCCATGCCTACTATGATATCGAAACTACCAAGTGGCATCGGAATGAGATCGATCGGAAAGACGTGATTGTTGAGTTCAAGAGTACAATCACGAAGAATTGAACTAACGGTGATGGTTCTTCCGGTGGCGATTTCTACGTCGAACGTCGTAGGGAGGTTAGCGCGTTTACGGTTTAGGAGCTTTTCGAAACACAAAAGAGTTATCGGCTCCAGTATCAAATAAACATGAAGTATAAATACCGTTAACAAGGAACGTACCATTGACAACATTGTTGTCAGTTTGAGCCTGGCGGACATTGATGTTGAAGTTCTTCTGCGGGCGGCTTGTTGTGGTTGTTGTTGCTGCTGTTGTTGTTGCGGTGGTTGCTGCTGCGGTTCTTATTTCACAACTCGATTCGGGCAGGCATTAGCAAAGTGATTAGGGTCACCACAAGATTAGCAGGCTCGTGCATGAGCAGCGGGAGCAGGAGCTGCTTGGTTACCCTGGATAGCAAGTGGTTGAGCTAGTAGTGCGGGTGGAGCTTGGACTTGTTGACGCGGGCCTGAACGGCAGTGAGCGGTGTAGTGCCCGTAGATATTGGAGTTTGCACAGAAACGGAAATTAACCCCAGCTGGGTGATGGTAAGTGCAAGTTGGGCATAGAGAATGAAAACCAGTATACGCACGCTTAGCTGGCGGTGCGTTGGTGTTAGGAGCTGCGACTTGTCGGTTCTGGTTGCTGTTGGGTTGTACAGGGACAACGTTGAGAGGAGCGGCGATAGTAGCGTAGTTCTTGTTGTTGTTACCCTTGCGCTTGCGATTCTGACGTGATGACTTTGAAACTTGTGATGCTGCAGCTTCAGTTGCGGGAGCGGGGGTAGCAGTGACTTGGTTGAGATTCTTGGTTGAGGTCTTGAAATAACCAGCCTAAACTCGCTTATCATTGATCTCAGCTGCGAGTTGGTAAGTTTCCTCAATGGTAGCATGTTTAGTTGCTTGAACAAAGTTAGCTACATAATCGGGTAGAGCGCGGATATATTTTTTGATCGTTATATCTGGTGTTGTCACTTGACCAGGACAGATAATACTGAGATGCTTGAAGCGAGCGGTGAGACCAATGTTATCACCACCGTCTTGTTTGATACTCCAGAACTCGTTTTCCATCTTCTGGAGTTCATGTGGGGGACATAATTCTTTCATCATGAATTCCTTCAGTTCCTCCCATGACAGACCATAGGCTGCGTTATTTCCGTGCCTGTTGCACTCTGCAGTCCACCAATCTAGTGCCGTAGACTGGAAGACTCTGGTAGCATTCACAGTGCGGAGTTCATCTGGGCATCCGCTTTGACGGAGAGTGACTTCGATGGAGTCAAACCATTGAAACATAGCACTGGGTCCATCTTCACCAGTGAAGTCTTTAGGACCACAAGCTTTGAATTGCTTGAAGCTGAATGGAGTTTTGGGTGCGTTACTCTTCGACTCGACAGACGATTTGCTACTGACCTCGTTGATCTCACTGACGATCTGAGGTATGACTTTATCCATTTCCTTGGCTACGAGAGAAGCGATACGCTTGTCATATCTGCTCCTCTGAGCATTTTGACGAGTGTGAGAGCCAAGGGAAGACATTGTTTGCAGCAGACATCATCACAGGTCTTAGACGAGATTTGATTATGTTGGGTTTAGATAATAGTGTAGCGTTTAACCAACATATTTATTATTATTATTAGATGAGGCACAGGAACACGTAGGCATATAAACACATAGGCACTTAGTCACGTAGGCACATAACCCACAGAAGCGCGTAAGCACAGAAGCATATAAGAACATAGGCACATATTTTGCACGTATTCACCTTCCTATTTTGCACGTATTCACCTACATATTTTGCACATATTCCCCTATCTTTCGATGCTGCGTTTGGCGTTTGGGAGTTACGAGCGAGTAGCGAATAGCGATAGCGAGTAGTATAGTGTACATTAGCAAGTACTGTAGCGAATGAGAGTTCTTAGCTTGTCTGTAATTAGTTAGCGTTCGAGATTCGATAGCTGTGCGAGTTATGCGCGTTTTAGTAAAGCGATGAACGGAAAGCGAATAAGTCTCCAAAATCGAATCATACAATCATATAAACACGTAAGGCTCATAAAAATCAGTGATTGCGGGCTTAGAATCGAAGTAGATTGTCTTGGGTGTTAGACATCCACTACCCAAAGTGGTTCGACTATTCACAATGATCTCAAGTACAAGCTTTGGCCTTCCAGACTGTGGTCTCGCCGCAATTAGGGAAAACGGCACGCATCCTTACAGTTACTACGTGAATCGAGTCCTTGGAATCCATCGAGACTTTGGTGAGAGTTTTGTAAAATACCAGTAGAGAATGAAACTAGTCATCAAGATACGGGTTTCACCCCTGACTTAACAACTTCGTCCTACAAGTGTGGGAAATCCACGAGATGGAGATGGAGAATTTCGTCGAGATATGGATCTCACTCCTAACTCAACGAGGATTCTCGTCTTGAGAGTAAAAATATGCGTAGAGTGAGTAATCATCTCGAGAGTTCCTGGTTTTCACACCTAATCCCGATCCGGTCACTCGATTGAGTTATGCGAGTGTTTTCGAAAACGTGTGTGTTGTGTCAGCCTTAGGAAAGGCAAATAGTATTCCAGCCTTAGGAAAAACTGTCTTTGTGCGAAACTGTAGTATGCGGTGTTCGCGCAAAGATGTGGTTTTAGCGAGTAACGAGAATGGGCTCGTGCCAAACCCCTACTGGGTTCGCACAGAGCTGGTCTGTTGGTACTTAGACTATAGACTAGGTCAATTCTAAGACATTAAACCCGGACTAGGTTGTGTCTTTCCTAATTCCCTATAGTGGCACACTCCAACCGATGGCGGAAACATCGGGGTGTGGCACTAAGCGAAACAGATTGTTCAAGAGAATCTATAACAACTATTAAGTAACAATATATTTAACGTTAATATCCCATAACATTAACATATAAAGCATAAACAGTCATTACAGATAATTGTCTCATAAATAAAATACTGTTCCGACAACTCAGATTTATTTAGTTTGTTTCTAGACTTCCTACTTGGTTCATCACAGCAAGCTTAGCATCCTATCAATCTGTCACATACGTTAAAATAAAGGCAATACACATAGTGTAAAGGTGAGTACACAAGTTTGATTAGCATATAGTATAAAAGCGTTTACGCATAACCAGCATATATCATGTAACGGGCAATGCAAGCAACTATCAGAACTATGTTCACACTTAATCACGAGACTACGTTGTAGATTATGCGCGACACATGTCCAGCGGACACGTGAAGTAAAGTAATGTGATCCCTAGCAACCCCCGTCCACGACAGGCGCTGAGTCCAAACTATAGTACTATCGTTGCTAGAGGCGATACAGTGTAACACTGTCTAAGCATAGTAACAAGCATTCATAGATCACGTATAACATGCGGGAACGGTTAGCGTTAAAAGTGTTTGTGTTGTGTGTTGTTGTGTTTTGATAGCAAACGTATGTAACACCCAAAGTGCGATAAAAGAAAACGGGTTCGAGTATACTCACAGTATGTGTTTGATAAATAAACACAACCTTGATTGGATTGAAGGGAGCACGTTGGAGTTTAGCCTGAGCATAGAACAATAGCATAAGCGTTGAACAGTGCGTAACAGGGTGTCGGGTGCTGAGGATAATCCATTCGATAGGATGGTCATCCGGATGGATGACCATTCGAACGGATAGCCATTCGAATGAGTGTGAGTGTTTGTAAAATGTTTTGAAACTTTTGAAGTTTTCGTTGTAGTATTTAACAAGTCATCCGGTCGGATGGTCATCCGGACGGATGGCCATTCGATCGGATGGCTATTCGATCGAGAGACTTGAAGTTTGAAGTTTGGTCGAATTGTTTGAGTGTTAAAAGTTATAAAGGGGCAAGCCACCTGGTCGGATGATCATTTGATCGGATGGTTAGCCGATCGGATGATCATTCGAGCGAGTGATTTGTTCCCTTGGGAACCTTTGTTAAATTTTCTAATTTAAAAAGTTTGTGATTTAACGGAGACGGCATGATGACGTGTCAAACAACGGAAACACATCATGGTCCAGCGCATCCGATCGGATGGGAATCACCCCATTCGATCATACTCACTGTTCTTTTGATGAAGTTTCATGTTCAACCCGTTAATCGGTTATCTCTCCGGTGGAAATCTGTTTTCAAGCTGGCTCCCAACTGGAGAATAAGTGGAGAGTCTGAATGAGCAAGTATTCCATCGGTTTCGTGTAGAATGTTGAAGAAAAGTTTGAAAAGAGACGAGAAGTTGAAAATAGTTGGAAAGTGTTAAAATCCAGTTGAGATTCGCGTTAAAATATGTAGAAATCCTTTATATCTAAATGATTCTTGATGAGATGACGTCACACAACCGATTGCATAAGAAACCGAGATGATGTCACATTCAAGGGGTCCAAATCAGGTGATTTCAAGATGAAAATCAGTGATTTTTATGGAGGAGATGATGGAGAAGTGTGTAGTGATGATGAAAGTATAAAATTTGAGGAGAAATACTTACGAAATAGCCTTGAATCGATGAGAGAAGTGCTTGAGAGTGACTTGGGAGTGTGTTGGTCGGATAGGGAGTTGTCACATCAGTGAACAGTAGTGTGTACGGGTATTTATAGTGTGAGAAAGAGATAAGGCGGTGGAGTAGCGAGGTGTCGGATGGACATCCGACCGATTGTCCATTCGATCGGCCGAGTTGCGTTTTGTTAGTTTCCGACTTCCGTTTCATGCATTAAGCATTGCGTTGATAACCACAATACATTTAAACTAATAATCACCTAATCTAACACATAAATGCGTAAAATAAATCCGCGTTTTGAGTTTGCGTTGAGATTGCGTTGCGATTGCGTTTGCAAATAAGATCCCAAAACGTATATAAGGCACATGCAAATAAAGCACATAATAACACACATATAGAACAATACCAATAACTGTGTTTCGAGTTTGTGTTGCGTTGCGTTGTGATAGCGTGAAGTAACAATGCGATAAAGTGCGTTTAAATGTGTTAACTGCGTTTTGAATAAGCGTTGTAGAACATAGTCATAAAATATCGTTCAAAATAGTTAACCCTTTTGCATAATCGAAATCTCGAGAGTACAAGTTAATTAAGCAATAAATGACATATCTACGTAATGACACGACTTTGACTTTCCGGGAAGTCGGGTTGTTACATCTAGTATCAGATACAATAGACACTGGCACGCCATGCAAAGACACAATATTGTCTACATATAACTTGGCCAATTTGTCGGAACTGTAAGTCTCCTTGATTGGCAGAAAATGAGCTGACTTAGTCAGTCTATAGAAAATAACCCAAATCGTGTCATTGTCACGTTTGGTCTTTGGTAACTTGGTAATCAAGTCCATAATTACCATCTCCCATTTCCATGTGGGAATTTCAAGTTGTTGTAGCAATCCTGACGACATCTAATATTCAGTTTTAACTTGCGCACACTTCAGACACTTAGCTACATAGGTGGCTATGGATTTCTTCATACCTATCCACCAATAATTCTTCTTCAAATCCTGGTACATTTTGTCTCCTCCAGGATGAGCAGAATGTCTAGAATTATGAGCTTCCTGGAGGATCAATTCTCTGAGTCCTCCAAAGATAGGAACCCAAACACGATTATTAAATCTCAGGATTCCATCATTCCCAGGTGCCAACTGATTAACAGTTCCACCCAATCCTGCATTAGAAGCATTTGCTTCTAATAAAGCTTGCTTCTGAGCATCTAACAGCCTTTCATTCAAGCTAGTCTTGAGCTTAATACTTTTGGCATTAATCCTTATAGGTTTAACCCTTTCCTTACGACTCAATGCATCGGCAACCACATTTGCCTTACCGGGATGGTAACGAATCTCACAATCATAATTGTTCAATGTCTCCATCCAACGACATTGTCGCATATTCAAGTCTTTCTGGTTGAACAGATGCTTGAGACTTTTATGATCAGTGTATATAATACACTTTGTGCCATAGAAATAGTGTCTCCGTAACTTTAGTGCGAATACAACGGCACCCAATTCCAAATCATGGGTGTTGTAATTCTTTTCATGCACCTTTAGTTGTCGTGGTGCATACGCAATCACTTTGTCTCTTTGCATTAATACACAACCCATACGTGTGTGCGAGGCATCATAATATACCACAAATTCTTCAATACCATCAGGTAGGGTTAAGACAGGAGCATTGCTCAGTTTATGCTTTAGAAACTCAAAGGATTCTTTCTGCTTGGGACCCCAGTCAGACTTGACATTCTTACGGGTCAATGTAGTCAAAGGAGTGGCTATTCTTTAGAATTTCTTGATGAATCTCTTATAATAACCGACCAGTCCTAAGAAACTACGAACCTATGATGGAGTCTTCGGTGCTTCCAAATTCATAATAGCTTCAATTTTGGCGGGATCCACTTGGATACCAAGCTCACTAATGACAAGTCCAAGAAATTGGACCTCTCTAAGCCAAAATTCGTACTTAGAGAACTTTGCATAAAGCTTCTCTTGCTTCAGCAATTCAAGAATGCATCGAAGATGTTTCTCATGATCATTCTGATTACGAGAATAAATAAGTATGTCGTCTATAAAGACAATGACAAACGTATCTAAATGCGGCTTACAGACTCTATTCATGAGGTCCATGAATGTTGCAGGTGCATTTGTGATCCCAAAAAGGCATCACTAGGAATTCATAGTGGTCGTATCTTGTCCTGAAAGCCGTCTTTGGAACATCCCCGCTCCTAACCTTCAGTTGATGATACCCTGATCTCAAATTAATCTTGGAGAAATAACTAGCTCCTTGCAACTGGTTGAACAAATTGTCTATCATTGGCAATGGATAACGATTCTTGATTGTTATCTTGTTCAGGTCGCGATAATCAATGCACATTCGCATTGAACTGTCTTTCTTCTTGACAAATAATATAGGAGCTCCCCAAGGCGATGAACTAGGCTGAATAAATCCTTTATCCAATAGCTCATCAAGTTGAGTCTTTAGTTCCTTCATCTCTATTGGTGCTAAACGATAAGGAGCTCTAGCTACAGGAGCGGATCCAGGCAAGATGACGATCCTAAACTCGACCTGCCTATCCAGGGGTAGACCGGGTAGCTCTTTAGGGAATACATCTGGGTACTCAAAGATAACTGGAATGTCTTCAATCTTTGGTCTTGGATCGTTAACAGTCACTTGTGCCATGTAGATGACACAACCTTTCTTCAAACACTTGGATGCCTTAAGCAGTGTCACTCCTTCAGGCAAACCATAGTGTAGATCTCCATGAATGGTGAGTACTTCACCAGCTAGGGAATTAATCTCGATAAGTTTCTTATCACAGGCAAAACGGGCTTGGTTATGAGCTAACCAATCCATGCCTAAAACTATATCAAGCCCCGCAAAATTCATTGGCAAAAGACTAATAGGGATAGGAATGTTCTTAATGGATATAACGCATCCATCAAGAACAGTAGATGCGGTTTCTATGCTACCGTCTGCCATTTCTACCTCATAAGTAAAATCTAAAGCTCTTAGGGGTAGGTTTAATAGTTTACTAAACTTATGATCAACAAAGGTCTTATCAACTCTAGAATTAAATAAAACTCTAGCAAAGATATCATTTACGAGGAACGTACCCGTAATGAGATTTGTATCCTTAACTGCTTCCCTTGCAATTAACTGGAAAGCTCGAGCATTGGTTTTCTTTGCCTCCCCAGGCTTTGCATTGCCCTCAATAGCATGTTTTGGGCAATTAGTCTTTATGTGGTCCTTATTGCCACATCCATAGCATACGACATTTTTCAAATCCTTACAATCCAAGGACTTGTGACCAGTCTTCTTACATATGGCACAAGGCCTTGACTGCTGGTCCGTGTGACATTGTCCCCAATGTCGTCTACCATAGGTTTTACAGACAGGTCTGTCATCCAACCTCTGTTGGTTCTTGCTGAACCCAAATTTGCCCTTCTTGGACTTCTGGGAATGATCATCATCCCTCTTTCTTTTCCCGTCAGTCTCAGTCCTGACTGACTTCAATCTCACCTCATCCTGAGTGAGTGATAGTGATAGGTCCACAGCATACCTAAAAGTAGTGGGCTTGGAAGCTTTAACCATACCCTTAATTTCTAATGCGAGCCCACCAATGAAACGCGCAATGCGTTTGAATTCAGGAGTAATCAAGTAGGGAACCCGTCTTGATAGTGAGTTGTAGTCGGACACATGCTTCCGACAATCCAAATTTTTCATGGTGAGAGTCAAGAAATCTGACTCCACCTTCTCAACTTCGTGAGGATGACAGTATGTCTCCTTGATCAGGTCCACAAACTGTCTGGGTTTGCAAGACACAAAGTACTTATATATGCACCCGTCTTTAATAGAACAAGATTTTTCCTTGACAAACTGTCTGGGCTCACTCCTCTCATTTGAGGAATATTGTGAGCTATCATTTCTAGGTATGGAAGAATGTCGGATAGATTGGGACTTTGGATGGGTTGAACCCGATCCTTTAAAATTTGCTATGAAATTTTCCATAGCTTTGCCGACTTCAGCGGCAATCAAGGCCTGAATGTTACTTCCTTTGCCTTCGCGGGTAGCATTTATATTATCATTGCGCCCGTCGTCGGCACCATTAGAGTTCTGATTTGCCATCATTAGAAACTTTGGACTAAAAGCCAAAAATAAATGATTGCTCAGTGCAATATATAATAATTGGTCATCGAATCTGATGACTTGAAATTTTTATCAGCCATGGTATTATTAAACCATATAGGCTATAAGGTTTGGATATATATATCCATTCACCTTTTGGATCAGTGTGCACATAGTCATAACTGACTAAAAATGATTTAACATTACTTGAATGATAAATGAAAAATAAATCAAATACATTTAGCCACGGTCTCATAGGACCATTAAAGGCTATAAGGCTTGGACATAGTCCACCACCTATTGAACAGTGAACCATAAGGTCACAATTACCATTCTCGCATTTGACAATTTAAGATTTTATAATATATGAGCCACGATCTCATTTGATCAAGTGGCTATAAGGCTTGGACATAGTCCACCACCTTTGGATAGGGAGCCATATGGCCACAACTATCATTGTCTCAGTTGACAATATAATATAGCTCGTAGGCAATCATTTGACATCACATAGGATGTTAAAAATAAATAATCATCGCATTGATGATATTAGCCATGATCTCATTCGATCATATAGGCTATGAAGCTTAGATATAGTCCACCACCTTGATGGCTAGTGTGATTCCTCATTGCCACACTACCAGGAATATTAACATTACTTGAATGTTAATACAGAAGGAATGTCTTAATAGTTTGACAATAAATGTAGCCATGGTCTCATTTGACCATAAAGGCTATAAGGCTTGGACATAGTCCACCACCTATTGGTTCAGTGTGATTTCTCATTACCACACTGCCATTTATAATTGCAAATAATATAGGCTTTGCCATAAGGCTGGTCAAAAACCATTAAGAATATCTTGTTGATATATTGAGCAGTTCAATAAAGTTCGAATTAAAATCGAGACGATCGCTTTAATAGGATAATATGAATAAGATAAATCTCAAATTATCATTTAAATGGAAAGGTTACAATTCTTGCCCTCAAAGGGAATTTTGAAATAAAATAACATGTCCACGCAGGGACTTTGAAAGGAAATAACATGTCCACGCAGGGACTTTAAAAGAAATGCCATGTCCACGCAGGGACTTTTGGAATTAAAATAAATTACAATGAAAGATTAAATATAATCTTCACTCATCTTTCTTCCCTTTCCATATCTTGGTAAGCTTCTTGATAATTTTGTTTGTTCTCTTTTCGTTCCTTTCAGCCTAACGCTGAATCTGCTCCGACCGCTCCAAGGTTTGATTAATAGCCTCTAGTTATGGCGGTGGCTGTGGTTGTGGCTGAGGCACAATAGGATACTGGATCCATAATTTGATATCCAGTATTTGGATAAGCGGGAGGGAAAGGAGATGGGTAAAGTGCATTATGCACAACCGCTTGTAAATAAGGGTCGTACTATGGCGCCGAATAGTTAAAATCCATGGGGGCACCCGAATAAGATAAACTGTTGGTGCACTACATCTGTCGACTTCGTCTTGTATCGAGTCTTAGACTAGCTAGAATAGATCAGGGCACGTAGAACGAGAAAATGTGATAGAATTAGTGAGATTTCGCTTCAACAATAGTTTAAGTTGAAGGTTTCGCTTGAAGCATCTCAAGCGAAATCATTTCATCAGATTTCGCTTGAGACATGCTGATGTCCATCCCAAGCGAAACCTTGAAGTCTATATATAGGAAGTTAGTGTCAAGCGAAATCAGTAGTTGATAAGTTGTTTTTGTGTGATTTCCATACCGAGGTGCTGCCGGTGTGAGAACTGATTGTAATTGTTTTCATATCAATACAAATCAGTGTTAAAGTGAAGATTCAGCTGTTTATAGGTCAAATACTTGTTTTCCGCACCTGTATTTGATGGAATTCCTCTGAACCGACTCATTTAGGTCGCGAACTCGATCCTTACAATTGGTATCAGAGCCTGGAGGAGGATTTCTGCAAAATTCAGCTGAAACAGTTCAAAATATCTTACTTCTACATCTTCTTTCATCAGTTCAGAAATTTTTCACGGTAAAAAACTATTCAATTTCTCACGGATTGTTTAAAAGTACAAGATAACAAACCCTTGAAAGTTTCATAGCAAAATTTGACCTAAAAGTGATCAAAATCGACCTTCGAATGGATTTCGCTTGAAGAACAAAGCTTCATTGAACGATTTCGCTTGAACTTTCAAGCGACACTTAACATTTCGCTTCAACGTTTTCGCTTCAGGATTCTCATTTCAGACAGTTTCGCTTGAACGATTTCGCTTCAAAGAATTGATTAGTCTCGCTTCAATCAGCTTGATCATTTCGCTTCAAAGATTGTTCAATTGATCAGTTCGCTTGAAAGTGATTAAAACATGGATAACGATTTTCACAACGCATTTGCAACATCGTCCAGTTCATCTTCCATTACTCAGAACATGAATTCAGAAAATGAAACGGGGACTACTCAGAAACCCCCGAAGCTTATGGGAATTGAGGAATACTATGGGTGGAAAGATAGATTCGAAAACTGGGTGCAAGCAAATCATCTAAGATCATGGGAATGTATTCTGACAAAGTATGCTCTACCACGAACTGAAATGCAGACTGAAAAACAGCTTTCAGATCTTAGTAAGGAAGAACGGGAAATATACCGAGCTGAATAGATGATGATCAGTTTGCTTCAACAGGCCATCAAAGAAGACATCTTCATACTACTTCAACATGACAAAACATCACAATCAATATGGGATGCGTTAAAAATCAAGGTTGAAGGCAGTACAAGTATGATTAAAAGCAAGAAGGCATTGATTAAAAAGGAGTTTGATTTGTTCACAAGTTTGCCCGGAGAAGATACGAAGAAACTTATTGAACGATACTGTCACTTAGTACGAACAATGTCGATGATGAACATCACAAAAGAAAATGAGGAATGGGTGGATAAACTTGCTGATGCATTACCTCAGAAAGAGTGGGGAACTTATTTGATGATACTGAAGAATACTGGAGTTTATGATAGGTTGTCAATCTCTCAGTTCATTGAAAAGATTGAAAGTCAGGATTTGGAACAGCAGAAGATTGCAAGGATGAATAATCCAAGTGGTCAACAAGATGTAAAGATGTATTACAAGGGTGGTGTTCCAACTTCAGAAATTGAGAGAAGTCCAAAAATTCAGACTGCATATAGTGTTGGAGATACTACTGAAAAGATTGATCAAAGCTCAAACAAAAGCAGCAGTGGATTCTCATCTTATCCAAGTGTCAATCCAAAGACTTCATCAGAAAGTTTTCAGTCTCAAAGCACAAAGATGGGAAATGGTTGTGTGATTCAATGCAACATAGCTCTAAATCTTCCAGAAGGTCAAAGTTTTTCTGAAGACATTGCGAAAGATCATATGGCATTACTTGGTTCCGTGCTTATCTCATATGAAGGGTTAGTGGCTGGTCGAATTGGAAATCCTATGCTTACCAAAGAGGATTACGACCAAATAGATGCAGAAGAGATGGAACTAATGGATATCAAATGGTGTCTTGCAAGTGTTCTTAGACGTGCTGAAAAGTTCAAGACAATTACCGGGAGAAATGATTTTCTTGATGCTTGTGTTTCTACTTTAGGTTTTGATAAATCTAAAGTTACTTGTTTCAGGTGCAGGGAAAAAGGTCATTTTAAGTGGGAGTGCAAAAACAGAGAAGTTAGTGGTGCTCAGAATCCATTTGGAAAAGATGACTACTACCGGAAAGCCATTTATCAGCAAGTTGGTCAGACACAAGAATTACAGACGACTCATGGTAGAAAGATTGAAGATTCAAAGAAAGGATGTTTGGTAGATTTCAACTGGAGCAACTACATTTCTTCTAACAGCACAGCATGTTTAGTGGACCAAAATGATGAACAACTACCTGAAGGATTCAGCTGGGATATGTTTGTTGATGAAAAGGGGGATTTCAAAGCTTTCATTGCAAAGATTGTTAGAGAACCAGATTTGTTTGCTACTTGGATGAGTTCAATTGGTGAAAAAGTGAAAGATCAATCGATTACATCTGAAGAAAGTTCAGAAAGTGCTGATTCTGAATCATTAAGTACAGATGAGAGTGTGCAAAATGAGGATACTTCAGAAAAAGAAGTTGTTTTTGATCAAACACCATCTGATTATGGTATTTCAGATGCTGATTCTGAAAAATCCGTAGAGTTTGATCAAACACCAATGGAGAGTAACAGTGATAATGAGGAAGAGAAACATATTAATATTGCTAAAAAACATCTTTCTCCTGAAAGTTTTCATTTCTATTTTGCAGATCGCATGGAGAAACTGAAGGAGAAACAAGCTGCAAAAGAACAACAACAAGATGAGAAGGTTGAAACTGTTGTTCAAACTGAAGAAGTTAAAAGTGTGGATGAAGAAAAAGTAATTGAAGTGGTAAAAACAATTGAGATTGAGAAGATTGTTGAAAAGCCTTGTAAGAAATGTTTGGAAATTTGCAAGAGTTGTGAAGAAAAAGATGTGACTCTGTTTGATAGAGAAAGACTGATAGAAAAGCTACTATCTGACATCAGCTATGTGAAAGAATCGTATAGTGTGTTGAACAGAACTGTGACAGGTCTTCAAACAACAAACTCTGAAAGAGAAAAAGCTTTAACGATGACAAATTCTACGTTGATGGCAAAGCAAAAGGCAATTAATCATTACATCGAAGAAAATGCTAATCTAAAGCAAGAGTTGGAGAAAGAAAAGATTGAGAATGAAAGGATCAGAAGGTTATTACTGAGTTATTCTTGTTCTGATTATGTTATTGATCGAGTTTATCCTACTGTTGCAGGTTTTGAAGCATTTCAGGATGAGAAGCAAAAGAATGAGACTGGTAAGAAATCGACTGTTAAATACAACAAGTGTCCGCCTCCTATATGGGAAGGGTATTCTCCTAGAAAACCAAATGAGGAGCAAGTCGAAAAAGCAGTCAATATAAAGTTAAAATCCGAGACAACTGACGTTTTACCAGATAACATTGATATCACGTTTACCTCGTCTGATACTGATCATGAGTCTGAGTTAATAAAAAAGGTGGTCGATCAGGTGTTGGATACTGAGGAGGTGTCTGAGTCAAAGTTTGAGTCTGGGGGTTCAAGTTCGTCAGTCAACAGTTCAAAGTTGTCGGAAAAACGGTCTTACAGTAAAGAATTTTTGCTATCAAAGGCAAATTTGGATGATGAAACATTTGAAGTTGCATATACTTTAAATGATTCGGACAAATTATACTCTGACAAAGAGTTTCCGATTAGAAGTGTTCGTTTTGACATGATTAAAAAGGTTTTCAGAATGACGGAAATTAATTTTTCTGAAATTAAGGATCTAAAATCTATTGAAAAACCTAAAAAATATACTTCTAGAGTTCAACAAAGGTTAAACAAGAAAAAAGGAAAAAAGAATTACAATTTTGATTCTAGTTTTCAAAAGAAAACAAATCAAAATTGTAGTTACAAAAAGAAAGGTCTTGGTTTTACTCCACCTGAAAATCGTAAAAATGAAAAATATGTTAGAGATTTTAAATCAAAAATGACATATGTTGCAGGAAAAAGCTATGAAGAGGAGTCAAATAGCTTATCAAATCAAGAGTTTCTTGCTGAAAGAAAAAGAACAGGAACTGGAGTTTTTCATTCAATTGGAGTTTTTCAACCAAAAGACACAAGAACTTGTTTTCAATGTCAAGTGGTTGGACACATCGCTCACAATTGTCCAAACAAAGTCAATAGAAAACAGGGAGTATCTGAAAAACTTAAAGAAAAAGTGGTTGAAAAGAATGAATCACTAACTACAAACTTCAAAACTTTTGAAAATTCAAAGAATGAAGTTGGTGAAAATTCTAAAAGATTGTACAAAAAGAGTGCAAAAGACAATCAAAAATGGATTGTTAAAAAATCAGATGTACAATCTGGTGATGAATCTGATTCCACAAAATCAGAGGAGTCACAAGATGAGATCAAAGATTTGATGAATGATGTTGACATTAAATCACTGAGTGTGGAAGAGATTAAACAAATGGTTGATAAAGTAGAAAGCTCAGATTTTGATATTGAAAAAACATTTAATGAAAATGTTAAGAAAATTTTCAAGAAAATGATTGATGGGAAAGTAAAGGGGGTTAAAGATTTTTATGCAACTAAAAAGGCAACCTACAACCCTACTGCTCAGGAATTGGAAGCCACCAAGTCAAATAAGACTTGGGTGGAAGTTTGTTTTCCATGATAGTCTAAGGACTATGCCGGAGATCCCAAGTTTATATCGTGGATCAGGAATCGGCATTTTTCTAATGTTTGAAGTTTTTGTTTGAAAGTTTTTGATAGTGTTTGGATGTTTACAGGTTGTATGACTACGCCGGAGCTTCCAGGTTGGTAAGTGCGAAGCAGGAATCGGCATTTTGATTGGTAAAATGGTGATGTAGACGTAACATTCCTACAAGTGATATTGTGTTCTACATGTGGTAATTTTTACAATTGATATAGATGGTGCATACTTGCAAGTGGTAAATCAAGGACATTAATTTGTACTTGATCTGCTACAAGTGGTTAAGAATAGACAAGGTGATGAACCACACCCCGAATCTACAAATGATTATATCATAAAAACTTATTTTCCGGAAAAATCATTTTGATTAAAACAAACTTAAGTGTTTTGAAATCTAAATGAGAAAATAGTTTTGTGATAGAGGGAGTTCTGATTGTTTATGCCAAGTGAATGGAGATTTGATGCGATTCGATATCAGTTGTCATTTTTTTGTACAGTTTATTTTCAAATTTCCTAAAATGTGTTTGCATTTTAGGGGGAGTAAAAATTTTTCAGAAAATCCAAAAACATTTGAAAATTTGAAAAAGACAAAAACATGATAAAATTCAAAAATGAGTTTTTGTTGCATATAGAGGAAATGATAGTACATCAGTGGACTATCACAACATGCTAAAGAAATGAAAAGAAAAAATGTGATAAACAATCTTACTGTGGATATGTCAGTAGGTTTTTGCACATTTAGTAGATTGTGACGAGATATAAACCTAAAATCAAACTTGCTTGTTTTGTGGGTTAACACAAACTTGGATATATAGGTAACCCCTGAAATCTTGTTTGAAAGGTCCCTTATTCTGAGATACTAGGTCTTTATGCTCAGTGATATCTGGGGTATTATCCCGGGACTTCTGATTTTGCGGAAGCAATGGCCTAGTCCCCGGAGAATACTTTACATTTGCTTGAAATATAGCTCACCCTCAGCTAAAAAATGATGAAACATTGAAAAATGCTAATCATGGCTGTTGAAACAAAAGATCCTCTAAAGGGGACACACCGAAAGTCGAAGCCGTCATCTCTCTGCGTATACGGGAGTATCGACCTGAGCTCTCACGGCCCTCGTACTATAATTTATTCCCCTGACAGATATCATCTGTGGTATATTCACCTGTAAGACTGAATATTGGGATCTGGATACGGGAGTATATTCAAGTAGTGGGACACACGGATAAGTTTAAGTTGCTTAAAACATTAACAACATATCTCAGATCAATTGAACTTTGTGTGAGAATTTAAGTGGACAAATATACTGACAATCTAGGTAAATTGTTTAGAACTTAATATGTAATGAAGCTTAACGGTGTTAGTGATCTGTTTCATAAACTGATATGATCCTCTTGCACAAACTCACAAAAATAGTGTTTGTAAATATTTCTGTATTGCATTCCTTTACAATCAAAAATTACAAAAAGATTTTTAGTGTGTTTTAGCATAAATTTTGAAAAAATCCAAAAATATTTTCGACAACTGATATTGAAAAGCTGATTGTCAAAATTTCAAGTGCTAAACATGATGACTTGGTTGTGAGGGGGAGTGAATCTTAAAATGTCAAAAGGTTTGTTAAAATCCTACAATTGGTATTTTTTTAAAAAAACCTACATTTGGTTCGTCATTGATTTGTGTTATGAGAGAGAATTATCTGATTATATCAGATTGTTGGTGCATTTAAATTGTTAAATTTAGAAAATTTATTTCTGGGTTAAGATTGTTACAGGTGAGCCAGATTAATTCATTCAAAGTTTACAAAAGTCAGACTCTGATTATGAATCTAAAAGTTTGCTAGCTGCTGATGCTGATGAACTTAAGGAATCAAGAGATCTGATCAAGAGAATTAGATGAGATTCAGGCAATGATCTTGTAAACAACATTTGAGTCAGGCATCGATCCTAAAGCAGATGTTGCTGAAGAACAAATGAATACCAGCAAATTGTGAGGGGGAGTCTAATAGAGCCAGGTGATTCTGGAGAAGAAGATAGAAAGAGAAAAGCCCGGAGACTGATCAAGAATGAAGATGTGAAGACACAGAATTGATGTGACTCGATAGTCGACTCGTCAACATCTGAGGGGGAGTCTGTTGGTGCACTACATCTGTCGACTTCGTCTTGTATCGAGTCTTAGACTAGCTAGAATAGATCAGGGCACGTAGAACGAGAAAATGTGATAGAATTAGTGAGATTTCGCTTCAACAATAGTTTAAGTTGAAGGTTTCGCTTGAAGCATCTCAAGCGAAATCATTTCATCAGATTTCGCTTGAGACATGCTGATGTCCATCCCAAGCGAAACCTTGAAGTCTATATATAGGAAGTTAGTGTCAAGCGAAATCAGTAGTTGATAAGTTGTTTTTGTGTGATTTCCATACCGAGGTGCTGCCGGTGTGAGAACTGATTATAATTGTTTTCATATCAATACAAATCAGTGTTAAAGTGAAGATTCAGCTGTTTATAGGTCAAATACTTGTTTTCCGCACCTGTATTTGATGGAATTCCTCTGAACCGACTCATTTAGGTCGCGAACTCGATCCTTACATAAACCATATCCAATCATATCTGGATAAGTGGGAATGGGGTTATCAAAACCCAAAGGTGGTTGTTGAGCAGATGATTTTTAAGTGGCTCAACAGCAGGTTTACTGTTTGAGGGTCCACCCATTTGTGGGTCCTCTGGTATGGTAGGGTAAGTTGGAGGCAATGGTGGAAGTGAACCCAACCATTGTCCCACATGTACAGACATACATGCACCATGTGGCTTCCTAGGTTGCGGTTGCTCCGCGGGCTCCATCGGCTCGTCCTCTTATGGAGGCGGCTTCGTTTGTGGAGGTGGATATGGATGCGTATAAACAAAGGTAAACTGGTTAAAGTATTGGTCCCATTCATCAGGACCCTGGTATGGTGAACCTGCATAAGATGCAGTATCACTTGAGAGTTCAATCGGGTGTATATGGGACCCAGACGGTGGCATCTCCGGATCAGAATCTCATCAAGTGTGTTTCACCATGAGGTATGAGTTTTTAGCTCTAGATGATTAACTTACTCCATGAGGAGATTTATTGGTGTTCAATCTTGATTCAGAAAGCTGAAATTGATAATGATTTCCTAAACTATAGATGTTTCACATGCTACCATTCATGATTGAAATGTGTTTTCTTGTTTAATCTTGAAAGTAGACTTGATTAGTCACATGTAGAAGGAGGTTTCATGGAATTGGGTTGCGAGTTTTTATTTTGGGTGTAACCCATGATCATGTTTGGTCAATTTGATAAATAGATTCAAAGAATGTTATGTCTTTCTTTGCATGAAGTTTATTAAATGAATGGTAATTGATCTTTAAAGGATATATGGTGTTTGATGCCATGAGCTAGGAAATTAGACATAAATTAAATGTACATTATTCCTTAAGTATTGTACGCACACATTAAGTGTTTGCAGAAATGCCTAAAAGAAAGGGGAAGTTAGAATTGAAGTGAGTTATATGTCTATTTTGTAAAAATCATATAAAATCACATAAAATTCTTGTGTAGACGAGCCATATATGCTCAGAAAGTCCTCTGAGCATAGTTTATTTCATATTTGAACATGAAGACCTGGTACAGATGGTAAATGGGTCAAAAACATCAAATTCAATGGCTATGCTAAAAAGACAGCATGTTGTTTGGGCTAAAAATAAGTTGTCCTGATTTTGTAAAAATTATATAAAGCTAGTTAAATCTTCTACAATCCTTATTTGAATAGGTTGAACTAGTTAAATTGTAAATGGATCAAAATGGTTGATTTTAGTAGCTACATAAAAAAGTTGGTGTACGAATAATAGGTTTTTCTAAGCCATTAAAAATGAAATATGTAAACATGAACGACTAAAATATGAATGGTCGCTTGATGTGCGTAAAATACAACATATAAATTATATCAAATACGGCGTAAAATCAACCCTTTTTCGATACTAATGTTGGAAAAAGCTTGTTTCTTTGTTCCTTTTTAATTTACAGGATCAAAAGAGCTTAATCGCACAAAAGGATCAAAATAGCAGCAAAAACCAACATAAATACAATTAAGGAGGATTGACACAACTCGTCAAGCCCTCATCCACATCCAAACCAAGAAAATAACAAGATCAGAAGATCTGGCATGGGGTCGTGCCCAAGACAAGATTCTCTGTAGAAGAAAAGACAACAGCAAAGGACAAACCAGACAACCAACACGGGACCGTGCTAAGGCAACAAGGGGCCTGGTCAACTCTAAGATTCGCAGAATCTGAGATAGTATAGCAAGGGCCATGGCGTTGACACACGGGGCCTGTTAGTACAAGACCTGACACTGCAGTTAATGAGGAAGAGAGAGAAAGATGGCCACGGGGTCGTGCCAGGCGGGCACTGGCCGTGTTGATCGTCTGTCTTTAGCTATAAATAGGGGTGCTTGGTTCCATTCCAATCCATCCCTTGGCAAACCACTTCTCTCACACTTGCCACCACTCCACCACCACTACAACACCATCATCCACCACCATCATCCATCTTCCATCATTTAGAGTGTGTAGTAGTCTCGGGATCCAAGATCGATCCTAAGAGTTCTTGTGAAACAAAGGCCATACTTGGCTAAACTCTTACATCACTTGGTGAAGACAAATCTTCTATGTATTACTTTTTGATTTCCAATCTTTGGCTCCTTTTTATTTGGGTTTGTATTAATGACTTTAATAACTAGTTGTTTATATTGAAGGCGAATTTATCTAACCATTCTTCATATGTTGTTGATTCACATATTCGTGTCTTTATGGTCTATATAAAGCGCATTAACTACTTGGAAGGGGGTTAGAAGGGTGGTTGGGTAATTCTATGTCTCGTTCAGTGTATAGATCCTGAGAACCTAGTTCAAGCTTAGTACTACTTCACGGTTTGGGTGGTACCGTTCGCCCCAGAAGAAAGTAGGAAACCGCTTGAATCCCTTATCTATAAACTACTATTAAAACTTTAAACCAACCCTGCGAGGACTGTATCCCTGCTGACTCGAACCAAAGGATTGAGGGTAACGCTGCCTGGAAGGGGGCCTACCACTTTTCGCATTAATAACTTACTTAATTATCTTTCAATAATCCGACCTTGCGGGACTGTATCCCTGCTGACTCAGACCAATAGGTTGAGGGTAACGCTGCCTGGAGGGGGCCTACTACTATAACTTAAAGATAATCTCTTAAACTGCCCAAAGTGTGGAAATCATTAAAGGATACATAAAAAGGAGTTGGAACCAAGTGATTCCTTCTTGTCTATTTGTTTTTCCCTATATTTTACTTTTGCTTTTTAGTTTATCTTTTTATAACTTTAAAAACCTTTTCATCAAAATTTGGTTAGATTAGACGTTAATGATAAGCCAGTATGAAAAGCTCTTGTGTCCTTGGACGACCTCGGTATCTTGCCATCACTATACTACGTCCGCGATGGGTGCACTTTCCCTAACGTGTGTGTAGAGTGATAGTATTATATCGTGTTTTATAAATTTAAAACTTGAATTTGCGAGTAAAAAGAGCTAAAATATATCTAAAAAATATATACACACCGCACCACGTCATCGCTTGTAGTTGATTATGTGACTCTATTTGAGTGGATTAGAAGTATCTAAGATACTTACAAATGACTTATACGAGTATTATATGTACTTGTATGCTAAGTATGTTTTAAGCTAGTGTACATTTACATACCTAATTTTTCACATTATATGTACACGCTTTAACCTTAACTACTTCACAATAAATATTTAATATAAATTCCTAGAGAAATATTGACGAGTACATGTTATAAACCTTTTAGAAGTTTATGTAATGATATCACAAAATAAGATGTGATATTGTCTCATGAATCTTCTACATTTTAATATTTACAATAGAGTAAAATGCCAACATGGTTCCTGTGGTTTGGACAGTTTTACTAGTATAGTATAAAGGTTTCATTTATCACCTATGGATCCAAAAAGGTTTCACCATTGTCATTTTGATCCAACTAACTTAACCCCATCCATACTCCTCAGTTAGTGAAAGGGTATTTTTGTCATTTCGTTTTTACATTTAATTAACCTTTTGCTTTCCCCTCTCATTTCCCTCTTCACCCTTATATAAAAAATAATAAATAAAACCTTTCTCAACACCACTGGTGCACCACCACTCATCCATCACAACCAACAAGTCACTGTGAACCACCACAAGCAACCCACCAATCATCTACAAACTCTACCACCCAACACCCGTAAGTCACCATCACACCACCGTGAACCTGTTTGAAACTGAATCACTTGTGATGGATTCTGGAATTTTGACGTGAGTGGAGGGTGTACAGTTTTTGATATATTTTTAACAATCAAGCAACCTGGATTTCGTATGATAGCACAAGAATCAGAAGATTGCACAAAGATAAACACCAAAACAACCTAGTCCAAGAAACTTAGAGTCTAAGGATTTGAGATTCACATATATAGAGTTTGACAACCCAGCGTAATTAATAATTACGTTGGGTATTTAAATACGCCGCCACAGGCTATACAAGTTTACAAAAAGTTCAGATTTGGCTCTTCCTACTTTGTCTAACTATTACAATCAGCCCTAAACTATAAAACTCAAGTACCAACGGTCTCAAAATGTTCTAACAATATCCTCCCTAGACCGTTGCATACTTTGAAAGTTCTTCATTCTTTGTCTTTAGCTTCCGGGCTTGCTGTTGCTTCTTCAGTATTTCTTGGTGGAGTATGATTGATTGCTGCTTCACTTGTTGTTGTTTGATATTCCATGGTGACTTCATATGTGGATGAAGTCGAAGGTGGTGTTACTTGGACATCAGATTCTGATGACAGATCTTTTTCTTGAGGAGCATACGTCTTTTGTTTGGTGGGCTTTTCAGCTTCTTTCTTCTTTTTAGATTCATCTCGTTCCTTTTTCTTTTCTATTTGAACCAAGATCCCTATCATTTCTTTCTTTCTCTCCCTTGCTCTCTGATGCGTGTGTAGCATTATATAATCTTATTGATATTTTTAGCCCTTTTTTAACACATTAGTCAAGTTTTAAATTTATAAAACACGATATTCTACTGACACTAAACACACATATGGTCAAGTGCACCCATCGTGAGCGTAGTATAGCGTTGGTAAGATACCGAGGCCGTCCAAGGACACAAGAGCTTTTAGTACCGGTTTATCCTCAACGTCTAATCAAATCAAAAATTTTAGAAAAGGTTTTAAACATCAAAAGTAAAAAACTAAAATGCTGAAAAATAAAATAAAATAAAACAGATAGACAAGATGAATCACTTGGATCCGACTCGCCTTTAATGTAACCTTTGATGATTTCCGCATTTTTGCACTTTTTAAGAGATTATCTTAGTTATAGTAGTAGGCCCCTCTTTTAAAGGTGACGTTACCCTCAACCCAGTGGTTTGAGTCAGCAAGGATACAATCCCAAAGGGTTGGAATATTGAAAGATAATTAATTAAGTTATTAATGCGTAATGTGGTAGGCCCCTCTTTTGAAGGTGACGTTACCCTCGGCTAAGTGGTTTGAGTCAGCAGGGATACAATTCCAAGTAGCCGGGTAAATGTATTTATAGTAGTTTACATATGAGGGGATCAAGCCATTCGCACCCCCGCCATCCAATACCAGTGGGTATTGAAGGAGGTCCTAGTAAGCTTGACCCAGGTCCTTGCAGGATCTATACACTGAACAAGGCAAGAACCTTACCAAACCATTCCCTTAACCCTCGACCAGGTAGCCAACATATCTCTATATAGACCGTAGAGATATGAATGGTGAAAATCTTTTATTTTATATAGACAGTAAAATAACGCCAAGACACCACAGACAAATGATAAGGAAGTTTCACCTTCAACATAAGAAACTAGCTATTAAAGTCATTAATACAAAACCAAATAAAAAGTGCGAAATGATTAAAAATCAAAAGTATTACATTAAATGCTTGTCTTCACCAAGTGATGTAAGAGACTTAGGCAAACATGGCCTTTTATTGTCAAGAACTCTTACTATCAATCTTGGATCCCGAGACTACTACACACACTATAAGATGGATGATGGTGGTGGATGTGGGTGTTGTGATGGTGTTGGAGTGTGGGTGAAGTGGGAGAGAGGTGGTTTGCCAAGGGATGCCTTTGAAGTGAACCAAGCACCTCTATAAATAGCCTGCACAGAAGCCCAGACACGGCCCCGTGTCCATCCTCTTTCTCTTTATTCATTAATTGCAATTGTCTGTATTAGGCTCCACACGCCCCCCGTGTGCAGAAGTGTATTTGTACTATTAAGATTTGCTAGATTCTGTGAATCTTAGTGTTGACCACCGTGCTGGGAATAGAAGATTCTATAGCTTTGTCTTTTCTGCAAGCATCTGGCCACGCCCCCGTGTCCGCTGGGCACGGGGCCGTGGTCAGCCTTCTGTTTCTTTGTTTTCTCTTGGGAAGATGCTGTCGAGGGGTCGGACATGCCATGTTTATTCCTTTTCTTGTGTTTATGTTAGTTTTTGTTGCATATTTGTTCCTTTTGTTCATTTAAGCTCATTTGGTCATGGAAATACAAAAGGAAGACAAAAGCACACTTTTTCCAACATTAGTACTAAAAAAGGGTTAGTTTTATGCCTCATTTGATGTAATTTATATGTTGCATTTTACACACATCAAATACCACCACACTTGAATCTTTGCTTGTCCGCAAGCAAAACTCTTTATTATGTGGCTTACACACCCAAATGGAATGGGTAGAAGAGAAGTTTTGGGCTTGTCTTGAGTGTCGAGAATCCAAGATCTTTATTGGGTTTTATTTTTATGCTATTTACAATCCTATTCGTTATGATTTATTTAGAACGTTTCATAAGAAAAATTACTTATTTGGGCATAACATGCCTTTTTAAAATTCCATTTATATACAAGTTCACATACCTCACGGGAGATCACTCAACACTTAGCCGAAGATGTATTTTTATGAAACACTTGAGACCGGCATGGAACCTATTTACCATATGCTTGCCAAGCAATCAATCATCCTCCTTTTTAACTATAGACCTTTGTAAATATCAAGAGGACTTTGGGGAGGGGTTAGGCTTGGGTTAAAGGTAGGTGGTTTTGGGTTAATGGTTAGTAAAAAGGGCTAAAAGCGTAAAAAGCGTCGGTCGTCGTAAAAATTTTTGTTTTTGTGACTTTTATTCAAACTAAGCATTTTCAAACAAAGTTTCTTTGAGGAACTTGTTTTTTTATTGCTAAACTTCATTTTTTTTATAAGGAGCGTCACAAGAAAACTGAGTTTTTTTTTACTAAAATAAAGGGTTTAAAAGAAAAAAGAGTTTTGGTGGGTAAAGGGTGTTTGTTTTGTGGGTTTAGAAATGAAAAGGTTTAGGCTCAAAGGGGTTTATTAGGGGGATTTTGGGTAGGTTAAAAGAAAAAGAAAAATAATGGTGTTGAAAAGAAAAATGGTTTAGTCCTAATGTCTCCATCATTTACTTACTTGGGTTTAAGTTGGTAAGGATCGGGAATGTATCGTCGTGGCAAGTTCTAGAGTCGTAAGAAACTAAGCGGCTATTCACACAAGAAACAAAAAATGAGCATTTAATTTAAAGATGTATGCTTGTATGCTCAATAAAGGCTCAAAACTCACTTTTTGTGGGAATGGATTTATAATGTGATCAAGTATATATAATCAAATTTTAACTAGGTTTGTCATGCCGTTTCATAATTTTCTTATGTTGGTTCTTTTTATCACGACGCTATCGGTTGTAAATTTTTAAAAATATAACCTTTTTAGAACTTGTTACTCCCAAAATAAACCAAGACAAGTAAAAAAATGAAAAGTTTTTGAAAAAAATTTGGGGTGATTAGCTGTTCCAATAGAGTTTTGTGTATGTCCTGTTACTAGGACTTGCAAAATTTCAAGGTTTTAGCATCCCCCCACACTTAAATTACACATTGTCCTCAATGTGTCCCAAAAATAAGTTTTTAGGTTGATTGAATGTGTAAAAAGGTGTTTAAAAACAAAATTTTATGTTACTAGGCGTCAGGGCACGGGCCCGTGTTGGTCCGGGCACGACCCCGTGTTCAGATCGCCAGTATCATATTTAACAGAAGGCTGGGCACGGGGGCGTGTTTAGTGAACACGGTCCCGTCTCCAGTTACTTGAACTGGGCGTTTGCTGCAGAACCTTGGGCACGGGGGCATGTTGGGGTGACCACGGCCCCGTGCTGAACTTGCTGTAATGAAGAAAAATTTATCAGGAGGCCCTGTTTTTGTGCATGGGGTGTGGGTTCAAGTTTCCCCTAGTAACCTCCACCATTCCGAGTGTGTTTGACCATCACAACATCATCCAAACACCATTTAATACATCATTTATTCAAGAGTAAATTACATAATTCCCTAGAAAATAAAAACATAAACTAAATCTGGATAAGTAGGTCATGAAACACAAGAAATCTCAAACCTCAAAGAAGTCCTAGCCTATATAATTTTATTTTAAGAGCAAAATTTCCGAAAAGATAATTCTTTCGGTTGAATGCGGCTTGAAGAACTTCTTCTCCAGAAAGGGCCCTTCACACATCGTTAAGCCATTCTTCTATCTCCCTAGGGAGAAGGAAGGCGGGCTCATTGGCGTCCGCGTTTTGAGGGGGTGTGACTTCCACCGGAACCTCTTGTAAGTTTTCAAGAGGAGGTTCCGCGGGGATATCATTCCACCCAGTGGGGTTAATGACTTCTTGTGCCAAGTTCCAATCTTCTTGGGGAAAGATTGGTTCCATAGGAGGCATTGCAAGAATATTCAACCTTTGGTGCAAAAGGTTGATTTCTTGGAAGCCATTTTCTAGCCCCACCGTTAGATAGTTGATACGATCGACAAGGACTTCTTCTACGGATGTCATTTTGTCGAGAGCTTCTCTTAGTGCCATTACATAGCGCACAAGGGTTGCTTCGATCGAAGGCCTTCGTTCCCTGCGGCTGTTCCTTGAATGTGCTGAAGAGGTTCCGCTATTCTGGCTTAACATTCTTGTAGGGTATATGTGAAGATCCCACCAGATCTTTGTCTTTGGAATGAGTCCAAGTGTGCAGGAATCTTATTGCATTTATAGAAAACGACAGCACGCTGGACACGACCCCGTGTCGGCTTTGGATCACAGTGATAATGATTGACACTCACACAAACACCTATTGATTAGATGTTTGAGTGATAAAAGTAAGAAAACCAAGTAAAACCAAGAATAAATGAAGAATCTTGTCTTAGGAAGAGTTAACCAAGGTTGATTAGTAATCCCATAATGATATCAACAATCAAGCAACCTGAATTTAGTATAACAGCACATGAATCAGAATATTGCACAAAGATAAACACCAAAACAACCTTAGTCCAAGAAACTTGGAGTCTAAGGATTTGAGATTCATATATATAGAGTCTGACTACCCAGCGAAATTACGTTGGGTATTTAAATACGCCGCCACAGGCTATACAAGTTTACAAAAAGTTCAGATTTGGCCCTTCTAACTTTGTCTAACTATTACAATCAGCCCTAAACTATAAAACTCAAGTACCAACGGTCTCAAAACATTCTAACAAGGTCGTCCAAGGACACAAGAGCTTACCAAATTTTGAGAAAAGATTTTTAGTAAACTACAATAAATAAAAAATAAATAAACAAGATAGAATCACTTGGTTCCGACTTATCTTTTACGTATCATTTGATGATTTCCGCACTTTGGGTTTTTTAATAGATTGTCTTAGATATAGTGGCATGTCCCTCTTTTGGATGCAACGCTACTGTTAGGATCTGAGTTTCTTTTTTATTGTGTTTTTGTTTAGAGATTAATGAAGATGAACAAGTAATTGCAGCGGAAATAAATGGAAATAAACTTTGCACACAATCAAACATGAGAAATGCTTTCAACACACATGTTTGAACATTGAACCGAATGATTAAATTTATTTCAATCACTGATTACAACTTTGCATGCATGTAATATAAACTCCCCCTCAGCCTGAGCTCACAGTGAATTGTTCGTGTAGGAAGACAAGTGGTGAAAGAGCCAATAGAACAGTACAGGGTACTGTTCTATTTATAGGCACGAGCAAACCACTGAAGCATCTTGGCTGACGTCACCATGAAAGTGACATCTAACCTCCTAACAAACTCTAACTACTAATCTAATACAAACACTATTTAGCAAACTACTGATTACATTACATAACAAAGGAAAGACTAAACTACTGCCTTCAACTTCCACTGTTGTGACTCCAGCAGTACTTGTAACATCAGCAGTGCTTGACCCATCACAGTAGATTGATCAACAGGTCTTCAATCTTCATCAGTCTTTACATGACCAGCAGTTGTTTGTAGAATAGCACTTGTATACGGACAGTGGATAGAGCCCATCAGTTGTTAGAATCACTTTCAAGGGGAGAGACTTGTATACATCCACTGCTTATTCTAGATCCACTGTTCTGATCCAATTTTGGCTTTAATCAACTGTTCCTCTGGTAGGGTTCAATCCCAACAATCTCCACCTGGAACAGATGATGCCAAAACCCTTCATTATTGTAGATCTTTATTGCCTCATCCAGTGTTGTAAAAGTCGGATTCCAAGGCCGAGTACTCACTCGGTCCTCGGAACCCCTCCGAGGCGACTTCCTCCTAGGCGGACTCAATTAGTCGGCCTCGGTCAAACTCGGCGCCTAGATGGCCTAGTCGGCGCCTAGTCGGACGTAGTCGGAAAAAGTCGGCCTAGTCGGTCTAGGTAGTCAACATGGTTTGTTGACTTTTAATTAGTCAAAATCGGTCAACATCGGCGTACTCGGCCTTGTACTCGGACTACTCGACCTTGTACTCGGACTACTCGACCTTGTACTCAGACTAGTCGGACTTGTTTTCAGAATATTTGAACTTTAAACATGTTTCATTTTAAATTATACTCAGTTGACATGAATTATGCTTATTTTAACATATATATAATATATAACAATTAATTTTCTTTATAGTTACCATGTCCGTGTACTCCCCGAGTACTCTCCGAGTACTCCGATTACTCCCAACTCCCCAGTCGGCCGACTAGGGACATCCTAGCGACTTTTACAACACTGGCCTCATCAACAGTTCCCTTATTTGTCCTTTAAGTTGTAACTCAAAGTCCAGGGCATCTGTATCATCCTCATCCCTGCACAGTGGAAGATCAAGGAGATCCTGCAGATCTTCAACACCCAGGCCCAATGCTTGTTCCCTTGATATTTTATTCACTTCACCACTGGACTTGATCAGAGTCAGTACGTGGGTCTGTTTGTCAGATTTCCACTTTAGTACTTTTGAGTCCAGTGGGTTTCTTGGGAGAGGCTTTATTGTAGATGAGTTTGGAGATGGTGGCCTGGTAATAACTGGCTGAGAAGTGGTTGAAGTTTGTGTAGATTCAAGTCTTTCTTCAATCATCTTCTTAACCCCTTCTTTCACAAGGTAATCCTCTGCTTCTTTATCTTATGCTGCTTGTTTATCCATCTGCTTTTGTTTCCTTCTTTGGTAAAGGATGGCAGCAGGTAGAGCAGTGGATCTCCTGAATTCTTGTTTTTGTGGCTTTTCTGGAAACCACTTCTTCAGGATAGTCTGGCTTTTGTGGATTGTTAGGATTTTCCTTCCTTAGTTCTTCCAGCCTTTTGTAAGAGATCATCACTTTCTCCTCTGTCCATCTTGACACTTGGTTCCTTGACCCAAAATCAGCTGTAATCAGCTCTTCTTTCATCCTCTTCAGCTGCAGGGTCCTTTCTGGTACATTCTTTTTGAACTTTGCCCAGATAGGAGGAGTCTGCTTTACTTTATTCTTGATCATATCTTGAATTCTGGCTGTTTCACTTTCAAGCTCTTGAATGGTCCATTCTTTGTACATGTACCTTTCTCCCTTGTATTTCTTGTAGGCCATGATGTTATCAAGATAATCCTTTCTCAGAGTTTCATCTGCCCTTTCTGATAGTTGCTGACAAAGATTTTTTGCAAACTGCTCCAAAGTTCTGACCTGAGTTAATAGAAATTGATAGTATCTTTGGATTTCCTTGTCAAATTTACCATGTGAATTCCTTTTGGAGATATCCTCTGCTTGTTGAGCCTTTAACTTCATATATTCTTCAACGTTGCTTGGCCTAGGATATCCTTCAATAGATGGCAAACTCCTTTTAGCAGGGTCATCTTCAGTGTAGAAGGATTTGATCTCCTCTCTAACTGATATAAGCTCTAAAGGGTACTGAACACCTGCAGGAGTGATGGCAATGTTTGGTTTTTGAACTTGGGCTGAAAAAAGAGGAACAGGGTTTGGAATAGGTATAAGGGACAGTGATTGTGATGATGTTGGTGGTGGTGAAGGTTCATCATTGAGTATTACCCTTCTCCTTTTTGGCTTAGGAGAGGCTGGTGGTGTTTTGGATGGTTGTGAAGTGGTGATTTGAGTGGTGGTGATTGTAGTGGAAGGTGGCTGACTAACAGCTGTTGAAACAACTGGTGTTTCAACCACTGTTGTCATTACAACAGATGATGTGTCATCTAAAGTCTTCTGCTTTTTAGCAAGAGATGATGGTGGTGATGAGGTTGTTTTTGGTGGTGAGGTGGTTTTTGGTGGTGATGGTATTTTTGGTGGGGCAGTGGTTGAAGTGGGAGCAGTTGTTGTAGTTGAAGTGGTGGTTGTAGGGTTAACAACTGCTGAAACCACTGAAGTGTCAACAGTTGTTGATACAACAGGTGTTACAACAGCTGTTGGTTTAGGAGATTGATGTTTGGAGCTTTTGGAAGGTTTGGAAGAGTGTTTTGTGGATCTGGATGGTGTGGTCTTGGGTTGCCTCACTTTTCTAGTGGGCTGCTTTCTTTTCAGCTCAGGATTTTCTTCATCCTTTAGCTCAGAAGTACCCTGCTCATTCATCTCCATAAAAACTCGTTTCTCTTGCTCAAACCTGGCTTTATCCTTTGCCTCCATATCCTTTTTAACCCTTCCTTTTGCATCAGCAATGGCATTTGTGGTCACATCAATCTTTTTAGTACCATCTGGCAAGGGAATGTCTGCAAGCATGCTTGACTTGTCTGGTTCAATATACAGGCCATCTTCATATCCCTTCTTTTTCAACTGCTTCAATTTCTCCCCCTTTATGGCATTATCTGGTGGTGGGTTATCCACAAATATGATAGAGGGAGGAGCAGTGCCAGTGGTGTTCAGCAAATGGGCTTTTATTACCTTGATATCTGCATGGGTGTCTTTAAACCTTGCTTCCATGAGATTTATGATCTTTTGAACTTGTATCTCATGTTGCTAATCAGCTAATTCTCTTTGATTATGGAGCAGTGGTTGAAACAAACTCCACAGCTCATTTGGAGTTGGAACAGATGTTGGAACAGATGGTTGAGCTGGAGCAGCAGTGGGTGGTACCTTTTGTACTTTCAACAACAGTTGCAGCATTTCTTTGATTTCTGCAACAGATGTATCAAGCTTGTCAACTCTAGCCGTCAATTCTTGGTACATTAAACCATCACCCAACTTAATGGGATCATCTGATTTCCCACATTCAATGGTTGTAACAGTGGTTGACTCAGGGAATGTATCCCAAAAATCATCCACTGATGCCCCTTTGTCTTGGAACTGGGGACTTCTTCCTTCAAAATGAGAAACACTTTTTAGTGAACCAGTGAATACTGGATACACAAGAGTTCCCAGAGAAGAAATTGCCTTCAAGAAAGTCTTATTAATGAAACCACTGTCCAAGTGCAAACCTGTGGGTTCAGCACTTGTAGTAGCTGCTTCACTTGAACTACCACCAAGAGTTACTTGTAACTCAAGGGGTGTAACCTCCTCAGGTGTTGTTGGTGGGTTAGCAATGATTGAAACACCAGACCCAGTCACTTGTTGAGGTATATTCTCATTTACAGGTGAGTGAGAAGGATTGGTTTGTGTCTGGTTCAAATCAAGAGCATCCAACAAAAGTTTTTTTGTGGGGGAATTGTGGCAGTGAGTATGGGTGTAGAAAGCGAATTTGCCCCGGGCAGTGGGCTGTGGATGATGGAAGCAAGTGATTCCAGAGCATCATATTGTGGTGTCCCTATTCTTATAACCTGTTCTTTTTTTAGAAGAAGCTGGAGGAGTTTGAGGCATGGGTCAAGATCTTTCTACCATCTGCTGTGAGGAAGTAGCAGCAGTGGTTTCAGGTGACTTTTGTGTTGTCACTGGCAGTTGCTCTGGGATCTCATCTTCCAGAGTTGCCTTTTTTGTAGGTTTGGGGGGCTTTTGAGTTTTCTTTTGTCTTGGTTTTCTGGTGGTTTTAGGTGTGGGTTTCACAGCAGTTGTTTTGCTGCTATGATCACCTAGAGCAGTGGGCTCAGCAGCAGGTGCCTGAGGAGCAGTGGTAGCTGCTAAATTCTGCTCAGGAGCCTCTACTTTTGTTTTAGAAGGTTTTGATTGTTTTGGTCAAAAATTACCGAAGCAATTAAGTGATCAAATTAGTTAAGTGAGGTAGTGTGCTAAGAACGCGTATTGAAAATATGCTGATTTAATTGTTTACAAAAACAGTTGTTAGGATACGGCTCAGGATATCGAGCAGTATCTACAATTAAACAATGAGAAAAAAATGTAAAGGGCGACATGAGATGTACGAGGAAAGCCCTTGATCAATCTAGATCGCCGGCACAAAACCTCGGGAGCTGACAATCGCAGCTGCCTTGTTCTTCTTATTACTTCAAATGTCAGGATACAGTGCAGGATATGATGCGGATCGACTAAGTGTTACAAAATGATTTGAATACAAGTGTAAGTATGTTGTGAGTGTTTGTAGCTAGAGAGAAAGAGAGCTCGAGAGATTGCGTCTTCTTATCTGATCCGATCAATCCTATTTATAGTAAAATAAAACTAACTAACTAGCCTATAAATCCGGGATATATCGAATATTCCCCATGTGAACGTTGTAGTCCACGTCTTCCGGCTTCAACGTCCATAATTCAACAGATTTGCCCGAGTCTCAAGGAGAAGAAGTCCACTTGAACGTTATAGACTTGTTCCAATAATCTGCACGTGAGTTAATTACTTACTACCAAGATACTGTATCAGGATGTTACCAATATCCTGATCTGGTATCCTGATCACAATAAAAGAAACATAGTAAGAATATTATTCGGGATATATGAGCAGAAAACCACCCATAACAATTGTCCCCAAAATATATATGTCGGTATACCAATTCCAACGGATGAATTTTAAAACTTATCTCTTAAATCGAGCTTATTAAGTTGAAGCGATGATCGCGATAACATGGGCAACTTCCAACGCGGTTTACACTCAATGGCTATCTATTACGCCCCTATATCTTCTCTCTTTCTGTTTGAAAACCAAATATCATCAACAGAATCTCCAGGTAATTATTCATTCTTTCTTCTTTCCCTGCTAATCTCTTCATTCTACCCCCAATGGCTACCGAAACCCGTTCTCATACTGGTGAATCAACGGAGACCTTCATCCAACAAAACCTACTCAAGAACCCCGAGAAGGAGATATGTGCCTTCCATAACGCAGACATCGCAGCGTTGAGAGCCTCCACGCCTTTCCAGACAGTGCAATTATCAGACCATTTGACCGGTCAGTTTGATCGGACGTTTCGTCAGCTGATTGGGTTTGTTTTCCGACATACCCTTTTTCGCTAGGCCTTCGGTATCCCTTTCCCGAATTCATGATGCAATTTTTTGAACCACTAGTCTTTGCTTTGCCCAAACGATGCCCATGGTTTGGAGGGTATTGATTGTACTTAACCAAATCAAAAACCTTCACTTTCTTGACCTCTGCATCGAGGATATTCCGATCGCCTACCGTCTCCGATCACACGGTTCTAGCCGGTTTTTACTCTTTTCCACTTCCAGTAAACCCCTCATTCTCAAAGCCACCAAAAACAAGGATGGATGGCAACGGAAATTCTTCTTCGTTAACCGAGATTCCATCTACGAGGGTGCTAGCCTTCCGGTGGAGTGGTTAACCACCGGTAGGGTTTATGGTTTTAAGAATAACCCCAAATACCTTTTGGGCCTATACCTTGTGCTGATACTTTTTTATTCGGCCTTTATGCAGTGAACTTCAAAGAAGTAGCCCCTCCTACTGAAGAATCTGAAAAGAGAATCAAAGCAATTTACCAGTTACCGGAAGGTGATAAGAGCTTTTCCACACACCTCCCGAGTTCCAGCCAATATTCATCGTCTGATACGTCTGGTAAGAGTTATTCTGCAAACAATTGATTAGCGTAATATAATGAAAGAGTAGAAAAGATTTAGAATTTCTCCTTTTATGCAACACCAGTCAAAATCCTAGAAGTTTTCGACCTTGAGGAGTTGGACAGTTACTCTGATCCTGTCCAGGTCAAGAAAGAGCCAAGTCCCAAACCTATTACTTCATCCAAGCCTACCAGTTCTAAAGTCGTCATCATCCCCAAGCCTTCGCCAGCTACTAAGCCCCAGACCTCTAGTTCTCGTAAGAGGAAAGAGATTGATTCGCCTGCCACTCCCGAGACGTTTCCCTACGAGAATCACGGATTCATTGAGGCAAGCGGGTTCATGACTTCCTTTCTCAACCAGGTATAGATCCTTATTCCATATCCTACATATATGTCAAACCAGTATCTTGCTTATTATACAATAATACCTGCATTTTTCGTTGTAGGGCCTCGAACGTCTGATTCACTTGTGCGAAGAATCTTGCGGGCTCAACAAGATGCTCGAGTCCAAATTGAAGAAAGCCGAGGTCACCATTTCCGATCAAGGTATGATCGCTGCTTCTAAAATCTCAACATTACGAGGACAAGTTCAAAGCTATGACCCAGGAACACCAGGCTGCCATCAAGAAAGTCCATCTCGACGCCGCCCAGGCTCAACATGAACAGGATATGACCTCTTACCGGGAAGGCCTGAAAAGCTCCGTCGTCATCTCCCTTCTTCAGGCTAGGCTAAAAATGGCTTACGAAGCCAGGGCCCTGGGCTTTGAATGCCCTTCTTGGAATGTCGACGCCTGGGAGACGAAGCTAAGGGGTCTTAGCGGTAATCCTGTAGGCATCCTGTTAAATCTGTAGTTGAGGGGTCTTCCAAGGCGACTGAAAAGCTAACTAGCGCTGGTGGCGAGGCTGAGAAGGATACTGGAAAGGATGTTGCTGATGAAGTCATGGAAGAGGGTGCTGCCCCTTGAATGCAGAGAAATAGGCGATGATGGATGTTGATGCCGAGGCCGGAGCCCATTTTTTAAATTTGATGGTTGTACTTGTTGGAACAATTTCTATTTCCTGTCTTTCAAACAATTTACATTTCCTGCACTTAAAATAATATGATGGCCAAAGGTGGATGGGTCCTGAGTTTCAGGATGAAGCCCTTGGTTATCAATCAGTATGGTTTGTTTTGAACAATATAACGGTTGGAGGTGGATGGGTCTCGGTTTGAGATGAAACCTTCAACCGTTACGTAAATATGGTTAGAAACCAGTTGTGCTTTTGGTGGATGGATCTCAGTTTGAGATTAAACCAGAAGCACAACTTTTGCTATGTTAATAATATAACCTACTTTTGACCTTATCTATCATTGTCCTTTTTTCAATTCTTATTATGCATTGTTTAGTTTGAATTTCAATGTTCCAAACTTAGTGCAATATTTCAAATGTCTTATCCAAATATTATGAAAATATCTTGATCAGTATACTCGCAAATATCCTATTAAGACTTTCGTCAAATAGGGTCTTTATAATTCAAACAATTCAGATAAAGTTTCCAAAGAAAAAGGATAGTTCACTTTTATTTTTCAAAGCTTGTTTTGATAATAGACGTTTGACCCAAGCATCAAGTCCCAAACATTCCAACCAAATATCCTGAAACATATTCTAGAATATATTTTAAAAGTATATCCTGAGAACATATCCTAATCAGGATAACGATAAATGTTATAATCAAGCTTTTGTCAAACATAATTTCAAAAATCTAAACGATTTAGATAAGGTTTATAAAGGAAAGATCATACCAGAAGTAGAGTGCAACCCTATTCTCAATCTTCAATCCATTTACAATCTTTCCAACGAAGATGTCCCCAGTCTGGGACACTTAGTGTACCGGATCCAAGCTTGATTCTTCGAACTTTGCACAGTTACTTCAGTAGGAATGTCCCCTGTGCATTATGTCATTGAACACTTAGAAATTTTCTAGACATCAATTGCAACTATTCGAATAATCTTTATATTACAAGGGAAAAACCCTAAAATGTACTGGAGATAAATCCTTAGTGTTCTGGGGATAATCCCAAGTTTTCATGCGCTACAGGCGGGAGTGTATAAACTCCAAGACTTAGAAAGGTGAAAACCTTTAAACCTTAGAGAGTAAAAAAAATACCCTTTCGTGAGAGAGGGTGATCAATCCTCATATACCTTGAGGATCCAGGATATAGCCAACAGTAACGAAATTGCCAGCCACTTTTACATGAACTGGTCCCGCCACCTTGAACTATCTCTGTATAACTTTCGCTCCAGGCGGGGTTTTTAAACCCAATTCGTGAGAAAGGTGAATACCTTTAAACCTGTGAAGGGATCAGGATCCCTTAAACGTGAGAGAGGGGGCCAATCCTCTAATCTTTCGAAATATCCTGAGTGTGTATCCTGGAGCTGTATCCCGAAGCACATACTGCAAAACAACTGAAAACTAAGGTGGGTATTAACCAGGCTAACACCCCTCCGATGCTTAAGTCAGTATTGGGTTCAAAAGAATAAAATATATTAAAAGAGATAGAATTCATACCATCCTGAGTTAGAAGTTAAATTCTAAACTCACTTGAAATAGAGCTTTAGGTGTATAGCATTCCAGGATCTTGGTAGCATATCCCCCTCTATATTCTTGAGTCAGTATGCTCATTTCCCTGATTCCGATTCAATCTCATAAGGTCCTTCCCACTTAGGAGCTAACTTTCCATCAGCAGGATTAGTAGTATTCTGAAAAGCCTTTCTTAATACCCAATCTCCAACCTGAAACCTTCTAGTCCTTATATTCTTGTTATATGCTCTGGATATCCTCTATTGATATGTTGCCATCCTTAGCTTTGCTGCATCTCTTGTCTCATCTGTGACAACCCTCATTAAACCAGGTATCCGTACAATTAATTAATTATGATTAAGTGCTTAATAACTGTGCTGAATAACTTAACTGCTTTCTGATTACTGCATCATACTTACATGTGCATCACATATTACATAATTTCACATCATTATCACATACAGACTTTATTGACATACCTGACGCACAAAGCACAGATAGCACAGTTAACGGATAAACCAGGAAAATGCTGACGGGGTTCAGTAAATAGACAGACAGTGTTTTGAGACCCAGTATGGGCCAAGGACAAGGTACTACACTAGTATGGTGTGTAGGGAAGTAAGGACCATAAAACAGCATGACTATGTGATAGTTTAAGTGCCGGGAAGTGCCTAAAACCCACTAAAAGTGCAGAATTTTGCATTTTTCAGCAAAATTCAGCTTTTTAACATACTAGTATTATGCAGAAAATTGACTAAATGGTCCTAAATGCTTTCCTAAGTGTTGGGAATTAAACGTGACATAAAAAGCAACATAAAAACCATTAAACGGAATAGCTTGACACTTTAACGAACCGGTATCTAACCGAACAACCGGACATTACCCGGGACACCAAAATTTTGCCAGATACATTGTTTTATTATTTTTGAACTAGTTATGATCCCCGAATACCCCAACACACTATATAATGTGCCATACACATAAAACACTAGATATTACACTTAACCTCCAACTATCTACCTACTTACCATCAAAATTTACAATTACCCCCCCCCCCCCCCTTGATGATTTATGGTCACCATGGACCCCACCACCATATCCCACTAGATATTATCTCATATTTTATTTGATACTTGCTTGATTCACTTGCCAAAATATGGAATAAATCCTTATGAGTATGGCCTTGGATATTCATGATCATTCCATTCTCTCACTTCACAACCTCACTCCACCTCCCTCATACTCTCTCTCTCCTTCTCAGCCCTAGCTTGTGTCGCCACCACCACCTTGCAACCACCATTCACCCATTTTCAAGCTCATTTCAAGTGCAAGAAGGTGATACACGGAGCTTGGTGCTTGAAGAACTTGAAGAACCTTCATCCATAGCTTTCATCCACCATTTCATCATCTTTTTCTCTAGTGATCTTCCCTAGCCTTTGAGCTAGTTGTAAGCTTCTTGTTACTAGATTTTACTTCTCTTTTTGTTGGTTAAAAAGATGTACATTGTTATAAATCACAAGAACACTAAAGGACTTAAACAAGAATCATAAACATAAGCTTACATATGATGAAATCTTGTTGGATTAATGTTGATTAAAGCATGCATGGCACTTGATTGTTATTTACTTGAAATTATGATATTGATCATCATAAGGAGCTTGCTAGATTGTGATTAAATACATGATTTAGCAAGTTAGAGGATGATTATGTGTTAACCCAAGAAGATCATCCTCACTTATGAACATGAACTTGTAAATAAAATTATTTCTTGAAAAATAGTAAATAAAGCGAGCTAGTAATTTTGTGAATCTAAGATTTATGAATAATTTTCCAAGAAAATCAAGTTCAAAATATGATTTTTAGTAGAACTTGATTCTTACATAAATGTACATTGTTTTTGGTGATAAAATAAGTGTAAGAACATTTTATTTACAAGAAGAGTTCAAAAGAATAATTTTTGTAGAATATGTTTACAAGTTGTAAACATCTAAAATTTTCAAGAAGGAAGTTTATTAAGAAATAAACACACTTTAAGGGGTAACTAAGTCTACTAAACATGTTACCAAGTTACTATGAGTTTTTGTGAAAGTTCATGTTCATATTGTTATATACATTGTATAATTTTTGCACTTGGGAAGTGTAGTTTGATTATTGATTGATGGGTTGATTTTTGAAAAGAAAATGACTTGCTTTAATAGCATGGACACCCCAATTTTTAGGGGAAACTATGCAAAATTTTCTAAAAATATAAACACTTAGAAAAATATTTTCTAACAAGTATTTACAAGTATGTCTTAAGCTATATTTTTCAATATAATCTTTGCCATAATTTTTGTAACAAAAATACAAATATTTGAGGTTGGTTTTTGTAACTAAAAATGGATAAATATATATTTTATATTTAAGACACTTGTGTGATTACTTGTATACTTGGTGAAATGGTTATATTATTTTAGGGTAAAATAATATAACTTAACAAAGTACCGTGAAATTTATTATCCAAAAGCAATACGTCACTTATATATTTTTGGTAAATACTATTTTTGATACAAGAAATAAAAATATGACTTTTGTAAATATTACAAAGTTGGATCATATTTTTGGACAAGGTGAAAATATATTATTTTTGGGAAATAAAAATATATTTTCATAGTATATTTAGAATATATATGATTTTTGGAAAAATATATATTTTCGGGACAATACATTATTTTGGGACAAAATGAGTTTATAAATATATTTTCTAAAGTGAGACTTGGGAATATATTATTTCGGAAATTACAAATACAATAATACGAAGATACATGTATAAAATACCCCATCCTTGGGAAGGAAAATACGAAGTTAAATACTTGAGAAGTATTAATACAGAAATATTGTTTAAACAATTATTCCAAAACCAAATATAAATTAAGTTGAAATATTGATTATTTTGACAAGTAATGATAACTTGGAATAATATATGAAACGTGACTCAAGAACATAAAAACTAAGCAAAGGCATGGCCCGTTCGTCTAATAGACGTTAGTACACTGTAGGTGGTCGTGTTTGCTGACAGAGTTGAGTTACGAGCTGAGGACGCAATACTGTGAGTTCATGTCCCCCTTTTCTCTTAGCTGATTTCAGTTTTATACTTCGGGGGTAAAATACATGTTACAATTATTACAGACATTTTATACATGGTATGATTAGCTTAAGGAGGGTTTACTACTAGATCATGTGAAGGGTGGGTACAACACTTAAGGCCATTAATCCTCGTCGTAGGACCGAGGGACATGAGTGATAGATCTATTTGGGTGTAGCGATCCCACACCCATGAGGCCAGGGAGGCCCATAGTGGTGACTATGTCTTCTAGCCGGAAGCCCGGTACAAATTTTCTTGGTTTGAGTTTTCCTGCACCATTTCACACATACCATTGGCTTTGCAACCCATTGGTGATCTCTTTTTCCTTATTACTACATACCAGGGGCATACATACATACAAGACATACTTTAAAGGTTTTATACATACTCACGAACACATGAACTCGCTCAACTTTTTGTTGATATTTTTAAACTACATGTATTTCAGGGAACTAGTGGATCTGGCAAGGGTATGCATGTGTCTTCAAGCTGCGTTTTAATAAAAGATGTTATCCATGGTTGTTGAGTTTAGGGGGTGTATCCTATTCCTGGACGGGATACATGTTTCCAAACTCAGGTTTTATTAAAATTCGTTTGTGGAGTCTTTATGAACTCAGTTAGACAAGTCATGGTTTGTAACGTAATTTGGTATCGATGTTTTCAAGACAAGTTGTTGTGTTATTTTCTAAACGTAATTAATGGATGAATGTCTTTTTAGTTTTATCATTTAGCATTGTTTTGATTGAATGCTATGGTATTAAGAAGTCAAACCCAATAACCACGCTTCCGCAAAAGTCAGGGTGTGACAGCTTGGTATCAGAGCTTCGATCGTAGCGAACTAGGATTCTTCTCGAGTCTAGACTACGATCATTAGGGCTCTCACGAAATGTTTTCATTGCATACACAAAATGTCCAGATCCAGGAAACAAACATTTTTACAAATAAAATACACAAAACACATTTTAAAGAATTCATTTATATTTCAGTCTGAGAGACTGGGGAGTCAGTCTGAGAGACTGGGGAGTTAGCCTGAGAAGCTGGGAGGTTTAGCCTGAGAGGCTGGGTAGCTCAGTCTGAGAGACTGGGAGGTTTAGCCTGAGAGGCTGGGTAGTTCAGTTTGGGAAACTGGGAGGTCTAGTCTGAGAGACTAGGTAGTTCAGACTGAGAGGCTGGGTGGGATAGTCTTGGGAAGACTAGGATGCATACATGCTTACTTAACAATTGTTGATATATGCGCATACTTGTGATTGATTTGTTACAGACACTATGTCCTCTTCAGAGAGCGGAGCATCCAACACCATTGATCCCATGGCTATAGTTCCCGATGACGAGATGGCCAGTGATCCAGAGATGCTTTCAGATGATACTGACGATTTGCAGCCTTTCGCCTTGCCAGATTTTGGAGATGACATATCGATAGCTGATGGTCTTCCGGGCGAGGATCTACCTCTTGTCCAGATCCCTGCCCCTCTTCCACTTGCTGCAATTCCTTTTGAGGAACAGCCTCTTGACGCTATGGCCGACGATGACATTGATCATTTGATTGAGGGTCCCCCTGAGGATGCCTAGGATGGTGGGGCTCCAGTCGGCGATGCCATTGTCGATCCACTTGTTGATATTCCAGTTGATGATGATGCTGTTATCCCTCTTGTTGAGATTCCAGTTGCTGACGACATTGCTGTTCCACAGGATGAGATTCCTGTTGTCGAGGCTCCTTCCGACCACTCAGGTCCCGATTCGTTTGAGTCCGTGTCTTCCAGTACCTTACATGCTTTGGGATTACAGCGATATCCCACTGATTCGGATTCGGATACAGCCATGTCCGCCGCACCTATTGGTCCACATGACGATGATCATGATTTTGATGATGAGATGGATCTTGTCTTTCCTCACGATTTTGACCCCGATCATGAGATTGTGTTCGTTCCAGATGAGCAGCCTTTGGACGCACCTGTTGACCCTGATTTCCATCCTGAGCAGGAGATTGATTTTATTCCTGCTGAGCAGCCCATTGATGCACCTGTTTTTCCTGATGATCAGCTCCTTGATGTACCCGCAGATCATGAGCTTGCTCCAGCTGACCCAGATCCAGAGATTGCACCTAAGCCTATTCTTGCTCACGACCTTCCACTTGTGCACGACCCTATCCCTGTTGATGTACCTGTTGTTGCGCCACCACTGCCTGAACCGATTCCTGTACTTGACGATCAGGCCCCTTTTGCTACCCACATTGACCCTAGATATGCTCACACCCGCAATGGGTGGATTGGGGATGACGACGACTATCCTCCTTTTGTCAGACCAGTTACTCCCCCTTCTGCACCTGTTCATGCACCCATTGACTTTGCTCCAGTTCACCCACACTTGTCGGATATGCACCGCACAGATCTACCAGTTACATTTCTTCAGGATATCCCTCCTCCCCGTCCCGGGGAAGGACCATCGGGTCATTAGCCTAGTCACGTACCTTTTATGTCAGCAGCCGATCATTTCATGCCACAGTTTCCACACACGGCTTCTTCTTCTGCCCCCACGGGCGAGCCACTTATGTGGTTTCCGCCCAACGTCATGCCTATATCTGATCCATACCATCCCTTCCACATTGGATACACGGCGGATGATATACTTTTGTCACTGCAGTTACAGCAGGATATGTTGAGTCGTCGAGTCACTGAGCTAGAGAGGATCCCGCGTCCTCCACCTAGTACTGATCCATCACAGTTTACTGCTCCACTATTTCCTTACCCGGATTTCGGTATTCGATTTCCTACAGTGGAGTAGCAGATAGGCTGTTTGTTGCAGCTCGATCATACTTTAGAGGAGGATTTAGCGCGTAGGCTACTTTTGGTTAGAGGTTTTTGGCCTCCTGTAGATAGGCTACTTTTGGTGAGAATACAGCTATTGAGCCATGATTGTGAAGACTTTTGAAGACCACACTTTTGACTTTTGATTACTGTAGTTGTTAAACAGTTTGGATAAGGGAGATGTGACCCCTTAGTCCCATTTTGATCTATGATACAATTGTAAAATTGTACTTGTGGTCTTGATATATGAAAAGCTCAATCGTTGCATTCTCATTACATGCATTGTTGATTTACTTGTTTGTGTTATGACATGGGATGTTATGTATTTACTTGTGTTAATGGATGTTATTACATATGCGTACTACATACTTATATGCATACGACCTGACCTATACAATCTTCTTATAGAAGATGCCTCCGCGAAGAGATACTCGATTACCCACTACTGAGGCAGAACTCCAGGAAAGGATTTCCCGAACAATAGTAGATTACGAGGCCTCACGCGCCGAAACTAGCGGAGGTTCCTCAAGGAACAACCCACCCCATGGTAATGTTTAAGTCGCTTGAGACACATTACGTTACCTTTGGATATTCCATGTGCGCTTGCTAATGTTTTCTCTAAATGACATTACTCATACAGGCTGTACCTTTAAACAGTTTTTAGACTGTAAACCGCTGAATTTTGACGGCACCGGGGGTGCTGTGGCATTTGTTCGTTGGGCAGAGAAGACCGATTCGGTGTTAAGGATGAGCAAATGCGCACCAGATCAGCAAGTTACCTACATCTCCGGACTATTCATAGACAGAGCGCTGTCGTGGTGGAATCTCCAAGTCCAAACTCTGGGAGAGGCAGCAGCATACTCTTTGACTTGGAATGAGTTAAAGGAACTCATGCGTAAAAAGTATTGCTCCAGAGCCGAAATTCAAAAATTGGAAACATAATTTTGGAACCTTAAGATGGACGGCCCGAAAATCGCCGAATATGTGCAAAGATTCCACGATCTATCTCACATGGTACCATACATGGTTACACCAGAATTTAAGCGCGTTGAGCATTTCATCTGGGGGTTGGCGCCTCAGATTATGAGTATGGTAACAACGTCAAAGCCGCCGACAATTACTGAAGCTATCAATCTGAGTGTGTCACTGACTGAAGAAGCTATTCGGTTAAACAAGTTTTCAATCTCTGATCAAAAGAAGAAGGAGACACACGTTGAATCATCGAGTGAGAACAAGAGGAAGTTCTCAAACTTCAAAAAGGGTACTAACAGTGTCAGCAAGAGAGAAGAGGGAAACGCACCAGCCAGGGCCAAAACTGGTGCCGAAAACAAAGGAAGAGGGTACATGGGCGCTCTGCCCAAATGTGATGTATGCCAAGATCATCACCCCGGCCAGTGCAGATTTAGGAAATGTGAGTCTTGTGGGAAGGTTGGCCATTCAAAGGAAACATGCTGGGTTGGTATTGGGCGTGGCAACAATGGTCAGAGAGGTTTTGGAAGTGGTAATGGAAACCGCCAGCAGGGAGGAAATGGCGGGAATGGGAATCATGGAAATTTTGGGAATCAAGTTGGGAATAGAAACCGTGGAATGAATAACAACCAAGGTGGTAACGGGAACGGTAATGGTCGAGGACCAGGTTGTTTCAATTGTGGAGACGTGGGGCATTTCAAGAAGGAGTGCCCAAAGCTGAATCTAGCACATGGAAGAGTCTTTAACATTGGTGCGAGGGAAGCTCGCCAAGATCCAAATGTAGTTACCGGTACGTTCCCTATCAACCAACACTTTGCATCTGTATTATTTGATGCCGGAGCCGATTATAGTTTTGTATCGCTAGAATTTAAAAATATACTTGATTTGGGAACTAGTAAGCTAGGCATTCCATATTCGATAGAACTAGCTAATGGGAAGCTAGTAGAAGCAAACGAAGTTATTAGGGGTTGCGTAATAGAACTGGGTGAGCACGAGTTCACACCTGATCTGCTGCCAGTCGAGTTGGGAAGCTTCGACGTGGTAGTGGGGATGGATTGGTTGTCAAGCAACCGAGCAGAGATTGTATGTCATGAGAAGATCATTCGCATTCCAATGGCAAATGGAGAAACAATTGTGGTACATGGAGAGAAGCGCGATACGCCCCTAAGAATCATCAGTTGTTTGAAGGCTCGAAAGTGTTTGCAGAAAGGATGTGTTGCCTTCTTGGCACACATTTTGGATAAAGAAGCCGCTGAGCCCAAGATAGAAGACATTCCAGTCGTGAAGGAATATCCTGAAGTCTTTCCCGAAGACTTGCCAGGATTGCCGCCGCAGCAACAAGTCGAGTTTCACATTGACTTAGTTCCAGGAGATGCGCCTGTGGCTAAGGCACCTTATCAACTTGCGCCCTCAAAAATGCAAGAACTGTCAACGCAACTTCAGGAGCTATTGGATAAAGGATTTATCAGGCCAAGCTTCTCGCCTTGGGGAGCTCCAGTGCTGTTTGTCAAGAAGAAGGACGGTAGTTTTCGCATGTACATCGACTACCGGGAGCTTAACAAGTTGACTATCAAGAATAGATATCCTTTGCCAAGGATAGATGATCTGTTCGATCAACTACAAGGTTCGAGTTGTTACTCCAAGATCGATCTTTGATCGGGTTATCACCAGCTGAGGATACAAGAGGAGAGCATACCAAAGACTGCCTTCAGAACTCGATATGGACATTACGAGTTCCTGGTTATGCCGTTTGGTCTGACAAACGCGCCAGCTGTATTCATGGATTTGATGAACAGAGTTTGTAAGCCGTACCTCGACAAGTTTGTGATCGTGTTCATTGATGGCATTTTGATCTACTCGAAGACGAAGGAAGAACATGAGCAACATCTAAGAACTATCATAGAGCTGCTCAAGAAGGAGAAGTTATACGCGAAGTTCTCGAAGTGCGAATTCTGGTTACGTGAAGTTCAGTTCCTTGGTCACGTAGTTAATGGAAATGGAATCCATGTGGATCCTACAAAGATTGAAGCAATCAAGAATTGGGAGACCCCAAAGGCGCCAACCGAGATCCGCCAGTTTCTAGGTTTGGCAGGATATTATCGTAGATTTATTGAGGATTTCTCGAAAATCGCTCAACCTTTGACCTCTCTTACACAGAAAGACAAGAAGTACAAATGGGGAGACAAGCAAGAAGAAGCATTTCAGTTGTTGAAAAATAAGCTTTGCGACGCACCCATCTTATCCCTACCCGAAGGTACTGACGACTTCGTGGTATATTGCGATGCCTCACGTCAAGGTTTAGGCTGCGTGCTGATGCAACGACAAAAATTTATAGCCTATGCTTCACGCCAGCTGAAGGTTCACGAGAAGAACTACACCACGCATGACTTGGAGTTAGGCGCAGTGGTGTTTGCATTAAAAATCTGGTGACATTACTTGTACGGCACGCGATGCACCATCTTTACTGATCACAAGAGCTTACAGCATGTATTCAATCAGAAAGAGCTTAACATGAGACAGAGACGCTGGGTAGAATTGTTAAATGATTATGATTGTGAGATTAAGTATCACCTAGGGAAGGCGAATGTGGTCGCCGATACCTTAAGTCGGAAAGAAAGAATCAAGCCCATTAGGGTTAGGGATTTGGAAATGATTGTACAAACGGACCTCTCGTTGCGCATTCGTGCTGCGCAGAGAGAAGCTCTCAAGAAGGAGAATCTTGTGAATGAATGTCTCCGTGGGATGGAGAAGCAATTGGTACCAACGGAGGATAGAACATTGTGTTTCTTGGGAAGAATTTGGGTTCCTTTCTTTGGTGGTTTGAGAGACGTTATTTTTTATGAAGCTCACAAGTCACGGTACTCGATCCATCCAGGATCGGATAAGATGTACCAAGATTTAAAGGATTTTTATTGGTGGCCAAGATTGAAAGGCGATGTTGCAACATATGTTGGCAAATGTTTGACTTGCGTCAAGGTAAAGGCCGAATACCAGAAGCCTTCAGGTCTTCTGCAACAACCAGAAATACCCATGTGGAAATGGGAGCAGATTTCAATGGACTTTATAATGAAATTTCCAAGGACACCTAGAGGTCATGATACAATTTGGGTAATAGTAGACCGTCTGACCAAATCTGCACACTTTTTGCCAATCAAGGAGAAAGACAATACAAGCAAGCTTGTTGAGCTGTACCTGAGAGAGATTGTTGCATGGCATGGAGTGCCTCTCTCGATCATTTCTGATAGAGATGGAAGGTTTGTGTCAAGGATTTGGCAATCCTTCCAAGAAGCTTTTGGTTCTCAGTTGAATCTGAGTACTGCATTCCATCCGCAGACTGATGGCCAGAGCGAGCGAACCATTCAAACGTTGGAAGATATGTTACGAGCTTGCGTGATGGATTTGGGTGGTAGTTGGGACACTCATTTACCCATGGTAGAATTCTCATACAACAACAGCTACCATGCGAGTATCCAAGCTGCGCCGTTCGAAGCTCTCTATGGACGCAAGTGTCGATCACCGCTATGCTGGGCAGACGCGGGTGATAGACAGCTTGTTGGTCCGGAATTGGTTCAAGAGATGACTGATAAGATTACACAGATCCGAGAGCGCATAAAGGTGGCTCGTGATCGACAAAAGAGTTACGTGGACCAAAGAAGGAAACCTCTGGAGTTTGAGGTGGGAGATATGGTTTTGTTAAAGGTTTCACCCTGGAAGGGTGTAGCACACTTTGGGAAGCGTGGGAAGATGAACCCAAGATACATTGGACCATTCAAAATCTTGGAAAGGATTGGTCTTGTAGCTTACAAGTTGGATCTACCCGTAGAACTGAATGGCGTCCATGATACATTTCATGTATCTAACCTGAAAAAGAGTCCAACTCAAGAAACAGTTGCTATATCTGCCGACGAAGTCCATATTGACGACACACTCCATTTTATTGAAGAACCTGTTGAGGTTACTGACTGGAAAGTTAACAAGACGCGCAGGAGTAGTGTCAAACTTGTCAAGGTTCGTTGGAATGCGCGACATGGCCCAAAGTTCACCTGGGAGCGTGAGGATCGCATGAAAGAAAAATACCCACATTTGTTCCCCAAGACCCCTGCATCTAGTAGCAGAACTAAAATTTCGGGACGAAATTTTCTTAACGGGGGGAGAATGTGACAACCCTCATTAAACCAGGTATCCATACAATTAATTAATTATGATTAAGTGCTTAATGACTGTGCTGAACTACTTAACTGCTTTCTGATTACTGCATCATACTTACATGTGCATCACATATTACATAATGTCACATCATTATCACATACAGACTTTATTGACATACCTAATGCACAAAGCACAGATAGCACAGTTAACGGATAAAGCAGGAAAATGCTGACGGGGTTCAGTAAATAGACAGACAGTGTTTTGAGACCCAGTATGGGCCAGGGACAAGGTACTACACTAGTATGGTGTGTAGGGAAGTAAGGACCATAAAACTGCATCACTAGGTGATAGTTTAAGTGCCGGGAAGTGCCTAAAACCCACTAAAAGTGCAGAATTCTGTATTTTTCAGCAAAATTTAGCTTTTTAACATACTAGTATTATGCAGAAAATTGACTAAATGGTCCTGAATGCTTTCCTATGTGTTGGGAATTAATAGTGACATAAAAAGCAACATAAAGATAATTAAACGGAATAGCTTGACACTTTAACGAACCGGTATCTAACCGAACAACCGGACATTACCCCCGACACCAAAATTTTTCCAGATACATTGTTTTATTATTTTTGAACTAGTTATGATCCCCGAATACCCCAACACACTATATAATGTGCCATACACATAAAACACTAGATATTACACTTAACCTCCAACTAGTTACCTACTTACCATCAAAATTTCCAATTACCCCCCCCCCCCCTTGATGATTTACGGTCACCATGGACCCCACCACCATATCCCACTAGATATTATCTCATATTTTATTTGATACTTGCTTGATTCACTTGCCAAGATATGGAAGAAATCCTTATAAGTATGGCCTTGGATATTCATGATCATTCCATTCTCTCACTTCACAACCTCACTCCACCTCCCTCATACTCTCTCTCTCCCTCTCGGCCCTAGCTTGTGCCGCCACCACCACCACCTTGCAACCACCATTCACCCATTTTCAAGCTCATTTCAAGTGCAAGAAGGTGATACATGGAGCTTGGTGCTTGAAGAACTTGAAGAACCTTCATCCATAGCTTTCATCCACCATTTTCATCATCTTTTTCTCTAGTGATCTTCCCTAGCCTTTGAGCTAGTTGTAAGCTTTTTGTTACTAGATTTTACTTCTCTTTTTGTTGGTTAAAAAGATGTACATTGTTATAAATCACAAGAACACTAAAGGACTTAAACAAGAATCATAAACATAAGCTTACATATGATGAAATCTTGTTGGATTAATGTTGATTAAAGCATGCATGGCACTTGATTGTTATTTACTTGAAATTATGATATTGATCATCATAAGGAGCTTGCTAGATTGTGATTAAATACATGATTTAGAAAGTTAGAGGATGATTATGTGTTAACCCAAGAAGATCATCCTCACTTATGAACATGAACTTGAAAATAAAATTATTTCTTGAAAAATAGTAAATAAAGTGAGCTAGTAATTTTGTGAATCTAAGATTTATGAATAATTTTCCAAGAAAATCAAGTTCAAAATATGATTTTTAGTAGAACTTGATTCTTACATAAATGTACATTGTTTTTTTGTGATAAAATAAGTGTAAGAACACTGTATTTACAAGAAGAGTTCAAAAGAATATTTTTTGTAGAATATGTTTACAAGTTGTAAACATCTAAAATTTTCAAGAAGGAAATTTATTAAGAAATAAACACACTTTAAGGGGTAACTAAGTCTACTAAACATGTTACCAAGTTACTACGAGTTTTTGTGAAAGTTCATGTTCATATTGTTATATACATTGTATAATTTTTGCACTTGGGAAGTGTAGTTTGATTATTGATTGTTGGGTTGATTTTTGAAAAGAAAATGATATGCTTTAATAGCATGGACACCCCCATTTTTAAGGGAAACTATGGCAAAATTTTCTAAAAATATAAACACTTAGAAAAATATTTTCTAACAAGTATTTACAAGTATGTCTTAAGCTATATTTTTCAATATAATCTTTGCCATAATTTTTGTAACAAAAATACAAATATTTGAGGTTGGTTTTTGTAACTAAAAATGGATAAATATATATTTTATATTTAAGACACTTGTGTGATTACTTGTATACTTGGTGAAATGATTATATTATTTTAGGGTAAAATAATATAACTTAACAAAGTACCGTGAAATTTATTATCCAAAAGCAATATGTCACTTATATATTTTTGGTAAATACTATTTTTGATACAAGAAATAAAAATATGACTTTTGTAAATATTACAAAGTTGCATCATATTTTTGGACAAGGTGAAAATATATTATTTTTGGGAAATAAAAATATATTTTCATAGTATATTTTGAAGATATATGATTTTTGGAAAAATATATATTTTTGGGACAATACATTATTTTGGGACAAAATGAGTTTATAAAATATATTTTCTAAAGTGAGACTTGGGAATATATTATTTCGGAAATTACAAATACAATAATACGAAGATACATGTATAAAATACCCCATCCTTGGGAAGGAAAATACGAAGTTAAATACTTGAGAAGTATTAATACATAAATATTGTTTAAACAATTATTCCAAACCAAATATAAATTAAGTTGAAATATTGATTATTTTGACAAGTAATGATAACTTGGAATAATATATGAAACGTAACTCAAGAACATAAAAACTAAGCAAAGGCACGACTCGTTCGTCTAATAGACGTTAGTACACTGTAGGTAGTCGTGTTTGCTAACAGAGTTGAGTTACGAGCTGAGGACGCAATACTGTGAGTTCTTGTCCCCCTTTTCTCTTAGCTGTTTTCAGTTTTATACTTCAGGGGTGAAATACATGTTACAATTATTGCAAACATTTTATACATGGTATGATTAGCTTAAGGAGGGTTTACTACTAGATCATGTGAAGGGTGGGTACAACACTTAAGGCCATTAATCCTCGTCGTAAGACCGAGGGACATGAGTGATAGATCTATTTGGGTGTAGCGAGCCCACACCCATGAGGCCAGGGAGTCCCATAGTGGTGACTATGTCTTCCAGCCGGAAGCCCAGTGCAAATTTGCTAGGTTTGAGTTTTCCTGCACCATTTCACACATACCATTAGCTTTGCAACCCATTGGTGATCTATTTTTCCTTATTGCTACATACCAGGGACATACATACAAGACATACTTTAAAGGTTTTATACATACTCACAAACACATGAACTCGCTCAACTTTTTGTTGATATTTTTAATCTACATGTATTTCAGGGAACTAGTGGATCTGGCAAGGGTATGCATGTGTCTTCAAGCTGCGTTTTAATAAAAGATGTTATCCATGGTTGTTGAGTTTAGGGGGTGTATTATATTCCTGGACGGGATACACGTTTCCAAACTCAGGTTTTATTTAAAGTCATTTGTGGAGTCTTTATGAACTCAGTTAGACAAGTCATGGTTTGTAACGTAATTTGGTATCGATGTTTTCAAGACAAGTTGTTGTGTTATTTTCTAAACGTAATTAATGGATGAATGTCTTTTTTTGTTTTATCATGTAGCATTGTTATGATTGAATGTTATGGTATTAAGAAGTCACACCAAATAACCACGCTTCCGCAAAAGCCAGGCTATGACATCATCAATAGTATCCAATTCTTGGCATAGGGCTTCAGGATTCTGCTCAGGATCCCGGAGGTTAGATCTTGTTGTAGGTATCACCGTTTCTGTTGGGATCACTGCTTCTGCTCCAAATACTAAGGAGAATGGAGTTTGGCCAGTCCCACTCTTTATTGTTGTTCTATCAGCCCACAAAACAAAGAGTAATTCTTCTGCCCATCTTCCTTTTCTAGCTCCTAGTCTCTTCTTCAAGTTGTTGACAATTATCTTGTTCGAGGATTCTGCTTGTCCATTTGCTTGAGGATGTACTGGATTAGATGTGATCATTTTGATTCCCCAACTCTTGCAAAAGTCAGTAGTCCTCTTACTTATAAACTGAGAACCATTGTCACAAATTATCTCGGCTGGTAGCCTAAACCTGGTCAGGATATTCCTTTTTATGAAGGAAACTACTTCCTGGTCTCTGACTTGAACAAATGTTTCAGCTTCAACCCATTTAGAGAAATAGTTAGTCATAGCCAGCATAAAGACTTTTCCTCCTGGAGCTTTTGGCAATTTTCCTACTATGTCCATCCCCCACTTCATGAATGGCCAAGGGGAAGCAATAGGATAAAGTTGTTCAGCAGGTTGATGCAATATGTTACTGTGCCTTTGACATGCATCATACCTTCGGGCATATTCTGCAGCATCTTTCCTCATGGTCGGCCAATAGTATCCTGTTCTTAATACCTTTGAGAATAACGACCTACCCGCATTATGGTTACCACAATCTCCTTCGTGTATATCCTGAAGCACTTCTTTAGTTTCGGGATCCTCCAAGCACCTCAGGTATGGTCCTGCATGAGATTTCTTATACAAAACATTATTTATAATAGTGAATCGTGATACCTTCATTCTAAAGGCCTTAGGATTCTCATCCTTTGGGATGTGTCCTTCCTTAAGATATCTCATAATTGGAGCCGTCTAGGACTTAGGATCCTCCTCGGGATACTCATCATCAGGATCCTGGATACTTACTACTTCCTTATCCTGAGATTTGAGAAGATCCATCGCATGATACAGGATATGCAGTATTGGTATTTGGGTTCCCTCCAGTATCCTGACTGATGATCCTAGATTTGCTAAAGCATCGGCTTCAGCATTATCCTCTCTTGGTACCTGTTCAAGTGTAAAAACATAAATATCCTTCTAATTTTTTGAGAATTTCGAGATACTCGATTAACTTCTCACCTTTAACTGCATAGGATCCATTAAAATGATTAGTAATTAACAAGGAATCAACATACACTTGCAAACTCTTAATATTCATGCTCTTAGCCAATTCTAACCCTGCAATCAAAGCTTCATATTTTGCTTCGTTGTTAGTGGCAGGAAACTCACACCTAATAGCATGGGGTAATATGTCCCCCTGTGGCGATTTTAGTAGTATACCCAAACCTACACCTCTTATATTAGATGCACCATCAGTATATAATGTCCAGGATTCTAAATTTTCTCCTAGCTGTTGTACTTCTAGGTCTACTTCATTTTGAATATCACTACTGAAATCAGCCACAAAGTCAGCTAGGGCCTGAGACTTTATGGCATTTCTAGGTTCATATACGAGATCATAGGCACTTAATTTTACTGACCACTTAGCCATCCAACCTGACATCTCGGGTTTCCTAAGCACATTTTTAACAGGATAGTTGGTTTTAACATGAATCCTATGTGTCTCAAAATAATGTCTAAGTTTTGTCGATGCCATAACTAAGGCCAATATTAATTTTTCTAAATGAGAATATCTAGTTTCAGCATCTAATAAACTTTTGCTAACATAATAGACAGGATATTGCTGACCTTCGTGATCCTTTACCAGGACAACACTTACCGCATTCCCTGATACTACAAGATATAGGGATAATGGTTCACCATTTTCAGGCTTCATCAATAGAGGTGCAGTTGAGAGATATTGTTTTAATTCCTGCAAGGTTGTTTCATGCTTCTCTCCCCATTCGAATTTCTTATTCTTCTTCAAGATATCGTAGAATTCCTTGCATTTTTTCGAGGATCTTGAGATAAATCTGTTTAATGCTGCTACTCGTCCCGTCAGTCTTTGTACATCTTTCATGTTGGAAGGTGACTTGATATCCAAGATGGCTTTGATCTGTTCTGGGCTTGCTTCTATCCCTCTTTTAGTCACCATATATCCCAGAAACTTTCCTGCCCCCACTCCAAAATGGCATTTAGCAGGATTTAGCTTCATGTTGTACTGGTCCAAGATATCGAATGCTCCCTTAATATCCTGGAGGTGATCCTCAACCTTTTTAGATTTTACTACCATGTCATCGATGTACACCTCGATGGTGTCCCCCAGCTTGTCTTTAAACATCATGTTCACCAATCTTTGGTATGTTGCACCTGCATTTTTTAAACCAAAAGGTATAGCAATATAACAATAAATACCTGTCGGTGTCATGAAAGCAGTATCCTCCTGGTCTAAAGGTTCCATTTGGATCTGCTGGAATCCTGAGGATGCATCCATGAAGGTTAACATCTCATGGCCGGCAGTAGCATCCACCATTGAATCAATATGAGGTAGAGGAAATGGGTCTTTGGGACAAGCTTTGTTTAAGTCTGTGTAATCTACACAGACTCTCCATTTCCCATTTTTCTTTTGCACCACCACTACATTTGCAAGCCAGTTGGGAAATTTCACTTCCCTAATCATCTTGCTTTTTAATAATCTTTCAACTTCTTCTTGAATGATAATGTTCCGTTCTAGAGCAAACTTCCTTCATTTCTGTTGGACAGGCTTGAAAGACCTATCAATTCCGAGCTTGTGAGTTATAATATCCTTGGAAATACCTGTCATATCCTCGTGTTTCCACGCGAATGTTGACATCCTGCATTTCAAAAAGTTAGTCAATTGATTTTCAATATCCTGAGGGATATTGGTTCCCACGAGCACCGAGATATCTGGATTATCCTGATCCATGATAATTTTCTTTACATCCTACTCTGAAGCCTCCACGATATCTTGGGCGCGTATCTTTAATTGCTATGCTGCATTGGGCTTTGTTGAGGATTTCATCGAAGAAGAATAACACTCCTTTGCTTCCTGCTGATCACTTTCCACCTTGACTACTCCCCAAGGGGTAGGGATCTTGATGCATTGATGATAGGTTGATGACACAACTTTCATATCATGGATCCAGGGCCTACCCAATATAATATTATAGCAGGATAAGGAGTCAATGACCCAAAAGCGCTGCATTGAGTTGACCCCTTCAACATACACATGCAACTTTATCTCTCCCACGGTATTCCTGGCTTCTCCACTGAACCCAACAAGCATAGTGGATTTCGAAGTCAAATCCATCAGGGATACATTCTTCCTCTTCAATGTCTCCAGCTGAATTATGTTACGGAGCTGCCATTATCCACCAGTATCCTGCGCACAAAATGGTTAGCAACATATAACGTTATCACCAAAGCATCATGGTAAGGATCCTGGACAGTATCCCAGTCATCACTATCAAACGTGATCACTTTATCAGTCGTGAGGGTTGACATCCTGGTTGGCTTATCTCCCCTATCTGCATTGGCCTCCTTCGCGTGCCTTTTCAACGTAGAATATGATGTCCCGCAGATGTCAGATCCTCCTGAAATGAAGTTAATTATCTTGGCATCCGCAGGAGGTGATGCTGCTCGTTCAGGATCCTTCTTAGTATCCTGACCCTTATTCTTCTTTCTTCCCAGGAGGTCCTTCAGATATCCCTTACTTAAGAGATAGCTTATTTCTTTCCTCAGAGCAATGCAATCCTCTGTGACATGTCCGAAATCCTCATGGAAGGCACACCATTTTGACTTATCCTTCCAATCAGCTTTTTGTTGATTCTTCCGGGGCCACCTTGTTTTGTCTCCTAAACCCTGCATAGCATACATCAGTTCAGGTATATTAACAGAAAAAAAATATTCTGACAACTCAGGATACTCCTCAGGATCCTCATCTTCAACAACATTCACTTTCTTGTTGTCATTCCTGTCATATGGCTTAGAGCGATATGGTTTATACGAGGATTCTGATTTCTTGTTGGTTGACTCATAGGTTGTGGATGAATTCATCCTCTCTTGCATCTTTTTGTCATCCTCCAATCGAATATATCTTAAAGCTCTGTTTCGAGCTTCATCAAGGTTCCTGCAGGGATTCATTACAAGATCCTGGTAAAATTGAGAATCTTTTTGCAATCCCATCTTGAAAGCCTGCACAGCTGTTACAACATCAAGATGTGGGATATCTAAGGATTCCCGGCTAAACTTGTTCACATAATCTCTCAAGGATTCCTAAGGTCCTTGAGTTATCCTGTAGAGATCATTGGTTAGTTTTTCAAAACTCCGATTGCAAGAAAATTGACTACTAAATAAATTTACTAAATGAGCAAATGATGTAATCGAATGAGGAGGAACGTTTAAGAGCCATTTTAAGGCTGATCCTGTTAAGGTAGAACCAAAACCCTTGCAGAGGCATGCTTCCTTGAGATCTGGAGGGATAGGGTTGATTTCCATCCTTTCCTTATACTGGGCAATATGCTCTTAAGGATCCGTAGTTCCGTCATAGAGCTTCATGTTGGGGGTTTGAAATCTTTTCAGGATTTCAGCATCACAAATAGGATATGCAAACCGAGATATCTTGTGGCTATCCTGGGATACTTCTGGGATTGGCTGGACTACTCCAGGTACACTGGATATCATGTCCTTTAACTTTTGAAGCTCCCTGGAAAGTGTTGATGTCATACCTGCATCCTGCAAAGATCCAATACCATTAGTAGCAAGAGTATTATTATTATTAGATACATTACCAGTCTGAGGATTCTAGCCATATCCTGAGCTTCTCATAGTTGACACCCTGACCGAATAGGGTATCTCGGGAGTATGATTCTGAGAATGGCTAGGCACAATATTTCCCCTGTTATCCTCAGTATATACTGTAGAACTGAAGTTCAAAGCTCTAGGTTGCAAGGGAGTGACAGTATCCTCAGCGGGCCTGCTTGAGCTGGATTTCAAGAGTTGTATTTCTCTTATCAGCATTTGGTTGGTCTCCTGCTGTTGCCTCATCTGTTCCTGTACACTAACAAACAAAGTTAGAATTTCTTCATTAGAGGCCAAAACAGGAGCAGATCCCTGAATGTTGCGAGCGGGGATAACATCCTGAGGCAGTGAAGAGGCTTGCGTTCTCGGAGGAGGTGGTGGAAGCACCGAACTGATTGTTACAGAGGTTGTAGCAGACACGGTAGAAGAGCTCATGTTTGATCTCGAGGCCATTGAAAATAGTGTAGCAAAAAGTTTTGAAAATAGAAAACCAAGTAATGATTTTGCAAAAGCTTTTAATAAAAATAGCACCACTTGCCCCACGGTGGGCGCCAAATTGTTTTGGTAAAAAATTACCGAAGCAATTAAGTGATCAAACTAGTTAAGTGAGGTAGTGTGCTAAGAATGTGTATTGAAAATATGCTGATTTAATTGTTTACAAAAACAGTTATCAGGATACGGCTCAGGATATCGAGCAGTATCTACAATCAAACAATGAGCAAAAATGTAAAGGGTGACATGAGATGTACGAGGAAAGCCCTTGATCAATCTAGATCGCCGGCACAAAACCTCGGGAGCTGACAATCGCAGCTGCCTTGTTCTTCTTATTACTTCAAATGTCAGGATACAGTGCAGGATATGATGCGGATCGACTAAGTGTTACAAAATGATTTGAATACAAGTGTAGGTGTGTTGTGAGTGTTTGTAGCTAGAGAGAAAGAGAGCTCGAGAGATTGTTTCTTCTTATCTGATCCGATCAATCCTATTTATAGTAAAATAAAACTAACTAACTAGCCTATAAATCCGGGATATATCGAATATTCCCCATGTGAACGTTGTAGTCCACGTATTCCGGCTTCAACGTCCATAATTCAACAGATTTGCCCGAGTCTCAAGGAGAAGAAGTCCACTTGAACGTTATAGACTTGTTCCAATAATCTGCACGTGAGTTAATTAGTTACTACCAGGATACTGTATCAGGATGTTACCAATATCCTAATCCGGTATCCTGATCACAATAAAAGAAACATAGTCAGAATATTATTTGGGATATATGACCAGAAAACCACCCATAACATTGATAATCTTGTAAATGTTTCAGCTGTTAAGCTATTTATATGAAAAGATTCACCTTGGGTGATCACATGAGCATCATCCTTTCCAAATTTCTTTTGAAAATAAAAGCTTAGGAACCTTGGAAATAGTAAGAATGATTTGCTAGTAACATTTTTGACCAAGTCATCAAAGATCTCCTGGGAATAGTTAAAATTTTCTTTATGTAAAATAGCATAACCCAGATATTGGATCTTTAATGGTATTTCGTTAAAAGCAGTTGTTTTATTTGAAACACACATCAAGAGGGTATGGAATAAAAATCTTGTTGCAGGAGGAAAGCTACCTTTTTGTAAGGTGTCCCTTTTCATTTCTGCAGCATACCTCCTCTCAATAAAATCAGTTTGATACTCGATTTTAGGAAAAGAAGTTTTACCTTGCTGATCATCGAGTTCGAATACCTCTGAGATGGATTGTGGTGTAATTTGAACTTGTTTACCCTTTATTGAGGAATTGATGGCTATGATTGTCTCACCTTGAGATTCAAGAGTGGCATTCTTCCAAAATTCTCTCTGGGTTTTTAAGTAAATCGGAGCATCAGCAGTTAACAAAGTTTTGTACTTTGAAGACGAAAGAGCGTCAATGATGGAATTGAAGGTTTCAGTTTGAGTGGGTTTTGTGAGTAAACCCAAATAATTGTGAGGAGCTTTGTATGGAATTTTGATGGCCTTTTGAGTTGATTTCTCAGATGATGAAGACGGTGATTTTTCCATTTTGAGAAGAAGAATGATGAATGATTTGAGAGAAATGGATGACAACTGCTTTGAGAAAGGGATTTTGAATTCGATTCGACAGTAAACACCCTGTTTGGGGGGGTTTGATCAGGGTTTTATAGGGGAAAAAGTGGATGCTGACGTGACAGTGGTTAAAAAAGATCTGACCGCTATGTATTGTCCACGTGCCAACCCCTGATGAATAATGGAAGACAGTTGTTTTATGAAAAACACTGATGGAACAAGATCAGTGGATGCAACGGTTAGAATGAAAGCAGTGGGTGACTTTAACTATCAGTGGATAAAACACTGATTTTGAACAACAGTGAGTACCAAGGAAATGAAAGAACAGAGGTTGACTTTCAGCAGTGGACAGCTTTTCAACAGAACAAATGTTTGAAACAAAACTGTGGTTATGGCAGACTTTTAAGGATTTAATAAAAAATTCATTTTTAGCTATTTTTAAGTATGGATTTTTGATTTTCTGAAAACATTTTAATGCTTTTATTCATAGAAAAACAGGATTTTGCCTGTTATTCCATATTCAGCATGCCAATCCTAGAGATCAAGCTTTCAAAGGTGGATGTGTCTAATGCTTTGGTTAGCACATCTGCCAGCTGATCTTTAGTTGGAACATGGTGCAGAGAAATCAAACCTTTTTCATAGCAATCTCTCACAAAGTGATGTCTGATATCAATGTGCTTAGTGGTTGAATGGGAGACTAGATTTTTGATGATATTTTCTGCTGCCTGACTGTCCAACATGAGAGGTGTCTTTAGGGCAGTGATACCAAAATCCAGCAATTGATTTTGAAGCCAAAGCAGTTGGGCTGTACAGCTTGAAGCAACTATATACTCTGCCTTAGCAGTGGATGTGGAAACAACTGCTTGCTTTTTGCTTTGCCAAGACACTAAGCAACTGCCTAGGAATTGGCACCCTCCTGAAGTGGACTTCCTTGTCTTGTCACATCTAGCAAAGTCACTATCTGAGAAACCTGAAAGCTTGATATTTCCATCAGCTGGATACCAGATACCAAGTGTGGGAGCAGCATTTAGGTATCTGAATATCCTTTTTACAGCAATAAGGTTTGACTTTCTAGGGGCTGATTGGGATCTTGCACAAACACATGTTGCAAACATGATGTCTGGCCTAGATGCAGTTAGGTACAATAAAGACCCAATCATGCTTCTATATAGAGTTTGATCAACAAAATCATCCTTTTCATCAGACATGACTATTTTATTGGTTGCAATGGGTGTACTACATGGCTTACAATCCTCCATCTCAAATTTCTTTAAAAGTTCTTTGGCATATTTGCCTTGATGGATAAAGGTGCCATTTTGCAGTTGCCTTACTTGGAGACCAAGAAAGCACTGGAGTTCACCCATTGCACTTATTTCAAACTCAGCTGTCATGAGTTGCCTAAATTCTTCACACATTTTATTACATGTGCTTCCAAAAATGATGTCATCCACATAAATCTGGACAATCATCAAGTCTTTCCCTCTCTATTTTAAAAACAATGTTTTATCTATTTTACCTCTTGTGAAACTAATGGAAAGTAGAAAAGTGGAAAGAGTTTCATACCAGGCTCTTGGTGCTTGTTTCAGGCCATACAAAGCTTTATTTAGCTTGTAGACATGATTTGGATTAAATGGATCCTCAAAGCCTGGAGGTTGACAAACATAAACCTCTTCTTGAATCTTACCATAGAGGAATGCACATTTGATATCCATTTGATACACCTTGATGTTGTGGTTGACAGCAAAGGCCAGGAATAATCTGATAGCTTCTAATCTTGCTACAGGGGCAAATGTTTCATCATAGTCAATGCCCTCTTCCTGTCTGAACCCTTGAACCACAAGCCTGGCTTTATTCTTGACAACAATACCCCTTTCATTAGTTTTATTTTTGAAGACCCACTTTGTGCCAATAGGACTCACACCCTCTGGCAGTGGTACAAGCTCCCAAACTTGTTGTCTCTTAAACTGTTGGAGCTCCTCTTGCATGGCTTCTACCCAGCTGTTGTCTTTTAGTGCCTCTTGGTACTTGACTGGCTGATGAAGAGATAGGAAACCAGCAAAAAGACAGATGTTTTGGGATTGACTTCTTGTGAGCATCCCTTCACTGATGTTACCAATGATTTGGTCAGGTGGATGAGACTTCAAGAAGATAAGATCTCCTTTGTATGGAACAATAGCTTTTAATGGTGAGGGCTGCAGATATGAATCATCTAAGCTAACCACTGCTGGTGACTTTGATGATCCAGCAGTGGCTTCAAATGGAGGTGGAATAGGAGGTAGTGGTGTGGACACATGTTGACTTTTATCTACTGTTTGAGGACTTTTATCAATAGTGTTTGATGATGTGGAAGCAGGGGTTGATGGGCTACTTTGGTCAACAACTGTTGAGGTAACAGTGGTTGAGCTTTGACAACTATTTTGAACATCTGCTGCTCTTCCAATTGATGCAGAGTTTTGTTGTGGAATGATGACTTCATATCCATAGTCTGATGATGAACTTTGTGATGAACCTGCACTGTTAGTCTTGACAGCAGTATTTTCAAAAGTAAATTTATCAAGATCAAACAATTCTGTAGGGTTTGCTAGGATTTTCATTGATGAAAGTTCATTGAACTTTACATTCAAAGTCTCTTCCACTGTCTTAGTCCTTGTGTTAAACACTTTGTAGGCCTTAGCAGTGGTTGAGTATCCCAGATGATAACCACAATCAATTTTGGCTGCAAACTTTGAGATAGAATCTTTTAAGTTTAAAATGAAGCATGGACAACCAAAAACTTTGAAATATGAAATCAATGGCTTTATTTTATACAGCAGTTCATAAGCAGTCTTTTGATGTCTAGGGTTGATTAAAACTCTGTTCTGGACATAGCAAGCAGTGTTTACTGCCTTTGCCCAGAAAGTTAATGGCAAACCTGAATCAACAAGCATGGTTCTGGCAGCCTCAATCAAAGTTCTGTTCTTTCTATCAACAACCCCATTTGCTCTGGTGTTCTTGGAATGCTGTACTGCCTTACAATTCCTTTTGATACACAGAAATCATCTAACTCCTTATTTCTAAACTCTATGCCATTGTCACTCCTAAAGATTTTTACTGGAAGATCAAACTGCTTTTCAACCTGTGTAACAAAGTCTTGCAGAATGCCTGAAGTCTCATCTTTGGAATGTAAAAAGTAAGTCCATGTAAACCTTGAAAAGTCATCAACAATAACCAAACAATATCTTTTCTTCCTAAGACTCATGACTTTAACTGGGCCAAACAAATCCATATGAAGCATGTAGGTCCCGTTTTTCCGGTGAGGATCGATAACGAACACCTATCCTTGTTTATCATAAACACGGTAACGGGTGCGGAATCCCCGTGACGGTGCAAACCAAACAAAGTGTAAAACACAAGCGTAACCAAATGATTCAATATCTATTGATTAGGGATGAGAACGGATACAAACATATACAAACAATGTTTACAGACTCTCTCTCAAAGTCTCACAACTCTCATCAGTTTCACACAGAAACTGTGAGGGGTATTTATACTAGACACAGACCAGACTACGACGAAACGCATAAAGGCCACGACGAAACACTAAAGTCGACGAAACACTATCTGTTTCGTCAACATACATTAATCTAACATCTTGTTTCGTCGATATGTGTTGAAGCCCAATTATTAGACAAAGCCCATCATAAGTCTTCGGCCCAAATGAAGTGAATCGGCCCAGATTACTTTCTGTTGACTAAATGTTTCACCAATTCAACATAGGACAAAGGTTCTGACATCATCATGACATCACAATGATGATGTCATGGTGATGTGTAAACGGGAATGGGCTTGCGGCGCTCCGTGCTTCGCGTGTCGAACTCTGCGGCGCACGACAGATGAATGTCGTGACGTCGGACTTAAGCCGGACCTAACCAAGTCGACCCGAACCGAATCAAACCGAGTCGAGTCGCGTCCACATAAAGTGTACCAACAAACTCCCCCTTGGACGCTACTCGTGATGGTTCGTCTTCCGTGTCTTTCATGTCTTTCATGTCGGAGGATCTTCAAAGTCTTCACGCGTCGTAAGTAGAAGTGTATCAACAAACTCCCTTTTCATTTAAGAAGTGTGTTAACAAACTCCCCCTTAAAATAAACTCTCCTTTGAGTTATGCTCGTGAATCTTTTCATCTTCAATTCTTTAGATCCTTGTGGTGTTGATGAGTGATCATCTGCAATCCGATCATCTTGATCTTCTGATTGCATCAACGTCATGTCTTCACTTTACGGCTTGTCATCTGACACGTTCTCTTTGTCTTTAGCTGATTCTGATGTCGCATCTGCACATACAAGAAAGCTAAACACGTAATGAGAACAACCGCTTGGAATATAGTTAACCGAAACAAACGACACATATGAGATCAAATCTCAATCAAACACCGACCGACAACAGTTTGAAAGTTTAGAAAATGATCAATTTTAATCCTTTAACTTTCAAAACTTGTTAATTTCGACAGTTTATGAAGATGCAATTGTTTTCCAGCTTACGATCAGGATTTTGGGTAGGATAGACTCGAGTTCCAACATCGGTCAATCTAAAATAAACTAGAAGCAAAATCTTTTTGGCTTTTATAAAGTTTATATTAAAACACACCTAAAATCTTTTTGGAATTTTTTAGTTTTCAAATGTAAAGACGGAAAGCAATAAATAAATATATACAAAGATGCAGAAACTGAAAGCAGTAAATAAATATTTACAGACATTCTTTTTGCGAGTTTCGAGGGTAAGAGAATCATATCAGTGTACGGTCACGCCAAAACGCTCTTGTTGTTCATTTTGTTAACAATTTGATAAGCATCCTATAACGATTATCGGTATTATTGTCCACATAAGCTCAACTTATCAGACGTAATCATGGCGAGGGGATACGTTAAGGTATGATTTATACTTATTGACCGGTGTTCATCCACACACGACACATTCCCGTATCAAGGTATGCACGAGAGTTCATCTTACCGGTGAGTATACCACTTATCATCCGTTTGACCGTATAAAAGATGTGAGAAACTCACTTATTTGATTGAAAACAAGCCCTATGTGATTGAATCACTTATTGATGAGGAACTTGATTTTCAGACGCATGATGGGCACAGGAGCAAGTCCGTGAACAGGTCAGTACTTTCGTACAGCAAAGAGACGAACTTGACTCCCGCAAAGAATCTGTGATATATTATCACTTATTTTGTTGGACATGTGATTGTTGATCACTTATTGAGGTCGAATGCAATATGTACACGTATGTATAGTATCATGGAAGATCTAGACTTCGTCTCTGTTATTTTTCGGTTAAAAGATACAACCATGATACCCAGATGATAAGACAACATAAAGACCGAATATCTCAGAACCTCGGCAATCTCTCAAACGAAATTTCGGTACTAAGACCATATGCCAATGTGCGGTTCCCACCTGGTCTTCAGTCGATTAAGGTTTATATCACCCTGCACACTTTAAAATGATTGTGAGCCTACCGATACATCTTATATAGAGCTGCTTATCGTTTTTCATTTTGCATTTTAGTTCAAAAAGGATTCAACAGACCACTGATTTACTATCATTTTCTCTTTTTCTCGCCAGGAAACTCATTTTTGATTTTCTATTGTTTTTGCGTTTTGAAAATTTTCACTGTTTTTGAATTTTTTTTAAATTTTGATTTACTCCCCCTAAAAATGCAACAAACTAAGATAAATTTTAAAAACACAAAGGTATTTACAAAAACGCTTTCCCGATGTCGGTTAACTCATGTTTTACCTCAATGTCGTTTACCAAAATTAATTTTGAATCAGAAATGATTTATGGAATTTTGGAAAAATCAGTTGGCATGTCGGTAAGCGGTGCGGACCATGACAACATTGACGAGTTTCATAGTGAAACAATCACGTGTGAGGTGATATTTGATTTCAACGTGTCAGGCCAAAGAGTGCTACGAGAGGATAACAATTTATAAAGCAGCTTAAATATCGACAAGTATAGGAGAGATTAGAAATTTAAAACCGTATCCTGCAACTGCTTCGTGCATTGCAATGAATCTGAGTGCTCTCCCAAACTGGATATCCACCCGGTGTGGATTTCAAAGTCGATTTTGTAGCTACTAAGAAATCTCTTCACAGCAACAAGATCATAAACCTTTGGGTCCGGCTGGCCTTCCACATTGCACCAGCGAAGGTCTTTATCTTTCTCTTGAGAAGTAGTATGCGGTTGTTCAATCCACGCCAAGGCATCCGCACACCCGGTTGGTTTGTTCAACAAACACATTTTCTTCAATTTACACCGCGAAGAAATGTACACTAGACGTTCATTTTGTGGATTATGAATCTTCAGACGTGCTGCAGGTGCGTACATTTTGTTTGAATCTATCCTGGGGACCCGATTAAAGCCTTTAACAATCAACTTTGGTATGATTTTCATTTTGTCGAAGCTTTCAATCTCTTTCGACAGACAATTCTGTCTTCTTTTCTTTTTCTCTCCACCAAAGGCAACAATTTCTTTTGTCGCCAATCTTGTGCATGAACATTCCACTATCAATAATCCTATGACTATCGAAAGTTCCTCCTAGAACATCCTGCACACTCACTCAGAGATTAGTTGGAGAGGGGGACCCAAGCCTTCATAGACTTAGGTTGCCCCTGAGAATCAAGAAATGTAATTTCAATCTCTTGATGATCCTTAAATTGCAAGCCTCCTCCTGAATCCTCACCTGTTTTCGGTTTCCAAGCTTGTTTCCGTTTACCGGATTGTGTATTATTTACAATTTCTGGTTTTAATGGTTGTGACAAACTAGGTTTCCTTTTAACAGATTTTACTTCAGTTTTTAAAGCCTTTTCGATCACCTTCACATTTTTACGTCGTTGTTTTGTTTCTTGTTCTTTAATACTGCGTTTATCATGTTTTGGAGAAACAGAACGACGTTGTGAGTGACCTTGTTCAGAGGGGGCTCTTTCAACAAAATTTGGTTTGGGTGAGTTTGTGCATTCTTTAATGATGTGCCCAAACTTCCCACATTTGAAACAAGTTCTCCTTTCAACAAACTTAGGAGAATCTGATCGACGACCTGACGTTGAAGTTGTAGACCCAGAGGTACTAGCTTCACACCCATTTGTGCGTTGAGTGTAATTGTTATCACTATTATGTTTCAAAATGTTGACTTTTTGAACAAAATCGGTATTTGTCTTATTTTCAAAAGTCTCCACTTTATCAGTACCTTTGGAGGCCACAAACTTTACGTCTTTTGCTTTCTTCTTGTAACGAGCTCCTTTTGATTCAACCTTGGCCTTAGGCTTTGGAGCTCGTTGTTGTTGTTTACCCTTAAAAGCGACAGGTTGTTGCTTTGTTGGTGATTTTTTATTTCCAAATTTTCTTCTAACTTCAGCTTTTAGAATCGGATCACACTGAGTTACTGAAACTCTCGGGATCCCCTTTTTCAAAAACTTACTGGTAGTATCTTCAAACACTTTATCAATCAAAGATTGATTGACATTTTTTATTGGAAAATCTTTGTCTGAATAAATTTTACTATCACCGACCAAAGTATACAACACGTTATCACTTTTAATGGTAGACACTATCTCAGTGATAGGATCTATCTCTTGTTTAGCACCAGTTGATTGCACAGCAGGAGTAGGAGGATCACACAGAATGTGATTCTCAAAAGGGACTTCTACTCCTTTGTTCTTTTTAAGAGATTTATCCTCATCACTCACATCTGGTTCATCATCGGACGAATCATAGTCCTCAACTGTGGGAGGACTTTGATTTGAAGCACATGATGACTTTTCTTTCCAATCAGATGAGCCCTCCGATGAATTGTCCATTTTGAACCCTAAGCCAGTTGTAACTTCCTCATAATCAAGAGGTACAGTTGGCTCAAAACGAGGCATTTCCTCCTCATCGGGCGACTTGGTATAGTCGTGTCTCAAAGGGGGTGGACACTTCCTATAACCAACGCCTTTAACGTTTCCCTTTAGTTTCTGAACGTCAATGATGTGATCAAGCACATATTGGGAGTTAGAATAACTCTCCAATTTGAGCTTGATCGCTTCATATTCACACTTGGCCACGGCTAGCTCTTTCTTGGTTTCCTCAATGATATTAATGTAGTTATTAATACCAATTTGTTTGTTGAAAACAATTTTTGTTAATTCGGAAACACTTTTCTTTTGGGTTTCAATAACTGTTTTAAACTCCTTTTCATTGCGAGCTAAGGCCATGTTTGCCTCTTTGCACTTTGACAGTTCAATAACCAAACTCTGATTGTGATTGTGAATCTTTTCAGATTCTTGTTTCAATTCAGCACATTCATGTTTCATATCAGCACAATCACTACATATGCTAGGAGTTTCAGATTGTACCTGACTTGTAGAAGCTGTGACATTAGCCATAAAGGCAGACTGAGAAGAGAAAGATCCGTCTTCAGTGAGAATCTTCTCCATTTCTTTTGAAGCAGCAGCAGCTTTCTTGATTAAGTCAGATTTTTTACATTTCATCTCCTTTGCACCATTCGACAAACTATCAGCTTCAGAATCCACTCCCTCCTTGACGTCCGATTCTGAACTGCAATCACTCACACCTGAAGATTTACCATCATTGACATTCTTGACAATTTCAGCATAAAACGCAGTTCTTGTTTGATCACTGTTTCCCAACTGTATGGCCGGACCACAATTGACACTTGGATCGAATTGAGGTTGTGTTGTGGAAACTTGAGGTTGAGGTTGGGGTTTAGGGAGCCAAAGGTAAGCACTTTGATTGAACTGTGGTTGAGTAGTGGTAACTTGAGGTGGAGGTTAGGATTTAGGAATGGAATTCATTAAATACACGGCCATCGAAGTCTGATGTGGAGGGGGTTGAGGTATGGTACTCGCTAAATATTCGGCCATCGAAGTCTATTTTTGAGCTGGTTGTGGACCCGTACTCCAATCCCAAGGGCTAGTACAACTCATGTTTGATGTATGAATGTGAAAAACTGATCACACTCTTGAAAACAGACTGTTATCACACTTTTGCAAACCTTCTGTTTAAAATTTATAACACACTCGACGAAACTGATTGCTGAAATGTGCGACGAAACTGATTTCAATACATGTCGACGAAACTGGATGATTGATGAAGTCGACGAAACACAATGATTGTTGATTGGCGACGAAACACAATTATTGCTGATTGGCGACGAAACAGAAATGATTATTGATGTGCGACGAAACTGATAGAATAATGATCTGATCGACGAAACTGAATCCTTCCTGTTGGACTATTATAACAAAACAGAATGTTAAACTAAGTAACATGTGAATTGTCAGATTGTTTTTTTTATATTGGCCCAATTAAAATTAAATAGATACATAAAGTTGTCGGCCACTTTGAAATGATTTAAATAATTCAACAACTTGCTTTGGAATGAATGATTAAACTTGGATGACGAAACACAATTGTTGTTGACCAATCGACGAAAATAAATATAATTGGACGACGAAACTCAGCGATTTTAGGATAAGATTTTAAGATATTTTCAAAGGGACCTTATCCTATTCTGACAAAGTTGGTGACAATTTTCAAAGAAACCCTTATCTATCTCTGACACAAGACATACAAATTCAACTTTTCATCATACTTTTGAGCACAAATTTTAAACAACAATATTATAATAACAACACTAATACAGTAAACACAATTCAGATTAAACAATATCAATATTCAAGAACACGTTGAAGATTATGAAGAACAACTTGAATACCAATGAACAAACTTGATGATTCCAGCCAAATTTATCACCGGATAAAATTTTCGAACCCCAAATTTTGTATAAACTTTCAACAAAAAAACCCGGTTTAATATGTAAAGATGCACACTAGCAAGATTTTTTATAAAACTTTTAGCAAAACAACAATATCCAACTGATTTTAAGATTTCTTTTCAAGAAAAATATAAACTTTCAAGAACACTTTTTCAGAAAATCATAAACAATCAGTTTCAAACTTGATAAAACCCCAAATACGTTTGGTTTTAAATAAGGATTAGAGCCAATGCTCTGATACCAATTGTAGGTCCCGTTTTTCTGGTGAGGATTGATAACGAACACCTATCCTTGTTTATCACAAACACGGTAACGGGTGCGGAATCCCCGTGACGGTGCAAACCAAACAAAGTGTAAAACACACACGTAACCAAAAGATTCAATATCTATTGATTAGGGATGAGAACGGATACAAACATATACAAACAATGTTTACAGACTCTCTCTCAAAGTCTCACAACTCTCATCAGTTTCACACAGAAACTGTGAGGAGTATTTATACTAGACACAGACCAGACTACGACGAAACGCATAAAGGCCACGACGAAACACTAAAGTCGACGAAACACTATCTGTTTCGTCGACATACATTAATCTAACATCTTGTTTCGTCGATATGTGTTGAAGCCCAATTATTAGACAAAGCCCATCACAAGTCTTCGGCCCAAATGAAGTGAATCGGTCCAGATTACTTTCTGTTGACTAAATGTTTCACCAATTCAACATAGGACAAAGGTTGTGACATCATCATGACATCACAATGATGATGTCATGGTGATGTGTAAACGGGAATGGGCTTGCGGCGCTCCGTGCTTCGCGTGTCGAACTCTGGGGCGCACGACGGATGAATGTCGTGACGTCGGACTTGAGCCGGACCTAACCGAGTTGACCCGAACCGAATCGAACCGATTCGAGTCGCGTCCACATAAAGTGTACCAACAAAGCATTTGCAAACACTTGGTTGTTTTGGACTCTTCAATTGATTTGTATGAGCTTTTATGTTGTTTTCCTTTTAGGTAGGAAACACAATGCTCAAGACAGGTGAACAGTTTTTGAGGTAAACCTCTTACTAACCCCTGTTTTGATATAGCAGTGATTGTCTTGAGATTTGTGTGCCCCAATCTCCTGTGCCATAATTCTGTCACTTTGTTAGAAGCAGCTGAGAACAGACAGGCATCAGTCCTAGGGCTCTCTTTTGACATGTCAACCACATAAACATTGCCACTTCTTTGAGCAACAAGTTGGGTTTTTCCATTTTTTTTTATTATTTCTTCAATCTTTTTAACCATTTCTGGTCCAACAATCCTACAACAATCCTTTGTGAAGAATGATCCATAGCCCTTATCACTCATTTATGAGACACTCAGGAGGTTGAATTTTAGATTGTCTATTAGATTGACATTTTCAAATTTGACATTACCAGACTGTACTGTACCAGACCCCAGAACCTTCCCTTTACTATTATTACCAAAGGATATATCACCCCCTCCATGGATTTTGAAATCTTTGAGTAGGGCTCTACATCCTGTCATGTGCCTGGAGCCTCCACTATCTACATACCAAAGGCTATCTAAGCATGCAGAAGCTCCCTGCACATGAAGTAAAGGATTAGTTCATTTGGGTCTCCAAAGCCAACAAGGCTTTGGATGGGGTCTCAACAGTGTCTGTGTTTTGTTCAGGTGGATGGACAGTGGTTAGCTCAGGGGTTTGGACAGTTTTGGTATTATTTTTCTCTAACCACTGCTGGGGGTCTTGCCCAATGATCTGCTGGTACCCAAAAGGATGCTTATTCACTCTTGGTTTAGAAGGCCTTTTGTAAACCTCATAAACATGTGGGATCCTTTGGTATGGTGGTTGACCTTTACCTCTTAGGTATTGGTTGGCAGGGGGTGCATCAGTCACCTGAACATCTCTTTTAACAGAGGTTTGGTTCAGTTGTTTTGTAACAGCTGTTTGAACTGGCATGAACAGTGGTTGATTCTTGGTGAATTTGACAGATGATGTTGATGAACTCAAGGATGTTTTTGCAGTGTACTCATTCTTTTTTACATCAAAGGATTTGAGATACACACATTCCTGAGTTTTGTGGTTTGTTTTACCACAGATGGTGCAGCTCTCAGCAGGTACAATAACACTAGTTTTGTTGATATCATATGCTTTTAGATGAAAACAGTCTTTTGTTAGATGGTTCTTCTTTTCACAGAAATCACAAAACAGGTTTTTAACTTTTTCTCTTCTTTTCTTCTTCTCAGACTCCTTAGCAACAGAGTTTTGAACAACTGTTGGGATGTCTTTGAGAGGGATGAACTTTGCTTTACGAGCTTTTACACCATCAGTGGTTGTGAAGTCCATTGGTTTAAAATTTTCAAGAATGTCACACTCATCAGACCATGTGAGTTTAAATTGGTATTTCTCAACTTCCTCAAAGGTTGAGGATCCCACATATCTTTCCAGAGTGATTTTGTTACCAAGTTTGTCAGTTATCTTAACTTCTTGGCCATTCTTGTTGGTTGGTGTTATTTCAACTGAACCAACTTGTTTTGCAGCAATGTTTTCAATTTCATCATATTTTCTAAACCCTATGCCAAATTTTACATTGCTTTCAAGCTGTTTTTCAAGCATGACCTCATAACCTTTGCAAGATTCCACCCATCTTTCACAAGTGATTTGGGTGGATTCCAACTCCTTTTTGCAAACTTGATATTTTTCTACCATTGTTTGGAGTTGGTTCTTGGTTATGCTATGCTCCTCTTTTAGACTGCAGATTTCTTTATCATTTTCAACCAATTTGTTTTTAAGTTCTTTTAAAGACTTTTCAAATTTGACTTCATCATTCAACACTTTATCCCTAAGGTTTTCATTCACCTCTTTAATGTTAGCAAATGCTATGATGCATTTTTCTGAACACAGATTTTCAAGAACCTGAGATGATACCTTAGCTGCAGCCATCATGGCACAATCACAAGTATGCTCTTTCTCATCAGTCACCTTCTCTTCCTTCTCACAATGTTTCTTGTCTTCTTCTTCAGACCAGGGATCAGACAGTGGTTCTATCAGGGGTTCTGAATTTTCTCCCAGCAGTATTTCACCAACAACAGCAGTAACCACTGCTTCAGCAACTTCATCCACTGTTTCAGCACTTAGCTGTCCTTTTTCAGCATCCAGCTCTTCTGGTATTGACTCTAATGCCATAAGACAAAATTCATCATTAGAAGCATCATTAGTGGCATATAGTGCAAAATTTTCATCACCAAGTTCATCAGGCATACTACTCCAGTCAACAAAGCCTCGGGTGAAAAAGCTTTGCTGATCTGGTTGAACCACTGTTGGTGGTGCAGCTTGTTGTGGTGTAACTGGTTGCACTTGAACTTGAGGTACAGGAGCTTGGACATACTGAATTTGAGGGACACTGGTTTGAACATAATGCACAGGAACAGGGTTTGCATAATGAGCAATGTTTACATGGGCAGCAAGGGTATAATGGGAATAGTGCACAGTGCTTTGGTTTTGTGGTCTAGGGTTTGAGCTGGGAATGAGTAATAATTGGACCAGTGGTTTGATTCCTACATTCCCGAGCAAAATGACCTAGCCTATTGCACTTATAGCACTTGATCTTTGACTTATCTAACCCCACTTTTAAATTCCCATGTAACCCTGGGAATTTTCTCCCTGTCCTTTTATAAAATTTGCTTATTCTTACACTAAGCAAAGCCAATTGATGCAAAATGTCCATTTCTTCAAGATCAGTTGGATCAAAGTGCTGTAAGTCATTGAGTTCAAAGCACAGATTATCAGAGTTTTGGCTTTCTCCATTTGCTGTGAAAGCAAAGTTGGATGAGTGAGGATCAGAGTTGAATTACCACCAGTAGTTATGTCAATAAAATGATCATAACTCTGATCCTTACTACTGCCAGACTCTTCTTGACCCAGAAGAGCTGTGTTGCCAAATGAATAATCATCTGCAACTTTGCCAGACTCTTGCAACTTCTTTTTCTGGTTTAACTCCCTTTCATAGGTCAGGAGTCTACCATGAAGTTGGGTCAGTGTCAGATCTTTGAACTCAACAGAGTTTCTAGTTACAAAGGCAATTGTATCCCATTTTTCAGGCAGTGATCTAAGAAACCTACTATTTTGTGTAGATTTACGAAATTCAACTTTAACAAGTCTTAGCTCACTAATGAGACAACTGAATCGCTCAAACTGTTGAGTTAATGATTCACCCTTAATGTGACAAAAATGTTTCATACTGCTGATTCAGAATTTCCCTGTTATTTTCAATTACTTCTTCAGTTCCCCAAAATTGTTCCTTAAGTGCATCCCGTAATTCCTTAGCACTGTTACAGTGTAACAGCCCAACATAAATTTCATTGGGTAGTGCAGATGCAATGATACTAAATGCTTTGGCATGGAGTTCGAATTTTTGACAATCAGTTTCAGTATAGTTTTCAGGTTTCTTAGATTCGAACTTCTTTGTGTCCTCAGCACTCGGCACCATTGGAACATGTGGTCCAAAGACAACCGATCTCCAACATCCAGTATTCTGTTGAGCAAGGATGTGACCCATCCTTCTCTCCCAGATGTTGTATTCATTTCGTTTCAACATGGGTGGTTTGAAAAGTGAACCGATGTTATTTTTATCATCTTGTGATTGTGACGTCATCCTTGTTGTTTTACAGGTACTGATTAATCAACTTTGATCGTGATTAAACCTTACTCTGTTTTTCAACAAAACAAACAACTATCAGTATCAACGATTGTGAGCTGAACTATTTATGTCAAAAAGATTGTTAGATCAAATTTGACTGTCCGAGCTCTGATACCAATTGTTAGGATCTGAGTTTCTTTTTTATTGTGTTTTTGTTTAGAGATTAATGAAGATGAACAAGTAATTGCAGCGGAAATAAATGGAAATAAACTTTGCACACAATCAAACAGGAGAAATGCTTTCAACACACATGTTTGAACATTGAACCGAATGATTAAATTTATTCCAATCACTGATTACAACTTTGCATGCATGTAATACAAACTCCCCCTCAGCCCGAGCTCACAGTGAATTGTTCGTGCAGGAAGACAAGTGGTGAAAGAGCCAATAGAACAGTACAGGGTACTGTTCTATTTATAGGCACGAGGAAACCACTGAAGCATCTTGGCTGACGTCACCATGAAAGTGACATCTAACCTCCTAACAAACTCTAACTACTGATCTAATACAAACACTGTTTAGCAAACTACTGATTACATTACATAACAAAGGAAAGACTAAACTACTGCCTTCTCCTTCCATTGTTGTGACTAAAGTACAGTAGATTGACCCATAACAGTAGATTGATCAACAGGTCTTCAATCAGCAGTGCTTGACCCATAACAAAGGAAAGACTAAAGTACTTGTATCATCAGCAGTGCTTGACCCATAACAGTAGATTGATCAACAGGTCTTCAATCTTCATCAGTCTTTACATGACCAGCAGTTGTTTGTAGAACAATACTTGTATACGGACAGTGGATAGAGGCCATCAGTTGTTAGAATCACTTTCAAGGGGAGAGACTTGTATACATCCACTGCTTATTCTGGATCCACTGTTCTGATCCAGTTTTGGCTTTAATAAACTGTTCCTCTGGTAGGGTTCAATCCCAACAGCTACCCTCGGCCATATTGGTCTGAGTCAGCAGGGATATAGTCCCGCAAGGCCGGAATATTGAAAGATAATTAAGTAAGTTATTAATGCAAAATGTGGCATGTCCCTCTTTTGGAGGCAACGCTACCCTCGACCATATCGGTCTGAGTCAGCAGTGATACAGTCCCGGAAGGTCGGTTTAAAGTTTTAATAGTAGTTTACTTATAAGGGATTCAAGATGTTCTTACTTCCACAATTTGATGCTATCTGCCTCAAAGGAAGTCCAGTAAGCTTGAATCAAGTCCTCGTAGTATCTATACACTAAACGAGGCAAGAACTTTACCCAAACCAACCTTCTAACCCCCTTCCAGGCAGTTAACGTGCTTTATATAGACCGTAAAGACACGAATGTGTGAATCAACAAAACATAAAGATATGATAGAATAAAGTTCACTTTCAATATAAAAAACTAGTAATTAAAGTCATTAATACAAAACCCAATTAAAAAGTTAACCAAAGCTTGGTAATCAAAAGTAATACGTAAAAGACTTGTCTTCATCAAGTGATGTAAGAGGTTAGCCAATCATGGCGTTTTTTGACAAAACTCTTACGATCAATCTTAGATCCCGAGACTACTACACACTCTAAAGATGGATGACGAATAAATGTGGTGGATGAAGATGGTATTATGGGGGTGGAGTGGTGGCAGGTGTGAGAGAAATGGTTTACCAATGATGGATTGAAATTGAACCAAACACCCCTATTTATAACTGGAAACAGACGGTTTACATGGTCCCGTGCCTCTTTCTTCTTTGTTTTTATTTAATGAACTGTGTCAGCCCGTATGCTCACACGGCCCCGTGGCCCTTGTACTTGCTGTACTATCAAGATCTTGCATATCTGGGAGTTGACCACGGCTCGTGTCCATAAGACACGGCCGCGCGTCTCTTGTCTGCTTCTGTTTGTCTTTTTCTTCAAGGAATCTGGAGTAGGGCACGACCCCATGCCTTCCCGTGCTTGTCTTCTGCTTTTTTTGTTTTTGGTCTTGGGGTGAAGCTTGGAGGGTCGGTATGATTATGATGTATCAACTTCTCTTCTTTTGTATTTATGTTGGTTTTTTTGCCGTTAATTTGTTATTTTTGTACATTTAAGCTATTTTAATCCTGAAAATCAAAAGTATACAAAGAAACACACTTTTTCCAACATTAGTACTAAAAAGGGTTGATTTTATACCTTATTTGATATAATTTATATGTTGCATTTGGTGCATATCACATTTACCAACTGTTTGAAACTGAATTACTCTAGAATAAACACGTAAAAGAGCATCAATCGATTGCAAATTAAATCGTTACGGATACGAAGACTGGGAGATTATTAGAACTTACTTATGGTAGATGAATCAGAATTCAAGTTAGCACACAGATTGAGGGTTTTTCCCCATTAAAGTGTAAAATCCACCCGCTACAATCACGTTTGCAGATCTTGAGTGTGATAATGGATCTGCGAATCTCTGCTATTGTATATGCAGACTGTAGATGATAAACATGGGCCGGAATGCATATTGGGTTCCGACGACTGGTGTTGATTGGGTAGCGGGTTGTGTTGGGTAATGGTGGCAGAAGTGTGTGGGTTAGAAAGAGAGAGGGGTTCGGGTGGGATAGGGAAGGGTTATTAGTTCTATTTTAATATTTAAATTTTTCTGTTTTAATTAACTCAAAAAGACACATTTGCCCCTCAGTTAACAAAGAAAATAGATGGGGGTTAAGTCAGTTGGACCAAAATGACAATAGTGAAACCTTTTTAAACCCATAGACGATAAATAAAATCATTGGACTATACTGACAAAATTGTCCAAACAAAAGAACCATTTTACCATTTTACCGTTTACAATATTAATCTTTTAAAAGAAAATACTCATAGACATACAATATTTATCCTCTTACGACAACAAATAAAAATAATAATAAAAGAAAGTCTAAGAGAAAAAAAAATATGTTGTATTTAAACAATTCAATTGGTCCATGACTCGATATAAAAATACAACTAGGAGCCAACACGAAAACTAGAAGCCCTGCAAACAGAAAACAACATTACACAGTAATATCTCTAATGTTAAAATCTCGCCATCTCACCCATGATAATATATCGAAAGAGCTTCTATTCTTTAACCAAAAATACGACTCGACTTTTATCTATTCAACCACTTTTGTGACTATAAACGGAGTGTCTTCAAAGAGCTTTGCATTACTTGCTACTCCTATAATTTCTTTTGATAAGTTATGTGCTTTCTCGATCAAAAAATTCTTTTCAAATTATATATTATAAAACCCAATAAAAATAGTCTCACAAAATATATACGAACTTTTTTCAAATTAAATAATAAAAACGAGACCCATAAAAACGATCAAAATGTTGAAAATTGTAAATGAAGATAACAATGATTATATTGAGATAGATTAGCTTTCATTTCACCTAATATGCTTTGCTTTCATACAAAGATCTCATCATTACTTTCACTTGTGTTGTGATATCATTTTCTATGATTTATATTCCTTAGTTAAGACTATGGGGTATGGAGCGGGGTTAGGACGTGGGTTGGATCAGGGGCGGACCCAGTGCACAAGCAGCCTGGTCCCGGGACACGGCTCAACTTTTTTCGGGTAGTGTAAATTTGTTATTTTTTTTCGATTTTTAGACTTAGGACACCCCAAAACAAGTACGAGGACACCCCTAAGAGTTAAGAGCATGTTTCTGCAGGGATTTTGTGGAGTTATAATGCCCATCAGCTGCTGTAAAGCTTCTCCTGTTGGTCTGCAGATGTTCCTGAGATTAGGTGTGGGACACCCCTGAGATTAGGTTCTGGTTCCGCCACTGGGTTGGATACAAACGCCCACGTCACCACTTCGGGTGGATTTGGGTTTCGGCGTGACCCCTTCGGGGGGGGGGGGGGGGGGTTCAGCCCGGACGTTGAGCGGGGCTATGAACATGACATGACGGAACCTCGTTAGGCAAGACTACTAACCTTTTGGGCTAGCCGTTGGGCATGGATTTAAAAAAAATATATATAATGATGTGGCTTGGCCACGCCACCCCAGCCACGCCCACCATACCCCTATGAAATTGGGTTTTGGTATTGGGTGCACATAGCTTACAAAATAGGTAGTTGAGTTGCATATATTAACATGATCGTTTATAGGGGACGTTATTCCACACAGTACAAGTTAACGATAAAACCCCCGCATATGTGTCGTCTACGTGATGCTTACATGACGTGATAAAGACTCGTAAGGGCTTGAGACTGCACCACCCAACCTTATAAACCAAAGAAAAACATATTTTTTAATAATAGGTTTAACTCTTTCAAATACTTTCTTTCTCAAGTTTTTATAACTTTTGGAGTGAATTTATTTACATCTTTATTATTTCTAAAGGTAGACTCGCAACAAAACATTCAAAAATCAAAATTCAAATTCCCCCTAAAAAACTTAACGGCACGTCACCGTCTCACCAATATCCGTCCCAACCCCACAAAACCAAACGGCAATTAAACAAACTCCGTCACTCCAACTTATTTAAACCACCACCCTTTCCGTCTTCTCCATTTCAGTTACACAAATTCAAAACCCAAATTCTCTCTCTCTAAAACCCCCACTTTCTCTCTCTAAAAATGCGCGAAATCCTCCACGTTCAGGGTGGCCAGTGCGGCAACCAGATCGGAGCAAAGTTCTGGGAGGTCGTATGTGCAGAGCACGGGATCGATTCAACCGGAAGGTACAACGGCGACAACGAACTGCAATTGGAGCGCGTCAATGTGTATTACAATGAGGCCAGCTGTGGAAGGTTTGTTCCACGAGCCGTGCTCATGGATCTGGAGCCGGGGACGATGGACAGTCTCCGGTCAGGGCCATACGGGCAGATATTCCGGCCGGATAATTTTGTGTTCGGGCAGTCTGGTGCGGGGAATAATTGGGCGAAAGGTCATTATACTGAAGGAGCGGAGCTTATTGATTCGGTTTTGGATGTTGTGAGGAAAGAAGCTGAGAATTGTGATTGTCTTCAAGGTATAATTTCATTTTGTTTTGTTTAATGTTTGTTGGTTTAATTTTGAATGAAAACAGTCGCTTGTTAGGTTTTGTGTTGTTTTGATTAGTGTAGTTTGGTGCGTTTTGTGTTAGGGCTTGTTTTAATTGCATATTAATTTTAGGTATAATGAGTTAAGTTGTTGCATATGTTGCGATTATCGAGTTTTTACTTCTGGTTTGATGTTTTATGCACGGATTTTGGCTTATTTTTATGCTATAAGATCATGGTTGTAAAAATTGTTAGGCGTTAGTTGTCGGTGAGGTACCAATCAGTGATTCATTCGATTGGAATTATATATATCATACACCAGTTTTTTTCATTATATATTCATTTTTTTTTTCAAAATTTATACATAATTATTTCTAACTTTTATAATTTGTGTATAAATTTTCAAATACTTAAAGATTTTGACTGAAATTTGACCAATTTTAGGTCTGATCAGGTGAAATTTAATCGGTAATAATCCCGATCTTTACAACTCTGTATATGATCATGTGTTATGGTCTGAATTGTTTTCAAGATAAAGCATATATATGTTTTTTTTCTCTGGTTGAAGTGATCTATTGTATCGTATTAGGTGATGTTTTAAGAAGTTTATTAGTGTTACTCAGGTATTTATATATTTTTTTTGTTTAGTAAGCAATTGTTAACTAAAATATTAATTATTATTTGCATTAAAGAATAATTGAAAGGGTGACAAGTCAGTTATTGGAGTTAAGGCGTTGCTCCCCTTGAGGTCAAGGGTTCGAGACCCCGGAAGGCAGATTTGGTCTAGTTTAAGCTGTTAAACAAAAGAAAGGGCGAGGGAGGGGTGTGGACTGTGGAGATGTGGCGCTTAGGTGACACACTGACACTGACTGAGGAAGTCACTCTCTTGGATAACTGGAATTGGATTTTACTTGATTTGGTGGTTTTCATTGGTTAATTTACAAGCAAGATAGCAGGTTATATTTGGTGCTTTGAATAACTGCAACTGGATCTTACTTGATTTGCTAATTTCATACTGTCATACATTGATTAACCAACTAACATTATGCTAGGGTAGTTACATTTGTTGGGCTTCCATTAGCATGTTATATTCATCAACTTTGATCGTGAATAAAAAATGTAGTCATTGAGTTTGAAGCACCTTTCTAGTACATTCTTGGTAAATATCTGATTAGCACCTGTCAACATTCTGTGATTGTTACGATCATTCATCAACTGGGCTTTTAGTTACCTTTAAAATGCCCTTTATCCCTTTTGATCAACTTTGAAATAACATTTACTTATGCATTTCTTGACTTCCAGGTTTCCAGGTGTGCCACTCGTTGGGTGGCGGGACCGGGTCAGGAATGGGAACCCTTCTCATTTCCAAGATCCGAGAAGAATACCCGGACCGCATGATGCTTACGTTCTCTGTATTCCCATCTCCAAAGGTCTCTGACACTGTTGTGGAGCCCTACAATGCAACACTCTCGGTACACCAACTTGTTGAGAATGCTGATGAATGTATGGTGTTGGACAATGAAGCTTTGTATGACATCTGCTTCAGAACCCTAAAGCTCACCACTCCAAGCTGTAAATGGACTAATATACCCTCACCTTCATATTGATACTTACTTAGAAAATTTGAACATGTTTAACTTGTCTAATGACTTGCATTCTTTCTTGCAGTTGGTGACTTGAATCATTTGATTTCCGCTACAATGAGTGGTGTAACTTGCTGCTTACGTTTCCCTGGTCAACTCAACTCTGATCTCCGCAAGCTTGCGGTCAACCTCATTCCATTCCCTCGCCTCCACTTCTTCATGGTTGGATTCGCACCCCTAACATCACGTGGGTCCCAGCATTACCGCGCACTAACTGTACCTGAACTCACCCAACAAATGTGGGATGCCAAAAACATGATGTGTGCAGCTGATCCCCGTCATGGGCGGTACCTGACAGCATCTGCCATGTTCCGTGGCAAAATGAGCACAAAAGAAGTTGACGAACAAATGATCAATGTCCAGAACAAGAACTCTTCTTACTTTGTTGAGTGGATCCCCAACAATGTTAAGTCAACGGTTTGTGACATCCCTCCAACCGGGCTTAAAATGGCGTCTACGTTCATTGGCAACTCGACGTCGATCCAGGAAATGTTCAGGCGGGTGAGCGAGCAGTTTACCGCTATGTTCCGTAGGAAGGCTTTCTTGCATTGGTACACTGGTGAAGGAATGGATGAGATGGAGTTTACGGAAGCGGAGAGCAATATGAATGATTTGGTTTCTGAATACCAGCAGTATCAAGATGCGACTGCCGATGAGGAAGGGTATGATTATGAAGATGAAGAACTTGCGGAGGGGGCTTAATCAGAGGTTTTGTTTTGTTTGTTTGCTGTATGGTTTGATAGATTTGTCATCTGCTTAATGGCATGCAATTGGATTAATGTTGGTAGTTAGATTAATATGGTTTGAAGTGTTACTAAGTCATTTCGTAGGAATTATGTGCTTTTGTTAAGTTGTTTTGCAGACATGATGATGATTGTGTGATACTTTTTAAGTCATTTGCTTGATTACATCTTTCTTGTGCATATTAATATAGCTTTTTAATCTGGTAAATATTCACCTCTCCGTTTTGCATTTGTTATGATTTGTACTTGGATGTTTGTATAAAGTTGAAATTGACCAAACACCTGAATTGAGATTTATATTGTTCGGTTCACGTCTTAAAAACACAGGCTGGTTGACTGTTTGGATCAAGAAACGCGTTGTGTTGTAAACTGTACCGACCATTAAGTTTATGTATTCATGCATGATATGTGTGATTCATCCATATCATTTTTAAAAGGGAAAATTACCAAAAGATCAGTTAATCAAAACTTTTTTCATAAATGTCAACCTCGGTGGAGACGCGCATCATGCGTGGGATGCATCATTCAAACACGAGATGCGTCTATGGAGCGAAACCCAATAAAATGGACACGTGGTTGATGCCTCGCGCCAAGGACGCATCCCATGGCCACGTGTCCATTTTTTATTGGGTTTCGTTCCTTAGACGCATCCCGCGCATGATGTGCCCCTCTACCGACGCAGGAGGTTGACATTTTTGATAAAAGTTTTGGTCAACTGATATTTTGGTAATTTTCCCTTATTAAAATGACATATAATTGTCGATTTTGCAAGAACATAATATGTGAAACTGTTTTGGCTGGTCTGACCAGCCCCAACAAATCTTGACATGTTTAGTTTGTGGTTTTTTTGAAACTGTAGTTTATGGTTTGGTGAAGATTCTTAATAAAGTTTGACAATAGACACCCTCTTTTACGGCTTAGTGTGACCGATTGATAGCGGAATATAAACGTTCATTTAATGTCTTGGTGCAATAAAGCAAGAAAATGTAAACAAGTCTTTAAAGAAAATAATTCTTCTAATCATATTATCTCCAAATTCTTCTATATCAACCATAATTGAACAGACTTGTGAGTCTCCTTTTATGAATTCTCTAAAAAACTTGCTAAATCTTATTATTTCATTTTAGGCTTCCGGTTCATTATAAATTCACCAGGTTTTATTTTTTTATTTAGCTTTACTGACTTTAATCCATTATATTTTTATTACATCGAAATTTCCTAAAAATGGTTCTGCCAACAAGTCTTATGACCAACACGGTGGTAGTTCACAATCAGTATTACAAAAGTTACACAGGCCAGAACGAATTTGTTTGAATCCATTCAGCTTTATTTTCACTTAAGAATCATATTTTGAATATTCTAAGGTAGTAGAGTTTTAACCTCTAGCTTTTGAGAAACTCCGTCTAAATCCATTCGGCTCTTATAGGCTGGCTCGTATTTCTCCCATACGACTTGTAAAACCCGTGAGGATCTTTCAACGATATCAAACAACAACTTGTGTAAGTGCGGAAATCAAACACAAGTGAATTCAAGAAACATAAAGTGTTGATGCAACAAATACAAGACCAACGGTAGTAGCTGGGTTGGTTAGGCAAAAGGGTTGAAGGGTTCAACTTTGCCTAACGCAGGTCGTGGGGTCCCCCCACGTTTGCAAAACGCGGAAGGAGGTTCACTAGTTAGTTTTTGTTATTTGCTGGAGATCCTTCTCTGAATTGTATCCAGATTCAGATGTGGGAGCAAATAGAATGTGTGTGGTGTATGTGAAAAGGAGTGACTCGCATGTAAGCAAGTACTCAATGTGAATGACCAGAGATTAGAGAATCAGAGTTGGCCAGGAGATGTCTTTTGAAGTAAATGAAGTGTCAATTTATAGGAGAAGACATTTCCCGAAGTAGAATTCATTTGACTAGTGATCCTTCTTGCAGTGAGGGGCTTACCCTTTCGGGGGTTGAAGCCTTTTGTCCCCCGGATAATAGCGTGCATTCCTGCAGACCTGCATTGCTTTTGCGGCTGTGGGTTGGTGAAGCAACCCCTGGATGTGACTGGCTACTGTTTCCGTGTTGCTTTTCCCTTCCTCACAGCTTTTTAAGCCTTGAACCCTTTAACCCTTTAAGCATTTACGCAATTAGCCATTTTATTCAATCTTGGGCTACCCCCGTCATCAGCCCCCCAAGTCAGAGGTTTTTGGGGGATGAGCTCAAAGACGTCTGACTTTTACACATGTGTTTTACTGCCTAAAGGTTTCAAGGGTTCGATGCTTGAAGGCTTGAAGGGTTGTGATCAGTTAATATTTGAATTTTAAATAACTGACAGTTGATGTGATTGATGTATGGCGGTTCGTAGGGTGGCAGTTACTGTTTGCCATTATTACCCTTATTGTAGGTTATTTTATATTTTCATATCCCAGTTATTTACACAATTTGCTTTGGATAAACATCACTTTCCTCCCTTTTTTCTCTCAAGTTTCCCCTTTTTCATTCGAAAATCAGGTCAGTTCCATTTCTCTTATTCTCTCTTTAATTGTTCATAGTTATGGGTGCTCGGAAGGATATGGCAAAATCCTTCTCTCGACTGACCCAAGAGGAAGTCGATTTATTTTGTGTGGAATGGGGAATAGGGACAAAGTATAGACCGGTTGCACCGGCTTGCGATAAATCTGTCAATGCCTGTCCTTCTGGTATGATTGCCTTGTATTGTCGTCATTTTGAGTTCTCAAATCTCCGTTATCCGTTTTCAAACTTTGTGTTGAATGTATTGGAATATTATCGAGTGTCTTTCGGTCAAGTTCATCCCCTAGGTATGGCTAGGGTTTTGCATTTCGAAATTCTGTGCCGGGCTTGTGGGTATGATCCCATTCTTTTAGCATTCCGTCGCTTTTTCCGACTTGCTAAAAATGGTGATTGGTTCACCTTCGAAACCAGTCAAGTTGATACTTGTTTGATTTCGTCCATGGTTTCTACACTTGGGGTTTGGAAAGATCGGTTTTTCTGGGTGTCGGAGGAAATTGTTCCTTTCAAACTTGTTTGGAGACACCCGGATGCTGTTCTGAACGAGCCGGAGCCCTCTGATTCCGAGATAAACACCCGTTTTTTAGAAATTCTTAGGGAGTGCCCTTCGAGGCTTCGTCCCTTCCCTGAGCATCTGTTGGTGTTATTGGGTATAAGTAAACTGTGGGAAAATGCTAACCGGGACCCGGTGCTTATTAGAGATGGGAAGGGTATGCCTTTATTCCTTTCTTGCTTTTTATTTCTTTTTATTTGTCTGCTTATATCCTTTTATATTTTGTATTGTAGTTATGTCTGCCTTGGATTTTATTAAGAGTGATGATACCTCTGACGTTGTTTTTGATGATGCTGCTGCTACCCCTGGTGAGAATGCGGTTGTTAAGGTTGCTGACTATAGGTTTGAGGGTTCTGGTTATGTCAATGTTCCGAATGTCAAAGGCTTTACCAAGGTTACTGCGTCCAAAGGTTCTACTCGTCGTTCTCAACGCCATCTGAAGGTTGTTGATCACCCCTCTAGCTCAGAGCCTATTGACGTTAGTGATGATATTGAGGCATCAGAGGATCAAGTTGTGGATGTTGGTAAAGGCAAGGAGAAGGAGTTGATTGTTTCAAGCAAGAAAAAGAAATTGGTTAAGAAGGGTGCCATTCCTGCTATTCAAGGTTCGTCAGCCAAAAGTGTTGAAAGCTTCGAGGGTTCAGAGGACATTTATGTGCCTAATTGGGGGGTTAAGGTTGGTGACAATTTTAAGGATCCTACTGTGTGTGCTGAAGCTTTGGCTCATTTTGCTCCTCCCGGTGTTCGAGATGCCATATTTGAGATGGAGGGTGATCATCTTATCTCTAGGATGATGCTCAGTTCCTGCAACCTTTCTGCCCTTTTGGCTGAAGGTGTCACCCGCTTTGCTAAAGGGATGCGGGAATATGAAGAGACTTCCAAGAAGAAGGAGAAAATGAAGGCTTCCATTGCTGCCATGAAGAAGGAAATTGAGAGCTTTTCTGAGAAGGAGTTGGCTTGGAATAAGAAGATTGAGGAGTTAACTAAGAGGCACGATATTGAAATGGGTGACCTCAAAAAGAGCTTTGAAGCCAGTCTGTTGAAACTGAAAGCTGATCGGGAGACCTTGGCTGTGCAACAGAAGGCATTTGCTAAAGAGAATGATGGTTTGAAGACTTTGGTTTCGCAGGCTACTGCAGATAACCAGTGGCTCATTGAGCAGGGTTTCCACCAAGTGGTTACCTATCTGTTGCATTCCAAAGAGTTTAACTCTGCTCTTGGTGATGTTTATACTAAGCTACTCAATCTGGGAAAACACCAAGACCTTATTGCAGGTTATAAGCTTCACGAGTCTGGCAACCCTTTGGAGAAATCTCCTCTGTACCGTTCCGAGGCTTCTGACGTCTTTAAGAGTTCCGTGGAGCAAATGGAGAGGTTATCATACCCGTATGTAAGTCAAGTTGCCTCTTGTTATGGTAAGCCTCTCTCTGCTTTACAAGAACTGAAGCCGGATGGTTTGAATGAAAAGTTATGTGCTGAACTGCTTGGCTCCCCTTCGAGGAAACGTTCCTTTTCGGGAGATAGTGAGGATACTTTTCCTGGGGAGGCCGATGCTCCGAAGGATGCTAGTTTGGAAGTTTCAGCTGTTGATGATCAAGGTCCGAAGGCTAAGAAGGTTAAGAAGACTAAGAAGGCCAAGGGTAGCATTTCTGGGGCTACTAAGCCTTCTGTTGATGCCTAAAATTCGTAGCTTTCTTAGCACTTTGTTAAAACAATTCATGGTTTGTAACCTTTAAACAATATTAGGTTTTCAGGGACCCTTAAGGTTCCTTTCGGTTGTGTTGAAGGCCCGTATGGCCGTTAGAACAATGATTAGACTTGCAAGTTGCTAGGACTTGCCTTAACTTATGTTTGGAAGTCTTTTAGGACTTTCTTTGACATGGTACGATGTTTTAACTTTCTACTTTATGTTATGTTTTTAGACTTGTGCCTGCTTTTGAAAAGGCAGTCTGTTTGGCTTTAACCTTCCAAGCCTTTTGGCTGTTTGTTAATAGGTTGAAGCCTTTAGGGTTTCGAGTTGTTACTCGGGTGGCTTGAAGCCTTGAAGGCTTCTTAGTCTTGTGCCCTGACTTGGTTTGTATCTTTGTGATTTTTTTCCAAGTGACCTTGTTCTTTTAGATTTGCTTTGTTCTTTTGTAACTTTGTCTTTGTCGAGTTTGTGCTGCCCTTATGTTTTTTATACCTAAAAGGGTTCAGTGCTGCAGACACTTAGCCTTGGTATTTTTAACAAGAAGATATAGCACCTATCCTTTTCATTATTTCTTTGGTTTTCACTTGACTTTTTTAAGCCTGTTTGCGGATTATATTTTTAAGGCTTAGGGAACATTTGGTGTAGGTTGTTCACACCCGTCTATGAGACAATTTTATTTTTTCTTAACAAGTCTCATGGAGTTGTATTGACTTAGGAACTCACCCCTTATATAGGTTCATTTAACCCTTGAACCTATTGAGCGATGTGGCCTGGGAGCTCATCCCCTTACATGGCCCTTGCCATGGAGTTTTTTGCTAGGTTCTCAACCTGATCTTAGGATAGAAAGACAAGTTTGATAAAACAACTTCATTCATTCAAGCAATACTTGCTTTTTACAAAAGGTATTCATAGTGTTGTTCAAAATACATTTTGATACAAACCAAACTTTTTTTTTTAAACATGGAACCTTTTTAGGGTTTTGCTGTTCCAATGCCTTGAAAGCCTTTTGCCTTCTGAATCTGCCAACTTGTAGGATCCACCCTTGTGTGCTTCAAGGATGGTGTATGGACCCTCCCATTTTGGGCCAAGCTTTCCTTGATTTTCTTTCTTGCTGGCTTCGTTGTTTCTGAGGACCAGGTCCCCTGGCTTGAAACGTTCGTTCTTGACTTTTTTGTTGTAGTAAGCCTCCATTTGTTGCTTGTATTTTGCCTCTTGAATTGCGTCTTGATCTCTTGCTTCCTCTAGGAGTTGTAAATTCAACATGGTCTCTTTTTGGTTTGTTTCGGGATCCATGTTGACAATTCTTTGGATTACAACTCCTATCTCAGCGGGGATCACAGCTTCGGATCTGAATACCAGGCTATAAGGTGTTTTCTTATGACTTGTTTTTTCGGTTGTTCTAATTGCCCATAGGACACTAGGCAATTCTTCAAGCCAGTTGCTTTCGTATTTTCCCAATCTTGTCTTGATGCCTTCTACTATGCTTCTATTTGTTCTTTCAACCTGACCGTTTGATTGCGGGTAAGCCACTGAGCTAAAAACCTGATCGATTTTGTATTCTCCGCACCAAACGCTGAAAGGCTTCTTAGCAAATTGCCTTCCGTTGTCGGTGACAAGTACTCCCGGCAATCCATAACGGCAAATGATGTTTTCCCAGACAAAGTCAATGACTTGCTTTCCTGTGATCTTAGCAAGTGGTTTGACCTCGGGCCATTTGGTGAAATAATCTACTGCCACCAACAAGAATTTTACCCCTCCTTTGCTTGGGGGAAATGGACCAACAATGTCCATTCCCCATTTATGGAATGGCCATGCCGAGGTTATCGGGACTAAATCATGCTTGGGACTTTTTAGGATCGGTGCATGGATCTGGCAAGCATCACATTTCTTCAATTCTTCGGCTGTATCGCGATGCATTGAAGGCCAGAAATATCCGAGGTTCATGAGCTTTGCAACTACCGTCCTAGCTCCAAAGTGAGCTCCGCATACACCTTCATGAATTTCCTTGATCAAATACTTACTTTGCTCGGGACCGACACATCTTAGCAAGGGAGCAAGGTAACCCTTTTTGTAAAGGGTTTCTCCTTGTAGTATGTATTGCCTTGCCTTGATTTCAACCCTTTTAGCTTCCACTTGATCATTGGGTAATTCACCATTTTTGAGGAACTTTTTTATGGGAGTCATCCAGTTTGGATCTTCTTCGGTAACCACGTCTTGAACCTCCAATTCATTAATGGATGGGGCCTTCAACACTTCTACCAGTACCTTCTTGGTAAGGTGGGCGAAAGTGAGAGATGCAAGCTTACTTAGGGCATCAGCCTTTTTGTTTTGAGATCTGGGGATCTGTTTGATGTTACACGCTTGGAAGGTACTCATCAGTTCCTTGGATTTTTCTCTGTATTTTTTCATGTTGGGCTCTTTAGCTATGTAGCTATTATTCACTTGGCTTGAGACCAGCAACGAATCTGTGAACACTTCAAGCTTTTCAACCTTCATTTCTTTGGCCAGCCTTAGGCCGGCTATTAGTGCTTCGTATTCAGCCTCGTTATTGGTGGTCTGAAAATAAAAACGGAGAGCATATGTGAATTCCAAACCTTCTGGGTTGATCAAAATTAACCCAGCCCCTGACCCTTCAACGCTTGAAGCCCCGTCGGTAAAAAGCTTCCAGGCTTCAGGGTTGGAAGGTTTAGTGGTGGTAGTGTTTACTTCAGTGGCTGTTTGGTTTGGGACTTCCACAATGAAATCAGCCAAGACTTGGGCCTTGATAGCTTTTCTTGGGAAATAGGTGATGTTATGTTCACCCAGTTCTATGGCCCATTTGGCTAATCGCCCCGAGTTTTCAGGTTTTTCAAGCACACTCTTAATAGGTTGGTCGGTGACCACTTGTATGGGGTGTGCTTGGAAGTACCTTCGAAGCCTCCTAGCTGTTTGAACTAGGGCTAGGGCAAGTTTTTCAAGGGGAGGATATTTCATTTCAGCTAATTTTAAAGTTTTGCTGAAAAAATAAACGGGTACCTGGGCCTTGTCTCGCTCAATGGTGAGGACTGCACTGATGGCCTCGTCCGTGATTGAGAGGTACACCGATATTAACTCCCCGGTTTTTGGTGCCGCAATGTCTGGTAGGGAAGCTAGATGTTGCTTCATCTGGTTGAAAGCTTCTTCAGCTTCTTCAGTCCATTTGAAATCCTTCTTATCTGAGCAGTTCTTGAGCGTTTTGTAGAAGGGCAGAGATCTTTCGGACAACTTTGAGGTAAAACGCTTCAAGGCTGCAAGCTTCCCGTTCAAGCTTTCAACCTCCTTCTTGTTCTTTGGTGGCTTAGTTTCAAGGACGGCTTTCACTTTGTTAGGGTTGGCTTTGATGCTTTGTTTTCCAACAATGTGACCCAAGAATTTTCCCTCCTCGAATCCAAATGAGCATTTTTCCGGATTGAGCTTCATGTTAACCTTTCTGAGGTTCTTGAAAGTTTCTTGAATATCATCGAGCATTTGATATTCCGTCTTGCTTTTAATCACCAAGTCATCGACATATGCCTCCATGTTTTTGCCAATTTGGCTTTCGAAGGCTTTGTCAACGAGTCGTTGATAGGTTGCTCCGGCATTTTTGAGGCCGAAAGGCATCTTTTGATAACAAAAGATCCCTTTGTCCGTGTGAAAGGCTGTCTTTTCCTCATCCTCTTTCTTCATGAGGATCTGGTGATAACCTTTGTATACATCAAGAAAGCATTTGAACGAGTAACCTGTGAGGGAGTCAACCTTGAGATCAATTTCCGGTAGTGGATAGCAATCCTTAGGACAAGCTTTTTTAAGATCCTTAAAGTCTATACACATCCTCCAAGAGTTGTCTGGTTTCTTGACCATAACCGGGTTTGCAACCTATGATTGGTACTTGACTTCTCGGAGAATATCGGCCGACACAAGCTTTTCAACCTCTTGGCAGGCTGCCAGACTTCTCTCGGGTGCCAGGCTTCTTTTCTTTTGGACCACAGGCTTGACATCCGGTGGTATTCTTAACTCATGCTCGGCAATGTTCCGAGGGATCCCGGTCATATCTTCTGGACACCAAGCGAATACATTGCTGTAATGTGTTAGCAACTTTTCAAGGTATGAAAGGGTCTCTTGAGAAAGGTTTGGATTGACCCTTATTCTTTGTTCAGGGTACTTAGGGTTTATGACCAACCTCTGCCTGTCTTCTTCACTGTTTGAGCTTTCACCTTCAACCATGTAGGCTTCCTGAGAGGGTTGAAGGGTTGCTATGCCCCTCTCGGTAGGAAATTTGACTGTGCCATGGCCAACAGACACGGCCATGTAAAATGCACACTGTCCTGGTCTTCCAATGATCACGTCATAGCTTGAGGGGATGTTGATAACCACAAAGGTGAGTGGTTGAGTTCTTTCTTTTAAACCTTCACTGAAACGAACATTAAGTGTCAGTTGCCCTAAAGGCTTGAGGGGTATGTCGGCGATACCTTTTATAGAGGTTCCGGAGGGTTGAAGCCTTGAACGTTCTTCGTTGCTCAAACGATTGAAGAATTTTTCGAACATGATTTCAGTGGCTGCCCCCGTGTCTATGTATGCCCTATATGTTTGCAACGTTCCCACAGTAGCTTTTACCACAAGAGGGCTAGAGAGAGGGTCTTTCTCCGTTGGGGGGAAGCAAACACACTGAAGCTCCCAAGCTTCCAACCATTGTCTTTTATGAGGAACCCTTCCATCGAAATCCACCATATTGACTTCCTTACCCTTTCCCTCAGCCATTTTGTCCCGGACTCCCTTTACCAAATGAGCGAGTTCTCCGGACTTAACAGCCTCTTCTATTCTTTTCTTGAGTTGGAAGCAATCATTGGTGTGGTGACCTTTTTCTTCGTGAAACTCACAGTATTGGGTGGAGTTCTCGTTTTTCCTGCTTTTGGGGAGAGGTCTAGGAGGCCGAAAGTTTTGTTTAACTTCTTCTGTTGCAAGGATTTCTTGAGGGGTTTTCGTGAGGGGTGTGAAACTTATGCCTCTTTCCCTGCTTGAAGGGTTCCGGCTTTCAGACCTTCGAGGGTCTGAACCCTTTGACCGCCTGTCATAGGAGTTGAAGTTCCCCCTTTTTCTAGCTGGGCTATTGCTTCGCCAGCCGGGTCCTCTTTTTCTTTGTTCTTTAATGTCTACTACCTCCTCTCCCAGGATGTGAGCTTCAGCCCTTTCGAGAGCCTCTTCCAGGGTCTTGGGCAGGGATTTGTTGAAATCTCTTGTGAGATATTTAGAGGTGATGGCGTTCATGAAACCGGCCACTCTCATTTTCTCGTCTGCCCCTACATAAGTCAGACCTTCCTTCTTGTATCGTTCAATGAACGCACGAAGACTTTCATCATCACGTTGTTTTATTTGGAAGATCACTGTTGCGTCTTTGACATATCGCCTTTGTTGGGAGAAATTGGCCAGAAAACCCTTGCTAAGGTCGTCAAAGCTTTGAACGCTTTGAGCAGGTAAGTCGTTGAACCAGATCCTGGCGGATCCAACAAGAGTTTGCATGAACATTAGGCAACATTCAACGTTTGACCATTTCTCTATCCGGGCTGCACCGGTGAAGATCTGAAGATGGTCCTCAGGATCTTCAGTCCCATCATATGTTCTGATGTGGGACGGCATCTTAATCTTTGATTGGAAATCATAATCGGCTATCTGCCTTGAAAAGCACGAAAGGTTACTGGGCTTGTATGGTTTAGCCAAGTCCTCTTCAGCCCTTGCATCCATATTGTTGCCATTGCCGTCATTTCCCTGAGTGGCTAACACTTGATTAATGAAGTGTTGCCACGGGAAGTTGGCCATCATCTGGGTCATCATATTGGGCATGAGGTTGAAGCCTTGAAGGCTTCCTGGGCCAACTGAGCAGTTTATTCCGAGGGGAGCGCTCATAACAGCACTTCGTGCTAAAGGGAGCGTGAACAGAGCTATCTCCCATGTGGTTGTTATAGATGCTGGATAGCTTGTTACTGGGGACTGTAGGAGCTGGTCAAGGGTTAGCTCATGTCCCAAAGGAGCACCACTAGTAATTGGTTGGGAAGAGAAGATAGGATGCACCGTAGGATTTGTCATAGTGGACAGATAAGGGTGAGGGTTTGAAGGATTACTGGGACTAGCCTCACTTCTTGTTGTAAAAGGAGGGGGAGGTGGTCCGGGAGACAACGTTGGTTCAGGTTCATCAGAGTCTAAACGAATCCTCACTCCTTTTTCTCTTTCTCTACTCACGTGTTGGTTGAGAAGGGACCTTAACTCAAGGAAGTTGTTGGCAACCCCTTCAGGGGTGAGTTCAACACGTGCTGGGGCGTCAGAGACACCGATATTGGGAGATGGAACCCCTGATCTGGACGGGGTTGGTGTGTTGAAGGTGAGGAACTCGGGTGTGCTCCCCGAAGTTGAGAAAGAAGTTGGTATAGCCACGTGAGCTTGGCTACTACCCGGAGTAGAAGCGTTTGGAATCTGATTTACTTCTTCCGGGGATCCACTTTCAGACATGGTGATTTTAAGTGAAGAGAGCTACACAACTAGGTCTTTTTGAGAAGAAATAGCGGCGTAGCCCCACGGTGGGCGCCAACTTGTTGATGCAACAACTACAAGACCAACGGTAGTAGCTGGGTTGGTTAGGCAAAAGGGTTGAAGGGTTCAACTTTGCCTAACGCAGGTCGTGGGGTCCCCCCACGTTTGCAAAACGCGGAAGGAGGTTCACTAGTTAGTTTTTGTTATTTGCTGGAGATCCTTCTCTGAATTGTATCCAGATTCGGATGTGGGAGCAAATAGAATGTGTGTGGTGTATGTGAAAAGGAGTGACTCGCATGTAAGCAAGTACTCAACGTGAATGACCAGAGATTAGAGAATCAGAGCTGGCCAGGAGATGTCTTTTGAAGTAAATGAAGTGTCAATTTATAGGAGAAGACATTTCCCGAAGTAGAATTCATTTGACTAGTGATCCTTCTTGCAGTGAGGGGCTTACCCTTTCGGGGGTTGAAGCCTTTTGTCCCCCGGATAATAGCGTGTATTCCTGCAGACCTGCATTGCTTTTGCGGCTGTAGGTTGGTGAAGCAACCCCTGGATGTGACTGGCTACTGTTTCCGTGTTGCTTTTCCCTTCCTCACAGCTTTTTAAGCCTTGAACCCTTTAACCCTTTAAGCATTTACGCAATTAGCCATTTTATTCAATCTTGGGCTACCCCCGTCATCATAAAGTAATCGAAACAAATAATAAACAAACAAATCAGTTTATCTTGCATTCAAAGCTTGAACGTTGACTGATACAAGACAACTTCACAGGTCTCGAATGGCCTCTTATGCGTTACCACTGATCAATCACAAAAACACATTAGAGGCTTGCTTAAATACTAACCTAGGTGGGTCGAGACCACCCTAAGCCCACTCGAAACCCTTCTAAACCCAGTACATATTATCGACCCAAGAATAAATATAAACAAAACATTACAAAACCAACCCCTAAACATAACAATCTCCAACCCCTAAACATAACAATCTCTATGTATAAACCTTCAGGTTCTAACAATCTCCCCCTAGGTTTATGCATAGAGGTTCCTGAGACTTCAACTTCCACCGCTACCACCCAAACGATCCTTGAAACCACCAAACCCTTTTGTACGGATGTGAATAGCTGAAGCAACAACAGCAGTCCATCCTTTAGCTATCTCTTCATATTTCTCAGTAGCTCTAATTTGGTTACGAGCAAGCACTTCCAAATCTTCATAAGCTAGATTCAGCAAATCAACTTGATCAACCATGCGAAAGCTCACTTCATCATCACAAACAATCACAGCTTGCCCTAACCGCTCATCATAAGCCCCAAAATGCATGGTCTTCAGAGCACCTTTTGGGATTTTCTTGACCAAGGGAATAGTCTTTTCCTTGTCAGTTGGTGGCCATGATACAATCTTCTTTCGCTTGTTTGTGTATGGATCCCTAACTGCTTTTTCGGCTGGAGTCACAATTGATTCGGCAGTATGCATTGAAGGGAAATCACGAGTAACCTCTCTCCGCAATCTTTCGAAAAACAAATATCCACACCCTCTTGGCTTGTCATCAACATAAGGTGACTTTGAAAAAGTATTCAAGTCCACCTTAGTAAATGTTTGAAACTGAGCGGGATTCTTGTACCATTTTACAGGACCAACCTTCCTCTTAACCCACCATCTTTTACGATCATGATCAAATCCCCAGCTAACCACACCAGAGCGATTGCCAACCTTATCATAAAGAGTTTCATCAACATCCATTAGATGAATAGTGGCATTAGCATCTTCATCTTCTGGATTAAGATTCTTGTTCTTCAGGATCATAAACTCTCTTTTCTTCTTTATTCTTTCAGCCTTTGCTTTGTCAGCCTCTACATCAGTAACCTTTGTGAAGTAATGCTCTATAGCATCATTCCTTTCAGCGTCATCCTTAGCAAAAGCTCTAGCTTTATCTTCATCAGCTTTTCTTCTACTTTCCACATCAGTTGGATCAGAAAACTCTCGTCTAAAATTCTTCTTCAACTTTCCACGCAAATCATAAACCACATTGAACAACAAACTAACGTCACCTTGAAGTTGATCAATTTGTTGATTCTTTTGCACTATGGTATCTTCAGCTGAATGATCTTAGCATCTTTATGGATTGAATCTTGTTCAAGCACAACTAGGCGTTTCTTCATTTCCCTCATGCTGATAAATTCATCATCATCACTTGAATCATCGTCAAATAACATTCTTAATGGCTCTTCAGGTCGTTTACCACTTGAACTACAAGGCTCTTCATGAATTATTCCAGATGGACCTGCAATAGTAGTTGTAACGGGTGATGTTGAAACGATGACAGGATCAGAAACACTGGTGGGAACTGGAATATCTGCAGTGGGGGTCTCCACATCCATTCCTTGAGTATCAACATCAAACTCAAAGATATCTTCAGTAGCCGTGGTGGTATCAGTGGCATTCTTTTCAAAGTCGAAGTCATATAAGCCATCAACATCTTCAGTATCATTCATGGGTTGATCTTGGTTATGCTCAACATACATTCCGGGTCGAGGATCCCTCCTTTTTCGCTTCAAAGGAAATGAATCAGGATCCTTTGGGTTACTAGATGTTTGCTCTTCAATATGAACTGAAGGATTGGAAGGAGGATTTCCCATCTTTTCAGTTATGGACTTCAACAGCTGAGACAAACTTTCAGACGAAATCACAGGTATTTGAACAGTAGAAACAGCAGAACTAACATCAGCTTCAGGAGGAAGCTCAGCTTCATCTTCATCATCATAACTAATCTCGATGCCTTCATCGTCAGAGTTGATTGTAAGAACCTCTGTCTCAGGCTCATCTACAACAACACCTTGAACAGCGTGCTCTTCAGCAACTATAGCATTCACAGGAGCATTGATTTGTGCAGCATTTACAGGAGCAGGTTGAACTATTACAGGATCAGCCGCTACATCTTTTGTTTCAGCAAACTGACCAAACTTCTCCAGAGGAATTAGTCCTTCAAATTTCCTTTCAGTACCCTTTTAAGAAGTGAGAGCACCAAAACATGCAGGACCCATGGGTTTCAACTCCAAGGTGTTTCCAGATCTCACCAACTCTGGATAACGAGCATTAAGAATCATTTGCAAGAACCTTCGATACATAAGAAATTTGTCCTTTCGAACCCCCATCACATTCCTCTTCATGCCTTCAAATATATACTTCGAATAGTTGAAAGGTTGATTTGTTATTAGGCAAACAAGTGCAACAGACTGTGTGATATTTAACTGATCCGTTCCTCCTCGGTTTTATGTCATACATAAGATGAACATATGCACTAGCAGTCGCCAATATGGATGCAAGAACTTCTTAACCAAGGATGGATACTTTCCTTCATAACTCAAACGGGGCAGAACTGCTTCTACAGTTCCAGCTGGAAGCTCGATGGGATCTGTTTCTTGATCATTAAACTGCAACACCTCTTGTATCATTTGTTCAGTAATGGTAACAACCTTCTTTTGAATTTCTGCAACTATCGCTCCTTTACCCTCAGCTTCAAGTGCATCAAACTTAGCAGTCTTCTAAAAATCTTGAACAAGGCTTTCGTAGACAACGGGATTTTCTCGCAAAGCGTGACCGATTCTGCAACTATTTAGGCCCTTGATCAATGATGTAAACATTATCTTATGCTTCTCTGGGGGTGGTTCTAGATAACCCGCTTGATTGTGTGTTGAAATAAATTTCAAATCCATATCCTACACAAAACGGAATTATTAAGTATAGAAACATGTTTGAGAAATTTCTAATTAACTTGGTCAAAATTATAAATAGGTCATTGTAAATCAAGAGTCAACAACTTAGGTTGCGAGTCAAACATATGAATTGAGTCGAGACCATGAGATTTCGAGTCGAGACCAAGAGTTTTCGAGTCGAGACCTCAATCGAGACCGAGTAGATGTGAACCGAGACCTCAGTCGAGACCAACATGTTTTGAGTCGAGACCTCAATCGAGACAGACAAGGTTACGACTCGCAACTAGATGTCTCGAGTCCTCATATGTGTTCAAACACAACCCCAGTCGAGACCGCATAAATAACTCTTATCAGTTTAATTTTGGATCAAAATCCAAAAACACCCTATGATTTTCTTTGAAGACCAACATAAGCTCAAATTAGGGTTCTTCATCACATTCAAATCTTTAACTAATCTTCATATAATCTTCAATCAATCCTGCAAAACTTCAACTAAACATCATTAAATCTTCAAAATACCTTCAAATGATTGAAGATAACTAGTCGAGACTGGAGATAATTTGTCGGAAACTGAAGAAGTTCACCGGAGACTTTGAGAGAAATTGAGAGAAAACAGTGGAGAGGTTGCGAGTGAATAATGAGGTCTCGAGTCGAGATTGCCTTAAATATCTCAATAAACATGGTCCGGGCCTAAGATTGGGCCGAGACCAATTGTTAGTGCATATGTCTGTCGACTTTGTCTTGTATCGATTCGTGCATCTAGATAGGATAATCCAGTGCTCAGTATACGAGAAATTAGGTTTTAGTGTGTGTTTGACCATTTCGCACGAAATGGATCTTGTCCATTCCATGCGAAATGGCCACACTATATATATCTGAGTTACTGATTCATTTGTGATAGTTCCGGATTCCAGAGCCGAAGTGCTGTTGAACTGTCGTTTGACCTGTAACGCTTTCAAATCAATAAACAAGACAATTAAAGAGTGAATCTAGCTGTAATAAAGTCTGTATCACTGAATTCCGCCTTTGATATGGATTAGAACTCTTCTGATAGACTCGTTTAGATCGAATCTCGATCCTACAAGTGGTATCAGAGCTCAGGAGGAAGAGTTCATACCGATTCAGCTTGTTTTCATCAAAATTTCTGACTTCTACTCATTCTCATTTCACATTTTTCAAAATTAACGAAGATTTCACGGTTAAAATGGACTTATTTACACATATAACGTGTGAAACACAGTTTTAATCAATCCTTGAAAGAATCAGACCTAAAAATGACCTAATTCTTGATCAATTTTGACAAAATCATGGCCGATTGTGTAACGTCAGCAGCATTTCATGCGAAATAGTCCATTTCGTGTGAAACAAGACCTCCATTTCGCACGGATTGATCAGATTGTACTCCATTTCATACGAATTGGTATCCCATTTCGCTTGAAAAGTGCTATTTCGTTTGAAAAGGGTCATTTCGCACCAAAGGGTCATTTCGCTTCAAATTCATTTCGCACCAAAGCCATTTCGCACTAAGTTCAATCCGTTTGAAAACCCATTTCGTTTGAACCTTGTGATTTTGTGAAACATTTTACCGAAACATGGAAGAAGAGTTTTACAATGCTTTTGCTACTGATCCGGTTACTCCAGCTACAGTTGCTGAAACTGTTTATAGTGAGAATGAGACAGGAACTTACCAAAAACCACCAAAGCTTATGTACATTGAAGATTTTAAAGGATGGCAAAATCGTTTTGAAAACTGGGTGCAAGCTTATAAGTTTGATGCATGGTGTGCGTTAGACAAAGATTACGAAAAACCGAAAGATGAACATGGAAATGAAAAATCTTTCAGTAACTATTCAGCGGATGAGAGATTAAAGTATACTAGTGAAAAAATGATGATTAGCATTCTCCAACAAGCGGTAAAAGAAGATATTTTTGTTTTGCTTCAACATGAGGAAACTGCTAGATCAATTTGGTTGGCGTTGCTTAACAAGTTTAAAGGAAGTGCCGATATGATTAAAAATAAAAGTGCATTACTAAAGAAATCATTTGATATGTTTACAACTTTTGAAGGAGAAACAACAAAAACGACTATCGATAGATATTGTCATCTTGTTCAGGAAATGAGAAGATTGGAAATCAAGAAAGACGACGATGAATGGGTTGATAAGCTAGCCGATGCATTACCGCAGAATAAATGGGGAACATATTTGTTGATTTTGAAACATATGAGAAAATCTGAAAGTATGAATTTGAGTAAGTTCATTCAGAAGATTGAAGAACATGAATTGGATGTTCAGAAAACTGCTATCATGAATAATCCAAATGTTCATCAAGATGTTAGTCTGTATTATAGAGGAAGCAAATTTGAGACTATTCAGAGTCCGAAGATTAAGACTGCTTTCAGTGCTGATAGTTCTTCCGGAACAAATGTTAGCACTACAACTCAGAGTGGTGGATTTTCTTCATCTTATTCAAGTTTTGATCCGAATTTCTCAACACCAAGTTCACAACGACAGAGTTCAACAAATCTGCAATGCAATGTTACATTGAATATTCAAAATGGTCAAAATCTCTCTCCAGAAATAGCTAAGCAACACATGGCATCACTTGTTACTATGTTAGAGTCGTATGAAAGCTTAGTTGCTGGACGAATTGGAAATCCGATGCTCACCAAAGAGGATTATGGCCAGATTGATGCTGAAGAACTTGAGTTGATGGACATCAAGTGGTGTTTAGCCAGTGCTGTAAGAAGAGCAGAAAAATTTACACAAATCACAGGTAGAGATGATCTTCGTGATGTTGCTACATCTCCATTAGGGTTTGACAAATCAAAGGTTACTTGTTTTCGTTGCCGAGAAAAGGGACATTTTAAACGAGAATGCACAAACAGAGAAGCAACCGGAAGACAAGATCCGTTTGGAAACAACGAATTATCATCGAAAATCAATTTATCATCAGGTTGCTCAACAATCGTCATCATCCCGTGCTATTGAAGATGGAAAGAAGAAAGCTTATTTTGTAAATCAAGATGATGAAATATTGGCAGAGGGATTTAGCTGGGATAAATACATTCCAGATAAAGAATACTTAGAAAAATCAGCTTTTGTTGCTCAAATCTTGGAAGAAGAGTCAGTCAAATCTAAGCCGAAAAGAACACCGATTTTTAAGGAATTAGGATGTGATGCAGACACCGATGACGAAGAAGAGTATATCAATAAAGCTAGAAAAGGTCTGGATACTTATAGTTTTAATTTGTTTTTTGCAGATAAAATTGAGATGTTGAAAGAGAAAAGGACTGCTCGACTGAAGAAAGAATTGGAAGAATTGGAAGCAAGAAGGATTGCTGAAGAAAAGGCAAAAATGGAAGCTGAGAAAGCAGAAGTTGAAGAAAATTCGACGGAAAAGGTCGAAGTTGAAGGGTGGGAAGCAGAAGTAGACTTCGATGAAGAACCAATGAAGACTGAAAAGGTAATTGAGAAAATAGTTGAAAAGATCGTCGAAGTTGAGAAAATCGTCGAAGTTGAAAAAATTGTCGAAGTTGAGAAGATTGTTGAAGTTGAGAAGATTGTTGAAGTCACGAAACTTTGTCTAAAATGTTTGGAATCTTGTAAACATTGTGAAGAAAAAGACAAGAAGTATAGTGAGCTAGAAGAGTTGAAAGAGAAATTGTTGTTTGATGTTAAGTATGTGAAAGAGTCGTATGATGTGCTGAACAAGACAGTTGATAATTTGAACAAAACAAACCTCGAAATAGAACATGTCCATTTCGTACGAAATGGGCAGATATCCATTTCGCACGAAATGGCTTGCCTATAAATATGTGTGCTTGGTCTTTCGTTTGTAACTTTTGAATTCCGGAAGCCGAGGTACTGCTGAAGTGTCGTTTGACCTGTAATGCTTTCAAATCAATAAACAAGACAATTAAAGAGTGAATCTAGCTGTAATCAAGTCTGTATCATTGAATTCCGCCTTTGATATGGATTAGAACTCTTCTGATAGACTCGTTTAGATCGAATCTCGATCCTACAAGTGGTATCAGAGCTGCTCAGACGATGATGAGTTCAACATTAATGACTAAGCAGAAGGTCATCAATGAGTATATTGAAGATTGTGCAAAGCTGAAGCAGGATTTAGAACTCGAAAAGATTGAAAATGAGAGAATAAAACGATTACTGTTGAGTTATACAACTTGTGATTATTTGATTGACAGAGTTTATCCTACTGTTGCAGGTCTTGAAGCTTTTCAAGATAAAAAGACGGAAGATTCGGATACTGGTAAGAAACAAAGTGTCAAGTATAACAGGTGTCCGCCTCCGATCTGGGAAAGTTATTCTCCCAGAAAACCAAATGAGGAACGATTGAAAAAGGCAGTCAATATAAAATTAAAGTCTGAAACCATTGATGAGTTACCAGACAACATTGATGTTACATTCACAGCGTCTGACACTGATCATGAGTCTGAGTTATTAAAGAAAGTGGTAGATCAGGTGTTGGATATGGATGAAGAGTCAAAGTCGGAGTCTAAATTGGAAAGTTCAAGTTCATCAGAAAAGAGTCCGAGTTCACCGGTCAAACGGGTTTACAATAAAGAATTTCTGATTTAGAAAAATAATTTGAATGATGAAATATTCAAAATAGCATATACTTTGAAAGATTCTGACAAATTATTTTCTGATGAAGAATTTCCAATAAGAAGTGTTAAAACTGAACAGATTAAACAGGTTTTCAAATTAACAGAAATTAATATTTCTGAAATAAAAGATATAAATCTTTCTGAAAAACCTAAAAAGTACACTTCAAGGGTTCAACAAATATTGAACAAGAAAAAAGGTTACAGTTCTGGTTTTGGTTTACAAAAGAAACCAAACCATAACAGTAATTTTAAAAAGAAAGGTTTAGGTTTCATTCCCCTAGAAAATCATAAAAATGAGAAATCTTATAAACCAAAAACTAAATTTGTTTCAGGAACAAGTTCAGAAGAAGAAAAGAAGAAATCATTCTGGAGACAGTCAAACAAAGAGTTTCTTGCTGAGAAGAAAAAAGAATGTGGTGAACGAATCTGAACGAAGAGTTGAAAGAAGAACCTGTTTCAAATGCCAAGAAGTTTGACACGTTGCTTGGAATTGCCCAAGTCCACTTATACAAAACAGGAAGTTACTTCTAACTCAAAGTTGAAAAAGAAAAATGTTGATAAAACAGAACAACCAATGAAAAAATTCAAAGAGTTCAAAAATTCGACTTTCTAAATTGGTGAAAGTTCGAAACGTTTTTATAAAAGAAAAGTCGATTTGAACAAACAGAAATGGGTTGTTAAATCAGAGAGTAGTTCTGACAATGAATCTGACTCGTCAAAGTCAGAGGAGTCATTTGTTGAGAAAAATGATGAGAATTCCGTTCCAGAAATGAACGAAGAAAATTTTCCGTTATTGACAAGAGAAAACCTGAAATTCAAAGTTGAAAAGATTGAGATTTCAGATCAATTCTTCTCTGATAAGGAAGAATTTGATGCTGAAAAGGCGTTTAATGGAAAAGTAAAATATATTTTTGGAAAGATGGTTGATGGGAGAGTGAAAGGAGCAAAAGAGTTTTATAAATCGAAAAGATGGGGGTGTTAAAGAGGATTCACAATCACCCAAGGCTGATCAGGCTTGGGTGACAGCGTTTACTTAAAAATCCTGACTTGCCAGAGCTCCCAAGTTGGTAATCGTGGAGCATGAATCGGCATCATTCTTAAAAATTGTTTTTGTGAAAAACCTAAAATTGTTAAATTTTTCATGTGAGGCAAGTTATCATTGTCGGAACTCCCAGGTTGATAATTATGGAGTAGGAATCGGCATCTTTATTGATAAGTGAACCTACAAGTGGCTGAAAAAGAGGTTTTCACCGACAAGTGGTTAATCAAGGTCATTAAGTTGAACTTGGTTTAACTTTCATTCAAATGGTTGAGAAAACAAAATGATGAGTTTATTCCCGATCTTACAAGTGGTTTCAACAAAACTAATTTTTCGGAAAAACCATTTTGATTAAAACAAACTTAAGTGTTTTGAAATCATAATGGGAAAATAGTTTGTTGTTAGGGGGGTTCTGATTGTTTATGCCAAGTGGATGGAGAATTGAAGCTTGAAAATCAATTTGTCACTTTTTTTTGTAAAGTTTGTTTTCAAATTTTACTTGAAAATAAAAAATTGAAACATATTTTTGATTTTAGGGGAGTAAAAATTTAGAAATTTAGAAAATTTGAAAAAGCAAAAAACATGATAAAATCTCAAAATCCAAAAACATCGAAAAATTCAAAAATGAGTTTTGTTGTGAAATAGAGGAAATGATAGTACATCAGTGGACAATCACAGCACGCTAAAGAATTGGAACGTCAAATGTGATAAACGGTCTCACTGACGATATGCCAGTAGGTTTTTATACATTTAGTAGATTGTTTTCGAGATATAAACTTAAATATCAAATACTTACTTATCTCGTGGGGAACATCTCTCGGATATATATGTAACCCCTGAAATCTTGTTTGAAGGGGCTTTCTATTTATGACGTACTAGGTCTTTGTGCGTGGTGATATCTGGGGTATTATACCTGGACTTCTGATTTTGCGGGAGCAATAGCCTAGTCCTCGTATAATACTTTACATTGCTTTAATCTTAAAGCCCACCCTCAGCATAAAAAATGATGAAACATTGAAAAATGCTAATCATGTGCTGTTTAAGAAAAGATTCTCTAAAGGGAACACACATAAAGTCGAACCATGGTCTCGCATTTAACCCTTTACAGATATCATTAGTGTACATTCACCTGTAAGACTGAATATAGGAGTCTGGATACGGGAGTATATTATGAGGTGGGACACGTGAATAAGTTTAAGTTCTTAAAACACTTAATCTCGTATCTTGAAACAGTTGAACTTTGTGTGAAAATTTAAGTGGATCAGTATACTGACAATCTAAGTGAATCGTTTAGAACTTAAAATGTCTAAAGCTTAACGGTGTTGGTGTTTTGTCTCATAAACTGATATGATCCTCTTACGCAAACTCACAAAAAATATTGCTTGTAAAATATTTCTTTACTGCATTTCTTTAGCAAAAATTCAAAAAGATTTTCGGAGTGTTTTAGCATAAATTTTGAAAATTCAAAAAGATTTTCGACAACTGATGTTGAAAAGCTGATTTTCAAAATTCCGAGTGCTAAACATGATGAACAACGGGTTTGGGAGAGTTTGTTGGAAAAGAGAATTGATTTTGAAACGATAAAATGGTTCATTAAGTTGAAAACAAATTTGAATGTTTCTATTACTAATGGTTAGCAGGGATTCTAAATTTGTTAAATCTTAATAATTGTGAAACTTATGTTTTGAGTAGAGGATGTGCAGGTTAGCCAGGTTTGACTCCTGAAAATTTTCTGCAAGATTAAAGTCAGGTTTATGATCCTGTTGCTACGGAAAGCCAGGAGACGTTTAAGAACCTGTGAAAGCCAGACTACGATCCCGGTACAACTTAAGGAGGAGTTTGTTAGTGCATAGAGGTTGAAGAATGAAAGAGCTGATACATCCATGGGGAGATAAAGTGCTGATTCTGAAAAGCTGATAATGTAAGAGCCACGGTTAGATCCTGGAACAACATTCGAGATAGAAGCTGATGGAAGAAGATAGAGAAGGAAGCTTTCAGTGTTAGATATTTTGAAGAAAACATGAAGACTGATCAAGATTGAAGACGTATTGAAGACGTGCTGAAGACTCGTCGACATCCAAGGGGGAGTCTGTTAGTGCATATGTCTGTCGACTTTGTCTTGTATCGAGTCGTGCATCTAGATAGGATAATCCAGTGCTTAGTATACGAGAAATTAGGTTTTAGTGTGTGTTTGACCATTTCGCACGAAATGGAAGAAGCTATTTCGTACGAAATGGACATTGTCCATTTCGCACGAAATGGATCTTGTCCATTCCATGCGAAATGGCCACACTATATATATCTGAGTTACTGATTCATTTGTGATAGTTCCGGATTCCAGAGCCGAAGTGCTGTTGAAGTGTCGTTTGACCTGTAACGCTTTCAAATCAATAAACAAGACAATTAAAGAGTGAATCTAGCTGTACTTAAGTCTGTATCATTGAATTCCGCCTTTGATATGGATTAGAACTCTTCTGATAGACTCGTTTAGATCGAATCTCGATCCTACACCAATGTCTCGAGTCGAGACCATCACTCCACTTTAAATACTGGATTTAAATAAACAATTTTCAATTATTTTTAAAATCCATTTAAAACAATATTTTTCTTGTATAACCCTTCCACCCCCGAGCACGTTTTACGAGATCAAAACCTAAAAAAACAAAAATAAATAATACGAACTATTATTTACAAAAATAAAATAGGAAATATCGTAATTGCTCAGGGATCAAATCACGAGGTTTCGGGCTTGACTTCACTTATCAACACTGATCTACTACCGAATGATCTAGACGATTGTCAATATATTTGTCCACTTAAACTCATCTCCCTAGACCTTTTCCATATAACTGCATGTAACTCATTTTATCATGTTTTGATGTCTTAACGATGAACACCCAAACAAATACTAATCAAATCCCGGAATAATAGATAGCACACTCTATCATGTAAGCAGTTTCCCTACTACATATTTCACAAGTCCGCTCCAGACTTCTGAAACCTTAACTGGGACTAGATTGAGAGGAGAACATAATAGATCATAAGCAGAGATGATATAATATATAGATCAAATGAGTTTTCTCAGTTTGATATAGGTTTCTTGGGTTTCTTTTGGGCACTTGAGGGCCTCTTTCGGGTGTTTAATTGATCTATAAGACGACAGACGCTCAGCTCGGTCTTTGCTCACGCAAAACAGAAGCTAAGTGCTGCCTAGCACCTCCAGGTCTTTGCTCATGCAAAACAGAGGAGATACACGACTTTTTCAGAGAAGATTTCAGAACCAGACCCAAATTGTGTGTATCGGGACAACACACAGACATTCAAATTGAAATGAGCTAATTCAAAGTGACTTTCTTTCCTAGGGTCATATACCTTTTAAGTTCTGAACAGAAACAACGAATGTTTCCAGTCTTAAGAATAGAGCCTACCAACACATCTTACTAGAGTCAAACTATTTTGATACTGGTCTTACATGAGTCAGCCCTTGACCATAATGTGAAAATTTATTTCATTTCCCATGTCACGCAATGCTTCTTTTTGTATTTTTCAAAATTTTTCAATGTTTTTGTATTTTTCAAAATTTCTCCCCCTAAATTTGTGCATAAATAAAAACTACCTAAGAATAGAAATTTTTTTGTACAAATTGACATACGAAAAAACGTGCTCAGTCAGAAAAATGGATCATTTTCAGAAAATCCACAAGCACCTGAAATTTCGAGCTGCTGACAGGTTTTGTGAACAAATCAGCAGCATTTGCATCTGTGTCGATTTGCTCTAGTTTGATAAGACCTCTGTCAAAGCAGTCTCGTATAAAATGAACATTAATATCAATGTGCTTGGTTTTTTAGTGGAAGACAGGATTTTTCACAATTTGTATAGCAGCATCATTATCACAGTATTGTTATGGGTCATTTTCTGAGCGTACATATCTTGATCAATATCCTGCTTTTAATTGTTTATTTGTGACCAGGATACTGGACGGGGATATTGCTAACATCCTGGGCGATATCCTGAGGTTGATTGAATTAACCACGTGCAGGTTAAAGGCTGGGGTTTACTAACGATCAGATGGAATTCATCTCCTCAAGACTCGGGCGTATTTGTTATGGGAGAGACGTTGAACCCGAAAGACCAGGTCTACAACGTTCGAGTGAGGAATATTCGCCAGATCCCGGTTATTTAGGATAATTTGTTACACTTCTTTTACTATAAATAGATGGGGGCGGATCAAATTAAGGCACGCAACTTGTACACACATTTTCAAACACTTTCTCTCTAGCTCTCTGCAAACACTACACACAACACTTGTATTCAAATTACTTTGTAACACCTAGTTGATCCGCACCACATCCTGCACTGTATCCTGATATTTGAAGCAATAGAAGAACAAGGCAGCTGCGATTGTCAGCTCCGGAGGTTTTGTGCCGGCGATCTAGATTGATCAAGGGCTTTCCTCGTACATCACGTGTCAACCTTTACTTTTCTGCTCATTGTTTGATCAAAGATACAGCTCTATATCCTGAGCCGTATCCTGAAACTGTTTTTACAACTAACTTGGTTAACATATTTTTCACACATAATTTTAGCACACTACCTCACTTAACTAATTTGATCACTAAATTGCTTCGGTAATTTTTGACCAAAACAATTTGGCGCCCACCGTGGGGCAAGTGGTGCTATTTTTGCTAAAAACTTTAGTAAAATCATTATTCAGTTTTCTTTTGTCAAAACTTTTTTCTAACTTATTTTCAATGGCTTCGAGATCAAACATGAGCTCCTCCACTATGTCCGCTACGACTTCTGCTACTATCGGTTCAGTGCTTCCACCACCTCCTCCAAGGATGCCAGTTTCTTCACAACCTCAGGATGTTATCCCTACTCGGAGTGTTCAGGGATCTGCTCCCGTTTTAGCCTCTAATGATGAAATTCTAACTTTATTTGGAAGTGTGCAGGAATAAATGAGGCAGCAACAGGAAACTAACAAAATGCTGTTAAGAGAAATACAACTCTTAAAAGCTAGCTCGAGTAGACCTGCTGAAGAAACTGTCACTCCTATACAACCCAGGGCTTTGAACTTTAGTTCCGCAGTTTACACTGAGGATAACAGGGGGAATATCGTCCCAAGCCATTCTCAGAATCATACCCCTGAGATACCCTCCTCGGTCAGGATGTCGACTGTTTTGGTCAAAAATTACCTAAGCAATTTAGTGATCAAATTAGTTAAGTGAGGTAGTGTGCTAAAATTATGTGTAAAAAATATGCTAAACAAGTTAGATATGAAAACAATTTCAGGATACAGCTCAGGATATAAAGCTGTATCTATGATCAAACAATGAGCAAAAAAGTAAAGGTTGACACATGATGTACGAGGAAAGCCCTTGATCAATTTAGATCGCCGGCATAAAACCTCAGGAGCTGACAATCGCAGCTGCCTCGTTCTTCTATTGCTTCAAATATCAGGATACAGTGCAGGATGTGGTGCGGATCGACTATGTGTTACAATGTAATTTGAGTACAAGTGTTGTGTGTAGTGTTTGCAATGAGCTAGAGAGTGAAAATGTTTGAGAGTGTTAGTAAAAAATTGTGTTCCTTAAACTGATCCGCCCCCATCTATTTATAGTAAAGATAATGTAACAAACTATCCTAAACTTCCGGGATCCAGCGAATATTCCCACTCGAACGTTGAGGACCAAGTCTTTCGGGTTCAACGGCTTCCTCATAACAAATACGCCCGAGTCTTGAGGAGAAGAAGTCCTGATGACCGTTAGTAACTTACAGCCATTAACCTGCACGTGTTTAATTCACTCAACCTTAGGATATCGCCCAGGATGTTAGCAATATCCCCGTCCAGTATCCTGGTTACAAATAAACAATTAAAAGCGGGATATTAGTCAGGATATGTATACTCAGAAATTGACCCATAACAATTGTCCCCAAATATATCGGTTGGTATACCAATCCAACAGATATATTTCAAAAGTCTTATCCCATAACTCAAGTCATTTAAAACGAAGCGACGGTCGAGATCACATCATAACCTCCAACGCGCTTTTTGCTCAATGGAGATCCATAATGCCCCTATATCTTCTCTCTTCTTGTTTGAAAAGCAGATATCTTCAACAGAGCTTTCAGGTAATTCTCCATTTCTCATTTACTTTCTATCAATTTTCCTTGCCTTCTTCGTAATGGATGCCGAGACCTTCACCCAGCAGAATCTCCTCAAAAATCCCGAAAAGGAGGTCTGTGCTTTTGACAACTCAGACATTGCGGCTTTGAGAGCTTCCGGCGCTTTCCCTGACAACACGGTCTTTAGACCGTTCGATCGATCAATTCGATCGGATGTTTCTTCCGCTGAGTGGGTTTGCTTTCCAGCATATCCTTTTTCGCTAGGTCTTCGATACCCTTTTCCTGAATTCATGATGCAATTCTTGTGAACCACCGGCATCTCTTTTGCTCAAACCATGCCCATGGTTTGGAGAGTATTAATTGTACTTAACCAAATCAAAAACCTCCATTGCCCCGACCTCTGCATCGAGGATTTGCCTATTGCTTATCGCCTCCGATCTCACGACTCTAGCCGGTTCTTACTTTTCTCGACCTCTAGCAAGCCCCTTATTCTTAAAGCCACCAAAAACGAAGACGGATGGCAACGCAAGTTTTTCTTTGTCAAACGAGACTCCATTGCTGAGGGTGCCAACCTTCCGGTGGAGTGGTTAACCACCGGTAGGGTTATAAATATTTTCATGGACCGTTTGGTTTTTATCTCCCACTAATATCCCCCTTTCTGATCCTTATGCAGTGAACTTCAAGGAAGTAGCTCCCCCTACCGCTGAATCAGAAGAAAGAATCAACACTGTTTACCGATTACCTGCAATAGACAGGACTTTCACCACACACGTCCCGAGTTCCAGTCAATACTCGTCATCTGAAATGTCTGGTAAGAATTACTTTCAAAATTAAAACAGTATAATAAAATAAAGAGTAATAATGATGTGAAATTTTTCCCTTTATGCAGCACCGGCCAAGATCCCTGAAGTCTTTGACCTCGACGAATTGGACAGTTATTCTGATCAGATTCAGGTCAAGAAGGAACCTAGTCCCAAGGCCACAGCCTCATCCAGGCCCAGCAGTTCCAAAGCTATCATTATTCCCAAACCTTCACCGGCTACCAAGCCCCGGAGTTCAAGTTCCCGCAAAAGGAAGGAGCCTGATTCCCCTGTCATCTCTGACACATTTCCTTATGAGAAGCACGGGTTCATTGAAGCTAGCGGGTTTATGACTTCCTTTCTTAACTAGGTTAGTATTCTCATATCATATCCTGCGGTTTACATCATTTACAAAGATTTATCAATATTAATACTTGTCCTCTTACCTTCGTAGGGTCTTGAGCGTCTGGTTCACCTATATCAAGAATCCTGCAAGCTTAACAAGACGCTTGAATCTAAGCTAAAGGAAGCAGAAATCACAATCTCTGACCAAGGCATGATTGCAGCCGCCAAATCTCGTCATTACGAGGAGAAATTCAAAGCTATGATCCAAGAACACCAAACTGCTCTCAACAAAGCTACTCTTCAAGCCCAGGCCGATCTTGAAGCTGCCCATGTGCAACATGAACGGGATATGGTTAGCTACCGAGAAAGCCTCAAAAGTTCCGTCGTCATTTCTCTCCTCCAAGCCAGGTTGAAGATGGCCCATGAAGCCAAAACATTAGGTTTTGAATGCCCTTCTTGGGACGTTGGTGCCTGGGAGACCAAGTTAAAGAACCTCGGCGGCACTTCTTCTAAACCACCTGTCGATGAATCTTCCAAAGCAGTTGAAAAAGCAACCCATTCTGAGAAGGATGCCGAGGAGGATCCCAAGACGGATGCTGTTGAAATCATTATGGACGAAGAAGATACTGCCCCCTAAAGTTTATTTCCTTTAAATTGTTTGAACAATTTTATGTTTTTATGAACAATTTTCATTTCTGCATCAAAACAATTTGATAGCCGAAGGTGGATGGGTCATGGGTTTCAGGATGAAACCTTCGGTTATCAACCAGTACTGATTGTTTCAAATAATTTCATCTTTTATCTTTCTTATTATTATCTGCCGTCTTTCTTAGCATAGATCTTAGCTTTGCAAAATTTAGTACAACTATCTTTTGAAAATATCCTGATAAATATACTCAGTGATATATTATGAAAACTTTTAATAAATATAATTTCTAAAAATTCAATCAACTTTAGAGAAAACTTCTAAAGGAATAAAAGATAGTCCACCTTCTAAAAACTGTTTTGACAATACTTGTTTGATCAAGGTTTTAATTTCAAACTAGTATTAGTTTCAAATATTTTAACCAAATATCCCGAAAAGTATTTAAAAACATATTTTGAGAATATATCAGGATATTTATTCCTTTACCAAACATAGTATTAAAAATTTAAACATTGTTTATAAAGGAAAGATCATACCAGGAATAGGGTATAAACCTATTACCAAACTTCAATCCCTTTGCAACTCTTCCAATGGAAGTGTCCCCTGTCTGAGACACTTAGTGCATTAGTTCCGAGCCTTATCCTTTTAGCTTTACACCATTGCCTCGATAGGAATGTCCCCTGTGTACAATGTCTTCTTAGAAATCTTCTGAATATCAAGTTCCATTGTATAGGCAATTTTTTATGTCACAGGGGTAAAACCCAAAAATGTCTTGGAGATAAATTCCTTGTATTCTGGGGAAAATCCCAAATTTTCGTGCGCTACAGGCGGGAGTGTATAAACTCCAAGACTTAGAAAGGTGAAAACCTTTAAACCTTAGAGAGTATGAAAATACCCTTTCGTGAGAGAGGGTGATCAATCCTCATATACCTTTAGGATTCAGGATATAGCCAACAGTAACGAAATTGTCAGCCACTTTTACATGAACTGGTCCCGCCACCTTGAACTATCCCTGAATAACTTGCGCTCCAGGCGGAGTGTTTAAACCCAATTCGGAAGAAAGGTGAATACCTTTAAACCTGTGAAGGGATCAGGATCCCTTATACGTGAGAGAGGGGGCCAATCCTCTAATCTTCCGAAGTATCTTGAGTGAGCATCCTGGAGCTATATCCTGGAGCATATACTGCAAAACATCCTTAAACTAAGGTGGGTGTTAGCTTGGCTAACACCCCTCCGATGCTTAAGTTAGTATTGGGTTTCAAAGAATAAATTAAACCAAACATATTTAAAAAAGATAGGATTCATACCAACCTAAGTTAGAAATTAAATTCTAAACTCACTTGAAATAAAGCTTAAGGTGTATAGCATTCCAAGATCTCGGTAGCATATCCCCCTCCATATTCTTGAGTCTATATGCTCCTTTCCCTGCTTCTGATTCAACTTCATATGGTCCTTCCCATTTTGGAGCTAATTTGCCATCGGCAGGATTAGTAGTATTCTGAAAAGCCTTTCTCAACACCCAATCTCCAACCTTAAATCTTCTGGTCCTAATATTCTTGTTATATGCTCTGGATATTCTTTGTTGATATGCTGCCATCCTTAGCCTTGCTGCGTCTCTCTTTTCATCTATAGTATCCAAATCCTGACACAAGGCTTCAGGATTCTGTCCAGGATCACTTAGGGTAAACCTTGCAGTAGGTATTGTCATTTCCGTTGGAATCATTGCTTCTGCTCCAAATACCAAGGAAAATGGGGGTTGGCCTGTTGCGTTCTTTACCGTTGTCCTATCAGCCCACAAAACAAAGGGTAATTCTTCTGCCCATCTTCCTTTTTTGGCTCCAAGCCTCTTCTTTAAGTTATTGACAATTATCTTGTTTGAGGATTCTGTCTGTCCATTCGCTTGAGGATGTACCGGAGTAGATGTGATCATTTTGATTCCCCAACTCTTGCAAAAGTCAGTAGTTCTCTTGCTTATAAACTGAGAACCATTGTCACAGATTATCTCGGATGGTACTCCGAATCTGGTCAGGATATTTCTCTTTATGAAGGATACTACTTCTTGATCTCTAACTTGAACAAATGCTTCTGCTTCAACCCACTTGGAGAAATAATCCGTCATTGCCAACATGAAAACCTTTCCTCCTGGAGCTTTTGGAAGCTTTCCCACTATATCCATACCCCACTTTATAAACGGCCAAGGGGAAACAATAGGATACAGCGGTTCAGCAGGCAGATGTAATATGTTACTATGTCTTTGACATGCGTCACATCTTCGAGCATATTCTGCGGCATCTTTTCTCATTGTTGGCCAATAATATCCTGTCCTTAATGCTTTTGAGAATAATGACCTGCCCCCAGTATGGTTACCACAATCCCCTTCATGTATATCCTGAAGTACTTCTTTGTCTTCAGGATCCTCCAAGCACCTCAAATACGGTCCTGCAAGAGATTTCTTGTATAAAACATTATTTATAATAGTGAATCGTGATACCTTCATCCTAAATGCCTTAGGATTTTCATTTTCGGGGATGTGTCCTTCCTTGAGATATCTCATTATTGGAGCCGTCCAAGATTTAGGATCCTCTTCAGGATACTCTGCTCCAGGATCCTGAATACCCGCTACTTCTTTATCCCGAGGATTCGTTGCAGGATACAAGACATGTAATATTGGTATTTGGGTTCCTTCTGGTATCCTGATCGATGATCCCAGATTTGCTAAGGCATATGCTTCAGCGTTATCCTCTCTTGGTACCTGTTCAAGTGTAAAAACATCGAAATATTCTGCTAATTTTTTGAGAATATCGAGGTATTCGATTAATTTCTCACCCTTAACTGCATAGGATCCATTAAAATGGTTAGTAATTAACAAGGAGTCAACATATACTCGCAAATTCTTGATACTCATACTCTTAGCCAATTCTAATCCTGCAATTAAATCTTCATATTCTGCCTCATTATTAGTAGCAGGAAATTCACACCTAATGGCCTGGGGTAATATGTCCCCCTGTGGCGATTTTAGTAGTATACGTAAACCTACACCTCTTACATTGGATGCACCATCCGTATACAACGTCCAGGATCCCGAAGATTCTACTAACTGTTGAACTTCTAGGTCAGCCTCATCCTGAATGTCACTACTGAGATCAGCCACAAAGTCAGCTAAAGCCTGAGACTTTATGGCATTTCTAGGTTCATACACTAAATCATAAGCACTTAACTTTACTGACCACTTGGCCATCCTGCCTGACATCTCTGGTTTCCTAAGCACATTTTTGACAGGATAATTCGTTTTAACATGGATCCTATGTGTCTCAAAATAATGTCTAAGCTTTGTCGATGCCATGACTAGAGCTAATATCAATTTTTCTAAATGAGAATACCTAGTTTCAGCATCTAACAAACTTTTACTAACATAATATACAGGATATTGCTGACCTTCATGGTCTTTTATAAGAACGGCACTTACAGCATTCCCTGATACAACGAGGTATAGGGATAGTGGTTCACCATTTTCAGGCTTCATCAATAGAGGTGCGGTTGAGAGATATCGCTTCAAATCCTGCAAGGCTGCTTCATGCTTTGCTCCCCATTCAAATTTCTTATTCTTTTTGAGGATATCATAGAATTCCTTGCTTTTTTCTGAGGATCTTGAAATAAATCTATTTAAAGCTGCTACTCGGCCTGTCAACCTTTGTACGTCCTTCATATTTGAGGGTGATTTTATATCTAGGATAGCTTTGATCTGCTCTGGGCTTGCTTCTATCCCCCTTTTTGTCACCATATATCCAAGAAACTTTCCTGCCCCCACTCCGAAATGGCACTTAGCAGGATTCAGCTTCATGTTGTATTGATCCAGGATATCAAATGCTCCCTTGATATCCTGTAGGTGATCCTCAGCTCTTTTAGATTTTACCACCATATCGTCAATATATACCTCCATGGTGTCCCCCAGCTTATCTTTGAACATCATGTTTACCAATCTCTGGTACGTTGCACCTGCATTTTTCAAACCGAAAGGCATAGCAGTATAGCAATATATACCTGTTGGTGTCATGAAAGCAGTATCCTCCTGATCCGAAGGCTCCATTTGAATCTACTGAAATCTTGAGGATGCGTCCATGAATGTTAACATTTCATGTCCGGCAGTAGCATCTACCATTGCATCGATATGAGGGAGAGGAAATGGATCTTTAGGACAAGCCTTTATCAAGTCCGTGTAATCTACACAGACTCTCCATTTCCCGTTTTTCTTCTGTACCACAACTACGTTTGCTAGCCATCTTGGAAACTTGACTTCTCTGATCATCCTGGACTTCAACAATCTTTCAACTTCCTCTTGGATAATCGCATTCCGCTCAGGAGCGAATTTTCTTCTTTTTTGCTGAACAGGCTTGAATGATTTGTTAATTCCAAGCTTGTGAGTGATAATGTCTTTGGATATGCCTGTCATATCCTCATGCTTCCATGCAAACGTTGACATCCTGCATTTCAAAAAGTTAGTTAACTGTTCTTCAATATCCTGAGGGATATTGGTTCCTACGAGCACCGAGATATCAGGATTATCCTGATCCAGGATAATTTTCTTCACATCCTGCTCCGAATCCTCCTCGATATCCTGGGCCCGCATCTTTAATTGCTATGCTGTACTAGGCTTCGTTGAGGATTTCATCGAGGATGAGTAGCATTCTTTCGCTTCCTGTTGATCACTTTCCACCTTGACAACCCCCCAAGGGGTAGGGATCTTGATGCATTGGTGATATGTTGATGGCACAACCTTCATATCATGAATCCATGGTCTTCCCAGTATGATGTTATAGCAGGATAAGGAGTCCATCACACAGAAGCGTTGTATTGAGTTGACCCCTTCAACATATACTGGTAACTTTATTTCCCCTACGGTATTCCTAGCTTCTCCACTGAAACCAACGAGCACAGTGGACTTCGAAGTGATATCCATCGGAGATACATTCATCCTCTTCAATGTTTCCAGCTGAATTATATTGACAGAGCTACCATTGTCTACCAGTATCCTGCGTACAAAATGGTTAGCCACATATAATGTTATTACTAAAGCATCATGGTGAGGATCCTGAACAGTATCCCTGTCATCACTATCGAAAGTGATCACTTTATCAGTTGTGAGGGTAGTCATTCTGACTGGTCTGTCTCCCCTCTCGCTCTTAGCTTCCTTTGCAAGTCTCTTGGCCGCCGAATACGAAGTCCCACAAATGTCGGATCCTCCTGAAATAAAGTTAATTATCTTGGCATCTGCTGGGGGTGATGCTGCTCGTTCAGGATCCTTCTCGGGATCCTGCCCTTTATTCTTCTTTTTTCCCAGCAAGTCCTTCAGATACCCCTTGCTTAACAGGTAACTCATCTCCTTCCTTAAAGCAATGCAATCCTCGGTCATATGTCCGAAGTCTTCATGGAAGGCACACCATTTGGATTTATCCTTCCAATCAGCTTTCTGCTGGTTCTTTCGAGGCCACCTAGCTTTGTCCCCTAAGCCCTGCATAGCATACATTAATTCAGGTATATTAACAGAAAAGCAGTATTCAGATAAATCAGGATATTCTTCAGGATCCTCGTCTTCAACAGCGTTCACTTTCCTGTTATCATTTCTGCCATATGGCCTGGAGTGATATGGCTTATATGAGGTTTCTGATTTCCTGTTAGTTGATTCATAGGTTGAGGTAGAATTCATCCTCTCCTGCATCTTCTTGTCATCTTCCAGACGGATATATCTCAAAGCCCTGTTACGAGCTTCGTCGAGATTCCTGCAGGGATTCATTACAAGATCCTGATAAAACTGAGAATCCTTTTGTAATCCCATCTTAAAAGCTTGCACAACTGTTGCAACATCAAGATGTGGGATATCCAAGGATTCTCGACTGAATTTGTTCACATAATCCCTCAAGGATTCCCGAGGCCCTTGAGTTATCCTGTAAAGGTCACTGGTTAGTTTCTCAAAACTCCAACTACAAGAAAATTGACTGTTAAATAAATTAACCAAATGAGCAAACGAAGTAATTGAGTGAGGAGGAACGTTTAACAGCCATTTTAAGGTTGATCCTGTCAGAGTAGAACCAAATCCCTTGCATAAGCATGCTTCCTTAAGCTCCGGAGGGATAGGGTTAATCTCCATTCTTTCCCTATACTAGGCAATATGCTCTTCAGGATCCGTAGTCCCATCATACAGCTTCATGTTGGGAGTCTGAAATCTTTTTGGGATTTCAGCATCACAGATGGGATATGCAAAGCGGGATATCCTGTGGCTGTCCTGGGATACTTCCGAAATTGGCTGGACTACTCCAGGTACACTGGATATCATGTCCTTCAATTTCTGGAGCTCCCTGGTAAATGTTGACGTCATACCTGCATCCTGCAAAGAGCCATTATTGTTAGTAGCAAGAATATTAGTATTTGACACATTACCGTTCTGATGATTTTGGCCATATCCTGAAGCATATCCTGAACTTCTCACAGTCGATATCCTGACCGAAGAGGGTATCTCAGGGGTATGGTTCTGAGAATGGCTTGGGACGATATTCCCCCTATTATCCTCAGTGTAAACTGCGGAACTGAAGTTCAAAGCCCTGGGCTGTATAGGAGTGACAATTTCTTCAGCGGGTCTACTCGAGCTAGCTTTTAAGAGTTGTATTTCTCTTAACAGCATTTGGTTAGTCTCCTGTTGCTGCCTCATTTGTTCCTGCACACTTCCAAATAAAGTCAAAATTTCATCGTTAGAGGCTAAAACGGGAGCAGATCCCTGGACACTCCGAGTAGGGATAACATCTTGAGATTGTGAAGAAAACGGCATCCTTGGAGGAGGTGGTGGAAGCACCGAACCAGTAGTAGCAGAGGTTGTTGCAGACATAGTGGAAGAGCTCATGTTTGATCTTGAGGCCATTGTAAACAATGTGGCAAAAAGTCTTGAAAATAGAAAACCGATTAATGATTTTACAAAGATTTTTAGTAAAAGTAGCACCACTTGCCCCACGGTGGGCGCCAAATTGTTTTGGTCAAAAATTACCTAAGAAATTTAGTGATCAAATTAGTTAAGTGAGGTAGTGTGCTAAAATTATGTGTAAAAAATATGCTAAACAAGTTAGATATGAAAACAATTTCAGGATACAGCTCAGGATATAAAGTTGTATCTATGATCAAACAATGAGCAAAAAAGTAAAGGTTGACACGTGATGTACGAGGAAAGCCCTTGATCAATTTAGATCGCCGACATAAAACCTCGGGAGCTGACAATCGCAGCTGCCTCGTTCTTCTATTGCTTCAAATATCAGGATACAGTGCAGGATGTGGTGCGGATCGACTATGTGTTACAATGTAATTTGAGTACAAGTGTTGTGTGTAGTGTTTGCAATGAGCTAGAGAGTGAAAATGGTTGAGAGTGTTAGTAAAAAATTGTGTTCCTTAAACTGATCCACCCCCATCTATTTATAGTAAAGATAATGTAACAAACTATCCTAAACTTCCGGGATCCAGCGAATATTCCCACTCGAACGTTGAGGACCAAGTCTTTCGGGTTCAACGGCTTCCTCATAACAAATACGCCCGAGTCTTGAGGAGAAGAAGTCCTGATGACCGTTAGTAACTTACAGCCATTAACCTGCACGTGTTTAATTCACTCAACCTTAGGATATCGCCCAGGATGTTAGCAATATCCCCGTCCAGTATCCTGGTCACAAATAAACAATTAAAAGCGGGATATTAGTCAGGATATGTATACTCAGAAAATGACCCATAACATCGACTGTGAGGAGTTCAGGATATGCTTCAGGATATGGCCAAAATCCTCAGACCGGTAATGTGTCAAATAATAATATTCTTGCTACTAACAACAATGGGTCTTTGCAGGATGCGGGTATGACGTCAACATTTACCAGGGAGCTCTAGAAATTGAAGGACATGATATCCAGTGTACCTGGAGTGGTCCAGCCAATTCCGGAAGTATCCCAAGACAGTCGCAGGATATCCCGCTTTGCGTATCCTATCTGTGATGCTGAAATCCAAAAAAGATTTCAGACTCCCAACATGAAGCTGTATGACGAGACTACGGATCCTGAAGAGCATATTGCCCAGTATAGGGAGTGGATGGAAATCAATCCTATCCCTCCAGATCTCAAGGAAGCATGTTTATGCAAGGGTTTCGGTTCTACCTTGACAGGATCAGCCTTAAAATGGCTGCTGAATGTTCCTCCTCACTCAATTACTTCGTTTGCTCATTTGGTTAATTTATTTAACAGTCAATTTTCTTGTAGTCGTAGTTTTGAGAAACTAACCAGTGACCTTTACTGGATAACTCAAGGATCTCAGGAATCCTTGAGGGATTATGTGAACAAGTTCAGTCGAGAATCCTTGGATATCCCACATCTTGATGTTGCAACAGCTGTGCAAGCTTTTAAGATGGGGTTACAAAAGGATTCTTAGTTTTATCAGGATCTTGTAATGAATCCCTGCAGGAATCTCGACGAAGCTCGTAACAGGGCTTTGAGATATATTTGCTTGGAAGATGACAAGAAGATGCAAGAGAGGATGAATTCTACCTCAACCTACGAATCAACCAACAGGAAATCAGAATCCCCGTATAAGCCATATCGCTCCAAGCCATATGGTAGAAATGATAACAAGAAAGTGAATGCTGTTGAAGACGAGGATCCTGAAGAATATCCTGACTTATCTGAATACTGCTTTTCTGTTAATATACCTGAGTTAATGTATGCTATGCAGGGTTTAGGGGACAAAGCTAGGTGGCCTCGAAAGAACCAGCAGAAAGCTGATTGGAAGGATAAATCCAAATGGTGTGCCTTCCATGAAGACTTCGGACATATGATCGAGGATTGCATTGCTTTAAGGAAAGAAATAAGTTACCTGTTGAGCAAAGGGTACCTGAAGGACTTGCTGGGAAGAAAGAAGAATAAAGGGCAGGATCCTGAGAAGGATCCTGAACGAGCAGCATCACCCCCAGCAGATGCCAAGATAATTAACTTTATTTCAGGAGGATCCGACATTTGTGGGACTTCGTATTCGGCGGCCAAGAGACATGCAAAGGAAGCTAAGAATGAAAGGGGAGACAAACCAGTCAGGATGACTACCCTCACAACTGATAAAGTGATCACTTTCGATAGTGATGACAGGGATACTGTTCAGGATCCTCACCATGATGCTTTGGTAATAACATTATATGTGGCTAACCATTTTGTACGCAGGATATTGGTGGACAACGGTAGTTCTGTCAATATAATTCAGCTGGAAACATTGAAAAGGATGAATGTATCTCCGATGGACATTACTTCGAAGTCCACTGTGCTCGTTGGTTTTAGTGGAGAAGCTAGAAACACTGTAGGAGAGATAAAGTTACCAGTATATGTTGAAGGGGTCAACTCGATACAACGCTTCTGTGTGATAGACTCATTATCCTGCTACAACATCATACTAGGCAGGCCGTGGATCCATGACATGAAGGCCGTACCTTTGACTTATCACCAATGCATCAAGATTCCAACCCCTTGGGGGTCGTTAAAGTTGATAGTGATCAGCAGGAGGCGAAGGAATGCTACACATCCTCAATGAAATCCTCGACCAAGCCTAATCCAACATAACAATTAAAGATACGGGCCCGGGATACCTTGGAAGCTTCAGAGCAGGATGTGAAGAACAATTAACTGACTTTTTGAAGTGCAGGATGTCAACGTTTGCATGGAAGCATGAGGATATGACAGGTATATCCAAAGACATTATTACTCACAAGCTTGGAATTGACAGGTCGTTCAAGCCTATTCAGCAAAAAAGAAGGAAGTTTGCTCCTGAGCGAAATATAATCATCCAAGATGAAGTTGAAAGATTGTTAAAGTCCAAAATGATCAGAGAAGTCAAGTTTCCAAGATGGTTGGCAAATGTGGTCGTAGTGCAGAAGAAAAATGGGAAATGGAGAGTCTGTGTAGATTACACAGACTTGAATAAGGCTTGCCCTAAAGACCCATTCCCCCTTCCTCATATCGATGCAATGGTGGATGCTACTGCTGGGCATGAGATGTTAACGTTCATGGACGCATCCTCAGGATTTCAGCAGATTCAAATGGAGCCTTCGGACCAGGAGGATACTGCTTTCATGACACCAACAGGTATTTATTGCTATACTGCTATGCCTTTCGGTTTGAAAAATGCAGGTGCAACATACCAGAGATTGGTGAACATGATGTTCAAAGATAAGCTGGGGGACACCATGGAGGTATATATTGACGATATGGTGGTGAAATCTAAAAAGGCTGAGGATCACCTCCAGGATATCAAGGGAGCATTTGATATCCTGGATCAGTATAACATGAAGCTGAATCCTGCTAAGTGCCATTTCGGAGTGGGGGCAGGAAAGTTTCTAGGATATATGGTGACGAAAATGGGGATAGAGGCAAGCCCGGAGCAGATTAAAGCTATCCTGGATATAAAATCACCTTCAAATATGAAGGATGTTCAATGGTTAACAGGCCGAGTAGCAGCATTGAACAGATTTATTTCAAGATCCTCGAAAAAATGCAAAGTATTCTATGATATCCTCAAGAAGAATAAGAAGTTTGAATGGGAAGCAAAGCATGAAGCAGCCTTGCAGGATTTGAAGCGATATCTCTCAACTGCACCTCTATTGATGAAGCCTGAAAATGGTGAACCACTATCCCTATACCTCGCTGTATCAGGGAATGCTGTAAGTGCCGTTCTTATAAAAGACCATGAAGGTCAGCAATATCCTGTCTATTATGTTAGTAAAAGTCTACTAGATGCTGAAACTAGATATTCTCATTTAGAAAAATTGATATTAGCATTAGTTATGGCATCAACGAAGCTTAGACATTACTTTGAGACACATAGGATCCATGTTAAAACCAATTATCCTGTTAAAAACGTGCTTAGGAAACCAGAGATGTCAGGTAGGATGGCCAAGTGGTCAGTGAAATTGAGTACTTATGACTTAGTATATGAACCTAGAAATGCCATAAAGTCTCAGGCTTTAGCTGACTTTGTGGCTGATTTCAGTAGTGATATTCAAAACGAAGTGTTATGAGTGAAATTCTGAACCCCTATATCCTAGAAAATATCTTGGTTTATATCTTGGTTATGTAGTATCTGTTTACATCCGGGATGCTGGTTCAGGATATTGGTAATATCCTGAATGGTATCCTCAGGATTACTAATGGATTATGTGCAGGTACGCGGGTTGGAAGCTGGCAACGTACATAAGACTCATTCCGCGGAAGACTCGGTCCAAGTCGTTCAAATGAAGACGTTGAAGCCGTATTACTCGGTCAATAACGTTCATAATGGAATATTCGAAGTACCCCATATTTGTAGGGATTATTGTTTGTAATTCATTACTATAAATAGGTGGGTATACCAGATCAAATAGGACATCACAATCACACTCGCTACACTCTAAGACTTGCTCTCGAGCAATTCTTACTTTCATACAAAGGCATTGTAACACTTAGCGATCTGGTCTATATCCTGCACTGTATCCTGAAGTTTAAAGCAATAAGAAGAACAAGGCAGCTGCGATTGTCAGCTCCCGAGGTTTTATGCCGGCGATCTAGATTGATCAAGGGCTTTCCTTGTACATCTCGTGTCATTTCCTTTACTTTTTGCTCATTGTTTGATCGCAGATACAGCTCAATATCCTGAGCTGTATCCTGAATACTGATTTTCTAAATAACTCAACAAGCATATTTTCTATACACTTTCTAGCACACTACCTCACATTACTAATTTGATCACTAAATTGCTTCGGTAATTTTTGACCAAAACAATTTGGCGCCATCCGTGGGACAAGTGGTGCTCTCTTTACTAAATTTTTTTGTCAAATCGCTAATCGGTTTTCTATTTTCAAAACTTTTTGCCACATTGTCCATAATGGCCTCAAGATCAAACATGAGTTCCTCTACTATGTCTGCTATGACTTCTGCTACTACCGGTCCGGTGCTTCCACCACCTCCTCCAAGGATGCCAGCCTCTACACGACCTCAGGATATTATCCCTACCCGCAGTGTTCAGGAATCTGCTCCTGTTTTAGCTTCTAACGATGAAATTTTAACCTTATTTGGAAGTGTGCAGGAACAAATGAGGCAGCAACAGGAAACAAACCAAATGCTTTTAAGGGAAATACAACTCCTGAAGTCCGGCTCGAGCAGATCTGCTGAGGATATTGTCACTCCATTACACCCCAGAACGTTGAACTTCAGTTCAGCTGTGTATACTGAGGATAACAGGGGGAATATTGTGCCCAGCCTTCCTCAGAATCATACTCCTGAAATACCCTCCTCGATCAGGATGTCGACCATAAGGAGCTCAGGATATGCTTCAGGATATGGGCAAAATCCTCCAACGGGTAACGTGTCAAATAATAATAATACTCATACTAGTAACAATAGTGGATCTTTGCAGGATACAGGTGTGACATCAACACTTACTAGGGAACTTCAGAAGTTGAAGGACATGATATCAAGTGTACCCGGGGTGGTCCAGCCGATCCCGGAAGTGTCTCAAGACAGCCACAAGATATCTCGTTTTGCATATCCTATCTGTGATGCTGAGATCCCAAAGAGGTTCCAAACCCCCAACATGAAGCTTTACGACGGAACAACGGATCCTGAGGAGCATATTGCTCAGTATAGGGAAAGGATGGAGATTAACCCTATCCCTCCGGATCTCAAGGAAGCATGCTTGTGCAAGGGTTTTGGTTCAACCTTGACAGGATCAGCCCTGAAATGGCTCTTGAATGTTCCTCCACATTCGATTACATCTTTTGCTCACTTAGTAAATTTATTTAATAGTCAGTTTTCCTGTAGTAGAAGCTTTGAAAAATTAACAAGTGATCTCTACAGGATAACACAGGGGCCTCAGGAATCCCTTAGGGATTATGTGAACAAGTTCAGCCGGGAATCACTAGACATTCCTCATCTTGATGTTGCAACAGCTGTGCAAGCTTTCAAGATGGGGCTGCAAAAAGATTCTCAATTTTATCAAGACCTTGTAATGAACCCATGCAGGAACTTGGATGAAGCTCGGAACAGGGCCCTAAGATATATTCGGTTGGAGGATGACAGAAAGATGCAAGAAAGGATGAACTCATCTAACACTTATGAGTCAACTAACAGGAAGTCAGAATCCTCATTCAAGTCATATCGGCCTAAGCCATATGGTAGAAATGAAAACAAGAGAGTGAATGCTGTCGAAGATGAGGATCCTGAAGAGTATCCTGAATTATCTGAATATTGCTTTTCTGTTAACATTCCTGAATTGATGTATGCCATGCAGGGTCTAGGGGACAAGGCTAGATGGCCTCGAAAGAATCAACAAAAAGCCGATTGGAAAGACAAATCAAAATGGTGTGCTTTCCACGAAGATTTCGGACATATGACTGAGGATTGCATCGCTCTAAGGAAAGAAATAAGCTATCTTCTAAGCAAGGGATATTTGAAAGATCTCTTAGGAAGAAAGAAGAATAAGGGTCAGGATACTGAGAAGGATCCTGAGCGAGCAGCATCACCTCCCGCAGATGCCAAGATAATCAACTTCATTTCGGGAGGATCCGACATTTGTGGGACTTCGTATTCGGCAGCAAAGAGGCATGCAAAAGAAGCTAAGGCCGAAAGGGGAGATAAACCTGTCAGGATGACTACACTCACAACTGACAAAGTGACATTTGATGCTGATGACAGGGATACTGTCCAGGATCCTCACCATGATGCTCTGGTAATAACGTTATATGTGGCTAACCATTTTGTACGCAGGATATTGGTTGATAATGGCAGCTCCGTCAACATAATCCAACTAGAGACGCTGAAAAGAATGAATGTATCTCCAATGGATATCACTTCAATGTCTACCGTGCTTGTTGGGTTCAGCGGAGAGGCTAGAAACACAATGGGAGAGATAAAGTTACCAGTGTACGTTGAAGGAGTCAACTCGATACAACGTTTCTGTGTGATGGATTCTCTATCATGCTATAACATCATACTGGGAAGACCGTGGATTCACGATATGAAGGCTGTGCCATCAACATATCACCAATGCATCAAGATACCTACCCCTTGGGGAGTTGTCAAAGTTGATAGTGATCAGCAGGAGGCGAAAGAATGCTACTCATCCTCGATGAAATCCTCAACCAAACCTAGTGCAGCATAGCAATTAAAGACGCGGGCCCAGGATATCGTGGAAGATTCGGAGCAGGATGTGAAGAAAATTATCCTAGACCAGGATAATCCCGATATTTCGGTGCTCGTGGGAACCAATATCCCTCAGGATATTGAAGAGCAATTAATTAACTTTTTAAAATGCAGGATGTCAACGTTTGCATGGAAGCATGAGGATATGACCGGCATATCCAAAGATATTATCACTCATGTTAGGGGAGGATTTTCTAACAATTAGTGATCCTTATTCGTTATCCTAATTAATGATCCTTATTTCTGTGACAAATAGTGATCCTCAGAAGAGCTTCAGGATCAGGATCATGGATCACTTTAAGGATCCTCATACTGACGATTGTTTATTTGTGTTTTGTATTACTTCGTAGGAGTAACAAGCTTGACTTGGTCTTGGCAACGGTACTAAGGAATATTCCACGGGTATTTCGCACACGATTGACCAAAAATGGACGTTGTGGAGAACGTGGGAGCTTGGCACAAAAGTCGGATAGTTAGTTATTGTAGTTAACTTCTATTTTAAAAAGGGGTAACGAGCTAGAATTAGAACACTTAGCCATTTTCAGCTACACACTCTCATATACTCGCACACTCGAAGCTCTCGACGAACATTCATTAGTTTTCACTCACTTTTACACATTTCACAATAGTGATCCTTGTACCTAGCTCGTTACTATCCGAAGTTGTAAACATTTATTCATTAATTTGAGCTTGGTGATCGGTAGTTTCCATCACCCGGGGTTTTTTGTGCCGGAGATCAACTCTTGATCAAGGGCTTTTTCCCCGTATAAATCTTTGTGTCGTTTGTGCAATTTACATTGAAGTGATCCTTGTCATTGTTCTACATTTCAAGCATCATACCCCGTAACAGAGAGTTTGGTTGCAATATCCTCATCATATTTTTTGACCAAAACAGTTTGGCGCCCATCGTGGGGCAATTGGTGCTTCATCCTTAGAAAAAATCGCATTCCTGTGCTTATTTCAGTTCACTACAACCAAGCAAATGGCTTCCTCAGCAAAGAATGCTTCAAATTTGATGCCGTCATTCACTTCTTCACAAGGCGTTCCCCTTTTGCCTCCACCACCTTCTGGATCCCAGAAGAATGCTGAGAATGCTGCGAAGAAACCAACTCCCATTTTCTTAAAACCTCCAACTTCTTCTGCTTCTTACACTCCCACTACTAGTGACATGTTTACTTTGATTTTGCAGATGAAGGATCAGATACGGCAACAGGATAAGACCAATGAAAGGATTCTCAAAGAAATCGGAGATCTCAAGAAATAAAAGAAAACGGCAGAGGATCATTCCCCACTGGTGCCAAAATCTTTGAATTTTGATACCCCGGTGATTACTTCCCAGCCGTCAATGGTTCCAGATGTTCAATATGTGGGTGGACCAAAAGAAGTGCACTACGGAACAACAACAGTGACCCAGGCATCAGGTTCACATTTCCAGCCAGCGGGATCCTATCCTCAGCATATGGGATCCCTCACGAATTCAGGAGGATATTCAGGAGCGCAGCAGGTTCAAGGATCTTCCTTTGTTCCAGGATCATCCCAGGTTCAAGGATCCTCCTTTGTTCCAGGATCATCCCAGGTTTAAGGATCCTCCTTTGTTCCAGGATCATCCCAGGTTCAAGGATCCTCCTTTGTTCCAGGATCATCCCAGGTTCAAGGATCCTCCTTTGTTCCAGGATCATCCCAGGTTCAAGGATCCTCCTTTATTCCAGGATCACCCCAGTTTCAGGGATCCTTCCAGATACCAGGATCCTTGAGGAGTTTGCAAACAGGAAGTTCAGATGTCCATCAGGGAGATTTTATTCCAATGCAGACCAATGCTTCTACTGGTCCCTCGATTATTCCAGAGCCTCAACAATATGGATTAACATCCAATCTTCCTAATCTGAATCCAATGGGAGGTAACACTTTCAATAATTCTTATACTACTAACCATGGTCTTATGCAGTATCCAGGTATCAATCATGCCATGGCTAGAGAATTGCAAAAGCTAAAGGATATGATATCAAGTGTTCCAGGAGTGGTCAAACCTATCCCAGAGATTGCAGATGGGAGCCACAAGATATCTCGTTTTGCACCACCAATCTGTGATGCTGAGATACCCAAGAGGTTCCATGTGCCAACAATGAAACTGTATGATGGTTCGACGGATCCTGAAGAACACATAGCACAATACAGGGAGAGGATGGAGATCAATCCAATTCCAGAAAGGTTAAAGGAAGCATGCCTGTGCAAGGGATTCGGATCCACTCTTACTGGATCAGCTCTCAAATGGCTGCTAAGTCTTCCTCCCTATTCTATTACCTCATTTGCTAATCTAGTTAACTTGTTTAATAACCAATTTTCTTGTAGTAGAAAATTTGAACGATTAACTAGTGATCTATATAGGATAACACAGGGTCATAATGAATCATTAAGGGATTACATTACCAAATTCAGTAAAGAATCCTTAGACATTCCCAACTTAGATATAGCTACGGCTGTTGAGGCCTTTAAAATGGGATTGCTTAGGGATTCGTCGTTCTATGATGATCTTGTTATGACACCATGCAGGAACTTAGATGAGGTAAGAACACGAGCACTTAGGTTCATTCGGCTAGAGGACGACAAGAGGATCCAGGAGAGGTTAGCAGGATCCTCAAAGCAGGATAAGCAGGGATCCTCATTCAGGAACAACAAGTTCAGATCCTACAACAGATCTGATAACCAGAACGTGCATTCTGTTGATCAAGAAGAGGATGATGAGGATTATCCTCCGATTTCTGAATATTGTTTTTGTGTTGATAACAACGAACTAATCCTTGCGATGCAGAACCTAGGTGATAAAGCTAGATGGCCGAGAAAAAATGATAGGCCAGCTGCAACTAAGGATAAATCAAAGTGGTGTGCATACCATGAAGATTTTGGGCATCTCACAAAAGAATGCATTGCACTAAGAAAGGAAATTGGATACTTGTTGAGCAAGGGGCATCTAAAAGAATTGTTGGGAAGAAAAAAGTCAAGGACTCAGGATCCTGAAAGGATCCCTGAGAAGGCTCCAGCCCCTCCAGCAGATGCACAAGTAATAAACTTTATTTCTGGAGGATCAGACATTTGCGGCACATCCTTCTCAGCAGCTAAAAGGCATGCAAAGGAAACTAAAATGGATAATGGAGAAAGACCTGTTCGAACATCAAGTGTCTCCGAAGGAAAAGTCATAACCTTTGATGAGGATGATCGTGTTGATAGGATCCTCATCACGATGGTTTAGTTATTACTCTTTTCATTTCTAACCATTTTGTCCGCAGGATCCTTATAGACGGAGGAAGCTCAGTGAACATTATCCAGCTTGATGTTCTAAAGAAGATGGGAATTCCTGAGTCAGATATCATACCAAGATCCTCCGTACTTGTGGGATTTAGTGGCGAAACTAAGAATACCCTGGGGGACATTAAACTCCCAATATATATCGAAGGCCTACACTCTTATAAAAATTTTTGTGTTATTGACTGTTTATCTTGTTGTAATGTTATCCTTAGCAGGCCTTGGATACACGATATGAAAGCAGTCCCATCTACCTACCATCAATGTGTGAAGCTCCCTAGTCCTTGGGGAATAGTGAAGATTGATAGTGATCAGCAGGAGGCTAAGAATTGCTACACTTCATCGATGAAACCAGCCTCGAAGTCAAGGGACCGATAGCAATCAAGGTATCCTCCAAGGGATGTCTTGGAGGCAAGAGAGTAGGATGTGGTAGAAATCCTCATGGATCCTGATGATCCTGAATCCAAAATCTATATCGGATCAGGGATCCTTGGCGAAATGAAAGAAGACCTCGTATCCTTCCTCAAAAGGAGAAAGACTACCTTTGCATGGAAACACGAAGACATGACTGGTATATCCAAAGATGTAATCACTCACAAACTCGGGATTGACAGATCCTTCAAACCAATCCATCAAAGGAGAAGAAAGTTTGCACCGGAAAGGAATGCCATTATCCAGGAAGAGGTAGAGAAATTGCTCCGGGCAGGTATGATTAGGGAGGTCAAGTATCCAAGATGGTTGGCCAATGTGGTTATTGTTCAAAAGAAAAACGGAAAGGGGGGGGGGTATGTGTCGATTTTACCGATTTAAATAAGGCATGTCCCAAGGATCCTTTCCCATTACCCCACATTGACTCCATGGTGGATGCAACTGCGGGTCATGAACTGTTAACTTTTATGGATGCTTCATCTGGATTCCAACAAATCCAAATGGAACCATCCGACCAAGAAGATACAGCCTTCATGACTCCAACTGGTATATACTGCTATATTGCTATGCCGTTCGGACTAAGAAATGCAGGTGCAACATATCAAAGGCTGGTGAATATGATGTTCAAGGATCAAATTGGACAAACTATGGAGGTTTACATAGATGATATGGTAGTAAAATCCATAAAAGCTGAGGATCACCTAAGGGACCTGGAGGAAGCATTTGATATCCTTGACAAATATAACATGAAACTTAATCCTTCAAAATGTCACTTTGGTGTTAAAGCAGGTAAATTCTTAGGATATATGGTGACGAAGAGAGGCATTGAAGCTAGCCCGGAACAAATCAAAGCAATAGTGAACATCAAATCTCCGGCCAATGCTAAGGATGTTCAAAGGCTAACAGGCAGGATAGCAGCTTTGAACAGATTTATATCCAAATCCTCAGAGAAGTGCAAAGAATTCTATGATATCCTAAGGAAGAACAAGAAATTTGAGTGGACTGAGAAGCATGAAAATGCTTTAAGAGCCCTCAAAGATTACCTATCCTCAGCCCCGGCTTTGATGAAACCAGAAAAAGGCGATGTGCTATCCTTGTATCTTGCAGTATCCTCAAAAGCAGTAAGTGCGGTCCTTGTTAAGGATCATGAAGGTACACAACATCCTGTCTACTATGTAAGTAAAAGTTTACTTGATGCCGAATCCAGGTATTCACACCTTGAAAAGCTTATTCTTGCATTAATTATGGCATCTACTAAGTTAAGACATTATTTTGAAACTCATGTTATCATTGTTAAAACTAATTTCCCAATTAAGAATGTCCTCAGGAAACCAGAGATGTCAGGAAGGATGGCTAAGTGGGCAGTGAAGCTAAGTGCATATGATATAAGATATGAGCCTAGGACAGCCATCAAATCCCAAGCATTAGCTGACTTTGTGGCTGATTTCAGTAGTGATTTACAAAAAGAAGCTGAGTTAGAAGTCTAGCAGCTAGAAGAGACCAAGGATCCTTGGATACTCTATACTGATGGATCCTCAAATGTCAAAGGCACAGGGCTTGGAATACTACTAAAATCGCCACAGGGGGACATAATACCCCACTCTATAGCTTGTGAGTTCCAAACCACTGACAATGAGGCTGAATATGAAGCCTTAATTGCTGGTTTGCAAATTGCAAAGCATATGGGGATCAGGTATCTTGAGGTACATGTAGATTCATTGTTAATTACAAACCACTTTAATGGATCCTATGCTGTTAAAGGTGAAAAGCTAACCAAATATTTAGAGATAGTCAAAAGTTTGGCACTCTCTTTTGTTTCCTTTAGTTTGACACAGGTACCGAGGGAAGAGAATACAGAAGCTGATGCATTGGCTAACTTAGGATCATCCTTGAAGATCCCGGAGGATATCAAGATCCCAATTATCCATATCCTGATGCCGGCTATCGAGGATCACGTGGCTATGGAGATAGGAAATAATTCTGCAGTTATCCCTAGTGAGGATACTCAATCTCATTCAGGATCATGGATCTCACCAATCATGAGATACTTACAACATGGAGAAATTCCTACAGGGGAAAACCCTAGGGCTTTCAAATCTAAGGCATCTCAATTCACAATTTTAAATAATATGTTGTATAGACGATCTCTTGCAGGACCATACTTGAGATGCATTGAGGATCCTGAAATCCAAGAAGTTTTAAAAGACTTCCATGAAGGAGATTGTGGAAACCACACTGGGGGCAGGGCATTATTCTCAAGGATCCTGAGGACAGGATACTACTGGCCAACCATGAAGAGAGATGCTGTGGAGTATGCTAAAAGATGTGATCCTTGTCAGAGACACAGCAATATCCTTCATCAACCAGCTGAATTATTGCATCCTATATCCTCCTCTTGGCCATTTATGAGATGGGGTATGGATATAGTTGGTAAGCTCCCTAAGGCACCTGGTGGAAAAGTATTCATGCTTGCTATGACTGATTACTTCTCCAAGTGGATAGAGGCTGAAGCTTTTGCCCAAGTCAGAGAAAAGGAAGTTATATCCTTCATTAAAAGAAATATTATAACTAGATTTGGAATTCCTTCTGAGATTATATGTGATAATGGTTCCCAATTTATTGGGGGCAGAACCACTAACTTTTGTGACAGTTGGGGGATTAAGATGATAACATCAACACCAGTCCACCCACAAGCTAATGGTCAGGCAGAATCATCCAACAAGATCATCATCAACAATTTGAAGAAGAAGCTTGGATCCAAGAAAGGGAAATGGGCAGAAGAACTACCCTATGTGCTTTGGGCTGATAGGACAACCCCTAAGAATGCTACTGGTCAAACGCCATTCTCTTTGGTATTTGGGGCAGAGTCAGTGATCCCAACAGAAATGGTGGTTCCAACTGCTAGAACAAGTACCCGTGATCCTGAGGAGAATGATGAGAACTTAGCTCAAGACCTGGATACTATTGAAGAAATCAGGGATCTCGCTAGGATAAGGATGGCCAGTTATCAACAAAGAATGACTGGTGCTTACAACAAAAATGTGAGGATCAGGAGGTTTCAAGTTGGAGATATGGTATTAAGGAAAGCATTCCAAAATACCACCAATCCTGCTGATGGGAAATTGGCTCCAAAATGGGAAGGCCCTTATTTGATTGAAGCTGAAGCAGGAAAGGGGGCATATAGATTGCTAACCATGGAAGGTGATTTGCTACCAAGAGCTTGGAATGCTGTCCACTTGAAGAAATATTTCATGTGAGCAGGATCCTCATGGCACAGATGATCCTCAAAGGATCCTCAAAGAATCGGTGATCCTTACTTAGGTAATATCCTAAACTTGAACTATTTCATTTCTTTATTTTCTCATATAAGGATAAGGATCATGTGTCCTTTATCCATCTCTCACGTGAGTTTAAGTTTTGAAAGTTCAGGTATCCTTAGCATAACATTGGTTATCCGCAGAAGCAATCCGTTCCTTGGGTTTAACCCCAGTTATTTGGGCTTGACCCCAGTTCCGCCTGTAGCGCATGATGATCCTGGTATAGTTCAAGGCAGTGGGACCAGTACTCGTTTTAGGGGCTGATAATTCCATTGTACTGGCTATGCCTAGGATCCTACGTATAATGGTAGACGTACCATACATCCGTTCCTAAGGTTTCTAACGTTTTCACGTTAGCTAAGGTTTCTAACGTTTTCACGTTAGCTAAGGTTTTGGCATTTTCATGTCACTAAGTTTGGATAGTCGCCAGTTAGGGCCATACTCCAGTTTACATACGATCCTTGGGCTTGTCCCCAGTTATCCTTGGGCTTGTCCCCAGTTATCCTTGGGCTTGTCCCCAGTTGCTAACTCTTATCTTATATTGGCTTAGTCCCAAGTTATGATCTATTTCAGGTCATTGAAGATAAACAATTAGGGATCCTTGATCCTTACTTCTCTCTAAGGTTTATCTTACAATTATCCTTATTATGGGTAGGATCTTAACTTGGATCCTCAGGTATGATTCTTAACTATTTTTAATTCTATTCATTATTTATTTGAATAACCCTTAAAGTTTGACAACTAGACTTGTGATCCTTAAAATATCTAGCTTTTTGGGATTCCCTAACTATAGGATATTTGATTGTGGATCATGCTCTAAACATTTTCAATCTGACTTGTTCAAAATTGTTTATTCAATACAAGATAAGCGACAAAAAGTTGAGATTTTATTTATTAACAAAAGACTAACCCTTAAAAGGTTGTCAAAATTACCTACCCGAGCATCTACCAGCAAAACGTGGCCCGTTCGCTGGGGTAGGTAAAGGGTGTCCATGATAATAAGTTCAAAAGTAGTGCAGGAATATAAAGGCGGCAGGATCACAATGGCTTCATCCCCCAAACAGAGGATCCCTCCACCAATTGCAATCCTGCCTATTGTCCAAAGGATCATACATGATCCTTAATCCTAAAAACTGTTGTTAAAGTACAAACCACCAAATTGTTCGACAAAAGACCTACTACCAAACTTAAAAATTGGGCTCCAGCTGCGTCTAAGAATGTCCATCATCGCCCAATCGTGCAGCCTAAACCTTCGCTGCATTACCACCTCCAGCTCCACTTGTTTCACCACCTGCATCCTTGCCTCCAGCTTCAATCGTCAGGATCTCTTCAACCTCCTCAGCCTCTTCATCGTCCAGTTCGGCTAGCCTTGCCTTCCAGCCTTCAACATCCCAGGTGCTCTTGTCAAAAGCAGGATCCTGAGCTTCCAAGGCCATTTGCAGCTTGGTCTTGTACATTGTTATGGCGGCAGAGATTTTGGCGTCTTCAGTGATCTCACTCTTCTCATAGTCAACATTGATCAACACCTTGGCCGTCTCCTGTTTGGCATCCCGGACTTCCTTCTGAAGATCAGCAATTGCAAGGTCCTTAAGCACTGCAACTTGCTGGAGGTCGGCAATCTTCCTATCCTGATCCTCGACGTGGCCAACATAATCCTCAATCTCAGAGAATTTCTGCAAGAAGGATAAAAGATAAGGTCAGGACTAAGTGATCCTCAAATCAGCAGCATATGTCAACAGGATATACGAGCAGAGACAGTGATCCTTACCTCATTGAAGTACTCGAGGAATTGGTGGCGGATCAGAGGCAGACCCTGCAGACCCTCAGCTTCAGAGGCTTTTCTCTTCTTGATTGCCTTCCCTTTGAGGGGTGCCTTGGGGACCGAAGCTGTCGGACTGGTAGGAGCTTTTCTCTTAGAGGATCTGACAGTAGTGAGATCAGCGACATTGAACTTAGAAGCAGACTTGGTGGATTTTCCAGCACCTACACAACCAAAACAAGATAAGTATCTTCTCTTAATTTATATTTTACTATTTATTTAAATTCTAAACAAGGATACTTACTTGACATCGTGACAGAGCCTGAGGATACCTCCTGTGAATCTTGGGTTGTTGTCTTGAAAGATCTTATCTCAGGATCAAGTTTCTTGAAAGCAAGGAGCCTCTCCTTAGCAGCAGGGGACAATCTGAGGTGTGAGACGGTGATAGCTGCATAACAAGAAAGCAAAAATATAAGTGATCCTTACATCAAAAGAAAGTTTTGGTGATCCTTCTCAGGATCCACCACCCTACCATGGGTAGCCCATTTTTTGGGTAGATCCTTTCCATCCTCAGTAGAATCTCTCTTGATAAAAAAGAAACGCCGCTTCCAATTAGCATCGTTCTTGGTGGCTTTGAAGATCGGATGTTCCTCACCGGGTTTACGTTTAAACAAATAGCGATGGGAACCAAAGGTAGTAAGATCGTACAGCTCTCCCAGCTCTGACATTCCTAGGTCTATACCTTCCTGCTCAATGATCCTTTCAAGGGTGTACAAAACCCTCCAAATCATCGGCATGGCTTGAATATAAGAGATGCCGGTTAGGGAAAAGAAAGATTGGGTGAAGGCTGGAAAAGGATATGTATAGCCTATGGTGAACGGAGTGACGGGGAAAGCAACCCACTTGTCGGAGATATGATCGCTCAGGGCATTAGGGTCAAAAGGCCTAAACTCGGTGTTCGCCGGGAAGCAATGGCGGATCTTATCGATCTGAGCATCATTGAAACAGCAGCGTTCTTTAATGGAGTCTTCTATGATCCCCTGGCTTTTCGGAGGGCTGTTCTTCGGGTGATCCTTGGCCGGGGAATTTCGGAGCAACATTTTTTATGGAATGAGGGAAAGAGATGAAAACAGAGCAAGAGAGGGAAGAAGATGAAGAGAGAGAGTACCTGATTGTCTTCGGAATGCAGTTATAAAGGGAGTCTCTCTGAAAATTTAAATGCATTTGATCCTATCTCTATCTCCTATTTATAATCATGATCGTGCAGGGTTGTCACCTCTGTGACGTCACGATTGCAACGGATAGTTCAACAATAACGGCTATATTTACGATAGTTAGTTGTGGATAAGATCAAGAAAACATAACTCGCTCATTTTCCATATCACTCCTTATATTTTGGGGGCAATTGTTAGGGGAGGATTTTCTAACAATTAGTGATCCTTATTCATTATCCTAATTAATGATCCTTATTTCTGTGACAGATAGTGATCCTCAGAAGAGCTTCAGGATCAGGATCACGGATCACTTTAAGGATCCTCATACTGACGATTGTTTATTTGTGTTTTGTATTACTTCGCAGGAGTAACAAGCTTGACTTGGTCTTGGCAACGGTACTAAGGAATATTCCACGGGTATTTCGCACACAATTGACCAAAAATGGACGTTGTGGAGAACGTGGGAGCTTGGCACAAAAGTCGGATAGTTAGTTATTGTAGTTAACTTCTATTTTAAAAAGGGGTAACGAGCTAGAATTAGAACACTTAGCCATTTTCAGCTACACACTCTCATATACTCGCACACTCGAAGCTCTCGACGAACATTCATTAGTTTTCACTCACTTTTACACATTTCACAATAGTGATCCTTGTACCTAGCTCGTTACTATCCGAAGTTGTAAACATTTATTCATTAATTTGAGCTTGGTGATCGGTAGTTTCCATCACCCGGGGTTTTTTGTGCCGGAGATCAACTCTTGATCAAGGGCCTTTTCCCCGTATAAATCTTTGTGTCGTTTGTGCAATTTACATTGAAGTGATCCTTGTCATTGTTCTACATTTCAAGCATCATACCCCGTAACAGAGAGTTTGGTTGCAATATCCTCATCAGATTTTTTGACCAAAACAACTCACAAGCTTGGAATTGATAAATCATTCAAGCCTGTGCAACAAAAAAGAAGGAAGTTTGCTCCTGAGCGGAATATGATTATTCAAGAGGAAGTTGAGAGATTATTGAAGTCCAGGATGATCAGAGAGGTTAAGTTCCCAAGGTGGCTAGCAAACGTGGTTGTGGTACAGAAGAAAAACGGGAAATGGAGAGTGTGTGTAGATTACACAGACTTGAACAAAGCTTGTCCTAAAGACCCATTTCCTCTTCCCCACATTGATGCAATGGTAGATGCCACTGCCGGGCATGAAATGCTGACTTTCATGGACGCATCCTCAGGATTTCAACAGATCCAAATGGAGCCTTCTGACCAGGAGGATACTGCCTTCATGACACCAACAGGTATTTATTGTTATACAGCTATGCCTTTTGGTTTGAAAAATGCAGGTGCAACATACCAAAGATTGGTAAACATGATGTTCAAAGACAAACTGGGGGACACCATGGAGGTGTACATCGACGATATGGTGGTAAAGTCAAAGAAAGCTCAGGATCACCTCCAGGATATTAAAGGAGCGTTTGATATCCTAGATCAGTATAACATGAAGCTGAATCCTGCTAAGTGCCATTTTGGAGTAGGAGCAAGAAAATTCCTAGGATATATGGTGACCAAAAGAGGAATAGAAGCAAGCCCGGAGCAGATTAAAGCCATCTTGGATATTAAATCACCCTCAAATATGAAGGATGTTCAACGATTAACAGGGCGAGTGGCAGCATTGAATAGATTTATCTCAAGATCTTCAGAAAAATGCAAAGATTTTTATGATATCCTGAAGAAGAACAAAAAATTCGAGTGGGGTGAGAAGCATGAAGCAGCCCTACAGGATTTGAAACGATATCTCTCAACCGCACCTCTGTTGATGAAACCTGAAAATGGTGAACCACTATCCCTGTACCTTGCTGTATCAGGGAATGCTGTAAGTGTCGTTCTCATAAAAGACCATGAAGGTCAGCAATATCCTGTTTATTATGTTAGTAAAAGTTTGTTAGATGCTGAAACTAGGTACTCTCATTTAGAAAAATTAATACTAGCATTAGTTACGGCATCAACAAAACTTAGACACTACTTTGAGACACATAGGATACACGTTAAAACAAATTATCCTGTCAAAAATGTACTTAGGAAACCGGAAATGTCGGGTAGAATGGCTAAGTGGTCAGTAAAGTTAAGTGCCTATGATTTAGTATATGAACCTAGGAATGCCATAAAGTCTCAGGCTTTAGCTGACATTGTGGCTGATTTTAGTAGTGACATTCAGGATGAGGTAGACCTAGAAGTTCAACAGTTAGGAGAATCCTCAGGATCCTGGACATTATATACTGATGGTGCATCTAATATAAGAGGAGTAGGATTAGGAATACTACTAAAATCGCCACAGGGGGACATATTACCCCAGGCTATTAGGTGTGAATTTCCTGCTACCAATAATGAAGCAGAATATGAGGCTTTAATCGCAGGATTAGAGTTGGCTAAGAGCATGGGTATCAAAAATTTACAAGTATATGTTGATTCTTTGTTAATTACTAACCATTTTAATGGATCCTATGCAGTTAAGGTTGAGAAATTAATAGAATATCTTGATATTCTCAAAAAATTAGCAGGATATTTCGATGTTTTTACACTTGAACAGGTACCCAGAGAGGATAATGCTGAAGCGGATGCCTTAGCAAATCTGGGATCATCAATCAGGATACCGGAAGGGACCCAAATACCAGTATTACATGTCTTATATCCTGCAACTAATCCTCAGGATAAAGAAGTAGCGGGTATTCAGGATCCTGAGGCGGAATATCCTAAAGAGGATCCTAAATCCTGGACGGCTCCAATTGTGAAATATCTCAAAGAAGGACACATCCCCGGAAGTGAAAATCCTAAGGCGTTTAGGATGAAGGTATCACGATTCACTATTATAAATAACGTTTTATACAAGAAATCTCTTGCAGGACCGTATTTAAGATGCTTGGAGGATCCTGAAGCCAAGGAAGTACTTCAGGATATACATGAAGGGGATTGTGGTAATCACACCGGGGGCAGATCATTGTTCTCGAAAGTATTAAGGACAGGATATTATTGGCCGACGATGAGGAAAGATGCTGCAGAATATGCTCGAAGATGTGATGCATGTCAAAGACATAGTAACATGCTACATCAACCAGCTGAACCATTATATCCTGTAGTTTCCCCTTGGCCATTCATGAAGTGGGGGATGGATATAGTAGGGAAGTTACCAAAAGCTCCGGGAGGAAAAGTCTTTATGTTAGCTATGACAGATTATTTCTCCAAGTGGGTTGAGGCTGAAGCATTTGTCCAAGTTAGAGACCAAGAAGTAGTATCCTTCATAAAGAGGAATATCCTGACTAGGTTTGGAGTACCAGCTGAGATCATTTGTGATAATGGGTCCCAGTTTATAAGCAAAAGGACTACTGACTTTTTCAAAAGTTGGGGAATTAAAATGATCACATCTACTCCAGTACATCCTCAAGCGAATGGACAGGCTGAATCTTCAAACAAGATAATAGTCAATAACTTAAAGAAGAGACTTGGGGCTAAAAAAGGAAGATGGGCGGAAGAGTTACCCTTTGTTTTGTGGGCTGATAGGACAATGGTAAAGAATGTAACCGGCCAAACCCCGTTTTCCTTGGTATTTGGAGCGGAGGCGATGATTCCAACAGAAATGACGATACCTACTGCAAGATCTATGCTGCAGGATCCTGAACAGAATCCTGAAGTCTTATGTCAGGATTTGGATACTATAGACGAAAAAAGAGATGCAGCAAGGCTAAGGATAGCAGCATATCAGCAAAGAATATCCAGAGCATATAATAAGAACATAAGGACTAGAAGATTTCGAGTTGGTGATTGGGTGCTAAGAAAGGCTTTTCAAAATACCACTAATCCTGCCGATGGCAAGCTAGCTCCGAAATGGGAAGGACCTTATGAAGTCGAGTCAGAAGCAGGGAAAGGAGCATATCGACTCAGGAATCTGGAAGGGGATATGCTACCAAGATCCTGGAATGCAATACATTTGAAGCTCTATTTCAAGTAAGAGTAGAATTTATTTTCTATCTCGGAATGGTATGTATTCTGTCTTTAAATATATTTGTTTATTGAACCCAATACTGACTTAAGCATCGGAGGGGTGTTAGCCAAGCTAACACCCACCTTAGTTTACAATTGTTTTGCAGGATATGTTTCAGGATATAGCTCCAGGATATATGCTCAGGATAAGTCGAAAGATTAGAGGATTGGCCCCCTCTCTCACGTTTAAGGGATCCTGGTCCCTTCAAAGGTTTAAAGGTATTCACCTTTCTTTCGAATTGGGTTACACCTCACCTGGAGCGCAAGTTATCTAGGTATAGTTCAAGGTAGCGGGACCAGTTCATGTAAAAGTGGCTGACAATTTCGTTATTGTTGGCTATATCCTGGATCCTAAAGGTATATGAGGATTGATCACCCTCTCTCACGAAAGAGTATTTTCATACTCTCAAAGGTTTAAAGGTTTTCACCTTTCTAAGAATTGGAGTTTGTACACTCTCGCCTGTAGCGCATGAAATTTAGGGTTTATCCCCAGGGTATTAAGGGTCTATCCCAAGTATGCTAAAGATTCATTTCAGGATATCAGGGGTTTTGCCCCAGGGTATGCGGAATTTACTTAAGGCAAGATATAAATGCATTTGCGTTTCTGTGTCAAACACAGGGGACATACATTATACTGTTCAAAGAATGGATCCAAGTTCACAAGTATGCACTGGGGACAAAACTTATAATGGAGGATTAAAATTGGTTCTGTAAGAATCTCTGGTATGATCTCTCCTTTTTATTTGGACAATTTATAGGTGATATTTTAATATCCTTATCAAGATATCTTTCAGGATACCTTTCAGGATACATCTATAATATATATTCCTAAAAGTGTACAAACCAAACAATTTTTACAACTACGATTTTCATAGCAATGACAACAGTAATAAGGTCAAAAGAGAAGTTATATTATTAACATACCAAAAGATGTGCTCTTAGTTTCACCTCAAAACAAGGCCCATCCACTAAGAGCACTAATAGTTCATTACCATATTTACCCAACAGTTGAAGGCTTCATCTCAAACCGAGACCCATCCACCTTCAACTGTTGTATTGTTCAAAAAGCATGCAGGAAATGTAAATTGTTCAGATGCGGGAAAGTAAAGTGCAGAAAAGTAAATTATTTATGGGACTACAAACCAACATTCAAATTCAAAAAGGTGGGCTCTGGCCTTGGCACGTATATCCGTCATCGCCCACCTAAATGCCCTCACACAGCGGCATCTCCTCCAACCTTCTCAGACTTCTCCTGACCAGCATCCTGCGCAGCATCCTGACCTATGTCCATCCCAGCATCAGCTCCAGTATCCTTCTTGTCTCCGGCCTGGACCACCACCTCTGTTGACTTAGAAGACTCACCGGCTTCAGCAGGTAACGGCACAGCTTTGCCTCCGAGCTCCTTTAACTTGGCCACCCAGGATTCAACTGGCCAAGATGGACAAACAAGGCCCGTCTCCTTGGCCTCGTAGGCCATCTTGATGCGTGCTTGTAACAGGGAGACGATAGCAGAAGCCTTGATTCCCTCCCGGAAATTGATCAAGGCCTGATCATGATCCATTTGAACGGTGGCAAGCTTGACCTCAGCGTCTTGGGTGACCTTCTTCAGCAGGCTTTCGTAGTGCCGAGTCTTTGCTTCAGCAATGGCACCTTGGTCAGCAACGGTGCTTTCGAGCTGTTTGATCCTGGCTTCATGGAGTGCCACGGTACCGCAAGCGTCATTGTACAAGTGGAGCAAATGCTGGAGGCCGTGCACGTCAATTACAGGTATAAAATTAGAATATATGTTGACCAAGATATCCTACCAGGATATCCTGTTAGGATATACGTGCAGGATATATGTGCAGGATATACATGAAGGATATGCGTCAGGATATTACCTTGTTAAGGAAGGATGTCATTGGCTCTAAGGAATCGGAGAAGCTGAGTTCGTCATAGGAGAACCCTTCTGAGCCTGGAGCACTGACTTCAAGACCCTTCCTCTTTTTCGCTGTGGAAGCACGGGTTCTTGGATTGGCCTTGGGAGCCGGGAGTGGTTTGGAGCTAGTAGCAGCAGGAGTCTCCTTCTTGACTGTGGCTGGAGTTGGATAGCTGTCAAGTTCATCAAGGTCTAGATAGACTGGGACTTTGCTGGAATCTGCACACAGGGAGTAAATTTCTAAATCTCTCCTAAGAATAGCAAATAAAAAACATATGTGTGCAGGATATCTTGCAGGATTCTTACCAGACATGTTTGCGCTTGAAAGAGGGCTTGGAGTTGGTGGAGACGGATTAAAACTTCTCTCTGTTTCTGAAAGCAGTCTGATGGCGTCTATCCTTTTTTGAGAATCAGCAAGGGGAGGTGCGATCTTTCTGAAATCAGCTGCATACAAAAACAGAAGAAATAAAATTCATTAGCTGAGGATATGAGACAGGATAAGAGACAGGATCATTCTTAAACCCTAAGTCCTACCCTTTCTTAACCATCTCATCGGATAATCCGTTCCACCAGGGATTGAATCCCTTTTTACGAAGAAAAACTTGGATTGCCAACCATCCTCGTTCCTGGTGGCACGAAGTATCAATGGATCACCGGAAGTAGAATAAAATAGGAATCTAGATGAGCCATGGCATCTAAGCTTGTAGGCTAAAGGGAGATCATGGACAGAAAGGTCAGGTATGTGGTTTCTCTTGATTTGGTCAAGAACAGACAAAACACGCCAGAGCATTGGCATGGTTTGGCTGAAAGAAATTTTGGTGATATTAAAAAACTCGGTGATGAAGTCCGGAAAGGGGAATCGTAACCCTAAGGTAAAGGGGAAAGCATTGAAACAAATCCACTCGTTGGAAACCATATCTGACCGGATTTCTCTATCAAAGGGTCGGAATATAGTTCCTTCCGGAAAGATACCGGAGGATTTCAAAGCCGACAAATGAGCACTGTCAAAGGTGCATGTTTCGTTCTCCAGTTCTTGGAGAAGATTCTGTTGGATGAATGTGGGAGCCGAGTCGCCTGAACTGGACCTCGTTTGCCTAGGCATTTGGTCGCCTGAATTCTCGCCGGAGAAAGATAAAAGATGAATATGAAGATGAGGGAGAGAATATTACCTTTTTCTTGTCGATTGTGGTTAAAAAGAAGATGAGGATGAGAAGATATAGGGCATGATGAGTAAATATAGGCCGGGTGGTTGAAACCTGTCACATCAATGGTCTTATCTCTTAATTACCTCGGCCACCGTGAAAAATGTAACCGTTAGTGCAGGATATCAAACGGTAACATTTTTGGGGACAATTGTTATGGGTGAAATTCTGAACCCCTATATCCTGGAAAATATCTTGGTTTATATCTTGGTTATGTAGTATCTGTTTACATCCGGGATGCTGGTTCAGGATATTGGTAATATCCTGAATGGTATCCTCAGGATTACTAATGGATTATGTGCAGGTACGTGGGTTGGAAGCTGGCAATGTTCATAAGACTCATTCCGCAGAAGACTCGGTCCAAGTCGTTCAAATGAAGACGTTGAAGCCGTATTACTCGGTCAATAACGTTCATAATGGAATATTCGAAGTACCCCATATTTGTAGGGATTATTGTTTGTAATTCATTACTATAAATAGGTGGGTATACCAGATCAAATAGGACATCACAATCACACTCGCTACACTCTAACACTTGCTCTCGAGCAATTCTTACTTTCATACAAAGGCATTGTAACACTTAGCGATCTGGTCTATATCCTGCACTGTATCCTGAAGTTTAAAGCAATAAGAAGAACAAGGCAGCTGCGATTGTCAGCTCCCGAGGTTTTATGCCGGCGATCTAGATTGATCAAGGGCTTTCCTCGTACATCTCGTGTCATTTCCTTTACTTTTTGCTCATTGTTTGCTCATTGTTTGATCGCAGATACAGCTCAATATCCTGAGCTGTATCCTGAATACTGATTTTCTAAATAACTCAACAAGCATATTTTCTATACACTTTCTAGCATACTACCTCACATTACTAATTTGATCACTAAATTGCTTCGGTAATTTTTGACCAAAACACGAAGTAGATTTAGAAGTACAGCAGCTAGGAGAGAACTTAGAATGCTGGACATTATATACTGATGGTGCATCTAATGTAAGAGGTGTAGGTTTAGGTATACTACTAAAATCGCCACAGGGGGATATATTACCCCAGGCTATTAGATGTGAATTTCCTGCTACTAATAATGAGGCATAATATGAGGCTTTAATTGCAGGATTAGAGTTGGCTAAGAATATGAATATCAATAATTTGCAAGTGTATGTTGACTCCTTGTTAATCACTAATCATTTTAATGGAAGCTATGCAGTTAAAGGAGAGAAGTTAATCGGGTATCTTGAAATCTGGTACCAAGAGAAGACAATGCTGAAGCTGATATTTCGATATTTTTACACTTGAACAGGTACCAAGAGAAGACAATGCTGAAGCTGATGCCTTGGCAAATCTGGGATCATCAGTCAGGATACCGGAAGGAACCCGGATACCAATATTACATATCCTATATCTTGCGACGAATCCTCAGGATAAGGAAGTAATAAGTATTCAGGATCCTGATGATGGCTATCTTGAGGAGGATCATAAGTCCTGGACAGCTCCAATCATGAGATATCTAAAGGAAGGATACATCCCAAAGAATGAGAATCCTAAAGCCTTTAGGATGAAGGTATCATGATTCACTATTATAAATGATGTTTTGTATAAGAAATCTCTTACAGGACCATATTTGAGGTGCTTGGAGGATCCTGAAACCAAAGAAGTACTTCAGGATATACATGAAGGGGATTGTGGTAACCATACTGGGGGCAGGTCATTATTCTCAAAAGTATTAAGGTCAGGATATTATTGGCTGACAATGAGGAAAGATGCCACAGAATATGTTCGAATATGTGATGCATGTCAAAGACATAGTAACATACTGCATCAGTGTAACACCTCAGAAATTCGTATCCATTAGGATAAAGACATGTGGCATACGAGACAAACGTGTCAGGAACCCGGGTCAAATAAAGATGTATGATAGGATTTAAAAAGGGCATCATGTTATTAAAATACCTCTGAACGACCCAAATCATAAATCCCAAGATCCTAAAATCATGTGATAAACATCTGCTATATTAACCGGTTGTTCTAAATAAATAAAATTTCCATTTCTATATGGAGAGTAGATATTTAAAGATATTGCTATGACTTTTGGAAGTTGGATTTTTTTAAATTAAAAGAAATTGGATTTGAGAAAATTCATGTTTACTACAATCCCGACATTTCCAAAGCTTGGCACTAGGAGCCAAAATGAGGTAAGAGCATGCAAAGCATGCAAGGGCTGAGATAGTGGTCCCTCAACTGATGTAAAGACATGAAAATTCAGAAATGTAAGGTTGCATGGTCATAGCCTAAAAGAAAACAAAAACTTTGTCTCTGGCAACTGCTTACGCACCGCAACAAACATGATGTTACGGTGCGCAAGGCACGTATCTGGGCGAATTGAAGGATAGGTGGCTGTTAAAACGGTTGCACCGACTTAATTGAGTTGTTTTCGAAACCAGGGGCTTGCTAGGCAGTATATAGCATATTAGGGACACCTGGGGTGATCTTGTAACCATCCTAGACTTCCTTGTCTTGATCTTGAAGCTCCCTAGTTCACTATATAAGAGGATGAAGTGGTGATCATTTGGACTTGCTCACTTGCATTTTGTTCAAGCACCTTGGAGCTTCTCTGGACAGGAATCAAGATTCTCTTAAGTCCCTACTCCTACTTAGGACCATTGTAAGTAATCCTAATCATTCATAATTAAGTTTAGCTTAGTTAATTAATTAAAAGTCAAACCATCGTAATTAAGGTTTGACTTCGTGATTAATCAAAATGTGCTTAGCCTAATCACGAATTAAAAGTACCTTTAAGTAGGTATTTAGGTGGGTAATAAAACCTTAAAAGGGTATTTTCAGATTCCTACTCTAAGTATGATAATTGTAGAGTCAAAGCTTGTTTCAAAAAGTCAACAGAATGTGTATTTGCAAGTTTAAGCATAATTAGCAATGTAGGGTACATGCAACCTGTTTGATCATTAAAATAACTTGGTAATTAATGTAAGAACATGTCTCAACATGTTCAACTCGACAATTTTCAGTATAAACCCAGATCGGACCCGAAAGTCGCATATTTTGACTTTTGCTTTGACTATCGGTTCTGATCCGTTCATGCATGTTTGAGATCTGTTCTAGAGCTTATTTTGGACCAGGTTTCATATATGTATAACTCTCTGAGATTGTACAACTTGGTTCAATACCTATCCGATTCATATGCATGTTTCCGATTTATGCTTAAAATTGACTATTATGTCATTTTGACTATAAAACGTGATTTTTGAAAAAGTGAAAGAGTAGAAACATTTGTTACTGATTTATAAACTTGCACCTAAAATTTGATATCAGTTTGAGGTCTAGATTAAGAGTTATGCTCATTATCGTATTTTGGAAGCTTTATGTTAATTAATTAGCGTAATTAGCATATGGCCTATTTAAACCCACTTTTTGATATCAAACTTTTTACCCACTGTTATAATATAATATTTTGGGATTTTTAAAGATTTTTATTTAATTTTTGGCTGAGCATAACATAGGTCTCTAAGTTTAATTCGGTTAATACCGATTTTGCCCTTTTAAGCCATAAAATGAGTTTTATAAATCTTTTTGACCCCAAACCTTTTTCTACTGATTTTATTTGATAAATAAAATATTTTGAGCATTCTGGAATTATAAAATATCAGATTTCTTTTACAAACCCGGAAACGGCTCCAAATCGCCTTTTTAAGCGTTTTTATCGCATAGTATGCACTATAACCATATTAGACATATAAGATTGATACCTACTGATGTTTTTAGCATATTTTTATATAATAACAGTAAGTACAAGTTTATAAACTCAGGTTTCCAATTTTGACATTTTTAGCCCTTGTGAAATTACCAAAATACCCCTAAGGTGCATAGTTTGGTTTTAAATGATAAGTTTCACATATGGGTCATACCCTACTGTTATAACATGTTAAATTTAGTATATTTACTGTATGAACCAGACCTGTAACTCAGATTTCTAATTTAACTCTTTTATAATCTTTTAAATGACCAAAATGCCCTTATGAGGCATAAATTGTGTTTAAATTCATTTGGGGCATAATAGAAGATATCTTACTGATATTATAACATATTTAAGCCATATTATCTAAGGGAACTTGCATATGACTCTTATGGTTACCTGTAACGCCCTTTTCGCGCTCGGTTCGGTTTATGTAACTAGTTTGCATAAATTGACCGAAACGGGTCAAACCTTATCATTTTTGTCTCAAAATCCAGAATGTATTTAGCATACCCATATTATACAAGTATTCAAACTTGTCGGGTCTAAATCACATTCTATCCGGTCTTCGCTTAATCGTGCGTTTGAACCGTATCGTCCTTAAAGCTAACCGGTCTAAGCTTAAGCTTAAATAAAGACCCGTTAGAAATCTAATAGGTTATTATAAACCTTCGTTCCAGATTAGGAGCACCGGTAAAAGCTACTTGCATTTTCTTGTTGTGAATTATACTTTACTCAGGTAAATACGTTTAACTTATTTTCCCTATACGGGCTTGGGTTACGGTATATAAAATACCGCTTGATCGAGCATCAAATCTTACATCTTTGGGTGGTTAATTGAATAATTTGATCGGCTCGTTTAAACAGTCTTGTTCACTTAAAGCCTTTGGGGGGTTAATGACCATGTCCCGGATATCCTTGGCATCATCTTACGAGATGGCCACGACCTGAGCACGGGGTGTAGGCGTACACCCGTCAGTGTATAACTCTATAATGTGGTGTGTCTATTGATCTTTAACCCGGACAAGATCCGGGCTACTGAACGCACAAGTAACATGTAGTTCGTTCACATGATTATATTGTATAATTATCCCAAGTTATAAAAAGGTTTTATGCCACGTGCATTCAAATCAATTTTCAACCATTTTCAAAATGAGTCAGTTAAATTGTATTTACCAGTGTAAACTGACGTATTTTTCCCAAAAGGTTAAGTGCAGGTGCTACACGTATTAGGCTGGCTGTCTTCTAGAGCGTCCACAATAAGTCTCGCAAGCTTGGACGACAATAAACTGTTGAACAATATCTTATTTTTATTTTGATCCGCCTGTGGATCCGTTTCAACTATTTGTGATATTTAATATTACACTTTATTAAAGTTGAAATGAATCTATCTTTGCTTCCGCTGTGCATTTATATATTGTGTTGTTTGTCTATGATGATACCAACTACGTCACGATACTCCCCACCGGGTCCACCGGTGACACGTGGAAAATAGGGGTATGACAGGTTGGTATTAGAGCCAACTCTGAGTGAATTAAACACTAGCCTTTTGTGTTTAATCTCAGATACACAATTGCACAATCCTCGATTCTCGAGTCTAGACAAAGAACTTAGGAATTTTCCAAATTTCTGGTTTTATTCTAATTTTCTCTTATATATATTTTGTGTTGTATCACTTGTTGTTTTTTATAGGTTCACAAAAATGCCACCACGTATGAGAGGAAGAGGAAGGGGACAAGGAGCACATGTAGCTCCAAACGACCACGAGGCCGGACCATCACACCGGCGAACACCTTCGGACCCCCACAACACAGATTAGGGGTGAGCAAAAACCGAACCGAAAACCGAAACCGCACCAAAAACCGTAAAAACCGAAACCGCAAAACCGCAACCGACACAAAAACCGTAAAAACCGAAACCGCAAAAACCGAAACCGCAAAGGTATGGTGCGGTTCGGTTTTAGCTTTAAAAACCGCACCAAAAAACCGAAACCGCACCGCAAAATTATTATATATATATATATATATATATATATATATATTATATAATATACTTAAAGATTTAAATATAAAATTCCCTATATATTATATAATCTGTGTTTGTTAAAAAAAAATACAGACTTGACTTTGTTAAGTTAACTATCGTCTGCTCCCTCTCAAAAAAAGTGGCCCAAAAATTAAGAATTTAGCCCAAATTCCTTATATTCCTTATACAGTTATACACTTATACGGTTAACTCAGCTCATCAGATCGTTGCCCTAACTCCCTAAATCATCAGCGACATCAGGCGACTTGGCGACAGCTGCGACCGAGCTTTCCGGCGGCGCTGCTTCTCCGGCGGACCTGCTCTGCTTCCTTCTCCGGCTCCTGCTTCTTCGCCGGCGACAGGTAATCCTTTCTTAAACCAAGAAATAATCTCGAAAAAAATCAGGCTATTGATTGGATGATTGCAAGGCTTAAAGCATCTACAAAAATATGGCTAATTGTTTTACGCTTCATTGCTTGCTAATTTGATGTAGGGTTCTTACTTCTTAGCCATTGTGTTACTTGGCCCTATATATGTTAAATTACTTGTTCTTTGTTGTTGACAGTGATTTTACTATTTTAGGCATTTAGGGCCCTAATGGCTAATACAGTAATACTATGTGTTTTTAGATGTAGGAATTCGAATTTTTTGTTGAATTAAGTGCTTATAATGATGATCTCAGTTATCTGATTCAATACTTATAATGATGATCTCAGCTCTGCTTCCTTCTAATTTAGTGAACGCACTTGTGAAAGCTGTACTGAATTGATGATTTTTTTTGGTGTAGACGTGTTGTTTAGTTATGGCATCTATGGAATCAACCGGTAGTAAAGTTCTTAAAAGAAAATCTAACGATATTGGATGGGAATACGGAAGTTTGGTTTGTTTGATTTTAGTTCTTTTATGTTTTCAGAATGGCTACTAATGAAACTGTAATTGATGTGGATGATCAAAATGATGATGAGGTTGAAGTACCCGGAGAAGAAAATAAGCCAAAGTTGAAGTCCGTTGTTTGGCAACATTTTCCGTATAAGAAAGGCGCTAAATCGACAAAATGCAAGCATTGTAAAAAGGTTTTAGCTTGTGGCACTAGACTTAATGGTACCTCCGGATTACTCAATCATCTAAGAAATACTTGTGTAAGATCACCCCTTTATAAAGCAAAAAAGAATAATCCAAAAAATCAGTCAACCTTAAACTTCAAACCAAAAGATACGCAGGGGGGTGGGTCATTGACTAAGCATTCATTTAGCCAGGAGAAGTGTAGACTAGGCCTCGCTAAAATGTGCATTAAAGACAATAGACCTTTTAGTATTGTCGATGATGAAGGATTTAAGGAGTACTCGTGGGAATTGAATCCCGAGTTTATTATGCCATCTAGATGGACGGTTGCTAGAGATTGTATAACTGTTTTTGAACAAGAAGCAGAAAAGGTCAAACATTTGTTGAAAGGCCAAACAGTGTGCCTCACTACCGACACATGGTCATCCGTTCAAAATATCAATTATATGTGTCTTACGGTACATTGGATCGACGACACATGGGTTTTGCATCAGAATCGGCGTTTAGTACGAGTGGTAGAGTTATCGACAAGTATAGAAGTTCACTTAACACCGAAACTGCGGAAGCTTTGATTTGTGCACAAGATTGGATAAGGTGTACAAGGGTTGATCTTGAGCTCGGATGTTCTATGAAGAATAAAGACATAGATGAATTTAATAAGAAGATGGCGGGTTTAAAAATTGGTAAGGTTTTCTTTACATGTGTGAGTTTATATTTCAAATACCTACTAACATATATTTTTTGTTTTTTTTTTCTATCTAGGAAACACTAATGGCAAATGATAGTTGGAAACATTGAAAGTTGGAAAGATTGAAAGTTGGAAACAAGAATGAGTTGGAAACAATATTACGTTTTTATTTGGATACGACTATGTGATTAAGCTTTCACCGTTTCACATAGCAACTATTATTCTAGACATGTTTCTAGTACAAACTCTTGTTTTGATTGATGTCCTCTAGCCCATACATATGCTCTTCACATTGCTCTTGCAAAAATTATATTCTAACTACCATCAAGTATTAGATGTATTCCAGTATTAAAACCGAGAGTTTTTTTTAGATGTATTCAAGTATTGCTGTGAGTTTTTTTTAGATGTATTCAACTATTAAAACCGAAACCGCACCGAAACCGAACCGCAACCGCAAATAAACCGCAAAAACCGTACCGCAAAAAAACCGCAACATGTGGTTTTAAAAAAATAAAAACCGCACCTCGCGGTATGAGTTGCGGTTTTATGCTAAAACCGCACCAAACCGCACCATGCTCACCCCTAACACAGATGCTCAGGATCTTTGGAGGTCCTTTATTGAACCTGCTAGGCGCTCAGTTTCACTGAGTACCTCACCTTCAATCCCACACTCCTTTGGGCCTCATTCTGAAAATGAGCTCCATAACTCTCACCAGTCCTATATTCCTCTAGGACACCAATCACCTTTTGACCAACCATCACCTGTTTTCCAGGGCTTGTTCAACCCTGCTGACTACCTGGATGTGCCTATGGGTGTTAACCCACTTGGGCCCGAAGACCACTTTTCTGGTGGCAACCCGATGGACATCGATGAAGATACCGATCCTGCAATGCCACCATCCGGAACTCCGAACCACCCCATCGAGATTTCTGATGGGTCACCATTTATGGGATCACCTTACAATGGTCCCGACAGTTATGAGGAGATGTTCAAGCAATATGACTGGGCATTTACTCCTAGTTACCATAACTCTCCCCTGCACCAGCCACACCACTCTCCCCTGCACCAGCCACAGCAGCAGCAGAATCCTTCCGAGGATTCCAGACTTGTCGCGGTCACTCCGCCGGCAGCACCACCTTTGCTTCAGCCTCCCTCGCCCCCGAGGCGAAGGAGAACTACCTTGCGAATATCCGCACGAGGGGGGATACGCATCAGCACCCCTCCACATTCAAGTGGCAGCCGATACTCGCCACTTCACGAAGAACCGGAGACGGGGGAATCTTCACACCCCATCTCAGAGGTGAACATTGCGCCAGTTGCGCCACAGCCACCATTGGGTTTTGGAGACCCAATTCCCACTTACACTGGCGCGGCTGCATACAATCCCTTCGAGCAGCAGATCCACACAGGTTATAAATTTACAGAGGATCCCTACTGGATAGCAGCAAAGTCCAACACTCTCCATCAGGAAGGTCCCTACGGAGGTCCCTGGGCTACGGGACAATCGACCTATGGATATCCACCATATGGGTATCAACAACCGCCTCCTCGACCTCCGCAATATCAGCAGCCCCCTCAAGCGCCGGCAATGTCACCGCCGCAATTTCAAGAAATCCTTCATGAGATACATGAGGTGCGACAGGACTTTCGGCAGGAGATGCGGCAAGAACGAAGGCATAACCGGGGGATGTTCAAGAAGATGGTGGATTTAATCAAGGGTAAAAGCAAGAAGGATCACTAAAATCCTTTGTTTGTTTATTTATTTTAGATGTAATCATGTCCTTGCGAGGACATTTATTTCAGTACTCTACCCCTGCGTGGGTATTCTTTTTCTGTTCTGCCCCTGCGTGGGCATATCTTTTTATTGACCCCTGCGTGGGTTTGTTTTGTTAGTTGGCCCCTGCGTGGATACTATTGATGAGACAAGAAATGCAGCACGACTAAGAATGGCAGCATATCAACAAAGGATATCCAGAGCATATAACAAGAATATAAGGACCAGAAGGTTCAAAGTTGGTGATTGGGTGTTAAGAAAGGCTTTTCAGAATTCTACTAATCCTGCTGATGGAAAGCTGGCTCCGAAATGGGAAGGACCATATGAGATTGAATCAGAATCAGGAAAAGGTGCATATCGACTCAAGAATATGGAGGGGGATATGCTACCGAGATCTTGGAATGCTATACACCTTAAACTTTATTTCAACTGAGTTTAGAATTTAATTTCTAACTCAGGATGGTATGAATTCTATCTCTGTTAAATATGTCTGGTTTAATTTACTCTTTGAAACCCAATACTGACTTAAGCATCGGAGGGGTGTTAGCTATGCTAACACCCACCTTAGTCTAAAGATGTTTTGCAGTATATGCTTCGGGATATAGCTCTGGGATACACACTCAGGATACTTCGGAAGATTAGAGGATTGGCCCCCTCTCTCATGTACAAGGGATCCTGATCCCTTCATAGGTTTAAAGGTATTCACCTTTCTTCCGAATTGGGTTTAAACACCCCGCCTGGAGCGCGAGTTATTCAGGAATAGTTCAAGGTGGCGGGACCAGTCCATGTAAAAGTGGCTGACAATTTCGTTACTATTGGCTATATCCTGAATCCTAAAGGTATATGAGGATTGATCACCCTCTCTCACGAAAGGGTATTTTCATACTCTCTAAGGTTTAAGGGTTTTCACCTTTCTAAGTCTTGGAGTTTATACACTCCCGCCTGTAGCGCACGAAAATTTGGGATTTCCCCCAGAATACAAGGGATTTATCTCCAGTGCATTCTTGGGTTTTACCCCTGTAACATGAAAAATTGTCTATACAATGGGAACTGATATCCAGAAGATTTCTAAGTATTTGAAGACATTGTACACAGGGGACATTCCTACTAAGGCAATGGTGTAAAGCTCAAAGTATAAGGCTCGGACCTAATACACTGAGTGTCTCAGACAGGGGACATCTTCATTGGAAGAGTTGCAAGGGGATTGAAGTTTGAGAATAGGGTTATACCCTATTCCTGATATGATCTTTCCTTCGTAAACGTTGTTTAAGTTTTTGACAGCACTATGTTTGGTAAAAGGTTAAACATCCTGATTAGGATAAATTGTCGGAATATATTTTCAAAATACTTTTCAGGATATTTGATTAAGATATTTGAAACTGGTACTGGTTTGAAGCTTTGATCAAGCAAGTTTTAAAAATGGACTATCTTTTCTGCTTTAGAAATTTTCCCTAAAGTTGATTGAAATTCTAGTTAATCAAAGTTTTCATAATATATCACTGAGTATGTTGATCAGGATATTTTCAAAAGATAATAGTACAAAATTTTGCGAAGGTAAAAATTACACTAAGTAACGCATGGCAAAAATCTAAAAGGCGATAACAAATAAGTCAAGAGATAGTTATATTATTAACAAGTCAAAAGTTGTGCTTTTGGTTTCACCTCAAACCGAGGCCCATCCGCCAAAAGCACGATTAGTTTTTACCATACCTACATAACGGTTGAAGGTTTTATCTCAAAACGAAACCTGTCCACCTTCAACCGTTACGACATTGAAAACAGATTATACTAACCGATGACCAAGGGCTTCATCCTAAAACCTAGGACCCATCCACCTTTGGTCATCATATTGTTCTAATGCTGGAAATATAAATTATTCAAAGACAGGAAATGTAAATTGTTTTACAGACCATAACCATGAAATTTTAAAAAGTGGGCTCCGGCCTCAGCACATATATCCATCATCGCCCACATCGCTGCATTTAAGGGTCAGCTCCCTCCTTCATCGTGACATCTCCACCAGTATCCTTTCCAACATTCTTCTCAGCATCATCAACAGCATCCTCTCCATCAACATTTTCTCCAGAGTCACCACCAGCATCCTTTGAAGCACCAGCATCATCCACCTTCTCGGTTACCTTGGTGGGCTCCTCTGCGACAGGTTTTGAAGGGGGCTCCACAGGATTGCTGCCGAGATCTTTCAATTTCATCTCCCAGGCTTTGATGTTCCATGAGGGGCATTCGACGCCCAAAGCCCTAGCCTCGTAAGCCATTTTCAGTCTGGCCTGGAGGAGGGAGATGATGACTGAATTCTTAAGGCTCTCCCGGTATGAAGCCATATCTTGTTCATGCTGAACCTGGACCGCGTCAGACTTAGCTTGAGCCTCTTGGGTGATCTTTTGGATGGCAGCTTGGTGATCTTGGGCCATGGCCTTATACTTAGCTTCGTAGTGTTCAGATTTGGCAGTGGTGATTGCTGCTTGATCCGTGATGGTAGCTTCAGCCTTCTTTAGTTTGCTTTCTAGCATGACGTTTAAGCCACATGCGTCCTCATAAAGGAATACCAGGCGTTCAAGGCCCTGCAAGGTAAAGAAACAGGCATTATTCTAAATGAACATTTCTACTTAGCATATGGTGCAGGATACAGGTCAGGATACTAACCTGGTTAAGGAAGCCGGTCATAAATTTGCTGGATTCCGTAAACCCGTGGTTCTCAAATGGGAACACGTGAAGTGTAGCGGGAGGTTCAACTTCTTTTCTCTTTCGGGAACTAGAGGCCCGGGTCCGGGATGCCGGAGGAGCTTTGGGAGCGGTGGTGGTCATCGAGCTGGTAGGCTTCGGTGTGACGGATGACTTTGGATTGGATTCTTGCTTGGCAGGTGCGAGGCTAGAGTAGCTGTCCAACTCGTCGAGTTGGAAGCCTTCGAGGTTAATAACTGGCACTGCACAAGGGAAGATGTTTTAGGCTTATTATACCTCTAAATAATAAAAATAATAATCGATTTAATATAAAGATAATTCCTGAAAATATGCTTACCAGACATGTTGGAACTTGATCTTTGACTTGAGCTTGTGAGTAGCAGGTTAAAGGTTCTTTCACCCTCTAGAAGCTTGTAGATTTCTTTTATTCTTCCTTCTGATTCAGCGGTAGGGGGGGCTACTTTCTTGAAATTTACTGCATAAGAATAAAAAAGAAGGATATTAGTAAAAGATAAAAATCTAAAGGTACATGAGAACATTTATAACCCTACCGGTGGTTAACCACTCCATCGGAAGGCTGGCACCCTCAGCAATGGAGTCTCGTTTGACGAAAAAGAACTTGCGTTGCCATCCGTCTTCATTTTTTGTAGCTTTAAGAATAAGGGGTTTGTTGGAAGTCGAAAAAAGCAAAAACCGGCTAGAAAGCAAACCCTCGATACAAAGGTCGGGACAGTGAAGGTCGGGACAGATCCTCGATACAAAGGTCGGGACAGTGAAGGTTTTTGATTTGGTTAAGTACGATTAATACTCTCCAAACCATGGGCATGGTTTGAGCAAAAGAGATGCCGGTGGTCCGGAAGAATTGCATCATGAATTCGGGAAAGGGGTATCGAAGACCCAGCGAAAAAGGGTATGCGGGAAAGCAAACCCAATCTGTGGAAGAAACATCCGATCGAATTGACCGATCGAACGGTCTAAAGACTGTGTTATCAGGAAAAGCACCGGAAGCTCTCAAAGCCACAATGTCTGCATTATCAAAGGCACAGACTTCTTTCTCAGGATTTTTGAGAAGATTCTGCTGGGTAAAAGTCTCGGATGATTCACCGGTTTGGGAATGAGTCCTAGTGGCCATGGCAGATGAAGAGAGAAAGATTGATAAAAGATGAACAAGAAGTAGGGAATTACCTGGAGACTCTGTTGAAGATATCTGCTTTTCAAACAAGAAGAGAGAAGATATAGGGGCATTGTGGATCTCCATCGAGTTAAAAGCGCGTTGGAGGTTATGATGTGATTTTGACCGTCGTCTAGATTTAATTGCCTTAATTTATGAGATAAAACTTTTAAAATATATCCGTTGGATTGGTATACCAACAGATATATTTGGGGACAATTGTTATGGGTCATTTTCTGAGCGTACATATCTTGATCAATATCCTGCTTTTAATTGTTTATTTGTGACCAGGATACTGGACGGGGATATTGCTAACATCCTGGGCGATATCCTGAGGTTGATTGAATTAACCACGTGCAGGTTAAAGGCTGGGGTTTACTAACGGTCAGATGGACTTCATCTCCTCAAGACTCGGGCGTATTTGTTATGGGAGAGACGTTGAACCCGAAATACCAGGTCTACAATGTTCGAGTGAGGAATATTTGCCGGATCCCGGTTATTTAGGATAGTTTGTTACACTTCTTTTACTATAAATAGATGGGGGCGGATCAAATTAAGGCACGCAACTTGTACACACATTTTCAAACACTTTCTCTCTAGCTCTCTGCAAACACTACACACAACACTTGTATTCAAATTACTTTGTAACACCTAGTTGATCCGCACCACATCCTGCACTGTATCCTGATATTTGAAGCAATAGAAGAACAAGGCAGTTGCGATTGTCAGCTCCTGAGGTTTTGTGCCGACGATCTAGATTGATCAAGGGCTTTCCTCGTACATCACGTGTCAACCTTTACTTTTCTGCTCATTGTTTGATCATAGATACAACTCTATATCCTGAGCCGTATCCTGAAACTGTTTTTACAACTAACTTGGTTAACATATTTTTCACACATAATTTTAGCACACTACCTCACTTAACTAATTTGATCACTAAATTGCTTTGGTAATTTTTGACCAAAACAAGTATATGGTAGTATTAAGATAAGTCAAACTGTAGTCCTGCAATTGATGCTGCATCCACACCACTTGAGAGCAAGATGCTGATGCTGCAACATACTCTGCTTCAGCTGTTGAGATAGCCACCGTTTATTGTTTCTTGCATTGCCAAGAAATGAGTCTGTCACCCAAAAATTGACATCCAGCTGATGTAGATTTCCTGTCCTTGTCAGTGCCTCCAAAATTACTATCAGAAAATGCAAACAGGTCAAAATTGGAATCCCTCGGATACCACAGACCAAACCGAGGTCGGCCTTTAAGGTACCGAAAGATTCGTTTAACAGCAGTAAGATGAGAAGTTTTAGGATTGGCCTGATATCGCGCGTAGTTGTAGACAACAAACATGATGTCTGGACGGCTTGCAGTCAGATACATCAACGACCCGATCATAGACCTATAAAGGCATTGATCAACAGGGGATCCTTCTGCATCTTCAGTTAGTAAAGGTCTTTCTGCCATTGGAGTTTTAGCCGATTTCGCGTCTGAGAATCTAAATTTTTCCAGCACATCATCCACATACTTCCCTTGATGAATAAGAAAGCCTCGTGAATCCTGTTTGACTTGTAAACTCAAAAACAATGTCATTTCTCCGAGAGCACTCATCTTGAACTTCTTTTTCATAACTCTCTCAAACTCCTTGCAAAGCTCCCCACTTGTAGATCTGAAGATAATATCATCAACATAAATTTGAACCAAGATCAGATCCTTGCCCACTTTCTTGATAAACAGAGTCTGGTCAATTGTGCCACGAGTGTAATCATGAGCCAGAAGATGCTCAGTTAGAGTAGCATACCAAGCCCGTGGCGCTTGGTGCAATCCATACAATGCATTGTCAAGCTTGTAGGCATATTCTGGATGATCTGGATGAACAAAACCCGGCGGTTGCTCAACAAAAACTTCTTCCTTCACATCTCCATATAAGAACGCTGTCTTGACGTCCATCTGATAAACAGTGAACCCCATATATGACGCGTAGGCTCAGAACATCCGAATGGCTTCAAGTCGGGTAACAGGAGCGTATACTTCATCATAATCCAAACCCTCTATTTGTCAAAATCCCTGGACCACCAATCGTGCTTTATTTCGAACAATAACTCCTGTAGAGTCTTGCTTGTTTCTCAACACCCATCGAGTTTCGAGTTTACGTTTTCCTTTCGGCAACTCAACAAGTTTCCATACTCCTAGCTTCTCAAACTGGTTCAGTTCTTCATGCATAGCTTCCAACCAGCCTGGTTCCTGCAAAGCTACATCAACAGTTTTAGGTTCTATTTGAGAGATATAGCAAGAGTATAAACATGTATTGATGGTCCCTGATTGGCTCCTGGTTAAAATTCTTGCATCTACAGGACCGATCACGTTCTCTATTGGATGATTTCATTGGACACTTGTAGGAATTGCCATTTCAGGTACGGTCTCGCCTTCAGTGGAAGCATTTAAGTTATCATCAATGGTGTTGCTCGACTCCCCCTCATTTGGTGATACATTATTTTGAACCACAGGAGTAGTAACTGTACAATCTTCAGGAATGGGGTCAGGAAACAGTGTAGATCTTAAACCACTAGATGCCACTCCACCTGATGATGCACCTTCAGGGGATTGATGGGACATTTGTTGAGGCATAGGGTGCTGCGTAAAGACCATTTCTGGTGGGTCAATGGTGTGATTTCTTGAGCTCCCTTCAGCCTGTTCTTCTTCTTTAGTATCAACAAATGACAGTGGTTGTTTTGGAGTAGACATTCCTGCATCTGTAGGAACACTCAACAAAATGTTAAATGATTTAAACAATTCGGCATAATCATATAACTAATCTGGTCCAACTCTAGCGTTCGTAGTATTTTCCTCAAGCCATTCAATATTGCACGACTCGATGACTTTTTTAGTTACTTTGTTGTACACTCTATAGGCTGAGCCTTTAGCGTATCCAACAAAGAAACACTCGTCCCCTTTGACTTCAAACTTTCCATTAGTGTCCATAAGTAATAACACACATGGACATCCAAAGATACGAAAATGTGAAACCGAAGGTTTACCTCCTTCCAGAATCTCATAAGGAGTTTTCATGTGACGTTTGTTTACCAAAGCATGATTCTGTACGTAACAAGCCGTGCTAACTGCCTCAGCCCAAAAGAAACTAGGAAGCTTCGAGTCGGCCAGGATAGTACGTGCAGCCTCTATAAGAGTACGATTTCTTCTCTCAGCCACTCCATTCTGTTGTGGAGTTCGTGGTGCACTATACTGTCGATCTATTCCCTATTCAGCACAGAATGTATCCGTAGTGATATTCTTGAATTCTGTCCCATTGTCTGATCGAATAGCCTTCACTCTTGTACTAGCTTAATTTTCAGCCAGAGTAATGAATTGTTTGACTAAACCCGCAGTCTCATTCTTGTGACTTAGAAAGTACACCCAGGTGTAACGTGAGTAATCATCAACTATCACGAGACAATGAGCCTTCTTGCCAATGCTCAACACATTCACTGGACCGAAAAGATCCATGTGAGTAGTTCGAGCACAGCTTTGGTTGAGTGTGCAGACTTGGGTTTATGAGGCTTCCGATGTGCTTTTCCCTTTGCACAAGCAACACATTTTTCCACCAACATAAAATCTTTGATTGGTAGATCACGGACCAGTTGACCTTTGGCAAGTTGATTGAAGTTCTTCATGTTCACATGTCCAAGGCGACGGTGCCACAGTAGACCATCGTGTTCTGAAATCTTCGAGAACAGGCAAGTAACTTCTTCACACGGTTTCTTGTTCATATCGATGACATAAGCATTTTCTCGTCTCTCGGCTGTCATCAAAAACCAATCTTCAGGAATCACAATCCCTGGTTTCAATACATAGCATCCCTTCTTTGTAAAGTGAACTGAATTTCCTTGATTACAAATCTGTGAAATGCTCAACAGATTGTTTTTCAGTTCTGCGACATAATTCACATTTTCGAAGCTTAAAACGTCGTTCTCACTGTTCCTTTCAACGTGATTCTTCCTGATTCTCCTCCCGTAAAAGAGACATATCCACCGTCAAATTCTTTTACATTGACCAATTGGGACAAGTCTCCCGTCATGTGCCTGGAATAACCACTATCCATGTACCAAAGTCGCACGGTAGTCCTCCACAGCTGTTCCTGCACGATTAGCAGGATCAGTTAGATTTAGGAACCCAGCTCATAGTGGATCTGGGTTTTCCCTGTGCATCTGTTGGTGCATTTATGTCTATCGCCTCCGTCAATACGATTTGTAGCTGAAATTGAAGAATACTTGAGCTTATAGTGTTATATTTCGTAGAAAGGCAAGGTGGCATTTCTGTAATTAATGAGTTCTCTCAATAAGCCCCTTAGCCTATAAATAGAAGCTTTAGGGCTTTTGTTTAGGACTTTTTGACTTTTGCCATTTTGAAGACTTGGAGAGCTAGAGGCTAGAGAGAGAAAGTGCTCAAGGTAATTCATGGTGCTTTGTACGTTTTCAGATTATCAATAGAATCACGTTTATAGTACGGTCGTGTGTTCGGTCACGTTCATGTACGGATTCCGCACGTTACACGATCCGGTTCGCAATAGTTACGGAGTTAAAACCGATCCTACAAGTGGTATCAGAGCAGGAGCTCGATTGCACGGATCAAGCACACAATTTCGCTCGGAAAATCATCAGATTCAGATAAAAAATCGCATCAGATTTGTTCAATTTCTTCATTTTTCATCTTCTTCACGTTTCTAACTGAAAATCGCCAAATTAAACGGGTTTTTACGGTTAAAAATTGCTGATTTTTGGATATGTTGTGTGAAAACACTTGATCTAAAAGCCTATAAATTTTCAGATCTTAATTCGAAGTAGTTTGGGAGAAATCTAAAATTTCTTGTTCGAAAAAGTTGATGAATATGTTAACTGTTATTGCTGTTTAAAATGATGTTCACCGATCGGATGACCACCCGATCGGGTGACCATCCGATTCAAGTCCCACTCGTTTCATTGCATTTCAGTAAATGTTGACCTTGTTGACTGTCACCCAATCGGATCCCCACCCGATCGGGCGGTAATCTGATTCAAACCTCACACGTTCCATTTCATTAAATAGTTGACTTTGTTGACTGTCACTCAATCGGATTACCACCCGATCGAGCGGTAATCCGATACAACGCATCCCACCCGATCGTGTCACTAAGTCAACTCTTTTATCTTTGTCTGTCAAAGTCATTAATTGTAGACGGTGAGCATGTGACATTAATTACAGGTGTCAACAAGTATTGCCTTCATTAATAACCATGTCACGTGATTCTCTAGTATAGATAGAATTCATATCTTTGGTCCAATTGAATTGATTCATCATAAAACTTGTTGGTCATTAAGTTTGTATGCATGTGAATGCTGACTAAATGAAGTGGTTGTCTGCCATAGTTTTGATATAGTCACAACAATTGAAATGGTCAAATAAGCATTTAGAATTCAAAGTTGATTATCGGCCATCTTTATTGGAGATATCATATTTTCACAAGAATTAAAGGTGTTGCCAGTTTGCATGTGATATTTGGTAAAGACTTGTATAGAATCAAATTTGAAAATTGTTTGTCATGTAGTGCCATCCATCGAGTGGTAACTCGATCGGATCACCACCCGATTCATTACATTGCATTAAAAAGTTGACTTTGTTGACCCACCCGATCGGGTTACAATCCGATTCATTGCATTCCAATAAAAAGTTTAACCTTGTTGACCCACCCGATCGGGTCATCATTCGATTCACTGCAATTTTGTTTGTTCAAAGGTTTAAAGTGCAAAGAATCGAGTGGCAATCCGAACGAATTGCCACCCGATCCTAATCATTTCATTTCATTTGTTCGTGTTTCAGGTGATTGTCAAAGTATCGAATACCCGCCCGATCGAGTAGCCCCCCGATCCAAGGCATATAGTCACCCGATCGAGTAGCCGCCCTATCCAAGGCACATAGTCACCCGATCGAGTAGCCGCCCGATCCAAGGCACATAGTCACCCGATCGAGTAGTTGCCCGATCCAAGACAGCATCCCACCCGATCGGACAGCATCCCACCCGATCGGACAGCATCTCACCCGATCGGACAGCTTGTCACTCGATCGGATCACCACCCAATCCAAAGAGCACTGTCACTCGATCGGATAACCACCCTATCCGCTGTCACCCGATCTTTGTTACTGTTGACTTTGTTTGACTCTCACTAGATCGGATACCCGTTCGATCCAGTTGTTTGATAATTTTGAAACTGATTATGTTTGTTCGTTTCAGGTGATTCGAGGAGATAACATCATGGCTGAAGAGAAATCTCGAGAAGAAATACTGAAAGAGAAAACATACAGAGAAAGATGTATCGTTGGATACAGAATTGAGGATATGGAAAAAGTGTATGAAGAAGCAAGAAGCAATAAAAGATGGGACAAGAAGCGAGAGTGTTATGTAAACAGGGATGGTGAACCAGTCGTTCATCCAAAGGAAGTGGTTTTTAGTGAAGTTCTTGTAGTAATTCCTCTATCCGGCGAATACTACTCAAATGTTGAAAAGGATAAACACTATAAGAAAAGGCTGGATAAAATCGTCAGAGATGCCATGACATCAAGTCTGAGAAAGAGGGATGAAGGAAGAATGAAAAAGAATGTTGAATGCATGGTGGATGAACTGAAGAAAGTTGTTGTGAAAAAAGAAAATGTTGAAGAAAAAGAAGCTGTTAGCGAAGAACAACAGATTGGCGAAGAGATAAAGAAGAAAGTAGAAGAAGAAGAAGAAGAAGTGAAGATAGAGAGATTGGATGCTGATGATGATGGTGATGATGGTGCTGGTGTTGGTGAGGAACAAAAGAAGAGTGAAGCTGATCAGATACAGACAGAAGCGAAAGCCAAAGTGCCAATCACTGAGGTAAAAATCGATACTGAAGTCTTAAACAAAAATGTTGAACAGTGCAAGAAATGCATGGAAACATGCAGTGCTTGTACTGAAAAAGACGAAAAGTTCAGAACAAGAAATTTAGAATTTAATAAAATCGAAGAAGTTTTCAAAAATAAGTGCAAAGAAATGTTAGAAAATGAAAAAGTTTTAAAAGAAAATGATGAAAAACTAACACAAAAGTGCAAGAGTTTAGAAAAAGAAAATGAAATTTTGAAATATAAGGTTTCAAAAATGACAGAAGAATGTGTTCAAAAGGAAAATGCATGTCAGGAAATGAAAAAGGAGTATGATTCAATAAAATTGGCTTACCACATTACAAAACAATCATACAAAGATGTGTAGAGTCAAATGAAACTTGTTCAATCTAGATTGAGATACTGTTCTGAAACAACTGATACGCTAAAAAGACAGTATTCAATAAAGCAACAAGTTGTTAATTCTTATATTGAGGATGTTGCTAAGTTGTAGCGTCAAATAGCCAATTTAGAACAGGATAACAACAAGTTAAAAAGCTATCATGTGTCATCATATGTGCTTGAAAGAATTTTCAACATAAAACCGGGTGATGATGATTCTGAGAAAAACAAAAAGGGTATTAGTTCTGAGTATCATCAAGTTCCTCCACCGGAAAAGTTTGCATTTTATGATGATGAGAAAGTCGAAAAAGCTTTCAACATGGTCGATCAATTTCCAGATAACATTGACGTAACCTATTCCAAATCTGATGATTCAAGTGATTCAGAGGAGGTAGGTAAGGTCGTTGAAAGTGTGTTGAAAGAAGAGTCGGTTGAAACAGGTAAATCTGAATCACAGGATGAAAATGAAGGTAGTTTTCATGAAGAATATCTGAAAAACCCAAAATCTAAGAAAAATTTGAATGATGATTCAAAAGGATTGGTTTATACCATGATTGGATAGGACAAATTATTCTTAGATATTGTATTCCTGATTCATAATGTGATTTCAGAAAGATTGATAAAGTTTTCAAAATGGTTAAAGTTGAAAAATCTGAAATTCCAAAAGTTGCTGGAAAGAGTCACAAAACTTTTTATAACAAACCTGGTTTCAAGAAGAAAAACATGAAGGCTGGGTTGGGTTATAAGAAGAAACAAAGTTGGAAAAGAAATGAAACGCCAAATTATCAAACAAAATGAATTTTGTTCACGGAAGAAGTTCCCAAGAAGAGAAAGAACTCAAATTTAGACGACAGTCTAATAAAGAGTTCTATGCTCAGAAAAAACAACAACAGGTCAAAGATGTATAAAAAAGAACATGTTTCAAATGCGATCAAATAGGACATCTTGCTCGCAAGTGTCCAAATCTGAAACCTGTTGGTGTTGAAACAAAAAAGAAGTCTGATGATGTTGAGAAACATAAATCTGAGGATGTGAAACAAAGGTCGACCAGATTTGATTCCAAACAAACTTGGAGGTACAACACAAACAAGTTTGCTTCGAATCAAACTTGGAAATCAAATCCAAATAGGTTGGATTCAAGAGAGACCTGGAATTCTCACACACCCGGATTTAAAACAACACAAAGTTGGAGAACAAATGTCGATGCAACAAAACCACAACAATTTTGGAAACCAACTGTTGTTTAGAATCAAAATGTTAAAAAAGATTAACATTTTTACAAAAGAGGTACTCCAAAAGGTCAAGCATGGTCTGTTAAGAAACAAATTGCTTTGGTAAATGATGAAAAAGTTGAAGTTAAAATTGTAAGGACCTGCAAAAATACCCCAAAAACGACCCGTAAGTGAAAACCTGGACCCCTGAAACCCTAATGTACATGAAAAACCAAGAAAACAAGAAAATTGGTTTTCAAGCGGGCCGCGTAAACCATAAGATAAGGTTACGCGGGCGGCGACAACTTATAAAATCTCCGGATAAGCTAACAGGTGTAGGATCGATTTCGGATCCGAACGAGTCGGTTAGAAGAGCTTTTCTCAGTTTGAGCGGCGGAAACAAACAAACCGAGTTCAATTCAGCAATTATACACTTTAAACTGTCGACATTATTGATCTGGATAACGTTTACAACCTGTCGACACTTCGGCAGCACTTCGTGGCTCACCGGAAGACAACACCTAGAACTCTATTCCGATTCCCCACCAAATAACCTATTTATATTGTTTCTGATTCCACTCCTAATGACATGGTGTCATTTGGAATGGAATCAGCATGTTACTTTCGGGTGGAATCAGAATTTAACATTTCGGGTGGAATCAGAAAATAACATTTGGAGTGGAATCAGAAAATTACATTTCGAGTGGAATCAGAAAATTAACTTTCGAGTGGAATCACTCCTAAATATTCTGATTCTTGGATTCCGTGCTCTATTCTATCTATTTCTAAATAAGACTCGATACAAGACGTAGACGACAGACGGATGCACCAACAAACTCCCCCTCGGATGTTGACGGAGTCTTCAGTGTCGAGTCTTTGTATCTTCAGTCTTTATCAGTCCTCTCGAACTCTTTGAAGTATCTGACGCTGTAAGTATCCTCAAATCTCCTCTCTTCTCTTTTTCATCACCAACATACTCCTTCCTTTAAGTATCTTCAGACTCCCCCTTTCGATATGCTGGGATCGCAGTCTGGCATGTTGAAATCACACAATCCTCAGGTATCGGAACATGACTCTTCCTCAAACCTGTACATTCTCTTCCACAAATATAAGTTTTCTAGTATTAAACTTTAACATACTCAGACATCACTTGTAAATATCACAAAAATGATCTAACATTTAGTCTCTGATGAACCTCTTGAAAGAATATCATTTTCAAAACAAAACAACACACTCTCCCAAACCATCTGTTCATCATGTTTAGCACTTGGAATTTTGAAAATCAGCTCTTCAACACCAGTTGTCGAAAATCTTTTTGACTTTTTCAAAATTTATGCTAAAACACACTAAAATCTTTTTGGAATTTTTTAATAGAAAGAAATGCAGTAAAGAAATATTTACAAACAATATTTTTGTGAGTTTGTGTAAGAGGATTATATCAGATTATGAGACACATCACCAACACCGTTAAGCTTCATTTCATTTTAAGTTTTAAGCGATTCACTTAGATTGTCAGTATACTGATCCACTTAAATTCTCACACAAAATTCAACTGATCCGAGATACGATATTAATGTTTTAAGCACTTAAACTCAACCGCGTGTCCCACCTCAGAATATACTCCCGTATCCAGATCCAAATATTTAGTCTTACAGGTAATTATGACACAAATGATATCTGTAGGGGTTAATAAATTATGAAGAATCATGAGAGCTCAGGTCAGAACTACCGTTCAGCAGAGAGATCATGACTCAACTTTTGTGGGTGTGTCCCCTTTAGAGGATCTTTTAGCTACAACAGCATTGCTAAGCAATTTTATTGTCTTATCATATATGCTGAGGGTGATGCTATGTTTCAAGCATTGCAGAAAGTATTATTCGAGGACTAGGTCAGAACTTCCATTCAGCAGAAGTCCCGGAATAATACCCCAGATATCACTGAGTATAAAAACCTAGTATATCAGAAAAATGAATCTTTCAAACAAGATTTCGGGGGTTACCCATATATCCGAGAGATGTTTCCCCACAATATAAGCAAGTTTGAATTTAAGTTTATATCTCGTCACAATCTACTAAATGTGCAAAAACCTACTGACACATCATCAGTAAGACCGTTTATCACTTTTTTACTTTCCATTTCTTTAGCATGCTGTGATCGTCCACTGATGTACTATCATTTCCTCTTTTATACAACAAAACTCATTTTTCATTTTATCATGTTTTTTACTTTTTCAAATTTTCAAATGTTTTTGGATTTTCTAAAATTTTACTCCCCCTAAAATGCAAACACATTTTAGGAAATTTGAAAACAAACTGTACAACAAAGTGACAACTGATATCAAATTGCTTCAAATCGCCATCCACTTGGCATAAACAATCAGAACTCCCCCTCTCAACAAACCATTTTCTCATTTAGATTTCAAAACACTTAAGTTTGTTTTAATCAAAATGATTTTTCCGGAAAATAAGTTTGTTTTTATCAATTGTAGAGGCATGGTTCATCATATTATCTTTCAACCACTTGTAGAAAATCAAGTACAAATTAATGTCCTTGATTTACCACTTGTAAAAAAAACACAATCACAATCAAATTCAAAGAATGATGCCGATTCCTGATCCACAATTACCAACTTGGGATCTCCGGCAAGTCCACATACTTACTGTTCATAGTATGAGCCATCCCAGTCACAAACCAGGGATGGTTCAACTTTATCTTTCTCCGTCTTCTTCTCATAGAACTCTTTAACCCCTTTGACTTTTCGATCAATCATTTTACCAAAAATGTGTTTCACAGTGGGGTTAAAGGCCTTTTCAACATCGAAAACCTTTTTATCATCATAAAATTGGTTTGAAATTTCAACCTTACCAATTTTCTTTTTAAATTTTTCAGCCTTCAATGGTGGAAAATGAACATCATCCATTGGAGGAACTGAAGTTTTCAATTTTAACTCAACTTGTGGCTCCTCTGATTTTATGGAATCAGATTCATCGCCAGAAGATAGCTCCTCTGATTTTGACCTATTAGAATCATCACTAGAGCTTTCAGCAGCTTTCTTAACAACCCATTTCTGGTTATCAGATTTAGCTCTCTTCTTGTAAAACTTGTTTGAACATTCACCAATTTCAAATGTAGAATTTTTGAAAAGTTTGGTTCTTTCAATTAGTGGTTCAAACACAATTTCCTTGTCTTTCGAGTTACGAGAAACTCCATGTTTTGACTGTATTGCCTTTGAACAATCTTTGGCAATATGTCCAACATTGTTGCATTTGAAACAGGTTCTCGTTTCTTTCATCTCTTCTTGCTTCTTTGCATGGAATTCTTTGTTCGATTGTCTCCAGAATTCTTTCTTTTCTTCCTCTTTTGCTGATGTACCTGAAACAAATGTCATCTTTGCTTTAAAATCACGAACATATTTTTCACTTTTCTGTTTTTCTGTTGGAATAAATCCAAGACCTTTCTTTTTGAAATTACGGTTTTGGTTTGATTTCTTTTGAAAACCAGAACCAGAACTGTAACCCTTTTTCTTGTTTAATCTTTGCTTTACTCTTGAGGTGTAAGGTTTAGGTTTACCATTAAGATTTAAATCTTTTATTTCAGAAATATTAATTTCTGTTAGTTTGAAAACCTTTTTGATCAATTCAGTTTTGACACCTCTTATTGGAAATTCCTCATCAGAATATAATTTGTCAGAATCATTCAATGTATATGCAACTTTGAATGTTTCGTCACTCAAATTAGATTTTGATAACATGAATTCTTTATTATAAACTCTTTTAACCGAAGAATTTGGACTGTTGACTGTCGAACTCGAACTTTCAGAACCAGACTTTGACTCTGACTCTGACTCTGAGTTTGACTCCAACTTTGACTCCTCAGTTTCATCTCTATCGAACACCTGATCGACGACTTTCTTTATTAACTCGGACTCATGATCAGTGTCAGATGATGTAAACGTCACATCAATATTTTCTGGCAAATTGACTGACGACTCTGACTCCCACTGTAAATTTGTTGCTTTTTCGACTCTTTCCTGATTTGGATTTCTGGGAAAATATCCATTTTCTAGCGGGGGTGGACACTTATTGTAACCAACATCGTGTTTCTTACCAGAATCCTTCTTGACAGTCTTTTTCTTTGAGTTACTCTTCTTCTTGTTCTTCTTTTCTGGAGTCTTTTCTTCCGTCACTTTTCCATCATCATTCTTTTCTTCAGTTACTTCATCCTCTTCGAATGCCTTCATGCCTTCAAGAGTTGGATAAATCCTGTCAATGACATAAGAAGTACATGAGTAACTTTTCAACAAACGATTAACTCTTTCAGTCTCAATTCTTTGCAATTCCTGCTTTTGTTCTAGCACGGCACACTTCTCAATGTAGTTATTCACCACTTTTTGCTTCGTCATAAAAGCACCCTGAAGTGTCTTCATTGCTGTAGCTTGTTCTTCACTTGTTTGATTATACTGATTCATCGCTTTGTTCAACACATCATAAGATTCCTTCAAACTATTCAAGTTATAGATCAGTGTACTGTTCTGCTTCTTCACAGCTTCACAGTTTTCACACTTCACTTGAATCTTCTTTGCATCAACTTCTTGATCAACTTTGAACTTTGGAACTTCAACCTTTACTTTCCTTTTTATCACTGGAACTTCTTCGTCATCACTGCTCACTGGTGTTTTTACCTTTTTCTTCTTCTTTTTAACCTTTTCATCTTCACTATCACTTTCAGCAATCAATTTCATATCAGCATCAAATTTTCTAGCCCAATACTCACGATCATCATCACTATCTTCTTCAACTCGGGCTACAAAAGCTGTGTGAGCTTTAGCTTGATCAGGAACATAATCATCCCATGTGAAATTTGCCCAACTAAATCCTTCAGGTAACTTTTCATCATCTTGATCTATTATCAAAGCACTACCATTAACTCTCTTTAAAGAATCTTGATTCACCGCACACGCTCTCTTTCCAGAATCTTCAATCACATTCCTTCCATGTGCAGTTTGTGCTTGATGTTGATGTTGTTGAGGTGGTTGCTGAGCAACTTGATGGTAAATGGCTTTTCGGTAGTAATCATTGTTGTTGTTAAAAGGATTCTGAGCTCCACTTGCTTCGTGATTTTTGCACTCCCTCTTGAAGTGGCCCTTCTCCCTGCAACGAAAACAAGTGACTTTAAATTTGTCAAAACCTAAAGTAGAAACATTAGCTTCACGTAGATCATCTCTTCCAGTGATTTGCTTGAATTTCTCAGCTCTCCTCAACACGCTGGCCAAGCACCATTTTATGTCCATCAGTTCCATCTCTTCAGCATCGATCTGGTCGTAATCTTCCTTTGTCAGCATTGGATTCCCGATACGACCTGCAACAAAACTACCATAAGATTCAAGAACAGTTCCTAATAAAGACATATGGCTTTTTGCTAACTCTTCAGAATATTCCTGATCATTTTCAATGTTCAACACAATGTTGCATTGAAGCTTTTTGCCATTTGATCCTGATGATGAACTTCCAGAAGAATTCTTGGCATTGTAAGCAGTTTCTATTTTTGGAGATAAATTTGTAGACTTCTCATTCACCCCTGCTTTGTAATACAACCCAATATCCTGTTCACCATCGAAGTCTTTCATTCGAATAATCTTTCGTTGCTCCATCTCTTGAGCTTCCAACTTCTCAATGAACTTGCTAAGTGTCAAACTGCTAAAACGTTTCTTGTTTCTAAGCATCATGAGATATGTGCCCCAAGTCTCGTGTGGCAATGAATCAGCAAGCTTTTCGATCAACTCTTCATTATCTTTCTCGATGCTCAATCTCTTCATGTTTGCTAGCAGATTGCAATATCTTTCAATAATCTGCCTTGTGCTTTCATTCTTCAAACCACGAAACAAATCGAACTCTTTCTTCAGAAGTGACTTCTTGTTCTTTATCATTTCTTGACTACCAACAAACTTTGATCTTAAAGCTTTCCAAATCGAGTAGGAAGTTCCATTATGTTGTAATAACACCAAGATGTCTTCTTTCACAGCTTGTTGCAGAAGACTCAGCATCATTTTCTCATCTTTGTATTTCTTTCTAGCATCGGCGCTTAGATCTTTAATCGGAACCACTTCTTCATCATCATTCGTCGGTCGAATATATTTTGTCTCGACACATTCCCATGCATCAAGATAGTTAGCTTGCACCCAATTCTCGAAACGACCTTCCCAACCCTTATATTCTTCGATGTTCATTAGTTTGGGCGGTTTTTGCATTGTTCCCGTTTCGTTTTCCAACATCGTATTTTGTGCAAGAGAAATTTAAGTAACAGGAGTAGCGAACGCGTTGTAGAATTCCTCGTCCATGATTCGGTTTTTCAAATGAACTGTATCACCTTGTAAGAATACCTGTCGACACACAAACAACAATCAGTTTAAAAATTTATCGATTAACAAAATAAGATTGGTACTCAAACTGATGATTATTTTGTGCTAACTGAAGATTGACACACTGTGCGGACAACTATGACCTGGATCAGATTCGAATGACCTGACCCTTTTACATGCGAATAGACGAACTTTCAAATGACCAGATGAACCTTTGACAATTTTGAACTCCAAACCGTGTAAACTGTTTAACCAACTTGTGTCTAAAATTTGCTGATTTGATCAATAAATTTCGGACAAGATCACTGAATGACAAAATCGACCAAAAGTGAAATCAATTAGGCCTATAAATTCTTCACATGGGCTTTCAATCACATGACAAGGGCTGACACAAATGACTTAATCTTGTGAATATCTCAAGTTGCTGACAACATCAATTATCAAACTAAATTGATTGGATCGAACAATTTCCCTTAGCCGACAACTATTAGGACTATTTGATTCTCATTGGGCCGCAATGTTAAACATTCATTGGACCTTTTACTCCATTAACCGCCAACAACTATCCAATGTGATTGGGCCGCAAACTCCTTTTTTTAATCTGATTGGGTCGACAACATGTAGTGGGCTGCGCAAAAAGTGAACACTGATTTCAATCACGTGGACCGGTGAATTATGCTCTCATAGGACCTCACTTTATCGAAACAACTTTCAATGTATTCACTGGACTTCAAGAAAAGCCAACAACTTTATTCTTTTCAAAATTCTTTGATAGGACCGAATGTTAAAGTAACAGACTTTGATTCTCACTTGTATAAACGAATACTATTACTTTATCACATGTGATCACAACTTTCAAACAGACACTTAACACATGATTTCCTTTCTCAATTACTGACACCTCGTAAACTGTTATACACAACTTGATGTATTTTTCAAACGGTTCACACTTTTCAAGCAGATTTAGACTTTGATGGTTACAAGAGCGAAATCAAGTTGTCACAAAAGAGCGGAATCACAATGTACTTATGAGCGGAATCACTATTTATTCAAGAGCGGAATCCCAAGATATGTGTCGCTATGAGCGAAATCAGGTTTAAAATCAGGAGCGGAATCAGACTTAAACTCAGGAGCGGAATCAACCAATTTGGTAACTAGGAGCGGAATCAGCAGAATTTTTCGAGCGGAATCAAACTGAAATACTGCTGATGTCACTTTTCAACCAAACATTTTCGAGCTAAATCACAAAAATAACCAGTTTTACTTCGAATTTGGACATGAAACTTTCAAGGCTTTGTTAATTCATGATTCCGAGCACACTGTGTGAATTTAAAGCGATTCTGACCGTAAAAAGTTTTAATTTTAGAAAAAGAATGATGTAGAAACAGAATTATCGGCTGAATTGTGTAGAACTCTTCTTAACTGGCTCTGATACCAATTGTAGGATCGATTTCGGATCCGAACGAGTCGGTTAGAAGAGCTTTTCTCAGTTTGAGCGGCGGAAACAGACAAACCGAGTACAATTCAGCAATTATACACTTTAAACTGTCGATATTATTGATCTGGATAATGTTTACAACCTGTCGACACTTCGGCAGCACTTCGTGGCTCACCGGAAGACAACACCTAGAACTCTATTCTGATTCCCCACCAAATGACCTATTTATATTGTTTCTGATTCCACTCCTAATGACATGGTGTCATTTGGAATGGAATCAGCATGTTACTTTCGGGTGGAATCAGAATTTAACATTTCGGGTGGAATCAGAAAATAACATTTGGAGTGGAATCAGAAAATTACATTTCGAGTGGAATCAGAAAATTAACTTTCAAGTGGAATCACTCCTAAATATTCTGATTCTTGGATTCCGTGCTCTATTCTATCTATTTCTAAATAAGACTCGATACAAGACGTAGACGACAGACGGATGCACCAACAACAAGCCATGTGTCGCACACGTGGCGGACCTACCGATGACACGCTAGCCCTAGTCGTAGACTAGGTGGCCCTCGCGGGCCGCGTAAGTTTTAAGGGTGGGTTATACGGGCCGCGCAAAACCCAAAAAGTTGCTATAAATAGATTAGGGCATGGGCTTTCATCTGTGTTCGAAATTCTCAATCAAAAATGAAGTTTACTGCTCAAAATTGAAGTTCTAAGTAGGGAAACGCTGCTACGATTACGGGGTATTAACTCGATCACTACTACGATACAATGTCCGATCAATTGAAACCAATCCGATGGATGTTGAAGTGCTGCCCAAATCAGGGCTATACTTTGTCATTCGTCGTGAGGGTTTTTATCTCTTGAGCTTATCGTAAATGTTGTATTAACTTACTTACCTAGCTTCGTGTGCATTGTTATTTAAACTAGGTTACAAGGCTTATCAGTAGGCTAAACTCTGCCCGTTTAAACTTGCAATGTGAGTCATTCTCTTTTATCAACAATGTTTTACAATACTCCAATTATTTTCAAAAGTTATAATTACAGGGATTAAGTCGTGGTTATCTTGAATCACTGGCTAGTGGGGTATTGTGCACATTACTAATTTCTCACGGTTAGGTTCATCAACCTAACAGTGATAATCATCACTACTTGGGTGAAAGGACCCAATAGTGGTATGACCATCCTCACCAGGGTGTGACACGGCGCCAGATAAAAATAAGATAGTAGCCATTGTAATCGCTCTTATGCTGTAATTCATAGCTATGTGTCGTTTTATCAAAATTGGGTGACTCGCCAGTATTTCCCCGCTGATAAAATATTTTTAAAACATGTTTCAGGTGACCTACTTTGAATCAAGGAAAAGTGCTACGGAGCACTAATAAAGCTTGAAGTGGTGGCTCAGTGAAATAAAAAAACATGTTTTGTAAAACAGGGAATTTCCTCGTGAAATTCCTCCATTGTAAATTACGGGGTTTGACCCAAATCATGAAATAAAATAATTGGGCATTTTCAAGTTTTAAACGATCATGTTAAACTTCCGCTGTCAACTTAAATAATAAATACCACGGGTTTCTGTCAATTAAGTATTTAGAAAAGGTGGTATCAGAGCCACTGATTTAAGCCAATTAAGTATTTAGAAATACTTAATTTTTCTGATTGCCATTCTGTGATTTTGTGAAAATTTACTTTTAACTTAAGTTTGTGTGTAGATTCATGTGTGCTAACAGCATGAATAAACTGTCGGAGGCACTCCGAAACTTTACTATCCATAGTACAGATATGGATACCACCGGTACCTTCACTGGCTACCAGGCTGATATTGAAGAGCCAATGGTATTCCAAGCCCAACCTCAGGAGAAACCAAAACCGAAAAAGAGGAGAAGACTCGTAGGCTGGAGGCGTGTGCGTAGGAAGAAACCAACGACACAGAAAGTTGTAAAGACTGAGGATTTGAAGGATAAAGGCAAAGGAATAGAAATCGGAGAAAGTTCAGGACAAGCCCAGGAAATGCCACCCTGGGAGGAGTTGGACCGCCAACTGGCAAATAGTGACCTCATCGGACCTGCCGAGGAAAACCTCTTTTATACCCAGCGGAAGCACAACTTCCAGTTAATCTGGAACCTGCTATCCCAGATCCTATTATCCACCCCCGACCTCTACCAGGAGAGCTTGAAGAATGATGGACAACTGACTGGCAATTTCAGAATCTCTTAAATAGCCCTAATACCTTTTTCCCCCAATTTGACCCGGAGCCTCCACTACATCCACCTATGAGCACAGAAAACCTGGCTGAACTCCGCCACTATGGCGAGGAGCTGGTGGACGCAGGAAATAGAATCCGAGAAGTGGGGGAGAGGATATCATGGAAATACGACGAGAGGGAACGTCGTTTCTGAAGTGCCAGCTGACAGGGATCGGTTATGGTTGCGGCTACATGTTTAATAATAAATAATAATCATAATAATAAAAATATAATCATGTAAAATAACCTAAAATAAAACCTTTGTAAAATATTTGGTATGTACGGAAGCATATTAAAATATATAAAATATGAAAGTCGCAAAGTCGACAATTTTGGTTATACATGTTGACATGATTATGTGCGATTATTTTATTGTGTGATTGTTATTTACTTTATGCTAATAACTTATATATATTAATTACCAGATGGAACACGCTGGTAATGAACCAGTTAACGAAGTTAACCAATCCGAGCAAAACCATGAAGATCAATATCTGAATAGACAAGATATAGAAAATATCGTTGCCCAAGGAATAGCCAATGCCATTCCAGCAATCCTTGCTGCTGCCCGAAATCCAGTTGAACCTCCACCGCCTACTCACAGCAAACGTACTCGTGATGACAATTTCAGTAATAGTGTAAATGGAGGCGGTAACAATAATAATAACGACGATATAATGCAAGCCCCATTTCTTAAGAGAATGAAAGCTGCAACGCCTGGTTGCACTTACAAGGAATTTCTTGCCTGTAAACCAGTGGAATTTGCAGGCAATGAAGGGGCAACGGCCGCACTGCGTTGGCTGGAGAAAACCGAGGTAGTAATTAAAATAAGTAAATGTGCCGAGGAAGACAAGGTCATGTATGCGTCGCATCTTTTTAAAGAAGGGGTGCTAGAATGGTGGAATACGGTACTACAAGCCAAGGGAAGCGATGTGGCATATGCCATGAATTGGGAAGAATTTAAGAGTTTAGTGGAAAGAAAATTCTATCCCGAATATGAAAAGGAACAAATGACAAATAAGTTCCTGAACCACCGGATGGTGGATGTAGACTGTCGAGGGTATACTTCGGCCTTCTTCGAGTATGCTAGAATTGTACCAACCTTGGCTTCGCCAGAACCGGTACTTATTTCTCGCTACATCTGGGGTTTGATTGGCGAAATTCGTGACATTGTCAAAGCTGCGAGACCCCTCACTATTGACGATGCTGTGGAATTAGCCAACACCCTAACCGACTGGCTGGTACGCACAAGAAAAGAAAATCAGAAGATGGAAGTGGCCCAAAAGATTACCCAAGGATTTCGTATGGGTAATACTAGCAACTTCAAGAAAAAGGGAACCGGGCAATCTTCCACTGCTCCATTTTGCAGTACCTGCAAAACAAAAAAAATTTGGAAAATGCAAAGGATATTGCAATTTCTGCAAAATTCCAGGGCATCAAGAAGAAGATTGCAGAAGGAAGAAATCAACAATCTGCTTCAACTGTGGAGAAGCTGGACATTTTAGACCAGACTGCCCTAAATTGGTTAAACCAGCGGACAACAAGGCCAAACCAGCTGAAGGAGCTAATAAAAAGAACGTAAGAGCCTTTCAGTTGACTACTCAAGAAGCAGAACTCATCTCAGACGTGATAGCTGGTACGTTCCTAGTTCATGATGTTTATGCAAAAGTATTATTTGACTCTGGTGCAAACCAAAGTTTTATAAATATTTCATTCTGCCAAGCTCTTAAACTACTCTTAACCAACCTTAGACAAATCTTTACTGTTGAAACGGCAGATGGGAATTCTGTTAAAATAGATAAGGTTTTGCGGGAAGGAAAGATAGAACTCTTAGGCCATAAATTTTCTGCAAACCTGTTACCTATGGATTTAGCCGGATTCGATGTTGTGTTAGGAATGGATTGGTTAGTAACCAACCATGCTCGAATCCTCTCTGATAAGAATTCCATAGAAATTCATGCACCCACAGGAGAAATAGTGGTGACTACAGGAGATAAGCCACGTAAGCCACTAAAATTCATTTCAGTAATGAAAGTGGCCAGTTATTCAAGAAAACAAGAAATAGTGTATATGATTTCGGTAATCATTAACACTAAAGGTAAAGAACTTAAGGAAATCCCAGTAGTGTCAGAATATTCTGATGTATTCCCAGAAGAACTACCTGGATTACCACCCGATAGGGAAGTAGAATTTAGAATTCATCTAATTCCTGGTACTACACCGATAGCCAAGGCACCTTATCGGTTAGCACCCACCGAAATGCTAGAATTGAAAAAGCAGTTAGATGAATTGCTTAGTGAAAGATTCATACAACCTAGTTCATCCCAATGGGGAGCTCCAGTGTTGTTTATGAAAAAGAAAGATGGTTCGATGCGAATGTGTATCGATTACAGGGAATTGAATAAAGTTACAATTAAGAACCGATACCCATTACCTAGGATTGTCTTTTTTATCAGCTTCAAGGAGCTAGATATTTTTCTAAGATAGATTTACGCTCCGGATATCATCAATTGAAAGTGCAAGAAGAAGACATACCTAAAACTGCTTTCAGAACTAGGTATGGTCATTATGAGTTTACAGTCATGCCCTTTGGACTAACAAATGCTCCTGCAACATTTATGGACATGATGAATAGGATCTGTAAACCGTATTTGGATAAATTCATAATTGTCTTCATCGAAGATATACTTATTTACTCCAAAAGTCAGGATGAGCATTGTGAGCATTTGCATGCACTCTTAACTTTGTTAAGAAGAGACAAGCTTTATGCCAAATTCTCGAAGTGTGAATTTTGGCTACAAGAGGTACAATTTTTAGAACACATGGTGAATCACGAAGGTATTCATGTAGATCCCTCCAAAATAGAAGCGATCACCAAATGGAAGGTCCCGCAATCAGCTATGGAAATTAGAAGTTTTCTAGGATTAGGCGGATACTAAAGACGGTTTATTAAGGATTTTTCCAGGATAGATGTGCCATTAACTAAGCTAACCTGTAAATCGGTTTAGTTTGAATGGGGACCTAGGCAAGAAGAGGCTTTTAAGATTTTAAAGCAAAGGTTAACGAACGCCCCAATTCTTGCCTTACCAGAAGGAACAAAAGATTTTGAAATCTACTGTGACGCTTCTAAGCTAGGATTAGGATGTGTGCTAATGCAACGCAAGAAGGTAATTGCGTATGCATCAAGACAATTGAAGAAACATGAAGAAAACTATACAACTCACGACTAAGAATTAGGAGCGATAATTTTTGCCCTTAAGATTTGGAGGCACTATCTGTATGGAAGTAAGTTTACAGTCTATACAGATCATAAGAGTTTAAGATACATATTTGGGCAAAAAGAATTAAATATGAGGCAAAGAAGATGGATGGAAATTCTAAGTGACTACGACTGTAATATTCAATATCACGAAGGAAAAGAAAATGTAGTTGCAGATGCCTTAAGTCGTAAGTATCATGAAAGGCAAAAGCGAGTTCGTGCTCTTAGATTAAATCTTCAAGTAGATTTAATGGAACAAGTGAAGAATGTTCAAGTAACAGCGATCAAGGATGATGCTGAAGGAATGAAAGGAAGAATAAAAGATTTAGAGCAAGGGGTTGATGGAATTTGGAGATTCCATAAGAAAAGAATTTGGGTACCTAAGCAAGGGGAATTAAGAAATAAGATTTTAGAAGAAGCCCATAAATCTAGGTATACCATGCATCCTGGTAATAATAAGATGTACCAAGATTTAAGAAATAATTTCTGGTCGATAGGAATGAAAAAGGACATAGCTAGATATGTTTCTAAGTGTCTAACTTGTTCACAAGTTAAGGCAGAACACCGGAAACCTTCAGGATTACTCCAACAATTAGAAATTCCTGTATGGAAATGGGAACTCATAACAATGGACTTTGTTACTAAGTTGCCCAAAACCAGAAAGGGTAATGACGCGATTTGGGAAATTGTGGATCGATTAACCAAATCAGCTCATTTTCTACCCATGAAGGAAACTTTCCGCATGGAAAGATTAGCCAAGCTATACGTGGACGAAGTAGTATCCTTACATGGAGTCCCACTCTCTATTGTATTGGATAGAGATAGTCGCTTCACTTCACATTTCTGGACAAGTTTCCAAGAAGCCATGGGGACGCGGTTAAATTTAAGTACAGCCTACCATCCCCAAACAGATGGACAGAGTGAAAGAACTATCCAAACCCTGGAAGACATGCTTAGAGCATGTGTTATAGATTTTGGTTGAAACTGGGATGACCACCTACCTTTAATCGAATTCTCCTATAACAATAGTTATCATTCAAGCATCGAAGCTGCCCCGTTCGAAGCACTGTATGGACGAAAGTGTAGAACCCCAGTCTGTTGGGCAGAAATAGGAGAAAGTCAATTATCAGGTCTTGAAATCGTACAAGAAACCACCGACAAGATCACTCAAATCAAGGAAGACTGAAAACAGCTCGAGATCGCCAGAAGAGTTATGCTGACAATCGACGCAAGCCACTAGAATTTCAAATTGGAGAAAGGGTACTCTTGAAAGTTTCTCCTTGGAAAGGAGTAGTTCGGTTCAGTAAGAAAGGAAAGCTAAGTCCAAGGTACATAGGACCATTCCTAGTAATCCAACGCATAGGACCAGTTGCCTATCGCTTGCAACTACCAGAAGAGTTAGACGGGGTACATGACGTATTTCATGTATCCAACCTCAAGAAATGTCTATTTGACGAATCCCTGGTAGTACCTCTTCAAGATATAGAGGTAAATGAAAAGCTAAAATTTGTTGAGAAACCGCTTCAAATAGAAGACATAAAGATTAAGTTTCTCAAACATAAAAGATTGGTACTAGTAAAAGTCAAGTGGGATTCAAAAAGAGGACCGGAATACACCTGGGAGCTGGAATCAGAGATGAAGCGAAAGTATCCTCACTTATTTCAATAAATCTCGAGGACGAGATATTAAATAAGGTGGGGAGGATGTAAGGACTTGCAAAAATACCCCAAAAACGACCCGTAAGTGAAAACCCGGACCCCTGAAACCCAAATGTACATGAAAAACCAAGAAAACAAGAAAATTGGTTTTCACGCGGGCCGCATAAACCATAAGATAAGGTTGCGCAGGCCGCGACAACTTATAAAATCTCCGGATAAGCGAACAGGCCACATGTCGCACACGTGGCGGACCTACCGATGACACGCTAGCCCTTGTCGTAGACTAGGTGGCCCTCACGGGCCGCGTAAGTTTTAAGGGTGGGTTACGCGGGCCACGTAAAACCCAAAAATTTGCTATAAATAGATTAGGGCATGGGCTTTCATATGTGTTTGAAATTCTCAATCAAAAAACGAAGTTTACTGCTCGATCACTACTACGATACAATGTCCGATCGATTGAAACCAATCCGATGGATGTTTAAGTGCTGCCCAAATCAGGGCTATACTTTGTCATTCGTCATGAGGGTTTTTATCTCGTGAGCTTATCGTAAATGTTGTATTAAGTTACTTACCTAGTTTCGTGTGCATTGTTATTTAAACTAGGTTACAAGGCTTATCAGTAGGCTAAACTCTGCCCGTTTAAACTTGCAATGTGAGTCATTCTCTTTTATCAACAATGTTTTACAATACTCCAATTATTTTCAAAAGTTATAATTACAGAGATTAAGTCATGGTTATCTTGAATCACTGGCTAGTGGGGTATTGCGCACATTACTAATTTCTCACGGTTAGGTTCATCAACCTAACAGTGATAATAATCACTACTTGGGTGAAAGGACCCAATAGTGGTATGACCATCCTCACCAGGGTGTGACACAGCCCTAGATAAAAATAAGATAGTAGCCATTGTAATCGCTCTTATGCTGTAATTCATAACTATGTGTCGTTTTATCAAAATTGAGTGACTCGCCAGTATTTCCCCGCTGATAAAATATTTTAAAACATGTTTCAGGTGACCTACTTTGAATCAAGGAAAAGTGCTACGGAGCACTAATAAAGCTTGAAGTGGTGGCTCAGTGAAATAAATAAACATGTTTTGTAAAACAGTGAATTTCCTCGTGAAATTCCTCCATTGTAAATTACGGGGTTTGACCCAAATCATGAAATAAAATAATTGGGCATTTTCAAGTTTTAAACGATCCTGTTAAACTTCCGCTGTCAACTCAAATAATAAATACCACGGGTTTCTGTCCCGCGGCTCCTGGACCGGGTAACACCGGGACGGGGGCCGTGACAAAAATTGACAAAGTCTTTGTACAAAATGACAAAGATTTTCCGAAGTTAAATGATGCATTTTGTGTTGAAATGCCTAAGGTCAAACAGACCTGGGAAAAATTGTTCAAATAATTCAATAGTTGAATGTGCGGGTGCTCAAGAAAATTAAAGATTGTGAGAATGGAAGTCGGAGCAGCCTGGCACAACGAGAGGAAAAGGCTGCTGAACCCTGCAACTGAAACAGGGAGTTTGTTTGTTTTTGTACATAAATAAACAATATTTCAAAAACTCTAAAAATTGAAAAATTTTAAAAACAAAAATATGTTTTTATTTTGTCAAAAATTTGAAAAATCAAAAATATGTTTGTTTTTAAATTTCAAAAATATGTTGAGTGAATACGCCGAAACCCTCACGGCTGAACAAACATGATTAATTTCACAAGATTGAAAAACGGTTTTCAAACTGTAAAATATCAATGTGTTGTAAATCATGGGGGTATATTTTCTACAAAACAGAGCATGTGAAGCAGAAAATGGATGGTGAGACAAAGCTGTCAGTATCAGGTTGTCAAATTTTCTTTAAATGATTTTGAATTTTAGGGGGAGTAAGAAAATTTCAGAAAATCCAAAAACATTAGAAAATTTGAAAAAGCCAAAAACATGATAAAATTCAAAAAAACGTTTTTGTGTAAAAAGAGGAAATGATAGTACATCAGTAGACAATCACAGTACGCTAAAGAAATGGAAAGTTAAAAGTGATAAACGGTCTCACTGATGATATGCTAGTAGGGTTTTACACGCTTAGTAGATTTTTTTCGAGATATAAACATAAATATCAAATATTTTCTTATCTCGTGGGGAACATCTCTCGGATATATGGGTAACCCCCGAAATCTTGTTTGAGAGATTGCCTGATTATGAGATACTAGGTCTTTATACTGTTTGATATCTGGGGTATTATACTTGGTCTTCTGATATTGCGGAAGCAATGGACTAGACCTCGTATAATACTTTATGCGCTTTTAAAGCTTACCCTCTGCGTAAAAAATTGAAAAATATCTAAAGATATGAATCAATTGCAGTTGAAGATAAGATTCCCTAAAGGGAACACACCTAAAGTCGAGCCTTTATCTTTTTGACTGAACGGAAGTTCATACCTGAGCTCTCAAGGTCTCGCATTATCCCAGATTACAGATATCAAATTGGTATACTCACCTGTAAGACTGAATCTAGGGAATTTTGATATGGGAGTATATTCGGAGGTGGGACATGCGAATAAGTTAAGTCCTTAAAATACTAATCTCGTATCTCGAATCAGTTGAACTTTGTGTGAAAATTTAAGTGGATCAGTATATTAACAATCTAAGTGAAACGTTTAGAACTTAAAGTGTTTAAAGCTCAACGGTGCTAGTGTTTTGTCATTAACTGATATGATCCTCTGACGCGAACTCAAACAAAAATATTGTCTGTAAATATGTTTGTAAATATTTCTTTACTGCTTTATCGTTCAGAAAAATACAAAAGGATTTTGATTTCTACTTTATTTTAGACAACCGATGTCTGAATGTTGAGTTCCAAAATCTAAGTATGCTGATTGTGTTTCTGGAAATAAAACAAGTTTATTAATTTGAAACTTGAAGTTTTTAATCAAAAATCAAAAACAGTTTGTGATATCTCCAAGGTCATTAATTTGGACTTGGATGATTAACTGTGAGGGATTTGGATGCTCAAATTGTTAGAATCTGATTATAAAGAGATAGATTTCGTGTTGGATACTTAATACTGCCAAATCTACAAAGCATGTTGATAGGGGGAGAAAATCAAGTTAATCCTGGATATATTCATATTATTATATTTTTTTTGCCAGGATCTTGATTAAGAGTTTTTAAGTGCCAGGTCACGATTCCTGGACAATCGAAAAGGATTTCACTGTCTTATATTTGAAATGTGTTAGCTTATGCTGAGAGAGCCAGGTGTTTCAATCCTGGATGTTCAAAACATTTTCACTTATAAATGTTTGAGATTTGCAGATGCTGTTCCAGACTACGATCCCGATAGCCGAATCTAAGGGGGAGTCTGAAGACGAGCTCAACGCATGGGGGAACGTGCATTCAAGGAGCTAGGTAACTATCCTGGAGGAGCTTGTAACCGGAAAGCCAGGCGTCAATCCCAAAAGCACGGAAGATTGACGAAAGGGGGAGCCTGAAGCATAGAGTTTACTGAAAGGGGGAGCAGCTGAAGCTGAAGACAGATCCACGGGGATTCTGTTCAAGCAATAGGGAGTCTATGTTGCTGAAGATGATAAAGCTTCAAGAAGACTCAGAGAGAGAGAGAAAGACAAGACGCTACGAGACTGACTGCGGCAATATCCAAGGGGGGTCTGTTGGTGCATTTATGTCTATCGCCTCCGTCAATATGATTCGTAGCTGAAATAGAAGAATACTTGAGCTTATAGTGTTATATTTAGTAGAAAGGCAAGGTGGCATTTCTGTAATTAATGAGTTCTCTCATTAAGCCCCTTGGCCTATAAATAGAAGCTTTAGGGCTTTTGTTTAGGACTTTTTGACTTTTGCCATTTTAAAGACTTGGAGAGCTAGAGGCTAGAGAGAGAAAGTATAGAGAGAGAAAGTGCTCAAGGTGATTCGTGGTGCTTTGTACGTTTTCAGATTATCAATAGAATCACGTTTATAGTACGCTCGTGTGTTTGGTCACGTTCGTGTACGGATTCCGCACGTTACACGAGTGGGTTCACAATCATTATGAAGTCAAAACCGATCCTACAGCATCAATGTATGTCACCCTCTGCCAAACTAAATTGTCTTTGTTCAGAAATTTTGAAGGATTTTTAATAGCAGAACCTTGATGGGATGTATTAGATTGTGCAGCCTTAGCTTTGGTTTTCCAATGTTTGTTTGAACATTGAGAATTGTAGTTACCAAAAGCTTTATGTTGATTTCTTCGAAAATTATTTTTTTGATTTTGATTTCTATGTTTGGTTGCATTCCAATCTTGATAAGAGGGTTTAGCCTTGCGATAGTTGTTCTTCATTGTCTTAGACTTTTCAGTCGTCACTAACTCTGAACAACGAGATCGGTTAGGCTTGACCTTTTGATTCTCTACAATCTTCTTCTTAGACTGTACGCTTGGGAGTTGAACACAGTTTCTGGCGATGTGTCCAGCAATACCACATATGAAACATGTTTTTTGTTTCAATGTGTGGAAATTTTGATGCTTTGTTGCGAATGCGGATCTGTTTGGTTTCGAAGTATGAGCCTGTTTGTTTTTTCTAGTTTGTTTTGCTTGCGCCTGTTCTGAGCATTTTGGTCCCTGCTGATTAGAATTGACACAAGCATGAGATGTAGATGGAGGATGAGATTCATCCTTCTTACTGTGATCATCATCATTTTGAAAAGCCGGTGTTTCAGTTTCAGATTTATTTTCAAAAACATTTGTCGGTGACTGTTTGCTTATTTCAACCTTATTTTCATCGTAAATTGATTCTGATTTAGTTTTAATTTCAGAATAAGTTGAAATTTCATCAACACATGTTTGTTCAACATATGTATCATGTGAATCTAATTGAGATTTGCTTTCAGCTACGGTTTCCAATGGGGTCCCGCTAGATTCAACATTAGGGACGTCCACTGAGACCGATTCAGAAGAAGAATCAGGATATTCTTGATTTTCTTGAGAAGGAGTTTCAGTGGTTTCACTGAATGTATCCTGAGGGACCTCACCTGTAACACTATCATCAACTAAAGAGTTAGAAACATCACAATCACAAGCATTAACTGAAAAACATTCATCACCAGACTTATTGTTCAAAGATTCAACACAAACATCATCAGTCTTGCCCAAAACATCAGGCTCACTAGACGACACATAAGCACAAAACGAATTAAACAAAGTTTTTCCAAACACATCATCAGAATCAGTTTGATCAAAAGAATTTTCAAAAAGATCATAACTAAAAACTTGTTTATTCCCAAGAACATCTCCACACTTTACTTCAGGTACTTCATCTGCACATGAAGACGAAGCATTAGGATCAATTGTACCTTTAGAGACAAAATTGAATGAAGGAAACGCCCGTTTTTCAACAGGCCTGCCCTTAATTGATGACTTATTGTTTTTAGGACCATAAGTCATCTTGCTTTCATTCATCAGTTCCTCCTCAGTCATAGGTAAATATGTATAATTATCATTATAAGGAGGAGGAGCTTGATTGAAACCCAACCCACACCCTTTCTTTTTCTTGTATGCAAGTTGTTGATCACACAAAATTTTAACCAATTTGCTGGAAGACTCATATTTTTTAATGTTAAGTTCATTAATTTGATATTTATCCCTGACATCTTCCAGTTCTTTAATTAAAATGCATACTTTCTCTTGAGCTTCCAAGAAATGGGCTGTTTTTACACTTACATCATCCTTAAGTTTAATGATGTCTTTTCGCTGAGCTTCAATTTTCTCTTTATAAAGTTTTTCATTTTTTGATAAAGTAAAGTTTTTATTTTTTATATCTTGATAATCTTGTATTAGCTCAGCGTTGTGTATTCTATTTGCCTCAACCCTTTCTCGACACTTAGGAGTGCAGAAGACAGAAAGTAACTCTTCTTTGGTGAGACCATGAACTGGAGCTGAAAGAATCTGGGTCATGAGCGCCAAGTTTTCTGCTGAAGTCTCATCCTTAGGTGCAGAGTCTTGATCCTTAGAGGCTGAGATCATGAAAGCAGTGTTATCTGCAGCAGCTTGATTTTCTGGAGCTGAGATGTTCAGACGCTGAATTTCTGAATTCTAATCAAAAGTAGCATTAGGCTGAACCACCAAGGCTTGAGTACTTCCACCAGCAACATCATCAGTAGTGGTATTAGATGTGGTGACAAGAGCTCTCTCAGTGTTAGGTGGAGCAGGTTGGGCTGGAGTTTGTTCTCTATTAACCTTTGGCTTAGTACAATTTCGTGCCAAATGTCCTGGCTCATGACATGTGACAACTGGCACCAAACCGGTAATTTCCGTACACTTTAATTATTATTTAATGACTACAATTATGTGCTTAAATGTCAACATTGTCAGATTACATACTAAACAAGTGAATTCATGCACGTTTTATACTACAAGAAATTTGCCTTATGCATTAATGATAGAGTTGCGTCAGAAATACCAGTAAACTCACCGGTAAGACACATTGTGTCGACAATTCTGCAGAAAGCAGTCAGACAATAGAATTGGAGCCTAGGTGTTGGTCCAACGTCAAGAATACATTAAAACCCAAGAGTATATACAAGGGTTAACATATAGACTTTCCGGAAGCTAGAATATGCACTAAAAAGCACCCGAAACGCACTTTAAATGCAGAAATCTGCATAATTCAGCTATAATTCAGCTATAATCAGCTTTTTAACATATAAATATTATGCAGAATTCATGTTTTATTATCTAGAATACCTTCCTAAGTGTTGGGAATTAAAAGGGTTACAAAAGGATACTTAAAGGACACTAAACGGTGCAATTTAGCACTTTAACGAACCGGTATTTAACCGAACAACCGGACATTACCCGGAACATCAAAATATTACTAGAAGCATTATTTTAATGTTTCTGAACTAGTTATGGTCCCCGAACACCATAACACCCCTTATAACATAATAACACAACAAGTCCCTAAAAATTACACATGAAAGTTAACTTGTTTATAAATTAGTAAATTGAAGTTACACTTCCCCCCCCCCCCCCCCCACCACCTTGTTCACGGTCACATGGGGTGACCCCACCAAATATTTGCTTGATCTTGCCAAATCCATAATAATCTTGCCAAGATATTCTAGGATTTTATTAGATTTCATAAGATCTCAAAGGATATGGAATGGTTATAGATAAGCACTAAGGATCAAGACCTCACTTCACACCAACACACCTCCCTCATACTCTCTCTCTCTCTCTCTCTCTCTCTCTCTCCCTCTCGGCCTAGTAGTGCCGCCACCACCACCACCTTGCAACCACCATCCATTCATTTTCAAGCTTATTTCAAGTGCAAGAAGGTGATTCATGGAGCTTGGTGCTTGAAGAACTTGAAGAACCTTCATCCATAGCTTTCATCCACCATTTTCTTCATCTTTTTCTCTAGTGATCATCCCTAGCTTTTGAGCTAGTTGTAAGCTTCTTATCACTTTTTACTTCTATTTTGATGGTTAAAAGATGATGAACAATATTAATCTTGAAGAACACAAAAGAACATGATCATGATACTTTAACATAAGCTTAAAAATATAAGAATACATGTTGAATATGTTGATTTGCTTCTTGTTGATTGATTATTAGTGTTAGTGATGTTAGACATCATATGGAGCCTACTAGATTGTGATTAAACACATGATCTAGTAAGTTAAAGTGGTGATCTTGTGAAAGACCAAGATCTTCATGCTTTATGTCTTCATGAACTTGAATAATGAAATGGGTTTTCTTATGTAAAGATGGTTTAAACAAAATACAAATCTTGTAAATAGATGATTACAAGGATAATTTTCCCAAGAAACCAAGTTTATTTATGAGATTTACGAGTTATGATTTCTAAATAAACTAGTTATATTTTTAGTGTTTAACGAGAATAGAAACATGTATGTAACAAGAAAAATAAAAGAGAAGTATTTTTTTTTAGAAAAATCATCTTACAAGTTGTAAATGACTAGATCTTTTAATAAAATGATTTACAAACAAATAACCAAGTTTTTAAGGATAACTAAACCTACTAAATAACATGGTAAGTGACTACAAGTTTCTACAAAAACTTCAAGTTCATGATATAGTGTAATATACATGATTTTGACACTCGGTAAGTGTTGAATGAGTTGTTGATTGTTATGATGATTTTAAAAGAAAATAAACACATGTTTTGAAAACATGGGAAACCTCCATTTTTAGGGGAAACTCTGTCAAACTTTCTATAGAATTTTGACACTTAGAAAAATATAAGTTTTGGTGAAACTTATTCCCTAAAAATATTTACCAAGGTTTCCCTAATTTTTATGTAAACTCCAAGTTAAGAAATGATGATTTCTTCAAGATAAAAATTGATATTAAGTATGTATATTTTTGAGAAAAATATATATATTTATTGATCACCAAATTTTGTGCTAAGTGTATGTAGTATGATTATATGTAATGGTGTGTTAAGACTTGAAAATACACTAAATACTCCTAAGGAGTAAAAATACAAAATACACATACAACATGCTTAGACTAATACAAGAGAATATATTTATGAAAATATATTACTTGTAAGAATAAATAACTTGGACAAGTTATGAACATGAAATGAAGTTTTGGACAAAATACATAATTCGGGTGAAAATACAAGATACTTATATTTATTGTTGAGAAAATAATATAAGTAAGACACATAGTTAAAAATATAAATTATTTTTAACACAAGAACACATATACAAAAGATAGTGACTTGTACTTGTGCGATACAAGTCTAGTGACTAGCGTTAATAAAACACGTTTAGGTCACGACGCTAGATAAGCAAAAACCGGTGAAGTTTACGGCGCAAGGAACGCAAAGTTGTGAGTTCATGCTCCACCTTTTCTTTTAACTGTTTTCAGTTTTATAACTTCGGGGGTGAAATACATGTTACAAATGTTACAATGTTTACAAATGGTATGATGGATACAAGAATTGAGAAATGATACGAGAAACGATATAAGTAATGATACGAAAAATCATGTCACGAATAGGGTACCATAAGCACCATTAATCAACAATATACCTAGACCGCAGAACAAAAGGTTAGATCTAACGGGTTTTCGGGCAGCCACACTCTTGGTGAGAACGAGTACCGAGTAGTGCTTTTGTGTCTCAGTCGTGAATCGACAACTAGAAAAATGCCTATGGTTTGGATGCTTCCTATGTCGTGTCACATGTTAATGGCCTTGCAACCCATTAACAACTTGATACATACAGGAATACTTGATTTATACAGAAATACTTGATTTATACAAGAATACTTGATTTATACAAGAATACTTGATTTATACAATATACATACCATGTTTTTCATACAAAGTATACAAACGTTCAATACAAGAATTGCATGAATTCACACCAACATTATGTTGACGTTTTTCCAAAAACTCACATGTATTTCAGGTAACTAAAGTGGATGTGCGCGCGGTCTTACTCATGCTCTGGGATGTTGTTTATGTTTATCGTTGAATAAAGTTGTAAACTTTTCAGACAAAATGCTGTCTTGTGATGTAAACACTTAAATCATGTTTTCAGTTATGAAATGTTTGGTATTTGAAGTTATTTTTGTGAGCATGTAGTATGTTTACCTTTCGTATGCAATGAGAACCTTTCATGATCACACCTCGTGCTTCCGCCTTAGAAAGGGGTGGGACATGACAGTTGTAACAGCGCAGTTCAAATGGTACTTTAGAAGCTCCTGTAAAGCCAGTATCCCACTTGTTTCTTCCAGTTCTCTTAATAAATTTCTTTGCTCTGAAAGCAGCCATAGCCATCTGCCATGTGATGTCCATTTCTTCTACATCATCGGGATGAATCTGATATAGTTCATCTGAAGCCCATTTAGGAGGATCTATCTTTCCTGCAACAAACGCATTCAGGCAGTTTATAACGGATACAGCAATATCCAGATTTTCTTTAGACTGTTGTGTAAAGAAGGCAATCATCTCATTCTTCACAGAAGAAGTTGGAGTGGCAGTAGCAGTAGCATTGGACGATGCAGCAGCAGAAGCATGAGAAGGAGCAGGAGTTCCCAAGCAGTAAGCATTAGCTGAAGTAGGAGCAGCCTTAGCAGATGCCGAGTTGCTAAACATTTGAAAACCTCCTTGAGATATGAGAGTTGCATTATTGTTGTTTGACAGTGTGGGAGTAACAGAGAATCCTGCAGCCAGCATACTATTCTTATAGTTGGTTTCCCTTTGTTTGTCATCTAGCTCACAGGCCTTGATATGAGAAATCATCTCAGACAGACTACACCTAGCAAGATCTTTGGTTTTCTTGATCATGGCAACGTGATGATCCTAGCTTTTAGGCAGAGCGTTCAGAAGCTGTCTATTTGTTGAAGCATTTTTCGTATGCATCTCTTCCATCTTCATTTGAGTAACCAGCTTGACAAACCTCTGAATTTGATTATCATCAGTCTCTCCATAGATATGGTTGAAATTGTTGAAGTTTTGGCTTAGTAAATTTCTTCGACTCTCCTTCATGTCCTCATTACCTTCATATACATCTATCAAAGCTTCCCACAATTCTTTGGCTGATTTGCATGTACGAAATCCGATAGCAATGTCTGGGCCCAAAGCCATGGTCAGATAGGAAAGTGCCTTATCATCTTTTTCGACAACAGTGAAATCTTCTTCGGTATACTGGTTAAGAGGCTTCTTTACTTTTATACCAGCTTCAGTAGCACTATCCATCATGATCTCTCTTGGACCTCTTAAAATACTTCACGAAATTTTAGCATCCTTGACCTTCACATGCTGTTCAAAACGCCACTTCCATTCAGGGAAGTCATTTCCATCAGTCAACCTGGGAATACGTGTAGTAGTCCCAATTTTTTAATCCAATTCTTGCTGAGTGTTCATGGCAGACAGGTCAACACTTAAATTATTTGTAGACATGTTTCTCAGAAATGATTAATTAATTAATTGTTAAGTCCAAAGTTCAAGGTTCAAAGTCCAAAATCACGTTGCAGCTTGTCGTTTCGAGTCGAGACAACGATTGCGAATGAAATAAGTCTGGAGTCGAGACAAGTGTTGCGAGTCGAGACCAGGAATATCAAAAGCCTTGTTTTGAGTCGAGACTGATGGTTTCGATTCAAGAGTGACAACTCGAGACCACTGCTGTTGCAAGTCGAGACCTTGGAATCCAATCACTGTAGAGTCGAGACTAGTGTTGTTGCGAGTCGAGACTGAAAACTTGACAGTTCGAGACAGCTGGTTTCGAGTAGAGACGAGCTGAATACGAGTCGAGACCCTGCAAATCAGATTGTGAGATAGAAATAACTGTAATCCCTGATTTCCAGCAGCTTCCAAAATTCAAAGATTTTGAAATCTTTGAATTTTTATCCTCAACAACTTCCGAAAATTCCGCAAACACTTTTTCTAGAATCACATAACCAAAATCAGCACCTATTATGTAATATATGCGAAGAACAGTTTGAAGGTGTAAATTCCGAAATCAGAAATACACAAACAAAAACTGAATTTCTGTAAAACAAACACTAGCAAACAAGATCAGTAACAAATAAGGCCTTCTTGAATCCGAATGATATCAAAACCGAACCAAGAATTGGTTTAATGGCTCTGATACCAATTGTAAAACCCGTGAGGATCTTTCAACGATATCAAACAACAACTTGTGTAAGTGCGGAAATCAAACACAAGTGAATTCAAGAAACATAAAGTAATCGAAACAAATAATAAACAAACAAACCAGTTTATCTTGCATTCAAAGCTTGAACATTAACTGATACAAGACAACTTCACAGGACTCGAATGGCCTCTTATGTGTAACCACTGATCAATCACAAAAACACATTAGAGGTTTACTTAAATACTAACCTAGGTGGGTTGAGACCACCCTAAGCCCACTCGAAACCCTTCTAAACCCAATACATATTATCGACCCAAGAATAAATATAAACAAAACATTACAAAACCAACCCCTACATAGGGGTGTTCACGAACCGATCCGATCCGAGCGAGGGTCTGCTCGAGATCGGATCGAATTACAACCGATCGGATCGGTTCGGTTCGAATTTATAAAACCGAGCATAAAAGTGGCGCTCAGGATCGGTTCGAATTTAAATCGATCGGATCGATTTCGATCGGTTTCGCTCGGTTTATCTCAACACCTAAATTAACAAATGTGCAGCAACAACAAAAACTGAAATCATGACTTAAGTAAAACATGTCCAACCTTTCTAGGCTGCATTAAACTAAATCAAAGGAAATACATAATTGAAATCAAGATCCTAAAAATGTTCTCAACACTATCGAATCCAAAGCATAAAATATAGTGCGAAACACAAATTGAAATCTAGCTCAAAAGCCATAAACATCTTCTTAAAGCTTGGTCATCTCCATCCACAAAATTCCACTTCAAAATGTGGATGCACATCCGAATAATTTTTTCTCTTTTTTGAACCAGCACCTCCGGTCGCTGTATCATCCATATCGGCAACACCCGATTCATCATTTATTGGGTCGTCCTCTCCATCAGTCAAGTCAACATGAGCAGCCGGATTCTCGTTTGATTCTTTACAAGAAGACATCCTACCAAAACAGAAACGAGCATCATCAATCAGACTTCAGAGAAATAAATTCTATTGTTTATATGAGAAAACACATGGTAGTGGTGCCTGCAACATCAACAGTGACTCTTTAATGATCCATAAATTAAAAAAAATAATAATAATAATAACATCATACCGATAAGATATGCACTCTAGTGACTTCTTTTATCTGTGTAGTGGTGCCTGCAACATCAACATCTGTGTAGTGGTGCCTGCAACATCAACTAACGTTTCAGAAGAAAAAAAAACCCGCTTCAAACTGGCAAAACATAACAACCGAATCATTAAACCGCAAAACTGGTAAAATCAGACAGTCTAAAACAATAACAAAAAATACAAGAATATGACAGTAATACCATTACAGACTTACCATTTTAGGGTCACTAGAAATGCATAACAAGTTCAATGATCAAGATGACTTCATCTGCTTCATATAACCTTCAACATAATCAGCAGCAACATAATTATACTTCTGCTTGAGTTCATCAACATAATTATACTTCTGCTTGGGGTTAACAGGAGCAGAATGAAGATGCAGCGAACAGGTTTCATCATTCAACTTTGGGGTTAACAGCCTCAGTCCCACAGAAACAGGTTTCATCATTCGCTTAATCTAGTTTTCAATAACTAATTCATTCCTTTAACATGTTATCGCTTAAACAGAAACAGATATGCAGCGAACAGAAACAGATTTAGGGTTAACAGAAGCAGAATGAAGATGCAATCTTTAACGATTAACAAACAGATTTAGAGTTAACAGAAGCTTGAAACATACCGATTAATTAACACTTGAGCCGACAATGAATTGTCCGATGATTGTCCGATGACTTGAGAGCGGCGACTGAATGAGTGATTGTCCGATCGATGACTTGAGAGCGGCGATGAATGAGTGAATAGATTTTAGGGTTTGAATTTTATACTAGGCTAATATTATTTGTGGCTTGTAATTATTTTGGGCTAATATTATTTGGGCTAACTTTTTTGGGTTTTAATCTATAAAATATATATATATATATATATATATATATATATATATATATATATATATATATATATATATATAGGGAGGGGCTCATGCGAGAACCACCCTTATTGTGAGAACCTTGAGAACCAATGTGAACACAGCCTAAAATAGCTAAAAAACCCTAAAAAAACCTAACCCCCACCCCCCAAAAACCTAAACCCCCCACCCCCCCCCCCCCCAAAAAAAAAACCTAACCCCCCCCCCCCCCCCCCAAGCTAAAATGCTAAAAACTAAACCCCCAAAAAACCTAAAAAAAAAACTAAAAAAATCAAAAAAAAAAATTACAAATTTTTTTTTCATTTTTTTAATATTTTTTAGGTTAAAATCGCTACTTTTCGAAGCCAAAAAAAAAATTTTTTTTTTTTTTTTTTTGCTTCGAAAAGTAGCGATTTTTTATAAAAAATATTAAAAAATTAAAAAAAAAAAAATTTGTGTGATTTTTAGACATTTTTGGTGTGTTCACATTGGTTCTCGCGGTTCTCACAATAAGAGGTGGTTCTCGCATGATCTTCTCCCTATATATATATATATATTAATTATTAATAAAAAATAATTCGAGCGAAACCGAGCGATCGACGAGCGAGCGGAGCTTTGCTCATGCCCGGATTGAATTTGAATCGAACCGATCCGATCGGCTCATTTACAAACTGAGCAAGAATCGAACGAGCATTTTTCGAGCGATCTTCGATCGTCGAGCAGTTTGGACAGCCCTACCCCTACATAACAATCTCCAACCCCTAAACATAACAATCTCTATGTATAAACTTTCAGGTTCTAACACGGCTAGTATGAAGTGTGTGTAGTATGGCTCTGGTGTGACAATCCTCTTTATATGTTTGATTTCTTATATCATGAAGAATTTTCCAACCCTATTGTCAACCAAACGAACCTGAATGTAAATTTGTTAAATTGAGACATATTCAGTATTAAATTTGTAGATAAGCCCTTCAACTTAATTTTGTTCTTACTAAACAACTTAATGACAACTTTTATGGATATTATTTATTCCACAAAGGCTCATTATATTTCTTTCTTTGGATGCTTGAATCCTTGACCTGATTAAGTCTAAACTTTATAGAAAAGACATTTCATTACTTTTTTTAGATTAAATAAATTTAGTCATTCAAGATAAAGTCCAAGGATTTAATTGAATATTGAATATTCATTAAAAGTCCATAGTTTTTATTTAAATAATGGGCACTAATTTTTATTAATACTTCACATCTAGACAGTTCAAGATCTAAAGAACAACTTAGAAAAGAATTAAAAAGCAATAGTTTTGGTTTTCAACAACCACAAGATATAGAGACAAATAACAAACATCCCAAAATAACGTCTAGACAAAGAATGAAACATTACCAACCTTGTTGAAACTAATCCTAAAATGAATTTAGTTTTTTTATACGCTACTTAAAATTAGAAAATAAATAAACAAGTAAAGGATAGTTTAATCATTTTACTTGGAGAAAGTAGCATCCGTTTAATAAGTTTCAAAATTAAAACCAACCCTTAGAAAAAACATTAATATCATTAATATCATATTCTATTAATTTCATCTTCTACAAGATTAACAAAGCATGCAACATGATATCATATCTGTTCTCTCTTTGTAACACAAGTGAACAAGCAGAACTACCAAAAAAAAAACATTATCAAAAAGAATTAAGATACCCAATTAAACCAATTTTGAAGATTACACATCTAACTTGGTCTTCACATAATCCATGATGGTACAACTTAAGCTCCAAACTTGGGGACTTTAGCAGTCGAAATACGTGTAAGAAAGTGTTCCGCTACAATCCTCCTCTGGATCTTCCCTGTTGCGGTTTTTGGAACAGAATCGGTGATGAACACCTTCTTAGGAACCTTAAAAGCGGCCAAATTCTTCTTGCAGAATCTCGACACCTCTTCCTCGTCAAGGCCAGACCCTTCTCTCGGTATCACCGCACAGTTTATCTGCAAATCGTTTCGTTTAGAAACATGTTTCATAATGTATTATATTTAATGCTAACACACCAGTCTAAAAAACGACAACGTTAGATACCCTTGTCGCAACAAATATCATTGTAAAGTTGGTTTTTATTTATTTAAATTTAAAGTTGTAATAAAAATATATAAAATTTGGTGTGTGGTGGTAGTACCTCTTCACCATATTTGTCATCAGGTACACCAAAACAAACAGCTTGAGCCACATCAGGGTGCGACAGAAGCACTGCATCCACCTCAATGGGTGATATCTTCTCCCCTATAAAAAATTACATAACACGTCATCAACAAATAATATCAAGACACGTAACATGACACGTGTCAAGTCCAGATTTACTAACTTAACTTCTGGGTTCACAACAAACTCGATATTATTATTTTCTTGTTCAAAAAGGAGTTTGTGACATTGTAAATATCGACATCCACAATTAGTAAAGTAATATATCACACGGCATTTTTTAGGCCGTTTGTTTCATTAGCTGTGGACCCCACTTTCACATAACACGTCTCATGAGATTGAGAGATTATGTGATTAACAAGTCATTCCACCACCATCAAATCTTGTTTTAGTTAAAACATAAACGACAAATTAATTAGTTATTTGTCATTTGTGACGAGTTTGGCATATAATATTATTGTCACAAAAGCATATTCCTTTATAAAAGTTTAAAACATAAAAAATTAATCAAAAATTAATTATTGCGTTTTCAAAATAAATTATGCGTTTTCAATATAGATTTTGTTTTGAAAAAGCATGTAGGTACATGCTTCTTCAAAACTGCGTTTTAAAGGCAGATAATCACTTTTTCATTCAAACATTTTTTAGGTTATTTATGTTTTACAAACGTAATAATCAAATAATTACTTTAAAACGTAATCCCAAACACCCTGATCCTGTACATATAAAATTAACCTAATATTATTATACAAAAATGGATTAATTATTATTACTCTACGGTTTTGAATTAAAGTAATTATATCTTAGTTGAATTAACCTAATATTATTATACAAAAATTGGATTAATTATTATCATAACGCATAAAAAAATAAATGTACCTCCTCGGTTGATGAGCTCCTTGATCCGGCCCACAAGATGCAAATACCCATCAGAATCAAAATACCCGATATCACCCGTATGAAACCATCCAAACAAAAATGCGGTTTTATTCGCTTCCGGGTTATTTTTATACCCGCTTGTAACATTCGGGCCCCGAATACAAACTTCCCCATTAGCCCCAGCTTTCTGCTCCACACCGTTTTCATCCAAAATCGCCATTTCCTGACCCACGGGTTTACCAACCGACCCGGGAATATGCGGCCCGTTTTCCGGTAACGGGTTTGACGCCATGAGGTGAGTCGCTTCCGTCATGGCGTACGCTTCCAAAACCGGCGCGTTAAACGCCTCCTCTAGCCGAGCTAAAATACTCGGCGCGAGCGAGGCGCTGCAGCTCCGGATGAACCGGAGCTTGGGGTAAACCGGTTCGGGTTTAGTTAAATGACGGTCTAGAATAATTTGATGGATGGTGGGGACAGCTGTGTACCACGTGGCATTGTATTTAATCATATCTGACCAAAACGACGTCGCGGAGAATCTACCGGCTGACGGTAGTGCCACAGCGGCTCCGGCGCCGAGTGAACTCAGTAACCCGGCGAGTAAGCCGTGAACATGAAATAACGGGAGGACGATAACCGTCGAGTCCGACTCAGTGAGTTTATAAACCGATTTAATATTGTTAACAGAGGATGCGAGATTTAGCTGAGTTAACGGAACGCCTTTAGGGCGGCTGGTGGTGCCGGAGGTGTGAAGGAAGAGTGCCACGTCGGACGGCTCGTTGACGATATTATTAACAGAGGAGTGATCGGAATCGGAAACGGTGGACAGGTGAATACCTAAAGCGACGTCGTTTAACGTGGCGGTTACGTGACGGATTCCGATCTTCGATGCGGCGGTTTCGGCAGCTTCGTTTCCTTCTTTAGCGGTTAATAATAGTTTTGATTCGGAATCTGACAAGTAAAACTCGAATTCGTCGGTTGTGTAGGCTTGATTTAGTGGTGCTGCGATGGCTCGTACTCGAATCACGGCCAGAAACATGATCACATACTGTAAAAATCATAATATTTGCATCAATTTCAGATCAATTGATAAAATTAGGGCATAATAGTATGATTATATGATTACGTACTGTAAATATCATAATATTTGATTCAATTTCAGATCATCTGATAAAATTAGGGCATGATAATATTAATATGTGACGTACCTCGACGGTGTTAGGGAAGGTGAGTGCAACGACGTCGTGTGGTTTAACACCGGCGGCAACAAGTGAGGCAGCGGCATGGTCGATTAACTGATTGAGACGAGAGTGTGTGATGTCGAACTTGCCGGAGGCGGAAAGAGCACGGCGGTCGGGGAATATTCCGGCGATGTGTTTGAGTGATCCGGTTAAGGTGTCCATTTGAAGTTGAAAAGATGTTGTTATTGTTGTTGGGTTTATAAAGAAGAATGATATGATGTGAGAAATGAATGAGGGGTGAGTTGGAATATATAAGAAGGTGAGTCGGCGAGTTGACGGAGGAGGAATGCCGAGAGGGTGGTTCAGAGAAGGTGTTAATTGGGGAAGGTGTGCGACGTGGAAGATGACTTGTACAATCGTGTCACGTGTGGTAACCATGCATGTAACCCATACCGACTTTTGTGTATTTTTTTTGGTTAAGTTTATGTAAAATTATCTCTAGACTTAGACAAGAGAAACAACTTATTAACACATTTTTATTTTCAAAATCACAAAATTTGGTTGTTTGGGATTGAAAGTTAGGAAAACTGTTGATGGTTATGCGAGTTAAGTTGAGCCGAGCACGTCTTCTAGCTGATGGTTCAACTAGTATTACTCTTCTAAGATGTGTTTCACAGTGTCATAGTTTTTGCCACCGAGTGTTGTGCACCAACCATATCCTCCTCACAAACCAAGTTTTTGAGCCAACGCCCTTGTGTTGCGTATTAGGTTGGAGGGTGTGGTATAAATGAGCGTCATATCAGTGTCATTTCACATAGGGGTATTTAAAGTCACTCATTTTAACTTGTATGCAATGGTTTAAAATCACTTTAAAGCCCCCTATTAAACAGAATACAAAAAAAAAAAAATAGTGAGAAAAAGATTTGATTGGTTGAAAAGAATGAACCCCACATGTTTTTCCCTTTAACGCTCGTTACTCGACTGACAGAGCAACGATGGTGCCCCCCCCCCCCCCCCCCTTAACGCGCAGGGGATGGGGATGCAGGCACTAAAGGGCGTTAACGAAGCTGATGTAACCAGGTGCGATATACCACACCCCCTAACCTTACATGATCTTAGTTGCCATCTCTTCACCTTTTTACTTCACTCACTCTGCTAGTTTCAGTCATTATTCAACCGGGTGCTACTATACACCCCCCCCCCCCCTATTACTTTCTACACCCCCCTCCTCTCACATACTTACAGGTGGGGCCTGCGTGGGACCGACAGTTTTCCTCTCACAAGGGGGGTGTAGAAAGTAATAAGAGGGGGTGCGTATAGAATTAGCCTATTCCAACCATTTATGTGTTGTGTACTTTTGTTTTATGTGAAACATGCTATTTCGTCTATTAAATTTAAACCTTGATCATTAAATTATAATATAAAAAAAATGCTAGTTTAAACATGAATTAGACACTGTAATATAATAGTTTCACAACATATTGTGTCAATTAGGCCATGTGTAGTCATAACCCCCCTTTGTGGGCGTTATGCGATACGTGGCGCGCCACGTGTGCGGGTGGGCGTTATGGGGCGTTATGCATTTAAGCCCGTAGTCATAAAGCCCCCGCCTAATCATTACCTATTTAATAATTTTCAATTTTATTAATTAATATAAAAAAGATTGCTTAAATTTGATTGGTCCATGTTTTGAAAGATTCCCCCTTCACGGCGCTATGGATATCACGCCCACCAAGATTTTTTGCCTCATAACCCCCCCCCCCCCCCCTAATGGTGTTCGAGGGGTTATGGGGGGTTATGTTGAAGATGGCGCCCCTTTTTTTCCCGCTAGACATAACCTTAAAAAAGAAGCTTTTATTTTTTATGATCTGTGTCGGTAATATTATTATTATTATTATTATTATTATTTTGTCATTTATTTTCAAATTAGAAACAACGTATTTGTAATGGTCCAACTTGACTGACGCGTCTATTAATAAAATAATATTGACAATGTTCTCAAACCGTTAATTTTGTCAATTATTTTAAGAAGAAAAATAAGATTTCTCTTTCTCGGTCTCTCGATGTCGATGACTCTTCGCTGAAGCCAAGTTGCAGTTGTAACCCCACACCTGATTCGCTTTCCAAATGCGCAGGTCTTATTGACCTTTCATTGCCAACACAAATAAATAAAATATCTAATATTTATAGATAGGCTTATTGTTAACTACTAGTAGATGCCCCGCCCGCGTTGCGGGGCAATGGCCGAATAATTCTCAATCAATTAAAAAAGGACTACTATAATTTTGCTATGAAAAAAACGACGATAAGACCGTAATTTTCGGCTTAGGGCAAAACTGTAATTTTTCAGGACTAATGAGCCAGTGTTAGGCAGCTAGAGTTGAGCGCCGCCCGCGTTGCGGGGCGCTAAACCGAGTATTTCTTAGGTTAATAACATGTACGCCTTTATGTCGGTTAGTTATACATGCTACCTATAGCACGATATCAAAAAAGATACATCAAGTTAACCAGTTAAAGTAAAACAGTAGCATAGTTATGATAAAAAAATTTAACTAAAACGATGACAAACGTGTAATTTAAAGTTGGGGGCAAAACAATAACTTCTCAGGACCAATTAGCGAGTGCTAGGCAGCTATTTTGCATGAATAAAAACAAAATTAAGTGAACAAAGCAAAATAAAACACTACCATGGTTTTGCCAAAGAAAAAAACGATGGCAAGATTGCAATATTTAGCGGAGGTAAAATCATAATTTTAAAATGGAGGCAAATTTTGAATTGAGGGCAAAACCATTTTTTTTTTTTGAAATGGGGGCGAAATCGTAATATTTTAGCTGTCGGCAAAATCTTAATTTTTAGCTAGGGGCAAAATCATAATTTTAAACTGGGAACCAAATCGTAATTTGGCAGGACTCTAGCTGAGGGCAAAACCATAATTTTATTTTAAACTGGGGGCAAATTGTTTTTTTTAACTGAGGGCAAAATCGTAAATTTAAGTAAGGGGCAAAAGCAAAATTTTATTTTGAATCGAGGGCGAAATTGTAATTTTATATCTGGGATAAAATTGTAATTTGGCATCACCTGTAAATAATTATATGGAAAAAGAAAAAAAAAAAAAAAAACCAAAGTCAAGATTGCCGCCCAAAGTGGCCAATCAAATGAAAAAACTGTTACCGGCTTACGTCATCAACTTGTAAATGTTAATATGTATAATTATATTATTATTATATTATATATATATTATATTATACATATTAATGCAAAGTCCTCATGAACAGTCTTTTATGATTTTTTTTAATATTGTTTCTTTTTTAAATTTTTATTATTTTATTAATATATTTTTTATTGATTTTGCATGTTTTTTCCTTTAATTATAATATTAAGATACGTATGCTTATATAATTTTGAGTATGTTGTTGCGATGTGTCTATATTTATCTTTATCTCAATACATTTTCTTTTTTGAAATCGAGTTGTGAGTGGTAAAGCATAAGTAATCCGAAGTACAAATGTAGATGTTATCAAAGCTTACTCACATTAGTTTTTTCATAGAGATTTTGCATGTTTTTTTTTCTTCCTTTTATAACTATTATGACACGATAATTTATATAATCTTGAGTATCTTGTTGTGACTTGCAAATATTTATCTCTATCTCGATACATTTTTTTTTCCAAAATCGAGTTGTGAGTGGTAAAACATAAGTAATCGAAATACAAACGTACATATATTTATCTCTATCTCGATACATTTTTTTTCCGAAATCGAATTGTGAGTGGTAAAACATAAGTAATCGAAATACAAACGTACATGTTATCAAGGCTAACTCACATTTAGTTTTTTATATATAAATTGACGTTGCCATTTTCATTATTCTAATAATATACTGTAATGCTTTATAAAGTTCTGAATACATGCGACGTGTTTTTTTGTCTTCGTTTCGCTAAAAGTTTTGTTCAAAATCAAACGGATCAATATAATTGATATTTTTGTTCTTTACCATGATTAACTGAACCGATATCATGCGAAACTTCAGTAGCAAATATGGTATCTTTTTTATATAGCAAACTACAACGAGTATGAAACCATATTGGTACTGTGACGAACCCAACTTATATCATTTGTTCTTTACCATGACGAGTTGAACTAATACCGTGTGAACAACTTCGATAGTAATATATAGTATTTTTTTTATATCGAAAACTATAGCGAGTATCGGTAACACATCAATTCCAATCGAACAACATTGGTACCGGCATCAGTACCATTGGAATCAATATTGATATTCGTTTCGGAAACATTACTGAAATTCGTTTTTATGTTTTTCGATTGATGTAAAATATGTTTCCATGTCCTTTTTGGCATACAATAACTTTATTTTTGGGTTGTGTCTTTCAATTGTTATACCGAGTACGAATGTCCTACCGATACCGTAATAAATCAAACCGAAACTATCTGATTTCCCGCCGCAACGTGCGGGAGAATTCAACTAGTACATATTAGTTCAAATTGCTCATGAACAGTAAGTATTTTTAATAGTATTTTAATATTATTAATTTCCTTTTATTATATAAATAGTATTTTAATATTATTATCTTCCTTTTATGATATATAAAATATATATATATACTTTTATGTCTTTTTTATATTAGAGAATATAAAATAAAAGTATATCACTAAAAATGTTGTTTGATATTACTCAATGTTATCAGACAAGTTTAACACACTTAGTACATGGATTATTTTTATCGTTTTTTATTTCAATAATATTTCATTTATATATATAACTCTGTCTGTGGCGATAAATGAATATCGGTAATAGTACCATAACGATTTAAACTGATTGATACTGTTCGAACGTCGGTGCCGGTACCGGTGCTGTTTTATTATTTTTGGATGATGTAAAGCACACATTGATTTCTATACCGAGTGCATGTATCATACCAGTACTGTAACAAATCGAACCAATACCAATCGAATGCTCGCGGTCACGTACCGTTGCAACGCGGGGAAAGATACCCTAGTTAATTATTAATTGCTAACATAAAGAAATTCACCTATATATTAAATTTTGAATGGAATGAATAGTAACATCACTTAAAATTAGAATGGAATAAATAGTAACATCACTAAGAAATGACCAAATGGTATCGAGTACTGGTATCGATACCTGATTTACCAAATCGCTGTACTTTCGGTACCGGTTCGGCACCGGTATTCACCGGTTTTTACCCTCAAATACCTGTGTCGTACCAGCACTGACCGGTACCGAACCGTACCGTACCATACCATGTATATTCGGTACTGGTACCCACTTTTGGGGATTTCGATAACAGTATTTTCGGTACCGGTTGGTACCGAGCTCATAAAATCCTGTAGCAATGCAAGTAATTGCACCGTTTAGATTACTTTTCATACACACAGTAAGTAAACTGTATTTCGTTTGAATAAGCTTTTATATACACAATAACATATTTTGCTTTATTTTTTGTCTTTTTCTGTAATAAATGAATTGTAGCATATAAAATTTACTTGGATATTTAGAATATTGATAAGCAAATCGTATCAAATCCTGTAATAAAACCGGTATCGTATCGGTACCAAATTTACTATACCAAATCATTTTCGGTACCAATTTGGTACCCACCTTTTGGGTTTTTCAGAATCGTTACTTTTGGTTCGACACCGGTCTAGCACCATACCTGTATTTATTGATTTTTACCTTCAAATACCATATCGTATTGTACCGAGCATTTTCGGTGCCGGTGCCTAATTTCGATGATTTTCCGGATCGGTACTTTCGGTGCCGTTACCGGTTCCGAGCTCATCCATATTTTAATGTGTTAGCACCGTAATAACTGAACTGAAAACAACCGAATTTCCAACGTGTAGGACGTGTGGGTCCTATTATTATATATTAGGTTATTTAAAATTGCTTTTCTAGGACGGAGTGACTATCCTTACCACGTCATTTTTATTTATATTTTGATATTCGGTATTTGCTTGCCGTTGCTGACACGCCTTTTGTAGTCATTGGGTTCCCGCCGCAACGCGCGGAAAAAAAATCAGCTAGTCAACTAAATTTTTCATTTTCTCCTCGGTTAAACCACTCACCCAATTTATTTGTATTAGGGTAATTGGGGAACAACTCAAAGTACCGAATTTGAATTGTTATAGCTCACTTTTACTCATTTTCTTAAAAAATACCTATATCATCTAGAATCTGTTGAAGAAGATGTTGATCAGTTCTGTTTTAAATACAATAGTAAAATATGTAAATAATACCTGATATGGCAAACAGGGCAACGAAGAATCCAGTCAGAGACGCAGCCATTGTGTTCGACATGATAGTTAGCTTGATCCGGTTCCCTTTTAGGATGTATGTTCTTGATGGTAGTACCAAGTTCTTTAAGATTGAAGAACTCGTAGTAATGGAGAGAGAGGAGGCCGAATTTTCAGTGATGTTATGATTGTCTAACCCTAATCTCTCTCTAGTAATCTCCTTATATACACCCAATGAGAAATCCAATTAGTTAATAAGGGTAATATGGTCCATCAAAAATTACCAACTAATTATACTATAGGTTTTAACATATTTTAATCCATATTATATAAATGATAACGATAGCTACTAGATTAAATACATATAGAGTAAATTTCTGTTTTCGTCTCTGAGGTTTGTCAATTTTAACTAGTTTAGTCCAAAAATCTAATTTATAACAAATCCAGCACTGAAGTTTGCATTTCCTAACGCTTTTCATCCCTAAGGGTGTTTTTTCATTTAATTCTTAGGGATGAAAAGAGTTAAGAAATGCAAACCTTAGGGATGGTTTTGTTATAAATTAGATTTTTGGACTAAACTAGTTAAAATGCACAAACCTCAGGGACGAAAACAGAAATTTACTCATACATATAATAAATATTTAATCTTACCGGAGAACCCATTCACGACCTCACTTTTCACAAACTCGTATGTCAGGCATTGAAATTACAAACCGGTCAAGCTGATCAATGAAACCGATAGTACCCTGAGTACCCTTAGACCCCTTTAACTTGTTTAAAGTAGTACTCCGTTTATCCAGTGGATACCCCGAGAATGCTCGAGATTGAATCTATAAGCTTTGTTAAAAAAGGTAGACCAAACACCCCCTAAGTAAAGGTTAACTTAGTTAGTTTTTGTTGATCTGGACTACTTGTGTGGCAAAAATGTCAAAGTTTTGATGACATGGACTGCTAATTAGTAGCAAAGAAGTCAAAGTTTTGATGACTTGGACTGCTTATTTGGTAAAGTTTTAATGATGTAAACTGCTTATGTAGCAATCCACATCAGCAAAAATTAACTGAGTTAACTTTCATTTAGTACGTGATTGCTGAAGGAAAATATGTTTAAAGTTGTGACTCTTAGTAAACATTTCTTGAGTGAAGACTAATCTCGACCAATAAATCAAAGTTGAGATTACTAAAATTCAATATTTTTTAAGTAACGTATAATATATTGAATGGTGACTCCTGTTATTTTGTTATGTGATTTAAATAAATAAAGATAGATTTATTAAGTGAATAACTTTATCAATATCTTATTGGTTGATGTTTCTTTATTGAGTAAAATGCAATTTGCGTCCCTGTGGTATGTCCCAAACATCAGGTTGAGCCCCTAAAAACAATTTTTTGCATTCTGAGTCCCTGTGGTATTCATTTCATAACACTATGAGTCCTTCTGTCAAGCTGCCATCTGTTTGACCGTTTGAGCCAGGGGTAAGACCGTCTTTTTGATTTAATTCCTTTCTAAAACCCCAAAAATCACTATTATGCCCTAATTTCCTCCCGCCAAAAGACGAAGACAGTTGAGCAAGAAAGAAACCCAAATCGATGGAGTTCACATGGCGAATTCGTCCTCAAGGTGAATACTACGACCCTGAAGATATATATGGTACGTTGATTGTGTCTTCTTCCTCAGGGGTATAGTTTGTTTTGGGTAAGTTGAATATTATGTGATGTGTTGAACATTTGTGTTAACAGGGAATGAACCCAGACTATTTTCTCTAAAGATTAACCATGGAGGTGAGTTTACTGATTATCCAGGAAGGGAGTATGTCAACGGTAAGGTTAGTTACATTGACTGGGTTGATTTTGAAAACTTAAGTGTTGATGTTCTTCGTGAAATGCTGATAGATATGGGTTACATAACAGATGATGTGTTCAATTATTTTGTTAAAGATCCTAATGTGTGTTTGGATTTTGGTCTTAGACACATTAGTGATGATGATGAGTTAGATTATGTGTATGACCAAGTTAGAAAAGGATGCAAGTTAGTAGATTTGTATGTTGAAATAGGAGAGTCTAGAATCAAGGATTCAACTGCATTGAGCCTAGCTTTACTAGATAATGTGGGTGAAGATAATGTGGTTGAGGGTGAGTCAGAAAGTAGCGAGGCAGTTTCTGAGGGTGAGGCTGAAAGAAGTGATAAAGAGAACAGTGATGAAGAAGATCCAGATTACACATTAGATCAGGAACCAGGTAATCCAGTGTTTGATTATGAAGTAGATATGAGTGAGTTCATAGCATGTGTTGACTTTGATCTTCATGAGGTCAGTGAGACAATTAAGGATGCTAGAACTGAGAATACTGAAGAAGAACTTAGGCAGGAAGACATAACTTGTGATCATGAGGACAATAGTGATAAAGATGATAACTGTACACTGCTGGAGAAGGTTACCAAGAAGGTAAGGAAGAAGAGAAAAAATACAGGTAATGTTAGTGACTCATACCTCCCATTTTCAATTGGTCAATTAATACCAGATAAAAAACAATTGAATGACATGGTTAAGACATATGCTATTAAGAGTAGAAGGCAGATTTATATATTAAAAAATGATAAGTTGAGGTTCAGAGTTATTTGTCTTGGGACTAATCCAAGTTTGGGTTCTGGTGAGGGGCAGAATAGTAAATTTAGAGGGCTAGGGTTAAAACAAGATAAAAGGCACTTGAAGCCCACTACACCATGTCTGAGATAGCTAATGAGATCCAACCCATGATCGAGTCAAACCCTGGCATGCCTTTGCCAGCCATACAGGATATGCTTGTGAAGAACCATCAGTTGAATGTTTCAATCCAAAAAGTCTTTAGGGCTAAAAGAATTGCTACAACAAGGATCTTTGGAGATTATAGAGAGCAGTATGATATCCTAAGGTCTTATTGTGAAGCACTGTTGAGGGCAAATCCAGGTAGCACAATTAGAATAGATTGTGAACCCTGTGCTAACCCTTGTCTTCCTACTAGGCAGTTTATGTAGTTCAACTATGTAGTCTAGTATGCAGTTTGTAATACACTTTATGTTATGCTGATCTTGGTAACTGCAGTTTATGTTATGCAGTACAATTTATGTTATGCAGTTCAACTGCAGTTTATGCACATTGAGTGTCTGTAATGCAGTTCAAATGCAGTTTATGTAGCATACACATTGAGTGTCAACCACAACTAAATTTCATTAAACGTATCAAACACATGCCGAGTCTCATCCAAAACAAACATTTAAAAACCTAACAATCTACTTCCAATGAGCATCCTAACAATCTACTTCCAATGTGCATCATCATTTGACCATTCGGAGTCAGAAGAATGCTCCCCCGGGTACGGATCATGGTACCAATCATCCTCCGGTGGTTGAACTGCACATTCCCACCTATCCCTTTCCAACTCTTCTGAGTCGTAGTCCGCTGCTGGATCTGGAAGAGACGCTTCATACTCTGCTTCCAAGACTTCTATCACAGCATCATAGTCATCAAACCACTCCTCCTTCAGCACAGACGGAACAAAGTCCTCCTCATTGTCAGCCACTTCCTCAACCAATTCGTCATTCTACACATCAACGGCAACATTCACAGCATTAAAGTGATACTAACCAAAACTTGTTCAATGTTCATTCATTACATTAACAGAGTCTTACAATAAACTAACTAAAAATACACATAAACAACCACAATCATTAACCAACTAAACAATAAACACATTTTCAAAAACATCACTTCGTTAGCTTTCTTCATTGCCAAATCATCTTTCTTTTCCATGCTCCTTAACAATGCGGGTATTACCTTCTCACAAGCAGAGCATGAATTTGAAGGTGGAGATGAAGGTGTATCAGCCCACCTTATAAATCCACAATCTTTCTTCTGTAAAAAACACATCAATCAGGAAATGTTGCAATATAATTAACTTCAATCTTTCTTATAGAATTTTAACTTACACAGCATAAGAAACGTCGATTTGGGTTAGCTTCCGTCTTTGATACCTTGTACCAAGTAGGTGCACCACAAGAACACAGGAATTGAGAAGCTTCCCCGCCAGCTGATTTCTTGTTGGAGCTTGAAGCTGATTTTTGAGACATCTTCACAATCGTTTAACACTGGATCGATCAATTTGGGAATTGGGGTTAGGGTTCGTATGAGCTCAGTGTTCTTATGAATCAGTTTGACAACTACAGGTAAGGGATTATATGTATAAGGTCATTAAGGGTATATTGGACATTTAGCAATAGTCAAACGGTCAAACAGACGGAATCTTGACAGAAGGACTCATAGTGTTATGAAATGAATACCACAGGGACTCAGAATGCAAAAAATTGTTTTTAGGGGCTCAACCTGATGTTTGGGACATACCACAGGGACGCAAATTGCATTTTACTCTTCTTTATTTGTATTTTTTTTTTCTCTTTTCTTGAGCATGATGCAAATAATTTTTTGATATATCTTTTTTCCTTGTCAATATCCAAATTATCATCTTCTTCAAATGAATTTTAAAATACATTTTCTAAGATGATTTCTACAATATATCTAATATTAGTTTTTGAAGGATTTTTACTTTCTATGTATTTAATAGCTTTGTATTTTATCATATGATCCGACCCTAACAAATATTTCTAACGTTAACTTGATCATAGACATCTTAGCACCAAAACAATCATCCTCAATGGAAAACGTTCTTGTTAATGTGAAAATTACTACACCAATTTGGTTCATCATAATTACAAATTGTATTGTCGTATACTCTCTTATATGTATGAACGCCAGGGTTTTGAATATTTGGAATGCCGCTTTATCAAATTTTGACAAACTTAATAGAGACACTAAACAATTATATTTTTTTTACAAGTACGTGCATATAAGCATATCAAAACTACTTAACTTGTAAATTCAAATTGATTTGTTGAATTTTTACGATAATGCCTGTTAAAAATAATATTAAAATATCATATCAAAATAAATAAGGAATTTAAAAATAATACTATAAAATTTGGTCTTGACGATGAGCCATCAAATGTATTTTTGCAATTCAAAAGAGGTTGTGGCGCAACTTATTACCCGTTTACCTGTCGTTGGTTTGTAATTCGCTGTTTTGTCATTTCTTTATTGACCTTAATGAAGTTATTATACGTGTTGACCCACACTCATTCTATGTTTGGGATTCAATATTGGTTCAAACTACCATATCATCTACTCTTCTAGTTGAAAGAAGAATTGATAAGAGCATGTGTAGTGGGACGTTTTTTTTAAAAAAATTTCAAAAAAAACGCCCAAAAACGCCTCCCCAACCATTACATGGGGCGTTATTTTGCAAAATTTTTGAAAAAAAATTGTTCCGGCGTTTTATATAAAACGCTCAAAGAAGAAGTCCACCAATTTGACTGACCAATGGGAAGAGGGATAAGTGGTCCAAGTGGGATGAGATGTACTGACAAAAACAGCTTTTTGCAATAAGTTTCTTTTTTCTTTTTTTTTAATCCTTTTTAATGATTGGAAGGGGCATTATTTGGGCGTTATTCCCACTACGCCACTTTTGCAATAACGCCTCATGCTGACTGGGATGACACGTGTCGGATAATGCCCCATGGTGGAGGCATTATTTTTCTCTACCACTACGCATGGTCTAATAAAGAAAACTTTATTATCTAATTAAATGTTGGATTATCTATATTAAATAGTTAGCCAATATTCAAAAGAAGAATTGATAATAAAGAATATTATCTGTTGGATTAATTATATTAAACAATTAGCCAATATACATTTTTATGGATGGCAAAAAACTAATAAAATGAAAATGATACCTAGGATTAGACGAATAATTCGATGTAGGAGGGGCCAGTATAAAAATACAAGAATTTGTTATGAAGTTCCTGCAATACTAGAAGTGGGGGCCACACGTTAACTAACTGATTATGGCCACCCTTACGATCTTACCTTCCTTTTCCATTTAATCTTTACGTATAGAAGTTGAGAACTAGAACCAACCTATAATGATTTTGGCGGAACCAATATTTTATAAAAATGGAAATATAGATGAAAGAATAAAAATAACACTAATTAAAAAAAAATATACGTTTTGTTCTTTATCTTAATACAATTTTTCAGGCAGGGTCGTCCCCGAAATTAATAAAAAATATTTGGGCCTCGTGCAAGATAAAAAAATTGGGCCTTCTTTGTATAATATAAACTTATGAATTATATATCCAAAAACCACAATACGACAATAATTGATTAATTGTTATAAAAATATACAAAACAATAGTAGTGTAGCAAAATAATCAAACTAACTTACTTAAGCAAATCGTGAGGCTCTCCTAGCGTTTTTGGAAGCAAAGCTCTCGATCAAGTCTTTATAGTCCATACCTTCTAATATTTCGTTTTTAATAGATATCATCGCCAAGCCATTGAGTCTTTCTTGGGACATTGTCGATCGCAAATAAGACTTCAACAACTTCAATTTTGAAAAGCTTCTTTCTGTCGATGCCACTGTGACCGGAATTGTCAAAAGCACTTTATATGCATTTATAGCATTAGGAAAATCACCTAGCCGAAAGATATTGTTTCGACAACCAGATAGGTATTTGTATTTGGGAACGGGAGGCATAATCTCCAGAAAAAAAATACAAAGTTTCAAAATTAAGTTTTTAGCATTAAAATAATAAACTAACATAATCCTAAAAATGACTTCTTTAAATCGTTAGTATATAAAAAACACCTAATAAATTGCTTAATATCAAAAAACATATTTAATGCTTCAAAGTTAAAGTTACTTTGAAAAAATGAATTCATGAAAACAACTTCATTCTTTTATTTTAATAGTTCAAGTTTATTATTTTGTTCAAGTTTCAAAGGCATAATAGTTCAACCAATCAAATACTCATACTTTAAATTTCAAAGTTTAAAAATAACCTAAAAACTTTGAAACAAAGTTTCTGAACAAGATCACAGACAATTGTCTGCATTTTTGAATGGAAGATATTTTCAATTTCGTAAACTCTAAACAAAATCAAATCACTACGAAACTGAAACAATTGCAAAGCCCTTTCCTTTCAAATACAATTCCTGAATTCTATAACGATACGGATGAGGCGAGCTGCGAGCGATTGACTGATGATATCGGCCAAAATATTGCAATTCCTAATCGCTTAGGGAATCGTGCGCTGCAAGCTTGGAGCCTTGGAGATGAATCGTGACAATGACAATCTTCTGCGTTTTTCTTTTTGCGCCCCGACAGCCAACATGAAACATAAAAAAGATCAAATTGTATGACAATCGTAAGTGGATTTAGGGATTGATGCCCAAATCTGAGTTGGGTTTTTTGTTTTGGATTTTAGACTATCAGATCAAATTGAGTTGGGTTTTTGTTTTGATCTCTAAACTACCAGATCTAATAAACAACACATAGAAACTTAAAAAAAAAATATTTGGGCCCCTTGTCCATTTGGGCCTTGTGCAGTGGCCCGACCTGCACAGGCCCAAAACCGCCCCTGTTTTCAGGCAGTGTTCTTTTGTGTGAAATTGATGAGTATTGTATTTAACATTTTAAAATTTTGCATGTTACGTCCAATGACCTTAACCCAGTTAATTTTTCTTGTTAAATCTGGTCATGTGGACCTCATAAAAGGGTATTGTTGTCTTTTCACATCCTAATACATTAATAAACTTTTTTTTTAATATATAAAACTCATTCATCCCTTCTCACCCACACTATCCTTTCTCTTTCTTTAAAAACCCAGACACCGCCTATCTCTCTCTAAAAACCCACCGCCAGTCGATCAGCCATCCACCACCACACATCCATCTTTGCCTCCCAACTACAACCACCCCTTCATCGTCAATAACCAACGCCACCATCCTAGACCCCACCGCCACCATCACCAAATCAGTCCCCTATTCAGATCCACACCCATCCAGCCACCCACATACATCGTTGTTCATAAAAAACCGATAAATTATCCACAAATCGTATTAAACATAAAGTTTTAGTATTGTTGTTGTATTTGTTTCATGTTCCTTCTTGTACTTTGTTTCAAATGATGTACTTGAATATTTAGCAATGAAATGAAATTTATTTTTATTAAATATAGTCGCAAAATAGTGTTATGAAGTCTCTTGCAATTTCGTTTTCATCTCACTCTAATGTTTCCGTCATCGGTTAGGGTGTGACACTTACCTAGGCTATACTCTATACTGATAGGTACACTTGCCTAGAACATGTTGTTAGTATTGGTGTTTTATACTTAAAACTAGACTGTGTTATGTGTCAATTTTATTGTTACTATCTAAGCATGTTAGTGTTTAAACGTGTTCAAAACGTAAGTTTCGATAGATAGATAGATCAACGTGATATGATCGTATCGACAAAGATTGTATTCAATACCGAAAGAGTTTACATCTTTATGTTTTGGGAGAAATCACCTCACAAATGAAACTACATGTTCAATCACATGGCTATACCTATTTATAGAGCTACTCATATGACTAGGAGCATCAGTCGCATGATTCACACGATTAAACCTCCTAAACGTATGTCTTATATGATGTGTGTCGAGTGTCGTATAAATTTTAGTATATTTTTAGCACTTTTTACTCGTTATCAAACTTTAAATTTATAGAACATGATACAATATAATCACTCTCTACAACACGCTAGGGCAAGTGCACCCATCGTTGGCGTAGTATCGTGTTGGTAAGATACCAAGGTCGTCCAAGGACACAAGAGCCTTTTATACCGGAATGTCGTCGACGTATAATCTAACCAAAAATTGAAGAAAAGATGTTAGTAAGTTTAAAAGGATAAAAGAAAGAACAAGAAATATAAAATGTTAGTAAAAACAATAAACAAGATAGAATCACTTGGTTCTGACTCCTCCTTTATGTATCCTTTGATGAGTACTGTACTTTGGGCTTTTTAAAAGATTATCTTAGTTATTGTGGCATGTTCCTCCTTTGGAGGCAACGCTACCCTCAGCCATATTGGTTTGAGTCAGCAAGGATACAGTCACGCAAGGCCGAATTATTGAAAGATATTAAGTAAGTTATTAATGAAAAATGTGGCATGTCCCTCTTTTGGAGGCAACGCTACCCTCGGCTATATTGGTTTGAGTCAGTTGGGATATAGTCCCGCAAGGTCGGGTAAAAGTTTTAATAGTAGTTTATTTATAGGGGATTCAAGCCGTTCTTACTTCCCCCGATTTGATGTTATCTGCATTAAGAGAAGTCCTAATAAGCTTGGATCAATACACTGAACGAGGCAAGAACTTTACCCAAACCACCATTCTAACCCCCTTCCAGGCAGTTAACGCGCATTATATAGACCATAAAGACACGAATGAGTGAATCAACAAAACATGAAGAAATGATAGAGTAATGTTCACTTTCATTATAAAAAAACTAGTTATTAAAGTCACTAATATAAACCCAAATAAAAAGTAGCCAAAGCTTGGAAATCAAAAGTAGTACATAAAAGATTTGTCTTCACCAAGTGATGTAAGAGATTAGCCAAGCATGGCCTTTAATTGATAAGAACTCTTACGATCAATCTTGGATCCCGAGATTACTACACACACTCTAAAGGTGGACAATGGAGGAATGTGGTGGTTAATGCTGTTGGAGTGGTGGTGGAATGGTGGCAAGTTAGAGAGTAGTGGTTTGCCAAGGGGTGGGTTGGAAGTGAACCAAGCCCATCTATTTATAGTTAAATTCAGTCCCTCCACATGGCCCAGTGTCACACCCCGATATTTCCACGTATTACCGGTGGGCCCGGTGGGGAGTATCGTGACGTAGTTGATATCATCATAGTCAAATAATCACAGTTCAATGCACAACGGAAGTCTAAAGTAAAATATTACAAACTGAATGAAAGTAACATAAATTATTACATAACGGTTGTAAAGTGGATCCACAGGAAAATCAAAACAAAAGAGATATTGTTCATCAGATTTAAAGTGATAAAAGCTTGCAAGACTTTTTATTTATTCACTCAGGAGTTCCAGCCCATTACGTTTAGTACCTGCACTTAATCTTTTTGGAAAATACGTCAGTTTATACTGGTAAATACAATTAACCGACACTTTTGAAAATGTTTTAAGAAAATTGATTTAAATGCACAAGGCACAAATAATCTTTAATAACTTGGGATAATTATTTAAAAATAATCTTGTAAAAGAATTATATGTTTGTTATACGTTCAGTAGCCCGGGTTAAATACCGGGTTAAAGATTAATAGACACGCCACATAATATAACCCATGACGAGTTATTCTCGAACAAGCAGGTATATCATTTTACATACGCACCGGCAGGTGTATGCCTACACCCCGTGCTTAAGTCGTAGCCATTTCAGTGAATGAGCCAAGGATATCCAGGACATGGTCATTAATCCCCAAAGGCTTAAAACAAACAAAACAGATTAAACGGATTATCTCAATGATTTAACCTTCATATGATTAAAGATTCAATACCCGACCAAGCGGTATTATTAAATACCGTACCCCAAGCCCGTATAAGGGAAAATAAGTTAAAAGTATTTACCTGAGCAAAAATACAAATTTATCTCAGCCATATAACAAAGCAGCAAGTACGGTAGCTTTTACTGGTCTCCTAAATCTAGAACGAAGGTTTTCATAACCTATTAGATTCCTAACGGGTCTTACTTAAGTTTAAACTTAGACCGGTTAGTTTAAAAGAAAGGTTTACGGTTCAAAACGCAAGATTAAGCGAAGACCGGATTAGAATGTGATTTAGACCCAACAAGTATGAAGACTTGAATATTATGGGTAAACTAAACACATTCTGGATTTTGAGGTAAAAATGATAAGGTTTGACCCGTTTCGGTCAATTTATGCAAACTAGTCCCATAATGTGACAACCCGCACTAAACCAGGTATCCGTACGACTTAACTAATGATTAATTACTGCTTAATTACTGTGCTTGTTTGAACTAGCTGATGAACGGCTACTTGATATCTGATACATGTACGTACTTGCATCATACTTTACTTATCGTCACTACACTATTTACGTGCTGAACCCTAGTGACAACCATGATGCACAAAAAGCACAGTAGCACAATACACGGATAACCTATTGAACATGCTGATAAAGCCAGCATCAGGCAAACACTGCCTCTAAGGCCTGTAAGAGCCTGAAATATTTTGCTACACTAAGTGGTGAGTGTAGGGATACAAGGGTTGTAGAACTGCGTCTCTAGGAATAAGTCACAATGACTGGATGTGCCTAAAACGTACTCTAAGTACAAAACTCAGCACTTTACATAATAATTCAGCTTTTAGCTAACTAATAAAGTGCCAAAACATGAGAAAAATATTACTAGACACTTTCCAAAGTGTCAGGAATGAGATGTGTCACTAAAGAGAGTAATAACGACACTTTAAAGCTTTGTTAAGCACTTTAACGGATTACTATCCAACCAAACAACCGGACTATACCCGGGACATGAAAATATTGTTATTTTCACTATTTATCTTTTTCTGAGCCAGTTAGGGTCCCTGAGTACCCTAACACCCATTGTAACGCATGACATACAACTAACCGAGTTAACTACTTAACTAACTTGGTTTAACCTAACTAATAAGTAACTAACACTTGGGATTGAACTAGTACCCCCCCCATCCTAACCGTCCCCAACCATGGGGGACACACTTTGTACTAATATGATTATTAAAATCCCTAATGTTTAGTATCTAGTAGGCATAATTTCCATTGGATAATACACATGAAATTTACCTATAAGTTCTAGTCTAAACCCACCATAACATAATCACTTTCACAACACACTCCAAAACTCTCTCTTTCTCTCTCAAAGCTTACGGCCAAGCATCCCCTATTCCATCCATCATATCTTCGATCTTGATCTTCATATTTCAAGCATCTACAAGTGTTAAGGGTCTCGTATTAGGAAGCTTGGAGCAAACGGAGCGCGAAGGACCTCTTTATCTAGCTTTTATCCACCTCTTTTGCGCGTAGATTCTTCCCTAGCCTCGAGCTAGAGGTATAATGCTTAAAACTCATATTTGAACTAATCTAAAGTGGTTAAAAGGATTTTTATCGGATAAAACTCGTTAACATGCAAGATGATGCTTTAAAGTCTACTTAAAACACTAAAAATGGTGGTTAATAGCACATAAGTTGTGTAAATGATGTAGTATTCGAAATGTATGATTATTTAGACCCGATCTATGATTGTGGTAGCTCGGATCACCATTTAACCCGATGTAGTCATGTTCTTGGATCATGACATAAGGTTATGTTAGAAGATACAAGGGTAAAAGGTGAAACTCTACCACACATGAAACATGAACTTGTGTAAAAGTATTTTTACTTGTAAAATAGTGTTTAAAACTAGCAGATCTACGTATCTGCAAGTGGTATTTTCAAAGGACCAAGCGTTAAAGAAATCATGTTTTCTAAAAGACGGATCTCACAAAATAACTATCTTTGTAAAAATGGACAAGAAGTTGTAAAGACGGAACTTCTTTAAAAACAAGACTTTTACGAAACCGGATTTAGTTATATAAAGATCCACTAAAGGTAATGAGATTTACCTCATATTTTCGGAAAAAACTACAAGTTCATGTAATATATGCAAATTGTATATTTTGACTAGTTAAAATGTTGAAATATCGTTTGATGACGTTGAGAAAATTGTTGAGTTGATTTGTTAAAGAAAATGATACGCTTGAAAGCGTGGCCACCTCCAGTTACAGAGGAAACTCTGGCGAAATTTTTCTAACAACCTAACACTTAGAACTATTTACACTACAAGTGTTAGAATTATTTTTGGACATGTTTTCAAAATATAAATTTCGCCATGACTTTATTTACTAAATATTCGGAGGTGGGATTTTCACAAAATTTAACGTGATAAATATATATTTTCACACACTGTTTATGATTATTTGGTGAAAATACATAGATATTATTTTTAGAGTAAAAATAATATTTACGAACGTTAACGATTCCAAAATAATACGAACGCTTTCACCATAAATATATAAGTTACATCGGTAATTATATTACCACTCGATTGTTAAAACGTAACTTACGCACTTACGAAAATATTTATGAACGCACATGTATTGAATCCCCCATCCTTGGGAAGGAGAATTAACTACCAAGTATATACAGAAAGTAAACACGAAATAGTTGTCTAACTATTTCCCAAAGACTTAAGCTATAAAGCTAAGGCACGGCCGTCCGTCTAATAGAAATTAGCACCTGTAGGTCGTCGCACAGCTGCGTGAGCAGGAGATACTTGGTAGAGACGCTTCACTGTGAGTTCATATCCCCCTTTTCTCTTAACTGTTTTCAGTTTTTAACTGCGGGGGTGAAATACATGTTACTATGATTACGAATGTTTCTTACATGGTATGGTCAGCTAAGGAAGGAACTGTTAGGTTATGTGATTGGGTAGGTGAAACCTTAAGAACATTAGTCCTCGTAGTGCGATCGAGGGATACGAGTGATAGGCCTATTTGAGCATAACAAACACCACCCATGCGCCCGCAGGTTGGACCATGTGGTGACCTTGTCTTAACACCACCCATGCGCCCGCAGGTTGGACCATGTGGTGACCCCGTCTTAACACCACCCATGCGCCCGCAGGTTGGACCATGTGGTGACCTTGTCGTAACACCACCCATGCGCCCGCAGGTTGGACCATGTGGTGACCTTGTCCTATCCCCTCCCATGCGCCCGCAGGTTGGACCATGTGGATACACAATAACTGATATGTTTCCTTATTTGCTTTCATACCAGAGTTTACAAAACATTCATACTTGCAATGATTACAAAGGTTTATCCGCGCGCACATACTAAACACATGAACTCGCTCAACATTATTGTTGATTTTTCAACTTACATGTATTTCAGGAAATTAACGGATCTGGCACGGTATGGCACGTTTTCCCGCTGCACTAGTTACGAGATCATCCGGGTTTGGGGAATGTGACTCTTTCCTGGACAAGTCACAGTCCTTAAACTGTGTTTACGTCATGTTAATGTTTTTGTTTGTTGAACAATGTCATTAGGAGGTGATTCCGTTAAGACAATGTTGTTGTAATTGGTTTTCAAAACTTAATCTATGGATGATCTGGCATGGTTTTATTTCATATAGCTTTGTTATGGTTAAGCTATGGTATTAAGAAGTCACACCAAATTAACCACGCTTCCGCAAAGCCAGGGTGTGACAGCTTGGTATCAGAGCTCTGATCATAGCGAACTAGGATTCTTTCTCGAGTCTAGACTATGATCACTAGGGCTCTCACGAAAACATTTTACTGCATACCACTTAAGTCCAGATCCAAAACTTTTTACAAACAAATGTTGAGCACGTTGATTTATTATAGGCTCAGCCTGGAGGGCTGAGGCTCGGTCTGGAGGATCGAGGCTCGGTCTAGGTGACCGAGGTAGTTGGCTAGTGAGGCTAGGAAGAGTAGGCTCAGTCATGAAGGCTGAGGCTCGGTCAAGGGGACCGAGGCTCGATCTAAGAGGTCGAGGTGGAGGATAGAGCAGTCTTAGAGACTGGGAGGAATTTGGCTAGTGGGACTAGGAGAATTATTTGATTGACTAACATGTTTATATGATTATATGATTGATTATTATACGTATATGTGTTTGGGTTACAAACGTCATGCTTTCATCATGTACTAGAAAGATGGACACTACGAATCCCATAGCCATAGTATCAGACGACATAGTTTCATCGAAGCACGAGGTGTACATTTCTGAAACTACCGGCACAGACAATGACGACTTTCAGCCCTTTTGCGCTGCCTGAAGTCGTAGCAGAGCCTACTGATGGCCATCTTGTTGGGAGTTTGCCACTCACGGTGATCCCTGCTCCTGTGCCCCCTTGCCGCTTATCCTGTTGATGATATGCCCCCCCCCAACATGGCCTCTAATGACGATAACGACCTACTAGAGGAGGACCCATTCGAGGGCAGGACCCTATTGCTGCTGGTATTAGACTACTGCATGCGGACGCTTCTGCAGGGGAAAGTCATGCCAATTCCCCTATCCCAGACTCATTTGAGTTTCTGACATCCGCATCTTTGCACATACAGGGAGTGCAGCACCACTCACACGACGCCGACCCTGATATGGCGTCATCAGCTGCCCCAGTTCCCGCACACAGATTTGAGTTTGATCGCGATATTGAGGACGATTCTGTTTTTTTTCCACCTGGTTTTGATCCAGACCATGACATTGAGTTCATGCACTTAGACCAGCCTATTGGAGGATCCTGTAACCCCTGTGTTTGTTGATCCAGTTGATCTTGAGATGGAGTTTTTGATCCGGAGCCAGCCGTGGCCCTTGAGCCAGGCATTGCTCCTGACCCCGCATTGGAGCATGACCCTGTTCATGCCGATGCACCTGCTGTTGCTCCTTGATTGATCATCTGCTTGGACGAGAGAAAATTTGGGGTAACTGTGCAAGACAATTTATTATTACGGGGGCCCACGTAATAACGATTTGTAGTGCACAGGAATCCTGGTGGACTCTGCGGGTCAAGCTAATGAAAACCAATGTAGCAGGAAATATCTAAAACACGAATGACCAAGGCGAGGCGATGTAGCCTCGAGTTCATTCTATTACAAGCAACAAGCCAAATTGGCAAGCCTATGTGAAGGCTCAGAAATTTATTTCCCCACTCATACATTGAGTATATTTGCGTATGAAATTGGGTGATTACATGATGGCTTATGTTGCTATATACCTCATAGACAATTGAAACGTTATCTAACCCGCTTCACACCACTTCGACAAAAGGGAATGTCACCCAGACGTGACACAAACACCAGTACGTTGCCAAGGACAGAAGCCGAGCTGCAAGAACGCATCTCCCAGATAAATGCACGACATGAAGCCCTCCGCTCTAAGCACAACGAAGGCGCTACTGGAGACAACCCTCCAACTGGCTGCACCTATAAGCAGTTCCTGAACAGCAAGCCTTTGAACTTCGACGGAGCAGGAGGCGTCGTGGCATTTGTTCGTTGGTCCGCAAAGACCAACTCCATACCAAAAATGAGTGACTGTTCTTCCCAACAGAGTGTTACCTACATCCCGGGGTTATTTCTAGATAACGCACTCTCATGGTGAAACCTTCAGTCTCAGACCCTTGGCACAGACGCTGCTTATGCACGGAGCTGGGACGAGCTCAAGGAAACGATTGAGAAGAAATGTTGTTTTAGGACTGGAATTTAGAAACTTGAGGTGGAGTTCTGGAATTGAAAATGGACGGACCAAAGATGCCTGAATACGTCCAGCAATCTCACGGCAGGTCTAGGGTCGTTCCCTACTTAGTCAAACCGGAGTTCAAAAGGATTGAACGATTCATTTGGACACTTGCACCCCAGATCAGGGGTATGGTTACTACCTCGAAGCCCTCAACCATTGCAGAGGCTATCAATATGGGTGATTGATTTATAACATGAGATGTTATGTGATTGATTTATTGATAGCATGAGATGTTATGTGTTGATATTGTTGAATGCATACGTGCATTTTATTTGCGATGACCTGACCTACGTGAAACATCTTTTAGAAAATGCCTCCAAAACGGGGTGTACGCATACCCACCAACGAGGCGGAACTTCAGGGAATCATTGCTGCAGTCATCGCACAATACGAGGCCCATCGCTCCGAGCACAACGGAGATACCTCAGGAAGTAACCCACCCAACGGCTGCACCTACAAACAGTTCTTAGGCTGCCAGCCCCTGCATTTCAATGGCACTGGGGGTGCCGTAGCCTTCGTACGCTGGATTGAGAAGACTGACACTGTTTTGCGTGCAAGCAAATGCGCCCCAAGAGATCAGGTCACGTACATTTCCGGGCTGTTCCGAGATGGGGCTCTGTCATGGTGGAAACTTCAGGTTCAGACAATGGGCGAGGCTGCTGCGTATGCTTTATCATGGGACGAGCTGAAAGAGCTAATGCATAAAAAGTACTGTTCGAGAACAGAAAGCCAGAAGGTAGAAACTGAGTTCTGGAACTTGAAGATGGAAGGTCCAAAAATAGTTGAGTATGTGGAGAAGTTCCAAGTTCTATCGCGTATCGTTCCTTACATGGTTACACCTGAATACAAGCGAATCGAGCGCTTCATTTGGGGTTTAGCTCCTCAAATCATAAGTATGGTAACCTCCTCCAAGCCTGTGACAATCACTGAGGCCATCAATCTAAGTATAGCCTTGACGGAAGAGGCAATCAGGATGAACAAATTTTCAACCTCTAAGAAGAAGAAGGAGACTCATGTAGAGTCATCCGGGGACAACAAGAGAAAGTTGGCGAATTTCAAACAGGGTACCCAGTCGAGTAGCAACGACAAGGCCAAAAAGAGAAAAGAGTACACGGGTATCCTACCAAAGTGCGACAACTGTCGACGACCCCATAACGGGCGGTGTAAATATGGAAAATGTGGTAACTGTGGCAAGGTGGGACATGTCAAGGAAACGTGTCGGCAAGGTACTAAACATGGAAATAGAGGTCAAGATGGTAACGGAAATCGCGGAGGAAATAACGACGACAACAACTATCAAGGCAGGGAAGCTGACGATCAAGACTGTGGCCAAGCATGTTTTAATTGCGGTGATGTGGGGCATTTCAGGAAGTATTGCCCTAAGAACACTCAGGAACGTGGATGAAAGCTCAACAGCGGGGATAGAATCCAAGCGTGGATATCGGTACGTCTCATAATAGTCAATGTTATGCTCTATTTGACCGTATTGTCAATTTTAGCCTCAGAAAATATAGTTGTTTTAGTAGTAAGTAACCTAGATACCCAGTTCTCGATAGAACAAGCCTAACGAAAGCTTCGATGTGATAATTGGGATGGACTGGTTGTCGAACAACCCGGCGGATATTGTCATCCGCGCCCCGACGACGAACGGAGAAATGATTGTGATTCATGGAGCAGGATACGCTCCTACGGATTATCAGACAAAGAAGACACGAAAATTTTCGCACACAGGATGTGTTGCATTCTTGGCTCATGTCGTGGAAAAAGAAGCCGAAGAACCGAAACTCGAAGATATCCCTGTGATTGGAAGATACCCCGAAGTCTTCTTCGAAGACTTGCCGGAATCGTCTCCTCAACGATTAGTCGAATCCCGCGTCGATCTAATTCCAGGCACTGCACCCGTAGTCGTTGTATCGTAGCGACTTACATTTTCGGAGATGCAAGGATTGACAGAGAAGTTTTAGAAATGGGTAGAGAAGGAAGATAACAGACCAAAATTCCCTTTTGGGGTAACCCCATTTCTACTCGTCAAAAAGAAGGATGATGATTTTCAAGTAAACATCAACTACCGGGAGCTGAACAAGCTGACGATCAAGAATAGATATCCTCTACCAAGGATTGATGATCTATTCGACCAATTGCAAGGTTCAAGCTTTTATTCAAAGATCGACCTTCGATCTGGATACCATCAGTTAAGGATACAAGGGGAGAGTATCCCAAAGACAGCCTTCAGAACTCGTTATGGACACTACAAGCTCCTTGTTATGACGTATGGTTTGACAAACGCACCTGCAGTCTTTATGGACTTGATGAATAGAGTTTGCAAGTCGCACTTGGGCAAGTTCGTGATTGTGTTTATCGGCGACATCTTGATTTATTCAAAGACAAAGGCTGAGCACGAGCCGTATCTAAGAGCTATTTTGGAGCTGCTAAAGAAAGAACAGCTGTATGCCAAACCCTCTAAGTGCGAATTTTGGCTACATGAGGTCCAATTTCTTGGACATGTGGTAAATGGAGATGGAATCCATGTGGATCCAACCAAGATCGAAGCGATTAAGAATTGAGAAACGCCAAAGACGCCAACCGAGATTCGAAAATTCTTGGATTTGGCTGGCTACTATCGAAGGTTCATTGGGGATTTTTCAAAAATCGCTCAACCTTTGACACTCCTCATGCAGAAAGATAAGAAGTTTGATTGGGGAATCAAAAAGGAAGAAGCATTCCAGATACTGAAGGATAAGCTCTGCAATGCGCCAATCTTAGCACTACCGGAAGGTACAGATGATTTTGTGGTATACTGTGACGCTTCGCGTCAAGGATTAGGTTGTGTGTTGATGCAACGCCAAAAGGTTATTGCTTACGCATCGCGTCAACTGAAAGTGCACGAAAAGAACTATACCACACATGATTTGGAACTTGGCGCAGTGGTATTTGCACTAAAGATCTGGAGACACTACCTTTATGGTACAAAGTGTACAATCTTTACAGATCACAAGAGCCTACAGCATATATTCAACCAGAAAGAGTTGAATATGAGGCAAAGACGATGGGTTGAGTTGCTGAACGATTACGACTGCGAGATAAAGTATCATCCAGGGAAGGCGAACGTGGTCGCCGATGCCCTAAGTCGTAAAGAGAGAATCAAGCCCATAAGGGTTAGAGCTTTAGAGATGATTATCCAAACCGATCTTTCCTTGCGCATTCGTACCGCGCAGAAAGAAGCTCTCAAAGAAGGAAACCTTGAAGAAGAATATCTCCGTGGGATGGAGAAGCTTTTGGTACCAAACGAGGAAGGAACGTTATGCTTCGAGAAAAGGATTTGGGTTCCTCTGTTTGGTGGTTTAAGGAAAGTTATTTTTGATGAAGCTCATAAATCACGGTACTCTATCCATCCTGGAGCGGATAAGATGTACCAGGATCTCAAAGATTATTATTGGTGGCCTAGGATGAAAGGCGATGTTGCTGTTTACGTGAGCAAATGTTTAACGTTCGCTAAGGTTAAAGCGGAATACCAGAAGCCTTCAGGACTTCTACAACAACCTGAGATTCCCAAGTGGAAATGGGAACAAATCTCCATGGATTTTATTACGAAATTGCCAAGAACGCCAAGAGACCATGACACTATCTGGGTGATAGTGGATCGATTAAAGAAGTCAGCACACTTCTTACCTATCAGAGAGAAGGATAATACGAGCAAATTGGCTGAAATTTACATGAGAGAGATCGTCGCGCGCCATGGAGTACCTCTCTCAATCATCTCTGATAGAGACGAAAGGTTTGTGTCAAGGATATGGCAATCCTTCCAAGAAGCCTTTGGCTCACAATTGAATCTGAGCACTGCGTTTCATCCGCAAACTGACGGCCAGAGCGAGCGAACGATACAGACTTTGGAGGACATGCTGAGAGCGTGTGTTATGAATTTGGGCGGTAGCTGGGACAAACATTTGCCTTTGGTCGAATTTTCATACAACAACAGCTACCACACCAGTATTGGTGTCGCACCATTTGAAGCCCTTTAGGGACGCAAGTGCCGATCACCCTTATGTTGGGCTGACGCAGGTGATAGGCAACTTGCTGGTCCCGAAATCGTCCAAGAGACGACAGACAAGATCGCGCGGATTCTTAAACGCATCGAAGCAGCTCGCCACAGACAGAAGGCCTATGCGGATCCAAACCGGAAACATGTGGATTTCCAAGTTGGAGAAATGGTGTTATTGAAAGTCTCACCCTGGAAGGGTGTGGCACGCTTCGGAAAGCGTGGGAAGTTAAATCCGCGCTACATTGGTCCTTTCAGAATTCTGGAAAGAATAGGACTAGTAGCATACAAGTTGGACCTACCTGCTGAACTGAATGGTGTTCACGACACCTTTCACGTATCCAATCTAAAGAAAAGTCCAACTCAAGTCACCGTTGCCATTCCCACCGACGAGATTCATGTTGACGACACGCTCCACTTCGTTGAAGAACTTGTTGAGGTCACGGATTGGAAAGTTAACAAGACCCGCCGGAGCAGTGTCAAGCTCGTCAAAGTTCGTTGGAATGCCAGACATGGTCCTGAATACACCTGGGAACGTGAGGACCGGATGAAAGAGAAATACCCCCACCTTTTTCCTAAGAACCCTGCATCTTCAAGCAGAACTTAAATTTCGGGACGAAATTTATTTAACGGGGGGAGAATGTGACAACCCGCACTAAACCAGGTATCCGTACGACTTAACTAATGATTAATTACTGCTTAATTACTGTGCTTGTTTGAACTAGCTGATGAACGGCTACTTGATATCTGATACATGTACGTACTTGCATCATACTTTACTTATCGTCACTACACTATTTACGTGCTGAACCCTAGTGACAACCATGATGCACAAAAAGCACAGTAGCACAATACACGGATAACCTATTGAACATGCTGATAAAGCCAGCATCAGGCAAACACTGCCTCTAAGGCCTGTAAGAGCCTGAAATATTTTGCTACACTAAGTGGTGAGTGTAGGGATACAAGGGTTGTAGAACTGCGTCTCTAGGAATAAGTCACAATGACTGGATGTGCCTAAAACGTACTCTAAGTACAAAACTCAGCACTTTACATAATAATTCAGCTTTTAGCTAACTAATAAAGTGCCAAAACATGAGAAAAATATTACTAGACACTTTCCAAAGTGTCAGGAATGAGATGTGTCACTAAAGAGAGTAATAACGACACTTTAAAGCTTTGTTAAGCACTTTAACGGATTACTATCCAACCAAACAACCGGACTATACCCGGGACATGAAAATATTGTTATTTTCACTATTTATCTTTTTCTGAGCCAGTTAGGGTCCCTGAGTACCCTAACACCCATTGTAACGCATGACATACAACTAACCGAGTTAACTACTTAACTAACTTGGTTTAACCTAACTAATAAGTAACTAACACTTGGGATTGAACTAGTACCCCCCCCATCCTAACCGTCCCCAACCATGGGGGACACACTTTGTACTAATATGATTATTAAAATCCCTAATGTTTAGTATCTAGTAGGCATAATTTCCATTGGATAATACACATGAAATTTACCTATAAGTTCTAGTCTAAACCCACCATAACATAATCACTTTCACAACACACTCCAAAACTCTCTCTTTCTCTCTCAAAGCTTACGGCCAAGCATCCCCTATTCCATCCATCATATCTTCGATCTTGATCTTCATATTTCAAGCATCTACAAGTGTTAAGGGTCTCGTATTAGGAAGCTTGGAGCAAACGGAGCGCGAAGGACCTCTTTATCTAGCTTTTATCCACCTCTTTTGCGCGTAGATTCTTCCCTAGCCTCGAGCTAGAGGTATAATGCTTAAAACTCATATTTGAACTAATCTAAAGTGGTTAAAAGGATTTTTATCGGATAAAACTCGTTAACATGCAAGATGATGCTTTAAAGTCTACTTAAAACACTAAAAATGGTGGTTAATAGCACATAAGTTGTGTAAATGATGTAGTATTCGAAATGTATGATTATTTAGACCCGATCTATGATTGTGGTAGCTCGGATCACCATTTAACCCGATGTAGTCATGTTCTTGGATCATGACATAAGGTTATGTTAGAAGATACAAGGGTAAAAGGTGAAACTCTACCACACATGAAACATGAACTTGTGTAAAAGTATTTTTACTTGTAAAATAGTGTTTAAAACTAGCAGATCTACGTATCTGCAAGTGGTATTTTCAAAGGACCAAGCGTTAAAGAAATCATGTTTTCTAAAAGACGGATCTCACAAAATAACTATCTTTGTAAAAATGGACAAGAAGTTGTAAAGACGGAACTTCTTTAAAAACAAGACTTTTACGAAACCGGATTTAGTTATATAAAGATCCACTAAAGGTAATGAGATTTACCTCATATTTTCGGAAAAAACTACAAGTTCATGTAATATATGCAAATTGTATATTTTGACTAGTTAAAATGTTGAAATATCGTTTGATGACGTTGAGAAAATTGTTGAGTTGATTTGTTAAAGAAAATGATACGCTTGAAAGCGTGGCCACCTCCAGTTACAGAGGAAACTCTGGCGAAATTTTTCTAACAACCTAACACTTAGAACTATTTACACTACAAGTGTTAGAATTATTTTTGGACATGTTTTCAAAATATAAATTTCGCCATGACTTTATTTACTAAATATTCGGAGGTGGGATTTTCACAAAATTTAACGTGATAAATATATATTTTCACACACTGTTTATGATTATTTGGTGAAAATACATAGATATTATTTTTAGAGTAAAAATAATATTTACGAACGTTAACGATTCCAAAATAATACGAACGCTTTCACCATAAATATATAAGTTACATCGGTAATTATATTACCACTCGATTGTTAAAACGTAACTTACGCACTTACGAAAATATTTATGAACGCACATGTATTGAATCCCCCATCCTTGGGAAGGAGAATTAACTACCAAGTATATACAGAAAGTAAACACGAAATAGTTGTCTAACTATTTCCCAAAGACTTAAGCTATAAAGCTAAGGCACGGCCGTCCGTCTAATAGAAATTAGCACCTGTAGGTCGTCGCACAGCTGCGTGAGCAGGAGATACTTGGTAGAGACGCTTCACTGTGAGTTCATATCCCCCTTTTCTCTTAACTGTTTTCAGTTTTTAACTGCGGGGGTGAAATACATGTTACTATGATTACGAATGTTTCTTACATGGTATGGTCAGCTAAGGAAGGAACTGTTAGGTTATGTGATTGGGTAGGTGAAACCTTAAGAACATTAGTCCTCGTAGTGCGATCGAGGGATACGAGTGATAGGCCTATTTGATCATAACAAACACCACCCATGCGCCCGCAGGTTGGACCATGTGGTGACCTTGTCTTAACACCACCCATGCGCCCGCAGGTTGGACCATGTGGTGACCCCGTCTTAACACCACCCATGCGCCCGCAGGTTGGACCATGTGGTGACCTTGTCGTAACACCACCCATGCGCCCGCAGGTTGGACCATGTGGTGACCTTGTCCTATCCCCTCCCATGCGCCCGCAGGTTGGACCATGTGGATACACAATAACTGATATGTTTCCTTATTTGCTTTCATACCAGAGTTTACAAAACATTCATACTTGCAATGATTACAAAGGTTTATCCGCGCGCACATACTAAACACATGAACTCGCTCAACATTATTGTTGATTTTTCAACTTACATGTATTTCAGGAAATTAACGGATCTGGCACGGTATGGCACGTTTTCCCGCTGCACTAGTTACGAGATCATCCGGGTTTGGGGAATGTGACTCTTTCCTGGACAAGTCACAGTCCTTAAACTGTGTTTACGTCATGTTAATGTTTTTGTTTGTTGAACAATGTCATTAGGAGGTGATTCCGTTAAGACAATGTTGTTGTAATTGGTTTTCAAAACTTAATCTATGGATGATCTTGCATGGTTTTATTTCATATAGCTTTGTTATGGTTAAGCTATGGTATTAAGAAGTCACACCAAATTAACCACGCTTCTGCAAAGCCAGGGTGTGACAGCTTGGTATCAGAGCTCTGATCATAGCGAACTAGGATTCTTTCTCGAGTCTAGACTATGATCACTAGGGCTCTCACGAAAACATTTTACTGCATACCACTTAAGTCCAGATCCAAAACTTTTTACAAACAAATGTTGAGCACGTTGATTTATTATAGGCTCAGCCTGGAGGGCTGAGGCTCGGTCTGGAGGATCGAGGCTCGGTCTAGGTGACCGAGGTAGTTGGCTAGTGAGGCTAGGAAGAGTAGGCTCAGTCATGAAGGCTGAGGCTCGGTCAAGGGGACCGAGGCTCGATCTAAGAGGTCGAGGTGGAGGATAGAGCAGTCTTAGAGACTGGGAGGAATTTGGCTAGTGGGACTAGGAGAATTATTTGATTGACTAACATGTTTATATGATTATATGATTGATTATTATACGTATATGTGTTTGGGTTACAAACGTCATGCTTTCATCATGTACTAGAAAGATGGACACTACGAATCCCATGGCCATAGTATCAGACGACATAGTTTCATCGAAGCACGAGGTGTACATTTCTGAAACTACCGGCACAGACAATGACGACTTTCAGCCCTTTTGCGCTGCCTGAAGTCGTAGCAGAGCCTACTGATGGCCATCTTGTTGGGAGTTTGCCACTCACGGTGATCCCTGCTCCTGTGCCCCCTTGCCGCTTATCCTGTTGATGATATGCCCCCCCCAACATGGCCTCTAATGACGATAACGACCTACTAGAGGAGGACCCATTCGAGGGCAGGACCCTATTGCTGCTGGTATTAGACTACTGCATGCGGACGCTTCTGCAGGGGAAAGTCATGCCAATTCCCCTATCCCAGACTCATTTGAGTTTCTGACATCCGCATCTTTGCACATACAGGGAGTGCAGCACCACTCACACGACGCCGACCCTGATATGGCGTCATCAGCTGCCCCAGTTCCCGCACACAGATTTGAGTTTGATCGCGATATTGAGGACGATTCTGTTTTTTTTCCACCTGGTTTTGATCCAGACCATGACATTGAGTTCATGCACTTAGACCAGCCTATTGGAGGATCCTGTAACCCCTGTGTTTGTTGATCCAGTTGATCTTGAGATGGAGTTTTTGATCCGGAGCCAGCCGTGGCCCTTGAGCCAGGCATTGCTCCTGACCCCGCATTGGAGCATGACCCTGTTCATGCCGATGCACCTGCTGTTGCTCCTTGATTGATCATCTGCTTGGACGAGAGAAAATTTGGGGTAACTGTGCAAGACAATTTATTATTACGGGGGCCCACGTAATAACGATTTGTAGTGCACAGGAATCCTGGTGGACTCTGCGGGTCAAGCTAATGAAAACCAATGTAGCAGGAAATATCTAAAACACGAATGACCAAGGCGAGGCGATGTAGCCTCGAGTTCATTCTATTACAAGCAACAAGCCAAATTGGCAAGCCTATGTGAAGGCTCAGAAATTTATTTCCCCACTCATACATTGAGTATATTTGCGTATGAAATTGGGTGATTACATGATGGCTTATGTTGCTATATACCTCATAGACAATTGAAACGTTATCTAACCCGCTTCACACCACTTCGACAAAAGGGAATGTCACCCAGACGTGACACAAACACCAGTACGTTGCCAAGGACAGAAGCCGAGCTGCAAGAACGCATCTCCCAGATAAATGCACGACATGAAGCCCTCCGCTCTAAGCACAACGAAGGCGCTACTGGAGACAACCCTCCAACTGGCTGCACCTATAAGCAGTTCCTGAACAGCAAGCCTTTGAACTTCGACGGAGCAGGAGGCGTCGTGGCATTTGTTCGTTGGTCCGCAAAGACCAACTCCATACCAAAAATGAGTGACTGTTCGTCCCAACAGAGTGTTACCTACATCCCGGGGTTATTTCTAGATAACGCACTCTCATGGTGAAACCTTCAGTCTCAGACCCTTGGCACAGACGCTGCTTATGCACGGAGCTGGGACGAGCTCAAGGAAACGATTGAGAATAAATGTTGTTTTAGGACTGGAATTTAGAAACTTGAGGTGGAGTTCTGGAATTGAAAATGGACGGACCAAAGATGCCTGAATACGTCCAGCAATCTCACGGCAGGTCTAGGGTCGTTCCCTACTTAGTCAAACCGGAGTTCAAAAGGATTGAACGATTCATTTGGACACTTGCACCCCAGATCAGGGGTATGGTTACTACCTCGAAGCCCTCAACCATTGCAGAGGCTATCAATATGGGTGATTGATTTATAACATGAGATGTTATGTGATTGATTTATTGATAGCATGAGATGTTATGTGTTGATATTGTTGAATGCATACGTGCATTTTATTTGCGATGACCTGACCTACGTGAAACATCTTTTAGAAAATGCCTCCAAAACGGGGTGTACGCATACCCACCAACGAGGCGGAACTTCAGGGAATCATTGCTGCAGTCATCGCACAATACGAGGCCCATCGCTCCGAGCACAACGGAGATACCTCAGGAAGTAACCCACCCAACGGCTGCACCTACAAACAGTTCTTAGGCTGCCAGCCCCTGCATTTCAATGGCACTGGGGGTGCCGTAGCCTTCGTACGCTGGATTGAGAAGACTGACACTGTTTTGCGTGCAAGCAAATGCGCCCCAAGAGATCAGGTCACGTACATTTCCGGGCTGTTCCGAGATGGGGCTCTGTCATGGTGGAAACTTCAGGTTCAGACAATGGGCGAGGCTGCTGCGTATGCTTTATCATGGGACGAGCTGAAAGAGCTAATGCATAAAAAGTACTGTTCGAGAACAGAAAGCCAGAAGGTAGAAACTGAGTTCTGGAACTTGAAGATGGAAGGTCCAAAAATAGTTGAGTATGTGGAGAAGTTCCAAGTTCTATCGCGTATCGTTCCTTACATGGTTACACCTGAATACAAGCGAATCGAGCGCTTCATTTGGGGTTTAGCTCCTCAAATCATAAGTATGGTAACCTCCTCCAAGCCTGCGACAATCACTGAGGCCATCAATCTAAGTATAGCCTTGACGGAAGAGGCAATCAGGATGAACAAATTTTCAACCTCTAAGAAGAAGAAGGAGACTCATGTAGAGTCATCCGGGGACAACAAGAGAAAGTTGGCGAATTTCAAACAGGGTACCCAGTCGAGTAGCAACGACAAGGCCAAAAAGAGAAAAGAGTACACGGGTATCCTACCAAAGTGCGACAACTGTCGACGACCCCATAACGGGCGGTGTAAATATGGAAAATGTGGTAACTGTGGCAAGGTGGGACATGTCAAGGAAACGTGTCGGCAAGGTACTAAACATGGAAATAGAGGTCAAGATGGTAACGGAAATCGCGGAGGAAATAACGACGACAACAACTATCAAGGCAGGGAAGCTGACGATCAAGACTGTGGCCAAGCATGTTTTAATTGCGGTGATGTGGGGCATTTCAGGAAGTATTGCCCTAAGAACACTCAGGAACGTGGATGAAAGCTCAACAGCGGGGATAGAATCCAAGCGTGGATATCGGTACGTCTCATAATAGTCAATGTTATGCTCTATTTGACCGTATTGTCAATTTTAGCCTCAGAAAATATAGTTGTTTTAGTAGTAAGTAACCTAGATACCCAGTTCTCGATAGAACAAGCCTAACGAAAGCTTCGATGTGATAATTGGGATGGACTGGTTGTCGAACAACCCGGCGGATATTGTCATCCGCGCCCCGACGACGAACGGAGAAATGATTGTGATTCATGGAGCAGGATACGCTCCTACGGATTATCAGACAAAGAAGACACGAAAATTTTCGCACACAGGATGTGTTGCATTCTTGGCTCATGTCGTGGAAAAAGAAGCCGAAGAACCGAAACTCGAAGATATCCCTGTGATTGGAAGATACCCCGAAGTCTTCTTCGAAGACTTGCCGGAATCGTCTCCTCAACGATTAGTCGAATCCCGCGTCGATCTAATTCCAGGCACTGCACCCGTAGTCGTTGTATCGTAGCGACTTACATTTTCGGAGATGCAAGGATTGACAGAGAAGTTTTAGAAATGGGTAGAGAAGGAAGATAACAGACCAAAATTCCCTTTTGGGGTAACCCCATTTCTACTCGTCAAAAAGAAGGATGATGATTTTCAAGTAAACATCAACTACCGGGAGCTGAACAAGCTGACGATCAAGAATAGATATCCTCTACCAAGGATTGATGATCTATTCGACCAATTGCAAGGTTCAAGCTTTTATTCAAAGATCGACCTTCGATCTGGATACCATCAGTTAAGGATACAAGGGGAGAGTATCCCAAAGACAGCCTTCAGAACTCGTTATGGACACTACAAGCTCCTTGTTATGACGTATGGTTTGACAAACGCACCTGCAGTCTTTATGGACTTGATGAATAGAGTTTGCAAGTCGCACTTGGGCAAGTTCGTGATTGTGTTTATCGGCGACATCTTGATTTATTCAAAGACAAAGGCTGAGCACGAGCCGTATCTAAGAGCTATTTTGGAGCTGCTAAAGAAAGAACAGCTGTATGCCAAACCCTCTAAGTGCGAATTTTGGCTACATGAGGTCCAATTTCTTGGACATGTGGTAAATGGAGATGGAATCCATGTGGATCCAACCAAGATCGAAGCGATTAAGAATTGAGAAACGCCAAAGACGCCAACCGAGATTCGAAAATTCTTGGATTTGGCTGGCTACTATCGAAGGTTCATTGGGGATTTTTCAAAAATCGCTCAACCTTTGACACTCCTCATGCAGAAAGATAAGAAGTTTGATTGGGGAATCAAAAAGGAAGAAGCATTCCAGATACTGAAGGATAAGCTCTGCAATGCGCCAATCTTAGCACTACCGGAAGGTACAGATGATTTTGTGGTATACTGTGACGCTTCGCGTCAAGGATTAGGTTGTGTGTTGATGCAACGCCAAAAGGTTATTGCTTACGCATCGCGTCAACTGAAAGTGCACGAAAAGAACTATACCACACATGATTTGGAACTTGGCGCAGTGGTATTTGCACTAAAGATCTGGAGACACTACCTTTATGGTACAAAGTGTACAATCTTTACAGATCACAAGAGCCTACAGCATATATTCAACCAGAAAGAGTTGAATATGAGGCAAAGACGATGGGTTGAGTTGCTGAACGATTACGACTGCGAGATAAAGTATCATCCAGGGAAGGCGAACGTGGTCGCCGATGCCCTAAGTCGTAAAGAGAGAATCAAGCCCATAAGGGTTAGAGCTTTAGAGATGATTATCCAAACCGATCTTTCCTTGCGCATTCGTACCGCGCAGAAAGAAGCTCTCAAAGAAGGAAACCTTGAAGAAGAATATCTCCGTGGGATGGAGAAGCTTTTGGTACCAAACGAGGAAGGAACGTTATGCTTCGAGAAAAGGATTTGGGTTCCTCTGTTTGGTGGTTTAAGGAAAGTTATTTTTGATGAAGCTCATAAATCACGGTACTCTATCCATCCTGGAGCGGATAAGATGTACCAGGATCTCAAAGATTATTATTGGTGGCCTAGGATGAAAGGCGATGTTGCTGTTTACGTGAGCAAATGTTTAACGTTCGCTAAGGTTAAAGCGGAATACCAGAAGCCTTCAGGACTTCTACAACAACCTGAGATTCCCAAGTGGAAATGGGAACAAATCTCCATGGATTTTATTACGAAATTGCCAAGAACGCCAAGAGACCATGACACTATCTGGGTGATAGTGGATCGATTAAAGAAGTCAGCACACTTCTTACCTATCAGAGAGAAGGATAATACGAGCAAATTGGCTGAAATTTACATGAGAGAGATCGTCGCGCGCCATGGAGTACCTCTCTCAATCATCTCTGATAGAGACGAAAGGTTTGTGTCAAGGATATGGCAATCCTTCCAAGAAGCCTTTGGCTCACAATTGAATCTGAGCACTGCGTTTCATCCGCAAACTGACGGCCAGAGCGAGCGAACGATACAGACTTTGGAGGACATGCTGAGAGCGTGTGTTATGAATTTGGGCGGTAGCTGGGACAAACATTAGCCTTTGGTCGAATTTTCATACAACAACAGCTACCACACCAGTATTGGTGTCGCACCATTTGAAGCCCTTTACGGACGCAAGTGCCGATCACCCTTATGTTGGGCTGACGCAGGTGATAGGCAACTTGCTGGTCCCGAAATCGTCCAAGAGACGACAGACAAGATCGCGCGGATTCTTAAACGCATCGAAGCAGCTCGCCACAGACAGAAGGCCTATGCGGATCCAAACCGGAAACATGTGGATTTCCAAGTTGGAGAAATGGTGTTATTGAAAGTCTCACCCTGGAAGGGTGTGGCACGCTTCGGAAAGCGTGGGAAGTTAAATCCGCGCTACATTGGTCCTTTCAGAATTCTGGAAAGAATAGGACTAGTAGCATACAAGTTGGACCTACCTGCTGAACTGAATGGTGTTCACGACACCTTTCACGTATCCAATCTAAAGAAAAGTCCAACTCAAGTCATCGTTGCCATTCCCACCGACGAGATTCATGTTGACGACACGCTCCACTTCGTTGAAGAACTTGTTGAGGTCACGGATTGGAAAGTTAACAAGACCCGCCGGAGCAGTGTCAAGCTCGTCAAAGTTCGTTGGAATGCCAGACATGGTCCTGAATACACCTGGGAACGTGAGGACCGGATGAAAGAGAAATACCCCCACCTTTTTCCTAAGAACCCTGCATCTTCAAGCAGAACTTAAATTTCGGGACGAAATTTATTTAACGGGGGGAGAATGTGACAACCCGCACTAAACCAGGTATCCGTACGACTTAACTAATGATTAATTACTGCTTAATTACTGTGCTTGTTTGAACTAGCTGATGAACGGCTACTTGATATCTGATACATGTACGTACTTGCATCATACTTTACTTATCGTCACTACACTATTTACGTGCTGAACCCTAGTGACAACCATGATGCACAAAAAGCACAGTAGCACAATACACGGATAACCTATTGAACATGCTGATAAAGCCAGCATCAGGCAAACACTGCCTCTAAGGCCTGTAAGAGCCTGAAATATTTTGCTACACTAAGTGGTGAGTGTAGGGATACAAGGGTTGTAGAACTGCGTCTCTAGGAATAAGTCACAATGACTGGATGTGCCTAAAACGTACTCTAAGTACAAAACTCAGCACTTTACATAATAATTCAGCTTTTAGCTAACTAATAAAGTGCCAAAACATGAGAAAAATATTACTAGACACTTTCCAAAGTGTCAGGAATGAGATGTGTCACCAAAAGAGAGTAATAACGACGCTTTAAAGCTTTGTTAAGCACTTTAACGGATTACTATCCAACCAAACAACCGGACTATACCCGGGACATGAAAATATTGTTATTTTCACTATTTATCTTTTTCTGAGCCAGTTAGGGTCCCTGAGTACCCTAACACCCATTGTAACGCATGACATACAACTAACCGAGTTAACTACTTAACTAACTTGGTTTAACCTAACTAATAAGTAACTAACACTTGGGATTGAACTAGTACCCCCCCCATCCTAACCGTCCCCAACCATGGGGGACACACTTTGTACTAATATGATTATTAAAATCCCTAATGTTTAGTATCTAGTAGGCATAATTTCCATTGGATAATACACATGAAATTTACCTATAAGTTCTAGTCTAAACCCACCATAACATAATCACTTTCACAACACACTCCAAAACTCTCTCTTTCTCTCTCAAAGCTTACGGCCAAGCATCCCCTATTCCATCCATCATATCTTCGATCTTGATCTTCATATTTCAAGCATCTACAAGTGTTAAGGGTCTCGTATTAGGAAGCTTGGAGCAAACGGAGCGCGAAGGACCTCTTTATCTAGCTTTTATCCACCTCTTTTGCGCGTAGATTCTTCCCTAGCCTCGAGCTAGAGGTATAATGCTTAAAACTCATATTTGAACTAATCTAAAGTGGTTAAAAGGATTTTTATCGGATAAAACTCGTTAACATGCAAGATGATGCTTTAAAGTCTACTTAAAACACTAAAAATGGTGGTTAATAGCACATAAGTTGTGTAAATGATGTAGTATTCGAAATGTATGATTATTTAGACCCGATCTATGATTGTGGTAGCTCGGATCACCATTTAACCCGATGTAGTCATGTTCTTGGATCATGACATAAGGTTATGTTAGAAGATACAAGGGTAAAAGGTGAAACTCTACCACACATGAAACATGAACTTGTGTAAAAGTATTTTTACTTGTAAAATAGTGTTTAAAACTAGCAGATCTACGTATCTGCAAGTGGTATTTTCAAAGGACCAAGCGTTAAAGAAATCATGTTTTCTAAAAGACGGATCTCACAATAACAAGAATGATATTTAGAACACACAAGTGTGTAAACACTTGTGTAACACAAGTTTCAACAAAATAACTATCTTTGTAAAAATGGACAAGAAGTTGTAAAGACGGAACTTCTTTAAAAACAAGACTTTTACGAAACCGGATTTAGTTATATAAAGATCCACTAAAGGTAATGAGATTTACCTCATATTTTCGGAAAAAACTACAAGTTCATGTAATATATGCAAATTGTATATTTTGACTAGTTAAAATGTTGAAATATCGTTTGATGACGTTGAGAAAATTGTTGAGTTGATTTGTTAAAGAAAATGATACGCTTGAAAGCGTGGCCACCTCCAGTTACAGAGGAAACTCTGGCGAAATTTTTCTAACAACCTAACACTTAGAACTATTTACACTACAAGTGTTAGAATTATTTTTGGACATGTTTTCAAAATATAAATTTCGCCATGACTTTATTTACTAAATATTCGGAGGTGGGATTTTCACAAAATTTAACGTGATAAATATATATTTTCACACACTGTTTATGATTATTTGGTGAAAATACATAGATATTATTTTTAGAGTAAAAATAATATTTACGAACGTTAACGATTCCAAAATAATACGAACGCTTTCACCATAAATATATAAGTTACATCGGTAATTATATTACCACTCGATTGTTAAAACGTAACTTACGCACTTACGAAAATATTTATGAACGCACATGTATTGAATCCCCCATCCTTAGGAAGGAGAATTAACTACCAAGTATATACAGAAAGTAAACACGAAATAGTTGTCTAACTATTTCCCAAAGACTTAAGCTATAAAGCTAAGGCACGGCCGTCCGTCTAATAGAAATTAGCACCTGTAGGTCGTCGCACAGCTGCGTGAGCAGGAGATACTTGGTAGAGACGCTTCACTGTGAGTTCATGTCCCCCTTTTCTCTTAACTGTTTTCAGTTTTTAACTGCGGGGGTGAAATACATGTTACTATGATTACGAATGTTTCTTACATGGTATGGTCAGCTAAGGAAGGAACTGTTAGGTTATGTGATTGGGTAGGTGAAACCTTAAGAACATTAGTCCTCGTAGTGCGATCGAGGGATACGAGTGATAGGCCTATTTGAGCATAACAAACACCACCCATGCGCCCGCAGGTTGGACCATGTGGTGACCTTGTCTTAACACCACCCATGCGCCCGCAGGTTGGACCATGTGGTGACCTTGTCGTAACACCACCCATGCGCCCGCAGGTTGGACCATGTGGTGACCTTGTCCTATCCCCTCCCATGCGCCCGCAGGTTGGACCATGTGGATACACAATAACTGATATGTTTCCTTATTTGCTTTCATACCAGAGTTTACAAAACATTCATACTTGCAATGATTACAAAGGTTTATCCGCGCGCACATACTAAACACATGAACTCGCTCAACATTATTGTTGATTTTTCAACTTACATGTATTTCAGGAAATTAACGGATCTGGCACGGTATGACACGTTTTCCCGCTGCACTAGTTACGAGATCATCCGGGTTTGGGGAATGTGACTCTTTCCTGGACAAGTCACAGTCCTTAAACTGTGTTTACGTCATGTTAATGTTTTTGTTTGTTGAACAATGTCATTAGGAGGTGATTCCGTTAAGACAATGTTGTTGTAATTGGTTTTCAAAACTTAATCTATGGATGATCTTGCATGGTTTTATTTCATATAGCTTTGTTATGGTTAAGCTATGGTATTAAGAAGTCACACCAAATTAACCACGCTTCCGCAAAGCCAGGGTGTGACACATAAACCGCACCGAACGCGAAAAATGCATACCGGGTAACCAAATGAGTCATGAACAGGTTCCCTATGTTAATATGATTAAAATTTGTTATGATATCAGTAGGATACCTTCCATTATGCCCAAAACGAATTTAGAATCAATTTAAGCCTCGTAGGGGTATTTTGGTCATTTTAAAGATTATAAAAGAGGTTAAATGACAATCTGAGGTTCTGGTCTAAAATGATCAGTAAAAGTATTTATTTTAGCAGGTTATATATCAGTAAGATATTGCATATATGTGAAATTTATTATTTATGGCCAAACTATGCACCGAAAGGGCATTTTGGTTATTTCACATAAGCTTTAAGGGTCAAATTTGGAAATCTGAGTTCAAAAATTTTACTTACTGTTAAATTATAAAAATTTATCCATAACATCAGTAGGTAACAAGCCTTGGGTGCCTAATATGGTTTTAAACCATACTATGCGCCTAAAACGCATAAAAGTCGGTATTTGACGATATTCGGGTTAAATAAGGAAATCTGAGATTTTGAACAGCCCTTACAGTTTAAAATAACTTATTTAATATATAAAATCAGTAGCAAAATGTTTGATATGTAAAGGATGTGTAAAACTCATTTTATTAGCAAAAAGAGCATAACCGTCAATTACCGAGTTAATGCAATAACCCTATGTTATGATCAGTTTAAAAATTAATAAAAATTTCCAAAAATCCCTAAATATTATATTACATCAGTGGGTAAAAGGTTTGGTGTCAAAATTTAGGTTTAAATAGGTTTTATGCCGAAAATGCCGTTTAATTAATAAAAAAGCTTCAATTTACGATATTGAGCATAACTCCTAATTTAGACCACAAACTAATGTCAAATTTTTAGGACATGGTTATAAATCAGTAATAAAGGTTTTTGTCCTCTCACATTTTCAAAAATCTCGTTTTTATATCAAAAGGGCATAATGGTCAACAATTAAGCATTAAACGGGAACATGCAAATGATTCGGATTACAAAGGAACCATATTGTATAATCTCAGAGGGTTATACTAACATGTAATATGGTCCTAATGAAACCTTAAGGCATATCTAAACTAAGCTAAATCGGGTTAGAACTGAAAGTCAAAGCAAAAGTCTACTTTTGCGACTTTCGGTTCCGAACCGAGCCTAAACTCAGAATTGTCGGGTTGAACATGCCTAGACATGTTCTTATATCATTTACCAAGTTATTTTAATGTTAAAATATGTTCCATAACCTCTGCATTGCAAGTTATGAATTTATTTGCAAAAATAGCTTCTGTTGACTTTTTAATATTAAGTTTGACCCGACAATTGACCAAGTTAGAGTGAAAATCAGTGGGTGTCCTTTTAAGGGTGTATTACCCACATAATTACCAACTCATAGCCACTTTCAATTCGAATAATGGCTGGACCATTAGTGATTAATCACTAAGTCAAATCTTAATTACGACAACTTTGACTTTTGGTCATTAAACTAATAAAACTTGAACTTAATGAGCTAAGAACACTTACAATGGTCCTTAGCACGAATATGAAACTGAGGATAAACTCTTAGAGCTCCAAGGGACTCCAGGGAATGAGTTTGAATGAGAAATTTGAGAGTGCAAATGAACAAGTGCAACAACAAGTGCTTATATAGCCAATTCTACTTCACAAGATCACTCCACATGCCCCTATGAATGATTCCTGGTGATTCCAGGTGTCCCCTATGCATGAAAATCTGTTGGCTCAGTCCCTGGAATCGAAAACAAGCTTTCTAAGGTGGTGGAACAGGCTGAACTTGCAGCTGTCCACATCTGCCTGTATCTGGCAGTCCCTTGCGGCCCGCGTAAGCATATGCCTTGGCTTACGAGGCCCGTGTCAATGGGGAGAATCGGTTTTAAGTTTCCAAATCTTTCAATTTCGGTCCCTGGTCCATTTAAAATTTATTTTACTTTCATTTATTGCACTTTGGACCCCCATAGTTAACTTTTAAGGACCTTGGGTCATAAACTAACTCCGTTAAGCTCTCGGTTAGTTGCACAATCACTCGAAAAGTCTTGTTTTCATTGAAACTCCTCAAAATTAATATCTAATATTCTTGTGAGCGAAATATTAAATTATTTACAATGTTTTTGGGTTCGTTAATGGTCACTCAGAGGTAACTTTAACTTGTTGACACTTTTAACCATTATGTTTCGTAAGATCCTTATTTTAAACACAAACGACTTCTAATGTTCGATAAATTATTCATTAAAGAGTATGAACGTCGTATGAGGTCAATCAGAGGCACAAGAATGGCATGTTGACACTTTGGATCCTTTTACTAACATATTTACATTGTTTAACAACTTTAGTCCCTCGAAAAACAATTCCTTACACGTTTAAAGTCCATGACACGTGTCTTTATTATATTGGTCGTGATTTTACGAGATGTTACATCCTCACCCCCTTAAAAGAAATCTCGACCTCGGGATTTACTGAAATAAATGAGGGTACTTTTGCTTCATTGCGGATTCAACCTCCCACGTATATTCTGGGCCTCTTCGGGCATCCCATTTTACCTTTACAATCGGCACATGCTTCTTTCGAAGCTTCTTAACCTGTTGATCCTCGACCGACAAAGGTTTTTCAACAAACTTTAAGCTCTCATCAATATGCACATCCTTATGTGACATGGCTAGCGATTCATCAGCTAGGAACTTCTTTAAGTTGCAAATGTGGAACACATTGTAAATTCCACTGAGTTCTTCTGGCAGATTTAGGTTGTAAGCTACAGTCATGACACATTCGACAATCTCGAATGATCCTATATGTCTTGAGCTTGCTCTTCTTGCCAAAATGCATTACCCCTTTCCAGGGTGATACCTTGAGTAACACTTTGTCACCTACCTCGAATTTCAGAGGTTTAC